>ML681993.1:36183583-36220158 GCA_007922195.1 Podocnemis expansa | reverse complement strand
TATTTTGAAACAAGTTGTTTTGACACAACTTGTTTTGAAATAACCATCTGTGTGTGAATACAGCCTTAGAATTATGATAATTATTTCATTCCTTCTCCCACTGAGTGGTTTAGAATTGCTAGATTGCTTCTATTTTGCTAGATACATACTATACATGATTTCCTTTTAGTACTGCACTCCCATTCCTGATGTACAATACTTTTCCATATTAATATTTCCTGGCTTTGTTAGCTTTTAGTGTGTATGGGACATTAATCTCTTACAAGTGGCATCTTTGCTTGAAAAAACTTAGATTAGGAGTATGTTCTTATCTTCCCTGGGTTTTCTTGAAATGTTTGTTTCCATATATTTGGTCTGTTAGCTATGTGCCAAAGTGTACAAAGAAGAGAGAGAGGAATACAATGAAATTAATATTAGAAAAGCTTCTACTCTCACATTTAAGGATGAACTGAGGGGTAAGGTTGGGGAAAACCATCTCAGATGCTGCCAAAGATATTATCAACATCCTTATAAAAGTGAATGCATATACAGTTTACTACTCAGGTTTGCAGCTTAAGGGCCTTGTTAAACTTGCTGGTTCTGTCTGTTCACCTGTCAGCTTTAGACAATAGCACTTTCTTCCCCTTATAGCAGGCTTTTTTGCTAGGAACCTTGTTACAATTTGCGAAGGTTTGTCATTTTGAGAATGGATTCTTGGCATGCAATGTACATATAAGTGGTATAATAGCCTGGGGCAGGGTTGTCTGTGTCATTTTATAATCTCTAATTTTGTGAATACCATTTATGATTACAACTGTCAGTGTGGCTGAGAAAATTAAGTTATAGCAGGTATTTGTAGGTACCTAGTGGAGAGACAATGACCAAAAAGTTATGAACATTGAATGACTCTACCCTACCAAAACAATGGCTTTTCTATAAGCAGGGCCACTGATCTGGAATGATTCTTTACATAGACTTTCTAGGAAGGGGTCATTCAGACAGCAGGAATCAGTGCAGGAGTCACAGAGCTAGTAAAACTACCAAGAAGAATTGTTAAACAAACAAGGAGTCTGATGGCACTTTTAAAGACTAAAAAAAATATTTATTGATTCAGCTTTCAAGGGAGTAAATACCACTTTGTCAGATGATTTGAAAATGGGGGAACCTACAGAATGGCAGGAAAGAAATTCAGGGAAGTGTATGTTGTAAAATCAGATCACTTTGTAACAGCAAAATCAAAGCAGTTGTTAAGATTCTAACACCCGGAAACAGCAAAGAGAGGAGGATGAGGTCAAATCACCTGTTGTGATGGGAAAAAATTCATAGCCCCAATTTAATCCTGCTTTCATGTTGTCAAATTTGCATATGAATACCAATTCTGCAGTTTCTCTTCGAAATTTTGATGTGTTACCCACTTGCTTAAGCACAGCTATTAACAAATTGTCAGTGGATTTAGCACAGAGATTGAAGCGTTCCCTTATTGGTTTCTGAAAGCTGGTACTTCTTATGCCAGATTTGTGTCCATTTATTCCTTTTCACAGAGACTGTCCTGTTTGTCCAATGTATAAGGTGTAGGAGCATTTCTGGTACATGATGGCAAAAGTCCCCCGTGTTCAAAGCATCTGATGAAGCAGAATTTTCACCCATGAAAGCTCATGAGATAAATAAATTTGTCAGTCTTTAAAAGTACCTTCAGACTCCTTGTTTGTTTTGCTGGACTAGACTAACACAGCTACCTTTTTGGAACAAGGAGAACTGTGTTCAGTAATTTGCTCTTTTCCATAACTCTTTTTTTTTTCAAACATCAAAGTGTCTGTAGCTAAGAAATCCCTATGCTAAGCTTGTTTTACTTGCTTTACTGCAACACTGACTGGAATTCAGTATGGACAACTTTAAAGCACTCCAGTGATGAAGGAACAATCAGTTGCATACATGCAAAGTGGGAAATGACTGAAGAAAGGGATCTGGGGGTACTAGTGGCTCACAAGCTCAACAGGAATCAACAGTTTAACACTGTTGAAAAAAAAAAAAGCAAATGTCATTATAGACTGTAGTAGAAGGACTGTTGTAAGAAAACACAAGAAATAATTCTGCTCTACTCTGCATTGATTAGGTCCCAACTGGAGTATTGTGTCCAGTTCTAGGTGCCATATTTCCAGAAAGATGTGGAGAAATTGCAAAAAGTCCAGAAGAACAGAAATGTTTAAAGAGCTAGAAAACATGACCTATGACTGAAGACTGAAAATTAGGTTTGTTAAGTCTAGAGAAGAGAAGACTGAGGGGAGACATAACTGCTTTCTAATGCATAAAGAGTTGTTACAAGGAACAGGGGCCTCCTTAGGAGGGTGTGGGGCTCAGGGCCAATAAGCCTGTGGGGGGCCCCTCAATCCCACCCCCGTGCCTCAGAGGCAGGGTGAGCAGGAGCAGAGGCTGGGCCCCATGCTCCAGCCCTGCCCCTGGGCCAGCCACTCTACCCTCCAGGGGGAGCGGGACAGCTTGCCCAGGGGCTGGGCAGGAGAGTGGAGCCCAGCCTCTGGGCCAGCTGTTCTGCCTTCGGGGTGGAGAGGGAGGACCCAGAGTAAAGGCCAGGTTCTGCAGTCCCTCCCCTGCCCTCCTGGCTTTGGCTTCGCACTGAAGTCAGCAGGATGGGCATAGGACAGCGGGGTGGGCCCTGCACTGCTTTGCTCATGGCAAGACAGCACAGGCTCACAGATCACCAGAGCCAGGGGCAACCCCTCCTCTCGCCCCCCCCCCCCCCCCCCCGGACAGCCCTGGCAAGGACAAGGGAGAAAAAATTGTGCTTTTTAACCTCTGAGGTAGCAATGGGTTTAAATGTTAATAAGAGTATTTTAGGTTGGACATTAGGAAAAAGTTTGTAAATGTCAGGGTAGTTAAGATGTGGAAAAAATTGCCTAGGGAGGGTATGGAATCTCTGTCACTAGAGATTTTCAAGAACAGATTAGATAAACTGTCTGTCAGGCCTGATCTAGGTAATACTTAGTCCTACTTTGGGTGCAGGGGACTGAATTAAAAGACTTTTTGAGATCCCTTCCAATCCTATACTTGTATGATTCTCTGATTGTTCCTGAAGTATGTAACTAGCAAACCAGACGGACTCTAGTAGAGAACATCTATAGGCAACTGGGAAATCTGTGGTGCTTCCAGGGTCTGTGAGGCTAGATAGAGGTGTCCCGCTGCCAAAAGTGATGTCAAACATGGGGTTACACCTGGGAACTTCCTTGAGAGACCTAGAGCTAAGAACATTGACCACTTACTATCCAGACCCAGGGAGCTTAGAAGTATGTGGAATCCAGCAATTGGGTCCAGTCACAACTGACAGCTGCAATGTTCATCTAGAGAGGAGGACTAGGCTGGGTTGCAATAGATAAATCATGACATGATCTAGAAACTAAATTTCATGTACAATGTGCTCATCAACTCAAGGAGTAGTATTTCACACTAAGGCGCAGAGTTCCAGTGCTGTGGGATGTGCACACATTATCTACTAGTTTACTCATGACATTTAGGGTGTTAATTTAAACTCTGTGAACACCAAATTGGAGACCATCTCTACAGTCAGCAAAACCATCTGAGCTTGCTTTTTAAAGATCAGAGGGGACATCTTCATAATGGCTATATCCACACATACATCATTATTTCGAAATAACCCATTTCAAAATGAGTTATTTCAAAATAAAGTCCTTATTTTGAAATAAGTTAATTTGAATTAACAGTTTGTTGATTCAAATTAAGGGAAAGCCTGCTTTCGAAATAGCCATTGCTTTGAAATGGTTATTTCAAAACAAGGCCGTTCGGACTTGTTGTTTTGAAACAATGTGTCCGAACGCCATTGTTTTGAAACAACTGTTTTGAAACAACAGCTATTTCGATTAGATGTGAGGTTTAACGGTTTTGAAATAACTGTGCATCGTGTGGACACGCCACTTCTTATTTTGAAACATCTTCTGTTGTTTTGAAATAAGAAGCCTGTGTGGACATACCCAATGTAAATTACTCCTTCCCCTACTGGGAATCTATCCCCATTTGTTAGCCTTCTGCACACTACAGAGACCATTTTTAAATTTCATAAAACCAAACATTTTTCTAATACAGAGAACATTTTATTTAAAATATCATACATACAAAATATTTATTAGAATTATGTAGGTGGTATACAATTTATGGAAGGTTTGGCATCTGCATAAATTAAGTAGCACCCTTATAATACTTGAGTTATAGATTAGTTCAGGGGTCTCAAACTTGAGGCCCTAAAGTTATTTCTTGTGGCCTGCAACAACACTATCGCTATCAATATTTGCAATACAGTTGTATGAAATAGTTTCAGTGGTACGGCCCTTGGGCTAATGTACTAGTCCTGATGTGTGGTATGGCCTTTGGGCTAACATACTTGTCCTCATGCAGCCCTCATGGTGATTTGAGTTTGAGACCCTTGGATTAGATACTGATCAGCTTGAAATTCAGACTGCTAAGGGCACAGAACAGCAGCATCTTGTATTTCCCCTTAGAAAACTTTAGTCCACTTGCATATTGTAACATTAGTGGTATGAAGATGGTATCTTGGTAGGGAAAAAATGAAGCATATGCTATATTAATTGTAGATGTTGCACTTCAGTATGAGCATTCTTGTCACCAGGCATTCAAATAGATTCACAGTTGCTACAAAAAAAGCGTCCAGACACCAAAACCTGTAGTTCAATTAGCACTGAAGCAGTAGCTCCAAGGTGCCTTATGGCCAGATCTATAAAAATCTACTCAGCAAAAGCATTTTAAGTTAAGAAACTTTCAAGAAGTTTAAGGACATTTAATGAATATTGAAGCTGGCTTTTAAAGGCAGGAATAAGAATTACCTTCAGTCCCAAACACAACCAGCAGAAAAAAAAGTTCAAAGAAAAAAGGTCATACAGAATGTCAGAAATGAATTGCATCCATCAAGAAACAGAAGGAAAAGAAATGGAGTGTTCCCAGTTGACAAACATTCAAGAGCAAGAGGCTAATTGTAAACAAAACTACTGTAAAATCAATCTAATTGCCAGAGAATGAAAAAAATCTGAAAGAGAAGTCAGGGAAACACACCACACAGAACATACTCCAGTGTTGAGTCATTATGATTATCTTCATCAAGGCATTTTCAAACAGTGCACAATAATGGAAAATAACTCAGGCAAGTCACAAACTGTTCAAGCCCTATCAAGCCCTTAAGCAAGTAGAACTATCACTTGGAGATGAAAATACAGAGAAAACAGAATACAATTATGCAAGGTACATCACTAGTGAATCAGAAAATTAAGAAATCTCAGAAGTCTGCATAAAGGTAGTGATGATAGTTGATTACCCTTGGATAAAGACTAAAACAAGAACAGCTCCACTCTTATCTTGAAATATATAAAAATATATTTCAAGATAAGAGCAGAGCTGCTCTTGTTTTAGTATCATTGTTAGAAATATCTATATATATCTATATATATATATATAACGATACTAAAAAATAGAAAAGAACAGGAATGAAACTGTATAGTTAAAAAAAATAGGCTGTGTTATCTAAAATGCCTATATAGAAACCTGACTTAGAAATATTTTGATTTGACATACTTAGTACCAACCTCATTTTCCTTCTAGCTACATATAGCTATTATTTCCCATACCAAGTTTCTCTAAGTGGTGCTGCACGGCACTGTACTGCTGAAAGGGAGATGCAATAATAGTGTTCCCGAACAAGGCTTCGTATTCCCTATGAAGACTTCGTGTTCCCTGGGAAGGCTTCACTTTCCCTAGGAAGGCAAGGTTTAAGAATTTTGCAGAAGTAAGGTGGAATACTCAAAAGCATTCAGTGCCGAACTAACTCAACTCCCACTGAAATCAATGAAAGCTCCCACAGACTTCAGGGGAAGCAAAGCAAGGCCAACATTGACAGCTTGTGAAAATCTTATACCTATTGTGTTCGTGCCAATATACAGGGATAGAAAAAGTGTCTCATACTAATAAACATTGAATTATAATTACAACTTGTTTTCATTTCAAATAAAGTATAAATTATTATCTGTGAAAGTTAATGATTTCAAAAATTTACCAAGGGCCATGGTGGATTCTCTATCACTTACCATTTTAAATCAAGATTGGATGTTTTACTAGAAAGTATGCTCTACAAATTATTTGGTGAATTCTATGACCTGAGTTAAGAGATCAGACTAAATTATCACAGTGACCCCTTCTGTCCTTGGAATCTATGAATCACATGTGTCATACATCTAACTACACTGATATTTAAAACTTCAATATCTTCAAAACCAAGAAGTACATTTCTCCATTAATCAACAGATTATGAATGAAGCACAATGGAACCTAACTGACAACTAATGTAACAATTCTAATTTACCCACAGAATACAGAATTAGCACCCAAAACTAATCCAAACAACAGCCTTATGAAAGAAAACTTAGAAGATCATTTTACAGATGATGAAACTGAAAATGACATTGTGACCTGGATACAGAAGGGGACTTAAGAAACTAGAAAATTACAGGAACAACACTGGGAGTCGTAAGGCCTGAGTAGTACAGGGTAGGTGCCTAAGAATGTGATCTGGAAAGGCCAGCTTACTAGTCATGGAATCACATAAGCTAGCTAATGAGATGCAAACAAGAGAAGTGTGTCTTAAGCACTGCCCCTTTCACATAAGTGTGTCCCAAAATAAGTCCTGCTGCAGAGAAATATCTGCTACATCTCCAGAGTCAGTGGAACACAGGAAATGGAACCTGGGTAGCCCATCTCTCAGCTTGGTGCCCTAAAACACAAGCTATAGAGTCAATTGCTCTCTTTCTCTGGGGCTCAGGAACTACCTAATTTATTCACAGTGGAGACTGTGGGAACCCAAGCTCAGACTACTCATTAGCCCAGTTGTTAGAACACCATTCTGAGAGGTGGGAGACCACTTTCTGAGGCCAGAACTGAACGAAGAGCTCCCATATCCTAAGTGAGTGCACTAACCACTGGGCTTCCCTTATAAAATGAGTGTTTGAATTGGACTCACATTAGTAGATGGCTTCTGAGCAGGGCTACTGGATTAGGTCCCAAAGCTAATGTAGCCCAAAGTCCAAGGTGCTTCAATAGAGGCAATGAGAACTACAAGCTGTGAACTACAAACTGTGGCATGCTGGGAGAACTCCTGGCTCCTGACAGGAAGTACCCTCTGCCTTCCCCTGCAGGGAGCATTTGCACTAACTGAGGCTGGAGCATGTGGCAGACAAGCAAGGAGTAAACTTATGGACTGTAATGCTGCTGTATGCTCCTTTCAGAATAAAACCTTGTGCCTTATGAGCAGTCTGAGTGGGTCTGATCTGAGTTAACACACACACTAACACACCATGCAGAGCACACAGGGAAGTCTCAGGCCTAGTTTCCCAAACCTGTGTAAAAGGTCACAAGGCAGGCTTCCTTTATCTTGAACACCTTCATGGTGGGTCCATAGGCAGGAGGTGTTACATTAAGAAAGGTGCAGGAGTGCCTATCTTTCTCTAGATCATAGGTAAAAGGTAGATATCCAGGTGCCAAGAATGAGGCAGTCATGTATATGTCCACAGGCAGAAACTTTGATGCCTCAGGAACTGTCACAGGAGAAATTTGTATGATGAATGAGTTTAAGCACCTACAGTTTTCTGCAGCAGCTGAGTGGGGATTTTGTGGATCAGAGGAGTACCTAAAATTGCAAGTTAGGTGCTTACATCTGTGGTTTAGACATGTAAGTACTTTCTTCATGATGGGACTACATAAATTGCTCAAAGCCATAAAGAAAGTCAGTGGATGGGTACAGAATAGAACTCGGAAGAATCCAGCATCCAACCACTAGATGTTACTTCTCACCTTCATTCACAATTGCAGAACCAGTTTATTTTAAAAGAGGCCTTATGTTCCTTTCACACCAACCTCTGTGTTTTTCCTAATTGTCTACCAGATATAAAAATTAAAATTCTCATTGTCAAACATCAAAAGGTTTGGAAGCTGGATTATGTATGAATAAGCAACTACAGGTTATAAATACTTGAAGCTTAAAACTTACATGAACCTTTTAACAGGAAACCAAATTGGATATTTCATAAGATTGCCAGCATGTCTCAGTTTCATAAAGTAAGAAATATTCAAGAACAAATTTCTAAAAACTATTTCTGCTTCTATCCCAATTGAAACTGACAAATTTTAGACTGATCTATTGCTTAGGAAATTTGGACAGCAGCTTCAGTGAACATCTTCTATCCAAACAAAGAGTCCTGTGGAATTTAAAGACTAACAAATTTATTTATTGCATGAGCTTTCCTGGGAGAAAATCCCACTTCGTTAGACGCTTTGAAGATGGGGGAACTTACAGAATGGGAGGAAATAAATGCAGAGAAGTGTAAGTCATGGGAACAGGTCACACTGTAACAGCAAATAAAAACAGTTGTAAAGATTCAAACACTGGGGAACAGCATACAGAGGAAGATAAGGTCAAATCACCTGTTGTAATGAGAGAAAAATCCCAATGTCCCTATTAAGTTCTGAGGCAATGGAAGTGAATTTGGAAATAAATTCAGTCTCAACAGCTTTTCTTTTAAACCTTGATCTGAAGTGAACACAGCAATTAGTAAATTGTCAATGGAGTGTTTGGGAAGATTGAAATGTTGACCCACCAGTTTTAGAATGTTATAATTTCTGATATCAGATTTGTGTCCATTTATTCTTGGTTCTGTAGTTAGGTCTGTGGTTGCTGGTGAGTATCTGCTTAAGGTGCTTTTTGTACTTGAGGAGAGGTCTGTTTCCCAACGCTTGAGAATGTGAGGGATCTTCTTGTAGAATAGGCTGTAGATCCTTGATGATGTGCTGTAGAGGTCTGCCTTGAGGGTTATAGGTGATGACTAGAGGCATTCTGATGTTTTCTTTCTTGGGCTTCTTCTGTAGAAGTTGACTTCGGGGTACCCGGCTAGCTCTGTCAATCTGTTTCTTCACATCTGCAGCAGGGTACTGTAGTTTCAAGAATGCTTGATAGAGATCCTGAAGGTGTCTGTCTCTATCTGAGGGATCAGAGCAAATGCAGTTGTATCTTAGGTCTTGGCTGCAGACAATGGATCATGTGATGTGTTTTGGATGAAAGTTCAAGGTATTTAGGTAATTATATCAATCAACAGGTTTTCAGTATAAGGTGGTGCTTATGTGTCCACCCCTAATTTGTACTGTAGTGTCCAGAAAGGCAATCTCCTGTGTGGGGTGTTCCAGGCTAAGTTTAATAGTTTAATTGTTGAAATTTCTGTGGAAATCTTCAAGGATGATGAAGATGTCATCAGTGCAGTGTAAGTAGAGGAGAGGTGCTTTAGGATGAGACTTGAGGAAATGTTTTTCTAGGTCAGCAATAAAAATGTTAGCATATTGTGGGGCCATGCAGGTACCCATAGCAGTGCCACTTCTATCCACTTACTCTGTGGTTCTCTTATAGAGCCATCTCTCAAAATTGGAAGCTTTGTAGATGAATCCAGCTGGGCTCTGTGCTAACATTTGTATAGTATGCAACTGCTGTGTGGAAATCTGTTGTCTGTTAACTGAGGAACATCTGTAGATTATGTCGTAGTTAGTGTGAAGGCTCTTTGTTAATTCTTTCATTTTAAACTATAATACTTTGTATTAGTCTCCCTGCTGCCTAACAAACTTCAGTTGATATAAGATACTGCTGTGAAAATTCTAAAGTGCATCAGATGGAGTAAACATGTACTGTATCTCCTGACTTGCTTAAGGATATGTTCTTCTGGCATATTGCACATATAATTCCCACAAATGTTAATGGGATTTAAGATTACGCACTAAGGGCAAACTAGACATGTTATATTAGTTGCCAGTTAGATTCTATTGTGCTTCGTAAAGCACTAGCTGGTGAAATGTAATTATTAAAATAAGGACTCTAATACTACAAAAACTTTTTTTTCAAATTCCTATTTGAAATAAAATGCATCAAGGAACTTCTGTAAAAAAATGTTTATGAAAAAGGATTCTGTAATATTTGTGTTTAACCACATGTAGCAGCAATTAGTGATCCTGGGTGGATTCACTGCTATTATGCACATTGTGAAGCAAAAGCCGTTATCAAACCAAAAAGGAACAGAGGTTTTTATAAGGTCAGCAATTTTTCAGTGAACTAGCAAAGCAAGGATTACAACTTCACACATCTCAGTAGCTATTTAAATATCTAGAACTTTGAACATTTGTTGGTGTTGCTGGGGATAAAATAAATCATTTAGGAAAAGAAAAAGAAAAACGATCGCTTTATTACATGTATTTACTTCCCCTTTGATGTTCATGTCAGATTTGCTCATTTGAAAGAAAATAATTCCACTACAGTCATTACTATAATTCTGGTTCAAACAGCCTATGAAATCAAGCTATATTCTGTCTGCTTTGAAGATCTTCAACTAGTTTTCTCACATGAGTTTTGAATAAATCTTCTAAAAAAAGAAAATAAAATGACAGAATGGAAAGGTGGTAAGCCACAGTATGATAGAGGTTAGAAAATGTGTTGGGGGGGAGGGCAGAAAGGAAAATTTCCTTCAGAAGGTCATATAAATCTTTCTTGTAGAGCAGAATTTTTTCTAAGGTATATATTCAGTACCTTTCTCCTACGCAGTTTTAAATGAAGCAGTATCACTTCCACCACTTGGAAAGATACAATACATCTCTGAGGCCATATCTACACTTAGTGTGTTAATTCAAATTAATTGAATTCAAACTAGTTGATTCAAACTAATAATTATTAGTTTGAATTCAGTAAATTCAAATTGACATGGTCACACTAGAAACTCCAATGCGAACTAGCATGTCCATGAACTGGACTCGCTAACTCAAATTAGAGGAGGGGCACCATGGAAGGTGTGGCAACATGGCCCCCAAAATGGGCCATGCCACCGCCCAGTCCCCTGCCGGGCTCCAGCCCTCTGAGCCTGGCACAGGGAAAAGCATCCCCTGCCCAGCTCTAGCCCCACCTTGGCTAGAGCTCGGTAGGGATGCTTTCCCCTATGCCAGGCTCAGAAGGCAGGAGCCTCGCAGGGGATGTTTTCCCTGGAAACACAGCTCAGTGAGGGCAGGGGAGAAGGGATTCGCCTGGCCCACTGCACTGTCATCAGGGGCTGGAGGAATCCTTTATCCTCCAACCCCACTGCACTGTCAGTGCCCGGTGGCGGGAATTCCCCCTGCCCGCTCTGACAGCGCAGCGGCCGGGGGAGAAGGAACTCCCACACGTGTCTGGGCTCCTGCTGGACGCGCACGAGGGAGGGATCCTTTCCATGCACGGATAGAGCCCGGCTGACTGCGTGCAGGGACAGGGAACCCCACGTGCAGCTCGGCTCCCCCTGTCCACATGCAAGGACAGGGACCCCCGTGTGTGGTTTGGCTCCCGCTGGCTGTGCGTGGGGAATGGACTCCCATGCATGGTAGGAGCCCTACAGGTCAGGCGTGTGGGACGAACCCCCACATGTAGCAGGAGCACCTCCCCCTGCAACATGTCCACAGACCCCTAGGGGTCCCTGGACCACAGGTTGGGGACCACTGCTTTAGTCTATCCAAATAAGAACTTTTCCATAGTATATGGGCTTTGTATCACACTAACAGCCAGTGAGCATTTGTGCATCCCTCTCCCCAACTCTAAAGCATAATTTAGTGTGGTTTGCAGGTCTTTTATGAAATCCAAATGACTGTTGGCTAGATCTTAAGGCTTTTTTTACTTTAATGTATTCAGTAGAGTCTTGCTTTAAAATTTCTTTATTTCTGTTTGATCATTAAGGAAACAAATTTTATCTCACCTCTAAATTAGGTTTTCTTATTGCAATTCTAATACCATGACTCCTGGAATTTCTATTGTGACAGATATAAGCAAGCAGAATGAACAAACAAACATTTTGATATTCATCACACTTCCAAGGATCCTTGCAGGGTATTCCCTTAATAAAATAAAATAAAATAAAATAAAATAAAATAAAGGGTTTGTTACAGATGTCCTGAAAATATTTAACATATTTCATGACTATACTAGTGGAGCTGCACAAAAACTCAGTTGGAAGGGGTGACAAAGGACTAGACTCAACCGAGGCCAGAGTATCTTTTGTATTAGCGAACCAAGTACTTAAAGTCTCAGCACAGGACAGTCTTCCATTCAGACTAAAAGGATCCAATTGTTGGTTATCTCAGCCCTTTGCTAGGCACAGAAATATGGGTGGGGGAGAGAGCAAGAGGGCTTTAAGTTATCTGCTTTTTTAACTCTGTTTTCTGGGATCTTAGCATCTTGGCAGTCACCAGTAGTCATTTAGACAGTTTAAAGAATATTCTAATTTTTTGCTTTAATTCTAGTACCCATTTATGGAGCCTGGGAAGTAGAGGAAAAAAAGTTAGCATAGCGTACTATAAAGAGAGTCTCCCTGCTTTGTGCATTTTCCCCTTTCCTACATTGTAGTCTGGAAGTAGGCTGGAGTAGAGATTTTCCACCACTTCTATATAGGGTTGGAATACCCTTTGCATAAGGGATGTTCTGAAGTGATTGTTTCTGCTCCCTTTTAAGACTCCTTTATGCAGTCTGAGTTATTTAAATGAGCCTTCACGTGATGGAAAATCAGATACTTTTGTACTGGTGGTAAATAGGTGACAGTCTGACCCAGCCAGGCTTGTAGTTGAATGTGAGCTGTTTTTTATGTGTCAGTGGTTGTTCATTAAATGCTGAATTATGGATCTCCTATTCACAATGGTGAGCAGTTACTCTCTAGGGCCATATCTACACACGGAAAAGTTAGTTCAATTTTGTTAATTTGAACTAATAAGTTCAAGTTTAGTTTGAACTAAACTTGAACTTATTAGTTCGAATTAACAAAGTTGACTAATTTGACTTAGCATTAAGTTGAATTAGTCCACTTTGTTAATTCGAAGTAACTGCCCTTAATTCAAAATTATTAAATTCAAACTAAGGGTTAATCCTAGTCTATGCCATCCTTAGTTTGAACTAAGGGTTTAGTTTGAACTAACCTGCAGGTCTTACTAATTCAAACTAAGCTTTCACTAGTTTGAATTTAGGAATTCCTTAATTCAAACTAATGAAAGTCGAGTGTAGATAGGAGCTGTTAGTTCAAATTAAGCCTCCTTAATTCAAACTAACTTGCAACTGTAGATATATCCAAGGTGTAGTTCTACTGGCTTCACTTTAAGCCAGTGCTCACCAATGTGACCTAGAAACCCAATCTGACCATAAGGGAGAAGGTGTGGAGGTCAATAATCACCCAGATTCCATGCCTTGATCAACATCAAAGTGTTTGTTTAATGCTTATGATGTGTGTTAGATTATACCGCCTACTTTACTATTCCACTTTCCTATTCTGTTTTGCTTTGGAGTGTATAAAAATTGAGTTGCTTTTGTATTGACAGGCATTGCACTGAGAATATCAATTTGGAATTTTGTTGTCATTTTAAGTCTGTGTTCATTCTTTGTAAAAGCACATAAAGATACAGTGATTTCCTACTTAATCTTGATATGTGTCTGGAAAAAGTGAAATGAGCACTCAGACAAATGAATTCACTCCTGGAAGCCCGTCTCCACCAGCTCAAAGACAACTTAAGAATTGCATTGCCAACTTTGAGTTTGGCACATTGGGGGTAAAAAAATATAAAACCCCCCCCCCCCCCCCCGTTATGACAATATATGTGTTTTGTGGTGGGTCAAAGGGAACATTGGAGTACAGTGCCTTTCTGCTCTTCTCAGGAGAATTGTTTCCAGAATCAATACTGGTGTTGTCTGATGATATATTGTAAGATGAAGAGTTTTGCACAGTAAAAATAAATGAGAGAAACAGAAGATTCATTCAGAAAGGGCTGTGATAACAGAGGTAATCATGAGCATCAACAGTTCCTTGGGCATTGGAAGATCAAGATTCTTCTTGCTGTTTCTTACATGGCTTTAACATCTTTATCTACACTACAGGGATCAGTTAAGTTGACTTAATAAGGACTACTTAAATTTGACATTATTAAGTCAACTTAGTCAGGACCCATTTGTTGAAGTTGACTTTGTAAAGTCGACTTAAGGAGGAGGGCACTTTATAAGTCAACCTAAAAGGCTCTACTGCACTAAGTGAACTTCATTAAGTTGACTTTCATGGGCACATTGCATTAAATCAACTTAATAAAGCTGACTTAATCCTTAAAGTCAACTATAAGGGCAGGAGTTATTAAGTCAACTTAAGCAAGTGCTTAAGTTGACTTAATGAACTCCAAATGTGGCCAGGGATTTGCTTAAGTCTATTTAAGCCTCCTTAAGTTGATTTAAGTCCCTAGTGTAGACATACCCCCATGGTAGTTATTAAGAACGTGTGAACTGAGTTGTTTTGGAGGAGAGTAAGGATATTTTTATGAGTCAAGAAAATGAAGTGAGGTTGTACAAATGAAAAAGTAAGCAGTTTTTTAGAAATAGTGTGCTAAAACACTTGCATTTTCATGTCTGATTTTGTAAGTAAGTAAATTTTAAGTGAGGTGGAATTTTCATTATGCATACACTGGGCCGAGCTGATGCAGAAGAATAGAGAGCAGAGATTAAAATTTAGAGATGAAGTCTTGTCATTATGACCGAATGTAGGTGAAGGACAAACTTTGTCAACATTATCAACTGTCAATAGTCAACACATTAGGGAAACAGAACTGATTTATTTCAAGTATTTTATTTATCCAAGTGTGCCTAAAGAAATAGCACTTTCAGCTCCTTTCAGGATATCCTATCCTCCAAGTTCCTCTTACCTGCCATTAACCCACCATTCCTAAACTACATAAGTAGCACCAAGGCATATC
Source organism: Podocnemis expansa (assembly GCA_007922195.1). NCBI lineage: Eukaryota > Metazoa > Chordata > Testudines > Podocnemididae > Podocnemis > Podocnemis expansa. Next base: position 36,205,329 of record ML681993.1, on the reverse strand, counting down.
TATCTATCTATCTATCTATCTACCTATCTATCTATCTAAACACGGAGTACGGAAACAGTAACTGTGCTTTGAAGTGACAAGGAGCAGTGTCCATCAGAAGGAATGAAACTTTATTAAAGCTTACTGTTCTTGGCATCTAAGCCCCAATATAAGTACACAGCACAATAGTTAGACACATTCTTAACTTTAAGCACATGAACAGTCTGAAGGAAGTCAATGGTTTTGAATACTTCAACTTTTCAGGATTAGGGCTGTCAATCCTATAGTAGTGGGTGCACCAGATATGTCATAGATAGGACTCTTACATACTCTGCAAGCTATTTTGCTGGTATAATATAAGTTGCCCCAGGCTTATCAGTGCAAAGAGCCAGTACAGATGGAACAAATGTATAATGTGCAAATGCTTGTGTCAACTTACAGCTCTGTAAGTAACACTGTGAGACTTCCCAGGAAAGAGCACTTCCAGAAGAATAGCGTAGTGCTAACATAAAATGCCATCTGAGAAGCACAGACAATCCTATCTTTCCAATCCAGTGTTCCCAAGTATGAACTTATAAATCCAAGAGGAATAGACAAGTTAGCTATAACTGAGTCTTCGTGTTTATCTTAAACATTGATAGAACTTTTGTAACATGGCTGCTTTTTAAAGATCAAATCTTTACAGAACTGGCTCTTTTTTAGCTGTGAAATCAGAATGAGGAATACAAAGAAGGATGACTGCAGATGAAAAAAGGAAAATATTGACTATAAGGTGCACAGAGTTCAAATAAAGTTTTGCCATTCATACCGAGATTTAAATTTATGCATAATTTTATGCAAATAAACCCTATTTTATTATTAACTCAGCTAGAGCTGAACAATTTATTCAATGAATTTCATCTTTCTTCTGTTCACAAATGGTTAGACGCACATCACAAACACCTCCAATTTATTCATTATTCAATATTATTTGCAATTTTTTTCAGTGACTAATTCATGGTCTGTAAATTGTTTTCCACCAATACATTACTGATATTCATTTTGTGTTTGTTAGTTGCATAAGTTGTCATGTATTATACTTATTCGCTGATTGGATGGCTTACACAACTCAACAAACCAGCATGAATTGTGAATTTTACAATTCAGTACACAGTTGAAATGTCCTTTCGTTCAGTAGGCAAACTGAACATTTCCTAATTCCTGAGACTGCTAATGAAGTTCAGGAGAGGAAAACCCTGCAAGGATTTCATAGCAAAAGTGCCCCCTTTCAGTCTTCTGGATGAGATGGAGTTTGTCCCCTTTCTCCAGCTAGCTGTAGAACCTTCCCTGAAATCACTTAGGGTATGTATACACTTACAGTTTAGAGGCTTAATCAAAGTAAATTAGTGCATGGCCATGATAGCTTTCATTAGTTCGAACTAAGGAGTTCTTTTAGTTTGAATGAAGGAAAGCCTAGTTCAAATTTATAAAACCTACCTTAAGTTAGAAGTAAGTGTAACTTCGAACTCATTAGCTCAAGCTAAGCTAATGGAGCCATGTTAATTTGAACTAAGGATTAGTTTGAATTAATGTGCTTTGACCTTCCTCCCAGGGTGCATGGCATCCTGGAGGAAGTGCCTGCCCTCCAGAGCCTGGGGTAAGTAGTCCCAAAAGTGCCGACCCCACACCTGCTCTGATCTGGCCCCAGGCCATGGGGCCCCAGTCCCCTGGCAGGGAATGGCAGAGGAACCCTGTGCTCGGGTCTGAAGAAGCAGCCAGGCCTGAGGAGGGACCTCTGCTCCCAGCACTGCAGCACTGGCTGGGCACAGGAAGAAAACCCCCATGCCTGGCTCTGGGTGCACTTGCTGGGCTCTCTCTGCTCAGCCAGGGAGGCTGCAGCTGGGCTCGAGGCTGAGTTTTCCATGCCCAGCAAGTGTGTCCCTTCTTTGCACTTGGGCAGTGTGGGTCAAGCTGGGCACAGGGAGCCCGCAACCCCCCCACCCAACCAGCAAAGCTGGACCCACGGGTGGGGGTCCCTTCCCCGCACCTCACCAGCAGTCCAGGAGACAGGCGTGGGGGTGGCTTTTCCTCATGCCCAGCCAGCCAGGAGCTGGGCACAGGGGTGCCTTCCACCAGCCAGCCAGCAGGCCTGGAGCCAGGCATGGGTCTGTGTTCCCTGTGCTTGTCAAGGCTCAAGCCAGGCATGGGTGTCTCAGCGGGGCTAGAGCTGGGTGGGGGAAGCTTTCCCCACTGCCTGGCTCTGGGTGGTGACATGGCTCTTCTTCGGTGCCATGTTGCTACACTTCCCGTGGTGCCTCCTCCTACTGTGAACTAGCAAGTCCTATCCATGGACATGCTAGTTCGAATTGGTTTTCCTAGTGGAGCCATTTTAGTTCAAATTACTTCAATTCAAACTTAATATTATTATTGCACATTAATTAGTTCAAATTAAGGTGATTTGACCTAAACTTTTAAGTGTAGACATAATCTGTGCATTTCTGGCACTCAGTTCCCATTCTCCTTTGCATATTCTGGAAGTTCCAATGACCCTCTGTAGATACTAGTGCAAATATAGTAAAAAAAGATGAGCGATCTGGCATGAAAATGCCTAGTTCTAAAGCCATGTTGAGAAGGGATAAAGACAAGCTAGCAAAGCTAGAAAACACAATGGCTATGCCTACACTGAGGGGCTCTTTTAAGTCAAGTTAAGAAGGTCGACTTTAAGTCAATGTAAAGTTGATCTTGTTAAGTCGACATAAGGGTATGGCTACACTGGAGATGTACTCTAGGAGCATTATTGGGCTTGGGCTCAGGTCCCACCCCCTGCCCCACCATCGGGACTGATCCGGATCCAGGGGCCCAATCCAGCTCTGGGACTCGATCTGGCTCCTGCCACCACTGGCAGGAGGTTCCGAGCCCAATCTGGTCCCGAGCCACTTGCCACAAGCATCAGGTGGTTTAGGGCTAGATCAGGCAGCCACTATCTTTGAGCTTCCTGCCTGCAGTGGCTGGGGCCAAATCCAGCCCCCAGGGCTGGATAGGGCCTCCAGAGCTGGATCCCACCCCAGGGTGGGGCATGGGGTGAGGCCTGGGCCCGGGCCTTGGCTCCTGCCTCTACAGAGATCGACTTAAGGCTTAATTCAACCTTAGGGACCGGTGTCACTAAGTCAACTTAAGCAAATGCTTAAGTCAACTTAATACAATCCAATTTAGACATGGAGTTCCTTAGGTTGACTCAAGGGACATTAAGTTGACCTAACGCTCCAGTGTAGACATACTGTATGAGCTTTAGCTTGGGACTAGAATGTGTCCTGCCCATTCATAGTCCTTCCTTTATTTGATTCCCCTTTAGATTGGATGGGCTTCTTCAGAAAGAAAGGAATCAATGCAGCTGAGATGGCTGAACAACATACTGCACAGAAAAGGTGAAAATGCATGTGCTGAGTGTCCCCTTTTATGATTAATCTTAAAAAAGATTTTGCCCCTCAGTTCCATTCCCTAATGGTATGTCTACACTTAGAATTGAATTTGAATTGTTGTTCTGAAACAACTGTTTTGAAACAACAGCTTTTTCGATTTCCTGCTAGGTTTTACTGTTTTGGAATAACGGCCGTTATTTCAAAACAACAGGACCTGTTGTTTCAAAATAACAGTACATCGTGTGGACATAAGAATTTTTATTTCAAAACAACGGGTGTTGTTTTGAAATAAAACTGTCATCTGATCACAGCCTAGATTATAAATTCTTCAATAAAGAGACATACCAAATTTTGTACTGGTACAGCATCCAGCACAATAGGAGCTCTGGGCACTATTAGAATAAAGCTACCCAATAATAACAACAGTCAACTTGAATTTTTCAAGCAGCACTTTTTCCTTTTTTGCTGAATTTACCAGCTTTTTAAATAAACATTGAACAATGACATCTTTTCAGATGCCTCTGCCCCTTTTTATGGGCTATATACCAAAAGAATGCTCAACAGAGCTTATACACTAGGGAATGGGGAGTTTAATGAATCATACACACTTTATTTGAAAAGTATCAATAACCATTTCCAGGTTTTTTTCTTACATAAACTACATGAAAATTCCCATGTAAATGGTGCATAGCTACTTTATGATTCATACTCTGTTTTTTAGTACAATCCTAAATCATCTGAAAAAGTGTGGCTTTAGCTGCCAAGCTTAAGGTAAATTTCCATCAGTGATTAAATACATGTTTCATTCCCTATAATCCTTGTCAGTTCTATGAATAGGCTGTAATGGAACACTTTATTTTCTCCTGTTATTAATACACAAAATAGTCATACAAATTTACTGAACAATACCTATTTGGTAGATTGACAGGCTAATTTAAGAAACTGAATTCAGAAGCTGGAAACAGAATAATGCTATATAAACTTTAAAATGCCACAAAATCACACACACACACACACACACACACTTAGAACTTCTCTTTTAAAGTCTTTTAGGGGACTGTTCTCCCATCAAAAGATATATGTAACTCCTGATAACATTGTTATAGCATACATTAATCTGGACACAGGAAGAAGAAAAAGTGGCATGGGTTAAATGTAGAAGCTGAAATTTTATTTAAATTAACCACTTCGGACAGCTACTACCCAGTAGGATAGTTTCAATTTAGATCTGAAGCTGATAAAAGCAGCTTGAAATTTATCAGAAACCAGAATTTTGAAAACCTGAGCCATTTCTGTCTTCATGTGCTGTCATCTAAGTATAAGAGTATGTTTACACTTGAGCCTTAGCTCAATTTAACCTGCCTTAAGTCGACCTAAGGAACTCCATATCCAAATTGGGCTTATATTAGGTTGACTTAAATGCTTGCTTAAGTCCACTTAATAACACCTGCTCCTAAAGTCAATTTAAGTCTTAAGTTGAGCTATGTAGAAGCAAAAGCTGGGGCCCTGGCCCAGGTCGTGCATCCAGCCCTGCCCCAGGGCATGAGCCAGCTCTGGGAGACCAACTTGGCACCAAGCTGCTTGCCGCTAGTGGCAGGTGACTCAGAGTCAGGGCCTGCCACAGCTGGCAGGTGACTCAGAGCCCGATCCAGCCCCAAGCTGCTTGCCACAAGCAGCAGGTGGCTTGGAGCCCAATCCAGCCCTGAGCCACTTGCCACAAGTGGCAGATGGCTTGAAGCTGGCTTCTGCCACCACTGGCAGGCAGCTTGTAGCCTGATTCAGCCCCGAGTCACATGCCGCAAGCGGAAGATGGCTCATGGCTGGATCAGGCTCTGAGTATGCCTGCCAGCGGAGCCAGATTGGGCACCAGGGCCAGATCAGGTCCTGAGAGCCTGATCATGCCCCAGAGCAGGGTAGGAGGTGGGACCTGTGCCTGGACCCAGTGATGCTTCTGGCGTAAGTCTACATTACTGTCTCTAGTGTAGACATATCCTTAAGTCAACTTCAAAAGGTTGACTTTAAGTTGACTTAAAGTTGACCTTGTTAAGCCGACTTAAAAAGAGTCCCCCAGTGTAAGCATACCCAAAGTGACTTGCCCTACATAGTTACAGCCCAGGCCTTTCCCTTACATAAGGTCAAAACAAGGGGCATCTCAAGCTATGCAAGACATTGCATTCCCCTCTTCCAAGGCAATTAAACCAGGACTACTGCTTCTTTAGTGGAGGGACTAAATTAACTCTTTTAAATCTTTAATGCCTTTTCTTTAGTAAACAATAACCCCCTGTAATCAGACTTCAGTGTTCCCTCTAAGCTGATGATGCCACTGAGCAATTTATGGATGCAGCTGAGCAATTTCCCTTCCAGGTTCCCCGACATGGGGTGGGGGTGGGGGTGGGGGTGGGTCCCTGCCCATTGGCTCTCCAAATTCATTCACAGAGCTGTAACTATGGTGGAGCCAATGAAGATTTGCTCTGGGCACGGCCAAGCAGCTCAATAGAGCCGCTCTATTAAAGGGCCGCTTTAGCGGTGCCAGCCTCAAGCGCAGCTAATGGGAAGGAGCGTGTTCCAAATGGAACATGCAATGGGCAGCAAAACGCCGTGTTACGGCTCTGTTCATTCATAACTTGCTCAGCAGCATTATCAGCTTAGAGGGATCACTGATTGTAGGCTGTGTGGCAGTGTAGGGGCGCAGCCCCTGGCACTTGAAAGACCAGGAACTGCTACCAGCTGCACACAGCCTGCAGCCGCAGCTGGAGGAGACTCTTCCAGCCAATAGGGAATTGCCCCAGCCATAGGGTTACCAGATACCAAAGCTTGGGAGGAGGACAGGGAAGTACGAAAAGGAGAACACTGGAGGACACATAAACATCTGGGCCCCCTTCACCCACCCTGGCTACTCTTCCCCAAAACACCTGCCCTCCATCACAACTACCAGCCCCAAATGCCTCACCCCCCACCACCACAGCTACTGCCCCCCAAATATCTGCCCCACCACCACACCACCTACTGTCCCCCCAAAGCCTGACACCCCCCCCACCATAGCTACTGGCCTCCCAAATGCCTGTCCCCAAGGCCCAAACCCTTCGCAGCACATGCCTCCTTACCGGTGGGAAGGGTCAGGAAGGCATAGGGTTACCAGAGGTCAGGCAAAAGGAGGACACGTCCTCCTTTTTTTACCTTGACGTTCTCCATCCAGCAGGCATTTTAAAACACATGATTTTGTCTGGCTCTATAACTATAGGGGTTAAAGTATTCTGCCACGGAATACCTTATTTTTAGGGGAAAGTATTCCAGGGCCCCCTGAAAACAGCAGAATATTACAGTAATACTACATTTTCTCCACGTGTTCCCTTTCGTACTTCCCCATCCTCCTTTCTAGGCTTTGGTATCTGGTAGCCCTAGGAAGGCAGACCAGTAGAATGGCTGCTCCACCAGCCAGGTAAGGGAACCCTGAGTGGGCAGAAAGGAGGAGGGGACAGGCAGCCAGAGGTGGCTTTAGCAACTAAGGGCCCCCTTTTTGTCCCCGTTAGCATCCTCACTGGGGCCCCCGTCCCCCCTGCCACCCTAACCGTCCCCCCTTCCAACTTCCACGCGGGGGAAGGAACGAGGCGGCATGGACCATCCAGCCGAAGGCTGCCCCCCCCCGCAGCAAGTGTGGAGAAGCTGGCCTAGCCTATCCCCAGTTCTGCGTCCCCAGGGTGTGGAGGTGGCTAGCCTGAGCTGTGGTATGCAGCAGTGGTGCCCTGGAGCGGCCCACTCTGAAGAGTTTGGGCCTCTTTGTCCCCAGCCCCTCATAGGCCTGAATGGGCCTGATCCAGGGCCTGGGGTGGGCTGGGGATGAAGCATCTCGAACTCTGCCAAGTGGGCCACTCCAGAGCCCCGCCCCCCCACACGCAGCAGCTCAGGCTGGTCCTCTCCACCCCCAGGAAGGCATGACCAGGGATAGGCTGGGTTGACTTCTCTGCACTTGCTGTGGGGAGATCAGCTTCTGGTCGAATGGTGCACAGCCCTCCTACCCCCCCCCCCGACTCCCCTCCATGGTAGTTGGCTGCCTCTGGCTGCCCATCCCCTCCCCCTCTCTCCCCACTTAGGGCTCCCTTCCCTGACCCATGGAGCAGCCATGCTACTGGCTGCTGTTCCTGTTCTGTCTGGGCCAGTTCCCTATTGTCTGGAAGAGTCTCTTCCAGCCGTGGCTGCAGGCTGTGTGTGGCTGGTAGCAGTTCCCTGCGTGGGAGTGCACCAGGGGCTGCACATCCACTTCACCACGCAGTCTACAGAGAACACTGTCAGACTTCATGGATGCCAAGAACAAAGTACCAATACTTACCTATTTCATTGCCAATCTTGCTGCATGGATAAAATCCCTTTGAGACTCCACCAAGGTGATTGGCTGAGTCTCTTCTATTCCTGGAGCTCCATCACATCTATTAAAGGAATGAGAGCACAGAAAAATAAGTAGAACACCAAGCATTGGCCATTCATGAACAAGAGGTTCTTCTATATCCCAAATGCAGGAGCCAAACAAGTCCCTGCTGTCCACAAATCCTCTAATGATGGTGTAAGGAGGCCTGGGTAATGTCCACATACACATTGGAACACGTCTACACACACAGTGTAACACGCATATGTCTGCCAGGACATGCTAAACAACCTGTTTCTGCTAGCAGTGAGATATAGGCCTCAGCTTCAATATAAGGGATAGGCGGACATATTTGGATCTGGATCCAGATTTGCATTTCATTCCTTCTTCCCCTCTAAATCTTGGTGTTTAGATTCAGTGGTCTGAATGTTGTTTGTTTTTTACACAAAGCCCCAATGAAAGCCTGTAATCTCCTCTTTTCTTATTCAAATTACACATTTGGTTATAGGAAAATAGTTGTTTTTTGCACATTCATGTCTACTTTCTATAAAGTGAAATGTTGCCTGGCAGTGTTCCCATTCAGCTCATGAACAGAGAGTTTGATTGAAGATTTAATAAAATTAACACTGCTTTCTTGACTTATTTTCTTCTTTTCTTCTTAATCGTCTCTTCAAGATTAAACTCATCAGCACTTGACAAAAACTGCAAATAACAGCCAGATGCAGGAGTTGGTTTTATCTTTTTATGCAAGTATGTGGTGCTAATTAGTGCAAATTGATTAAACTTTAATTGCCTGATCCATAGCTAATTAATATGTATAAGATGAATGAGCAAGAAAACCAGACATTTATTAAAACACTTTAATGATTTTTCATGTGTTTTGACAAAGCAAAGCAAATAGATGTTATATGTGACTTTAAATGTGCCAGACACAAGTAGTATATTGCTTACCTGTTTCTAACTATGAATACCAGTAAATTAATACTTTTTTCCCCATGTAACACCATTTTATGAACTTCCTTCTCTCACTCATATATGCTTTCCTGTTCACATTTTGCTAATACTGATTTCTACTTGCTAAGGCATGTGCTGTCAGATATAAAGTTGCATCAGATGGAAATTTTACTGAATTGTTTTCTTTAAAATGGACTGAATTGAACTGAAGAGACAAAGCTTCTTTTAGAATCCACCATCACTTAAGATACAATGTAAAATAGCATGCCTTCAATAGGATGTTCTGCCTTCAGGTAGCTATTATTTGCAACTTCTGAAAACAAAATTCAATCCTTATTAACTTTGTGTAGCTACAAACAATGCTCCTTTACCTATAGCTAACCCCTCCTTGTTTTGGAGACCCTGAACTCTAGAGGGAAAGCATTGGTCTTACTGCAATACTGTTTTATCAAGCTATTCTCAAAAAGAAGTATGTTGAATTTGTAGCAGAGTCTTACCCAATGCAACATCAGGCCCTGCTGATGCCTTCATCTCCTCTGCTTCTCTAGGAAGTCAGACTTCACACTACAGAAGTTTTTTCACTAACCTTGCTTTTTAGAGAATGTGGATTATTATCTTACCTTCTATTCTGCCTACCTAACTAGCTCACAACTCTCCATGCAGGTTTCTGTTTCTTAGTTTGATTCCTATTGAGGTTTTCTCCCTAGCAGGCTTGCTTCCAGTCCTGCCTTCCTAGATGATGCCTTTTCCTGCAGGCTTATACTTACTGGCAAAAGGGTAAATATAGTCCACGTATCTCCATCTGAGTGATCTTACAACAGACCTCTCTGAGTTGCCTGTCTCCTACCAGGACCCCCTCTGAATCTGGATGCTGCTCTTGACCGTCTGGCCCATTATGGCTGCCAAGGAAGGGGGAACCTCATCATGAAACCCTTGCTGCACAACCCCCACCTCTATATGTAGAAGGCAAACCCTATCAATCTTTCAAACCCTATCAGCACATGCTCCTGGGCATTAACTCAGCCTTGCTTCCCACTGTTCAGGTTTTCCTCAATTGGATCCTGAAAGAAGGGATCCCTTGCCTGTCCTTCACCCCAGAACATCTGGACCTCCTCCTGAGACCACAGCCCCATGAGCCCTGAGTGCCTCCCCCCCAGGCATCTCCCCCACATACCCCGTGCTGGCTGCAGGGTCTACAGTCAGTGTGTTTCTGAGCTGTGCCACAGGCACACCTTTACATGTTCATGCCCTGCACACTCGACTTCCTTCCTCTTGTATCCCACCATGCCAACCAAGTGGCTGTACTTCTTATCATCTGTTGAGGGTGAGAAGCAGTGATGGGTCAATCTATATTCCACCTTAGTTCTGCAGCCCACTAGGGACATCAGTGGCTCCTCCACAGAGCTGTGAGCATGGGTGTACACCTGGCATGGTTCACTCCTGTATCCAATACCTGCTCCTTTTGTGACATGGGGGAAGACCCTGTCGCATGCCTACATGGAATGCACGAGTCTGCAGTCTCTTCTGACTCCTCCTGAGGTTCTTGCTGGACTTCTCCTTGCATCTGCTGATCCAAGCACACCCTATCCATGCCCTCTCCACCTCATCTTGGCCAAGGTGGCCATCTATAACACAAGAGAGAAAAGGTTGGCCTGGGAGCTCGCTGGATGTGTTCACACAGCATTTTTGTTTTGAAACAACGAGGTTGTTTCAAAACAAACAAAAAAATGTTCACATGACGCACAGTTGTTTCGAAACAACCGGAACCCATTGTTTCGAAACAACGGTGTTGTTTCGAAACAACTTAAACCCCATTTGGGGGCGAAACAACCTTGTTTCAAAACCGTTGTTTTGAAACAATGCGTGTGAACATGTTGTTTCGGAACAAGGTGTTCTGAAACAACATTTGAAGGGCTGCCCCATCAGCACCCTGGCCAGGGAACCCTCAGCACCCTGGCCAGGGTGCCGAGGGGTGTCCCCTGACCAGCAGAGTGGGGCTGCAGGCACTGCTGGGCTGCGCTGAACCCTGCCGGTGCCTGCAGCCCCCTCCCCAAGCGAAATAGCATGTTCACACTGTGAACTTGCTATTTCATTTCCTGCCTTTTTCCTTATTTTGAAGTAACTTTTTGTTAATTCAGCATAAGTTATTTCGAAATAAGGTGTTATTTCGATAGAAGTTGTTTCAAAATGACTTATATCGAAATAACCCCCTGTGTCTGAACACAGCAACTGTGACTTTGAGTCCTGTTTCCTTTCCTCTCTCCATTGATGCCTCTGAGTAGAATTCCTCTGGGCCAGCTCCACTGCCTCATTCACCTCTTTTGAGGTGCAGTGGGTGGTGTCCAGAGTTTTCTGCTTGGTGTGCACACCCATTTCTCTCCTTTTGAGCCTATGACTCCTTGCTCCTGTTCTGTATCAATTGTCCCTTGGACTTACTTAGTGCTGCGCTCAGTTGCCCCTCCCAAATGGAAGGAGGGGCTTTTATCTTTTTGCTTGTAGCACTGAGTAGTCTCGTGCTGGCCCATGCACCCCCAGTTACCAAATAGAGCGGGCCTATATTTCACATGTGTTAATGTTAGTTCATACAATCTACTTATATTTTTGAGTGCCTTTTCTGAATAACCACAAACTGCCCCTAAGATCTTCCAGCCCACCTAATGCTGAATTTACATGGTCCACTGTCATATGATCCTTAGACTCCCCCCCTCCACCTGGCTGGCACAGGTGGGCCAAGCCTTTGATGGTGTGTCCACACAGCCTGTGACAGCGAACCCTGAGCCTGAATTGACAGATTTTGGTTAGTGGGACTTTTACTAGAGATTTAAAAATAACTGTGGACAGTGCTTTCAAGGCTCCACAAACTTCAGAGCTTGAGCTCCATCCCAAGCTGCAACTTGAAAGCGCTAGGTGTTCATCTCTTTTAAGAGGACTAGCAAAAATCTTTTGATCTGGGCTAGGAGACACTATGCTGTGCACTATGTAGACATATCCCTAAAGGTCAGCTCAGTCTATGAGAATCCGATAAATTTAAGAGAAAAAGGTTTTATTTTTAAGAGCTGTCCCTACATTTTTCCATACAATTCTATCCATGTGTTTGTAGCCACTTCCTTTATCTATCTATGGTCATAAAGTAACACCATAGAACAATTAATTTTGCCTTTATACAGAATGTTCCTCGGGTTAATATACTTTTGGCATAGTATTTATGTGTAAAAAACACTGAATTGAAAAGCCTTCTCATACTTTCCACAGCCATTTAGTAATTCATTTCAGAAAATGCTATTTTGAACCTTGCTGCACTCACACCCGCACACACTTTTCGCCGCATTTTTTAAACATTTGTTCTATAGCAAAAGTTCAGCAAAACACCTTAACTGTAATCCTACTAGGCAACACAGCAGAACCCTGCTAAAGGCTTTTTCCCCCTCACTGGTTCTTTTTTTTTTTTTAAACAAATTTCCTGTACGCAAACAAGTAAACTGCCATGGCAAATACATAGAAAGAATAGACCCGTGACTTTCACATCAAGAGATGTTCTGTAAACTACATATGGAAACACAATGGAGCCCTTTTAAATGAATGCACTAGGTTACAGCCCACATATTGAAATAAACCTGAAAAGAAGTAATAAAAGAATCCATTTTTGTGTATGTGGGTGATGATGAATTGCAGACGATTCTGCTGAACTGAATTATCTACTATCTACTGTAAGTGCTCAGAAAGTACTTGAAATACACAATAGGTAACATTTTATTGAGAACATATACATAATTGACTGTACCTATATACTTTGTGGCTACATGCAAAGAAGAAAGACTCAAGTAAATACTTAAGCCAAAAGTTTCCTCTCTAATCTATGCTTTATTGAGTGTTCTACATGCATTCTCACTTCCACTGATACCACTGCACATTCCTTTTGTAGTACTAGTACACAAAGGACCACACTGAGGATGATAAATACCTAACTGGATTACACAAAAGAATTTTGCTCACAATAATTACAAGGGTTGTTTGAAGCAATCAAGGTCTGGACAAAATTAGAAGAGAGAGAAATCTAAACAAAAAATTCAGATACAAATAAATGAGCCTGAGACTATTAAGATTTAAATGGTTTTGATACAAGAGATTTTTCAGCTACTCTGTTCTGTGTAAGGAATACAGTACTAAGTACATTGTCATGCCATCACTGTGGGAAACAAGGGAAGGATAGAAGTAAACTCATTTAAATTAGTAAAAATTGATTTAGTGGCAGTGAATCCTTATGCTAAGATGCATACAGATGTGTAACTCTTTATAGTTATAGAATCAAGGTCTGAGTGTCTGAATGGCCCTCCCCTACTTAGCTAGCTGAAAGGAGAGGTCACTTTATTTGCATGCATTCAGTATTTACATGAGTGCAATTGGGAGCCCATCATGGGGTATGTCTACACTGTGTGTTTAAGTCAACTTCAGGAGGCTTAACTCGATTTAAACCAGGCCCTGTCCACATTTGGAGTACATTAAGTCGACTTAAGGGCTTCTTTAAGTCAACTTAATAACTCCTGCCCTTAAAGTAGACTTTAAGGGTTAAGTCAACTTTCTTAAGTCAACTTAACACAATGTGGACATTAAAGTCAACTTAATAAAGTTGAATTAATGCAAGGTGGCCTCACTAAGTCAACTTAATAAGGTCTACTTAAAGTCAACTTTAAGTAGACTATATTAAGTTGACTTAATAAAGTCAACATAGCTTTTGTAGTGTACTGTAGACATAGCCCATGAGTGCACTGTATCTGCATAACCACACCTAAATGCTGAGCATGATGGCAAATAGTCAATCTGGCTGGTATTGGGTTACAAATCACTTTTGTGTTATCTCCAGGAATAATGAACTGTTGGCCTCCATCTGTATGAAACAAGTGGCAACAGAACTATGTTTAGCCTGTTCCGATGAAAGATTCTCTCTCATCTAAACAGAACACAACAAAGGCGACATGCAAATGCTAAAGCCTTGTGAAAACAAGTAGTGAGGTGTGGCAGGGGCTCACCTTCACCTTCCTATTCTAGCTCTGAAAAAAGTCTACCCAAAAACACGGATTGACTATCTATTCCCACTGTTAAAAGGTAGAACTAATGATTCCCCTTGGAGTCTTTTCTTCTTTTGTTAAAGACCAGGGTTTCTCACCTCGGCTGGATCTGTCTGTCCATTGAGACACCAGGACTTGGAGCCAGGTACAGAGGTCCTGTGTTGACGAGGGGATTCCCCATATACTGAGAGGTAAAATCACTAAAACTGAAACTCTCAGAGCTGAAATCAGTGGATGTTGATACTTAGGAGAACTGAAGTTACTGGGAAACCAGAAAACCCAAAAGCTATGTCTACACTAGCAAATTAGTCCAGATTAAGGAGGCTTAATGCAGATTAATTTGATCCCTATCTACACGAGGCTCTGCATTCTTTGAACTAAAAAATTTTTAGTTCAAAGTAAGCAAAGACTAGTTTGAACTAGTTAGTTGAACTGGTTAACTTAGCAGTTAGTTCAAACTAACCACATTTTTTAGTTTAGTTAGTTTAGTTTTTAGGTTAGTTCAAACTAAAAAGTTCCAGTTAAGTCAATTTAATAAGGTCAACTTAAAGTCAACTTTATTAAGTTTACTTAGTGAGGCCCCATTTGTCTAAGTCAACTTTATAAAGACAACTTAAAAGGCTTAACTTCACTAAGTCTACTTTATTAAGTTAACTTTAATGGGTACAATGCATTAAGTTGATTTAATAAAGTCGACTTAACCCTTAAAGTCAATTTTAAAGGCAGGACTTATTAAGTTGACTTAAGCAAGTGCTTAGGTAGATTTAATGGATTCCAAATGTGGCCAGGGAGTTCCTTAAATCAACTTAAGCCTCCTTAAGTCTACTTATGACCCTATTGTAGACATACCTTTACTGAACTCATTTGTTGATTTTTCCGACTCCGTTCTGACGATTTTGTAATTACTGCTGCTCCTTCTAAAAGTTGGTGAGGGGAATGAAACTGGAGGGTTACTATTATAATTCATTTATATAGTACCAACTGTGATTTAGGAGCTTCACAGATAAGTAGGAAGAAAAGTAACAGGCCCCAAAGAGCTTTGGGAATTGAAGGAGAGCACAATAAAGGCTTAAGAGAAATAGAAGAAAGAAGATGTTCTAGAGAGAAACTGAATATAGTTGAATAGTAGCTCTTGGTTGTAAGCAGTATAATGACCAAATAAAGCAATTTATAGAAGTAAACATTATACAGGAGAGCTATGTTCCTCTCACTGATTGAATCAAGGATGATCTCTCTTTGTAAGGGCATTGCAGTACTGAGAATAACAGGTGAAACTGAGTTTAATGTTCTCATTAAAGTCTTAGGAGATTTCTTTTAGAAAGACAAAAGTCAGTTGAAATATATAGGACACAAGATTAACAGTAAAGAGTTATGAAAGGATTAAAAATGACCCAAATGTCAACAAATCAAATTCTACTATTATAGTTTGTTTGCAAAGGGAAGAGTGTGCATGGTAACCTACTGTGTGTAATTAAAGCCCACTAGCTACTCCACAGTAACTCCCTGTATAGACACATACTACTAACAAGGAGCTCCTTAAGGTGGTTTAACTTACTGCTTTTCCCATGGGACACTCCAAATTTTCATAAAATGTTTTTATTCTGAAATACAACCTAAGCAAAAATAAATAAAATTAGAAATTTATCACAAATGAGAGGTTGGGGGAAAAATTGGACCAAACTGTTGAATTTCATTAAAAATGTTTTGTTTAGATTTAAACTTTTAAAAAAGTTATAATTTGTAATCAAACATAAAATAAAATGTTCAAAATGAAAAGGCATTTCAAAACAAGATTGAAATATTTTGTTTTGCTAAGGACCATATCAAAGCACTTATTTCTGTTTTTAAAACAGAAATTCATACAAATCACCATGTTCTTACATCAGAATTAAAACTTTCTGTAATATCATTTTCCAACAGAAAAATATTCCAAGAACTGTTTCTTTTCCAGTTCTTGTAATGTCCATTCCTATTGGATACAAACTACAGCATCATTATTGATGCCTTTGTTACTGCCAGACTGCATTAAGCCAAAGTGGTGTTGCACCTGAAAATCACCCAGAAACGCCAAAGGGTGCAAAAAGAGCTGCCAACTTTTTTCTATTGATGCTTTGTAGAGGATGTATTATATTTGTGCTCCACAGATTACATAGACTTCCAATTCATTTCAAAGTAAAATTCAGGGTATTACTTTTGATCTATATAAGCTTATATGGTTTGAGTACTGTGTGGCTGAGACACTGTGCCTCTATCTCCCACATACCTTTACTTAAAAACTAAATCAATGGGGGTGTTGAGCTAAGGGGGCCTAGGTTTACATGTGATCAGATTATGTGCATAGCTTTCTTAGTGGAGAATGCTCAGCTATGACATTCACTTAGGTTATGGATCTGACAGTCTGAGTTCATGAACATCCAGGCACAATACAAGAGAAGGGTAGAGGTGTTGGCATGGTGAGATGATCTTTTAATGCCATTTTAACATCATTATATACATAGAATGGCTGATTATTTATTTAACATCTATTGTTCATGCAGTTGTAGAAGTGTTGATATTGACTAACATGCATTTGTAAAAATTAAAAAAAAAAAAAAAACACCTTTGACTAATGAAGTTCACTGCTGCTCATTCCTACCAAACCCACTGATGTCCCCAAGATTTGCAGGAAAAGCTTGGGGATCCCAGGTACCTATGGAAATCAGCTAGTACCACTCACTGGTTGAAGCTCATCAGTGTAAGCCTGCTAGTTTAGTATAAAAATGGAAGAGCTAGACAAGAACTGCTTATGCACTTTTCATTAAAAACTTCATTTTTTAGGAGGTGAAGGAAGCCTAGAAAGGGTTATGACTCTTGTTTCCACTAACTTTCATTTTGACAATATACTCAATTAATATCATTTTCATTATTAGAGTAGCAATGTCTATACATGTGTGCATTTGATAGCGTGACAGAGTCAGACTGGAGGGTTTCTGTAGAGTTCTAGAATGCCATTTAGCCCCAGATTCAGCAAATCCCTTTCCCCTTTTAACTGAATTAGGTTTACTTCAACTTAAGTGGCACACCTAGATTTAATCAAGGCCCTACCCCAGACTTGTTAAAAAGCCTTCCCTCCACAGAAAAGGAGATAGCTGGAGTGTGAAAGTGAGGAGAGCTAGTGGACTGTGTGAGAGGAGTCACGATGCAGTGGAAAGGCAGAAAGATCTGGAGAAGGAGCAGAACACTGGTCAGGAGGAGCCCCACAGGTACAAAGGGGGAAGGAAAAACCCCTGCCTGAAGGGAGGCAAAGAACCTTTCCCAGGCCTGGAAGAGAAGCATGGGACCCACAAAGACAGAGGAAGAACTGGCAAAATTAGATGCTCAGCATTACTTAAATATTTGAACAATACTTTAAACAAGTATGGTAGGGCTGGTCTTCAGAAAAGAATTTTGTAGACAGAAGTCAGCTTTCATTGAGAAAACAATGCAGGTGCACACACAGCAAACACTCCTTCCACTGAAAAAAAAATGCCATTTTTTCAGCAAAATAAAACCACCTCAGCAAGAGCTATAGGAATTTGTTGGCTTAGTTAGGGCAATGCAGTGTCAATATGAAACAATGTGTCCCCTTGCACTGGTTGTTGGGCTATCCTTCTTGTCAACTTCACCATTCTGCTGCCACCAGGAAATTTGGGGGGGGGAGGCTAGTCCAACTAAAAATGACAGAGGTTAGTCTGAATTAGCCGTGGGCTAGTTTGGATTAGTTCAAACTATCTGCATGTCCTAGTTCAAACTAACTTTTTAGTTCAAACTAGTAAACATGGCTAGTTTGAACTAATGGCTAAAAATTTTTCCAATTAAGCCATTAGTCTGTGTCTACATCGTGCAAGTTCGAACTTAAAGTTCAAACTAAGTGCTTAGTCTGGACTAACCACTTGAATGTATTAGCTCAAACTAAGCTTTGGCTAGACTGAAGTAAGAAATGTTTTAGTTCAAACTAGTCAAAGGCTAGTATAGACCTGGACCAACTTAATCCAGACTAAACTTGCTTAGTCCAGACTAATTGGCTAGTGTAGACATAGCCTTAGAGACCTACCCATCAATTACATGTTAGTAGTTCAGGAGAGTGAACTTACCAAGAGGGCTGGATGTAGTAGATTCACTCCAAATATAGAGTGCAGTCAGAATTCCCACGGAGCTACTCTCTGACAATGGACAAATATCACCTGACCTATGACTCCAGAAGCCCAAAGACAAAACAGATTAAGTGAAGTAGGTGAGATTACTTCAGCAGAGATGTTCATTTGAATGACCAGGAAAATCAGTTGTTTTGAAATGTCATTATTTTGGGTGCTTGTTTTCAAACAAACATACCTTTTTTTTCCCTTGGTGGGCCATATCTGTTCTGTAGAGAAACAGTAAGACTACTCTGTTACCAAATCTTGGGTAAGATTTTCTTGAGTATCACTAGTAATGAAAATAATGAACCAGATTCTCAGCTGATATAAATTGACATAGCATTCTTCACTTCAGTGGACCTATGCTCAGTCACATCAGCTAAGAGACTGGCCTAATATGTATTTCTAATCCTTTCATTAATAGCAATCAATATTACATCTGTACAATCACCTAAAGTTGGACCCCAAACTGATATGCTTTCACATATGCATAAGTCTGTTTAATGTATGTGAGCTGGAGAGTTACAGAAGAAAACACTTTGCTAAAAGTAATATATCAGCAATATGTTATTAAAACAATTGTGTTATTAAAATAATATTTTTCTACTTATTAGCATAGCTTTCTAACCATGTCTTCCATCTACTAATCTCGTTCATACATTTTAAATGGCTCTGGAACACCAGTCTGCTTCCAATAAAATATACACTAACCTACTTTCGTTTAAAAAAACAAAAGACTATATTTCCACATGGAAGATCCATTTCCTGGATTCACTTCATGCCCATGTTTTATGGAGATTAGACACAGTACGCATCACCAGTTCAGATTTGTGAGGAGCAGCACCGACTGGTGTACTTCTGGAATGATATTTCTAATCAATTCAAAGAGCACAGAACATTCTGTCCTGCCATGGCCATCGGCAGCACTGTAGGAGGGAGGAAGAGATGAGAGAGAATTGAAAGGTCAAGAAAATAAAGAGGTAGCTATCATTAGTCTCTCAGTCATCTTTATGAACTTAACCCCCACCCAAAATAGATTAAAATTACCAGCCATGACACTAAACATCTGGAGATCAGTCTCTCTTCCTCTTCCTCCTCCAGCTCTTCTTTCTTAATAGAATTCTCAATGTCATATATGTCACTTTCACTGTCAGCAAATAACAACCCTGGAAACAATAGGAAATAAAATTCTATTATTACAAAAGTATAAATGTCATGGGCCCAATTCTGCCCTCAGTTATATAGGTGCAACTCCCTTTCCAATTGCTGAAGTGTCTGGATATGCTTTCACTGAAGTCAGCCAAAGCAGAATTGGATTCTGATCCTTTAAAAGCCTTTTTAATAATGAATACACCTTCAAAAACTATTATGTTCCACAGTTAAATTAATTATAGTGTTAAGTGATGCTGCCACTAACACAATGAAAAAAATTCACCTGAGCTATTTGTGTAGGGACATATTTGTATTGGACAGAATAAAATAAACCATTTTTTTTTTCTTTTTGAAGAAATGGAATCAACACACACATAAATTATAGAACAAATTTTCAGGCTTCAAGAAACAGCTATCACTTTGGATATGCTGAATCTATTCATTTTTCTCAGAGATGTAACAATTAAATGAATCTAAGAAGAACTGGGTAAGAGGCCCTCGAGGTCATACTGGACATGTTTTCTCAGTTTGCCCACGCTGTGCTAAAAAGCTGTTGTCTGAGGCAGTAGCAGCAGAAGGAAAATGCATTAAAAAGGCTCCTGTGAATTTATGAGAAGTGCATCACAAAGACAAATATTTCAGCCATGCAATTCCATTCGGCCTTTTCAGCTGTGTGTCCATAGCAAGTCAACGGCTAAATTGAAAAATCAATTCCAATTTAAATTATTGGAATAAAGAACACCAGGAGTCAGAGATAAAATGGCTTTGTTCTCTGAGATCCTTTTTAATTGGAAAGTTATTTCTTCAGGGTATTCTAATGGTTCTGAGGAAAGATTGCAAAATAAAGTTGATCGGCTAGGGGAAGGTTAATAGCTAATGTGCTTTTCTTGCTACATGGCAGCATTCTGCCTTTATGACAGCTCCCATCATATGTGAAGAGACCCATGATTCTAAATCATGTGCTATATGCAACTACAGTATTTTTATCAGTCTTCCAAGAAATCATATTATGGCTATTAGCTTGGCATATTCATAGCACTTCAGCTAGCATGCCAGTGGGACTTTTTTGCTTGCTAGTGTAGGGTGGTAATTTGTTTAAAACTTCCCTGAGATTAAGAGGTTTGGGGGGGGGGGAAGGTGAATTTAGCCCTAATCTTGACACTGGTAAAGCCCTGCAGATGCAACACATGCAAAAAAAATCCCTTTTACTTAAAAAGTATTTAAACAGTGAACAGTAACTTAGGTGCAGAATCATCTGTTAGTCCTAAAGTGCCACATGACTCCTTGTTTTTTTTCACTAATAAGAGCTGGTGAAATGAATGACTACCTCTAGGTGGCTTGCTAGGACAGAGTGGAGAGCAAAAGAAGACTAGACATCTTGGGGAAAAAATACAGATTAATAAACAGCAATCATAAACTTGAAATTAAAGCAGGAGTTAAATGGAAAAAAATGTTTCTATCTTGCAAGCCTTGTACCCGCAGCCTAGATATGTCATGGTTTAGTTATAACATCATAGTAACCTTTGCTCTGTTGGTAGAACGCTGTTTAGGGCAGCTGTAGATTAGAAGCTTTAAATGGGCACTTAATTTGAAATTAATAAAACAGTTATGGTATGTGTTAAGAAGTTACTGAGGTTTGCTTAGTATATTTAATTAGTGTAAAAGAGATAAATCTAGTTGCCATGTAATGAACTGAGAACTGCAGATACAGTAAATGTGTGCTTACGTTCCTATTAATACATTAAACTTGTAAGAATGTTTAGAAATTTAATTAGCATTTAATAAGATAGCTATAGCAAATTACAGTACTTAGATGTTAAATGTAAATTAATATTTTTAGTATTTAATTGACATTAACTAATTAATTACTGTTTATTACATGGGAAGTAGATTTATCATTTATAGAGTTATAAATCTAAATTAAAAGCACTATTTTAAGTGGTTTGTACTCTATTTATATGTATAAAAATTCCCCTCTCACCCATTTGGGTGGTATGTGTCATCCTCAATCTCGGGTCCTCTACCAGAGGCCTGGGAGTTTGAGGGTTCTGCGCAGTATCTTAGCTGTTCCTAGCACTGCACTCTTCTGGACAGAGAGCTCTGATGCTGTTCCTGGGATCTGTTGGAGCCACTCTCCCAGCTTAGGAGTCACAGCCCCAAGTGCTCCTACCACCACTGGGACCACTTTGGCCTTTACTTTCCACATCCGTTCTAGTTCCTCTTTCAGGCCCTGGTACTTCTCCAGCTTCTCATACTCCTTCTTCCTGATGTTGCTGTCACTTGGCACTGCTACATCTATCACCACCGTTGTCTTCTGGTCCTTGTCTATTACCACGATGTCTGGTTGATTGGCCAATACCTGCCTGTCCGTCTGGATCTGGAAGTCCCACAGAATCTTAGCCCTGTTATTCTCCACGACCTTCTGTGGAATCTCCCATCTGGACTTCGGAGGATCTAGCCCAGACACTGTGCAGGTGTTCCTGTATACAATGCCAGCTACTTGGTTGTGCCGTTCAGTGTATGCTGTTCCTGCCTGCATCTTACATCCTGCCACTATGTGTTGGACTGTCTCTGAGGCCTCTCTTCACAGTCTGCACCTTGGGTCCTGTCTAGTGTGGTAGACCCCTGCTTTAATGAGATAGATAGATAGATAGATAGATAGATAGATAGATAGATAGATAGA
>ML681993.1:36109031-36172260 GCA_007922195.1 Podocnemis expansa | reverse complement strand
CGCCCTTGTTTCGAAACAACAGCTTCCCATTGTTTTGAAACAACGGTGCGTCGTGTAAACATGTTTTTTTTTTTTGTTTCAAAACAACGAGGTTGTTTCGAAACAAAAGTGCTGTGTGAACACAGCCTAAGGTGCTCCATCGGCCTGCACCAGCACAAGTTGCCGCCACTTTTCTCTCAAACTGCCACCAGTAGTGAACCCCTGGAAAACACTGAATATTTCTCTTACCTTGGTAGCCACCTCTCCTAGACAGCCAAACTTATGGAGATCGAGCATAGGATCTGTTGTGCCAATGCATCCTTTGGAAAGTTGTTCACCTGTATCTTTATTGACAGACATCTGTGGATGGAAACTAAGATCTGGGTCTACAATGAAGTAGTCATCATTACTGTTCTGTACAGGTATAAGATATGGGTGTCGCACTGAAGCTGTCTAATGTTTGGAGGGTATCAACACCACTGTCTTAGGAGATTCTTCATATCAGATACAAAAAGTGCTACACCAATACTGGTGTTCTGTCTCCTTCTCATCACTTGTGCTGAAGCAAAGATTATGAACCCTTATCTTCTCTGAGTTCTGTGGATGGCTGATATTCATCTTCTCAAGCAAGTCCTCTTTTCTCAACTTAGCCATGGCATGAGGTACAGAGGAAATGCTGCAAGAGTACCCAGAAAGTATATCTTAGGAAGGGAGGCATTGACCCCATGAATTAGGAAGAGCTGGCTGGGGACAGAATGCGAGAGCATCACATCATACATCAAGCCTCAGCTCATTTTGAAGAAAATCACCTTGCTCAAGAGACTGAGAAACAGCAGAGGAGGAAGGAAAATGTACAGCATCCTGGTCAGCAGTTCTGCGCTCTCCAAGCAACAATCTGCCATGTGTAAAAATTTGTAAAGCACAAGTTGAACTATTCAGCCATCTTAAGTGTCATCAGTGACTTTTCCCCAACAGACATCAACTTTATATTGAGGGTTAGCTGATGTAGGAGGCAAGGAAGACACCTTTTCATCTTACAGAAAATAATCAGGCAGTTTGAAGGATATTTGGGGTCAGGTAATATTTAGACAGATTAGCCATTAAATTTAGTCTCTAAGAATCATGTTCTGATTTTGTTTTCTATCTAGCCCTTCTGCCTTTCCTCTTAATTGTTATGTCTTAAATCTTGATCTTTGACAATTAACTTACAATTTTTTGACTGCAAAATATATCTCAGTCTGTGGTTTGGTATAAGGAGCTGACCCTGCAATGACTCAGTCAAACTGGTGTCTACATTGTTGCCTTAGGGACAGCGTAGCTGGTATTTCAAGTGAGTGTGCAGTGGATAAAAAGCTAAATACAAAGGGGGAACAATTCCCAAAGGCTCATTGTTAACCTGTAAGGCAAAGTATGGGCTTGCATAGCCCTGAGAAGATTGTTTGATGGCTAACAGTGGATCTGTCAGTGGATGTACTGATACCCTGTCAAGCACAAGTCTCCCTTTTACTGGAAACAGGAGAGGAGGAGGTCACAATGTAACTCACTGTCCTGGGCACCCAGACGGCTATCATGTCATGGCTTACAGTTGACCTGCAATAGATGAAGCAATAGAATAGACTGCTAGAGTCACAATGATGGACATCTTGTGTAAAAGCAGATTGACTGTGGCATTGTTTTTTTAAACCATTGTGGCAAAAAGCTTCTTTGCCTTCACTATAATATCTGCAAAATCTAGAGTTATACCAGTAAGGATTAAAAAAAAAATCACATTTTTTATGTTTATTATAGTGAGACAGAGTGACCTCCTCCAAGCTGAAAGGAGAAGGAACACTCTCCACTTTGTAATGGGCAGAGCCAGGTCAGGCCCATGCCTTGCATTGGATGCTGAGTTGTGAGATATAAAGTATAAGAGACAGGGCCTCCAAGTGAGCTGAGAGAGAGTTCGAAAGGAGTCAGATGCCTTTGCTTTACTGCTGACCCGTGTAGCGGGAACTGAGATGTGTCAAACCCTGCCCCTGGAAGAGGATGTCAGGAAGCTGCCACGACTGCCATCCAAGGAGTACCCTGAGAAGCTGATAGGATTGCTGACTGCCAGGTACCCTGAATGGAAGGAGGCCCCTTAGGCTATAGATCCCTATACTCAAACTGTGGTAGGAAATGTAATAGCAACTGAGAATCTAAAACATGACACCTAATATGACAGGTCAGACCCTGAGGCCCAAGCCTGAAGGTTGAGCTAAAGTAGCAGTTAAGCCATGTTATTATGACTCCGAGTTGCAGAAATCAAAAATCATAAAGCTCTGTTATTATGAATCAGAGTTACAGAAATCAAAAATCCTAAGAACAGAACTGGCATTGCAGAAATACACATTCCTAATGTCTACACTTACAATTTAGCTCAAATTAAGAAGGCTTAATTTGAACTAAATTAGTTCATGGCCATGCTAGCTTTCATTAGTTCAAACTAAGGAAAGCCTAGTTTGAAGTTAGAAAACCTCCCTTAAGTTTGAAGTGATAGTTAATTCAAACTCATTAGTTCAAATTAACCCAATGGAGCTGTGTTAATTCACACTGTTAGTTGGAATTAACTACAGCTTAATTGTCCCTATACTATAGTGCCCTCTATCTGATTCAAACTAGCAAGTCCTGTACATGAACAAGCTAGTTCGAATTAGGGTTTCTAGTGTGGCTGTTAATTCAAATTAACTTAATTCGAACTAATCTTTATTAATTTGAAATTAATTAATTTTAAATTCAAAATAACCTTCTAAGTGTAGACATAATCACTATGATCAAGCGATTTTGATCGGACCAATCTGGGAAAAGTAAAGGATGGTAGTTTGCCATGTCAGAAGGTGGCAACTCTGCATATCAGAGACCATATAAAACTTCTGTGTATCAGTCATTAAAAAAAGGGTCTCAAAGTGGGTGTGTTTGTCTAGCTGAGTGAAAAAGGGAAAATCCTGTGTTTTACTAAGCAAACCCATTGTCGTGGACATACATGTATTAAGTGTACTTGTAACAGGTATGTGTGGTTTTTAGCAAGTCTCATTGGCAATGAATCTGGTCTGGTACCTTACTGAAATAAACGTCTGGTCTTATTGGTACTCCGGTTATGGCCTGCTGTTTCAGCCATTTACTGAAGCAACACACACACACACAGCTAACATGTAATGATGGGAAATAGCTCAAGGAAACCACACTTTAGTCTGGTTCTGCTGTCAGAGAATTAGCCCATGTGTTTCAGTAGGATCCCTACTGACCCACTGGTGGAGTCTTCTGCTGCTATCAGGTCCCAATGGAATAAGGTGGACCCAGGTCCCACAACCACATGCTGCCAATCCTATTCCTGGGGTGGCAGCCACCCCACCTCACACCAAAAGGCATGTGTTTATCTGCTGTCTTTCCTGGCAGAGAGCTGAGTTCTCAAATGCTTATTGTTCTGCATCACCTACAGAAACAGAGCCCTTAAAACTGCTTACTGGTCTGCCTTGCTAGAGGGTCATAGACCCTTAGCTTGCTTATTGTTTTGGCCTGCTCAGAGCACTGAGCCTGGCTGTATTTTTTTAGTCTGCCCCAGCCCAAAAAATTGGGGCATAGACTGCTTATTGTCACTCCAACACCCTGTGGACTAGGGTTAGCCTGGGCTCCAACTGCCCCTTCTGCTAACCTTACTCAGGTGTGGCAGCCTACACACCTTAAATCAAATGCATGTGTTTGTCTGCTGTCTGTCCAGTTGAAGAGTTGTACTCTAGATTGCTTTTGCTCAGCCCTGTCCAGGGTCAGAGCCCTTACAATGCTTATTACTCAGTCTTGCCCAAGGTGCTGACCTTGACTCTATTGATTTTTGTCTGCCCGAGTCCAAAAGCTGGGCCATATCAATTGCTGCCTGCCCTAGTCAGAAGGCTAAACTGAAGACTGATTGTTGCTTGCCCCACCCAAAGAGCCAGGGCTGCAAACTGACAATTTCCTAATTCCTCTACCGAATTTGACCACTGTGACCTAGTGACTAGAAGTGACCTCTCAAAAAACATCAGAGGGAAGGATGACTACCAACCCACTACCCTCATGTTTTTATAATCCTTATGCTTCTGGGCATCCTCTAATTAATGGTAGTCAGAAAGAAACATTTCTTGTGTGCAAGTTATTCCTTAATGCTACGTCTACACTTAGAGTTTCAATTCAAATTACTGAATTCAAGTTAGTCGATTTGAACTAATAATTATTAATTCAAATTCAGTCAATTCAAATGGACATGGCCACACTAGAAAATCCAATTCGAATTGGCATGTCCATGAACAGGACTTGCTAGTTTGAATTAGGTAGGGGCCGCTATTGTATAGGGCAACTCAAGCTGTGGCTAATTCGAACTAACAGTGAGTTTGAATTGACATGGCCACACTGGGTCAATTCGAATTACTCAGTTCTTATTGACTCTGACTTCGAAGTCAAATGAGGTTTGACCAATTTGAACTGAGGAGGTACTCAGTTTGAGTTGAGGAAAGCCAGTGTGTCGATGCACTTAATAGAATTCGAATGAATGACAATCAATTCAAATTCAGCTCTAAGTGTAGACATACCCTAAATGTCTTTAGCAGAGTTTCTTGCAGCTTCTGAAACAGTTGGTACTGACAACTCACAATCACAGGTAGGATATTGAGCTAAAAAGGTCACTAGCCTGAACCAATACGGCAATTCCTGTTTTTGTATGCACATAGTTAAAAGTGGGTTGGACAAGTCTTGTTTGTGTCCTTTACCGAGTTACTTCAATTAAGCTAAAAATCTTCCCAAATACCAGTAAATACACCAGTAAATGCACCTTAGCAAATGTGTTGCGTACAATAGGCAATATTTACCAAATACTCCCATAGTTGTTATCAACTTTAATGGTGCTCATAGGAACTACAATTTTACTAAAATCAAATAAAGATGTAATACAAAAATAGAGTGGGGAAACATAAGCTACTATAACTTTAAATATCTAATTCCTGAAATGGTCTTATTTTCCATGCAAAATATCAGAGACTATTATTTTTATTCACCTCCCTAGAAATCCATTAATCATTGTATAAAACAGCTAAATAGAGTACTATTTATTTATAAGTATTTGCCATTTGGGGTGTACAGTCTTGTATAATCACATTTTTGCCTGACAGTAAATGTTCAAGGGAGGATACAATTGATTCAGTAAGCACTAGGAGGAATTTTCATGGAAGTGCAAATGTAACACCATACTTTATGGTGGAAGATAGTTATGAGAAAGGTTTCTGTATCTTAGTGGTGGAGTGCAAAAGCCAATCTTTAACTCTAGAACTGCCAGTCCTCCAGTTGATAATCCAGTCCATGTTTTTTAAGAAGGTAATGGTACATAAGTGGTTAAAATGTTCATTTTGATAATGCAATAATGAAAATAATGTTGGGTAGAAAGTTAAATGATAATTTTATATTTTCAGAAAAATAAAAAAATGCTGAAATCACTACCCGTGGTCAAAATGATATGAATACACTGACCTACAGTGAACAGCATAAAACAGAAGCATAAAGGAGACTGTAATGATAATTTTGGCTTATTAATACAATTTTTGGTGTAAAGTGTGCTAGCTGTTGATGAAGGTTATTATTTTCTCTTTTTGGAAAATTATTCAATTAATGGATACCTCTTCTGAGCTGTAATGTAAGGTGTCTTGTCTGAAAAATGATTCATAACTTTAACCATTTTGTCAAGCTCTCCCACAAAAATATAGCTATGATTATATTAATGCAGCACAACACTACATATCAGCCTGCTGCTAAATAAGGACAAATTTCCTTCCTATGCCAGCAAAAGAAAAATGATAATAGAACAAAATTTAGCATATAGAGTTAATGTAAAATAAAGCCTCTACACAGCAGAATAATATATACACTCTCAACACACTGTAGTTTGGCCAAGAATACCAACATTAGCATATCAAATTTGAATTTCAACTAACATATTCAACCTTTATGAATTCTGCATATATATGCATATGTATAGGTGAAAGACAGGGAGTTCAAAGCTTAAACAAATGTATAAGTTGTACTAGCTCTTTCTTTTTCCATAATCCAATACAAACAATAGCTTGAGCATTTTTTTGCAGCTCTCTTCGGTGTTAGAATAGGGATGGGGAAAGCAGTATGGGGGTGGGGAACAGAAATTGAGCTAAACTTTAGCCCAAAATTTGAACCGAAGTTCAGTCCTCTGGAGATCTGCAGCTCTATTACCTCCTATGAAAGCCAACATAGCGACAAATAGCAAAAGACATGGGTGAAGACAGACAGAAGATAGATATGCATAACCAATCCCTTTCATGGAGATCTTAGCCTATGGTTCACCTTCATTCCCACTGTTGCGCATGTACACCCACACCACAATAGTTCTTTGGCCCTTATCCCTGACTTACTACATTGAATGGGTCTTTATGATCAGATCCTCCATTTCCTTGCATGTGCTTTTAGTATTTTATGTTCTACTGCCATTATCAGAGAATGTGTAGAACCCTTCCATTCTCCATCACCTTTCCCACATTACACAGTTTATCTTTACTAGGCAAAAATGTGCATTGTTAACTCAAGTTAAATTACTGTAAAGTAAAACTCTTGTGAAGATGAGGCAGCTTGTAATTTTCACAAGTTAGCACATGAAGCTGAAGACCAGGGGAAAGACTGGGTCAATGGACATAGACCAAAAATCTCTGGGGACAGAAGCACAACCTCACCACCAATCTTTTCTTCTTTATCCAGTCAATTCCCTGTTGCAGACTCATTCTAGCACCAAGTCAACTGCTCAATAGAAAACTACTCATTCCTTCCCCCACTATATTCCCAACCTTTGCTACATTTACCTCAGTTAAATATCTCTATTTCAATAGGATCTATCCACAGAACTCAAAAGAGAAATATACACACTTTGGAAACTAGTGATTTCTAATAGTATCTTAACAACAATGATCAGCACCAAACACATATTTCCAGAGGGGAAGCCATGTTAGTCTGTTTACAGCAAAAACAACAAAAGTCCTGTGGCACCTTATAGACTAACAGGATTTGTTCAGGCATAAGTTTTTGTGGGCTCCAACCCATTTCATCAGATGCGTGAAATTGAGAGGTATACATACACTTGCCAGGATGGAGGAGTGCAAGTGTTAGCAAAGTCAGTTCAGAAGGCAGATGGGGCCCAGTCACACCAGTTGTCAAAGGGAGAGAATGTGTGAACAGAGACAATCACTTTTTGTAACGTGCTAACCATTCCAAGTGTCTATTCAAACCCAGTTTGATTGTGTGTAGCTTGCAAGTCAGCTCCAGCTCTGCAGTTTCATGCTGAAGTCTGGTTGGTTGGTTGGTTGGTTGGTTGGTTTGTTTGTTTGGGTTGTTTTTAGTATGGAGGCTTTCAAGTCTACTACTGAATGTCCAGGGAGATTGAAGTATTCTCCTACTGGTTTATGGATGTTGCTATTTTTGATGTCTGATTTGTGTCCATTTATCCTTTTGCAGAAGGACAGTCTGGCTATGTCTACACTTAGATTGTTAAATCAATTTAATTTAAATCGATCTAATTGAATTGAAATAAAAAATTTTAAATTGAAGCCCAAATCAAGCTAGCATGTCCATAGACAGGACTTGCTAGTTCCATTTAAGAGAGGGGCACGATGGGAGGTGTGGCAAGATGGCTCCCAAGAAGGGCTATGCCCCCACCCAATATATAGAAAGAAGAAGGCACCCTGGAGGGAAAGGGACAAAACAAGTTAAATCAAAATAACAGTTAAATCAAAATAATGTGGCTACACTGCATTATTTTGAAATAATAATTTTGATTTAATCATCATTTTGATTCAAAGCAAGGTTTTAATATTTTGAATTGACTTATTTATTTCAAAATGAGGGAGCTCCTCATTTCAAAAAAAACGAAAGCTAGTATAGACATGCACTACTTTAAATCAAAATATTCATCATTATTTTGATTTAAAGTGTAAGTGTAGACATAGGCTGTGTTCATACAGCACTCTTATTTCGAAACAACAGAGGTTGTTTCAAAATAATAAATACCCTGTTCACATGACACATGGTTGTTTCGAAACAAAGGGAACCGTTGCTAGCCCGGAACCGGGACACGATGTCTTCTCTTTGCCAGGTCCTGAGGAGGCAGTGGACCTCCTCAGGTGTCCAGACTGGGGCTCTGCATTGCCCCCCTGCAGAGTTGCTGCCACGTGATGTCATGCTTGCAGAAGCCTCTGGCCACACTGGCAGGCACTCCCAGTCAGGAACTTCTTGTCTCCCCTGGGTGCTGTGCACCTGGAAAGAAGGTCAGACTGTTATTTTGAAACAACGCTTGTTTTGAAATAACATGTCTAGATGACGGTTATTTTGAAACAACTCATTTCAAAATAACTGTCATTTCAAGACAGCATGTCCCAACAGTGTTATTTTGAAACAAGTCATTTCGAAATAACTGTCATTTCAAAACAGAAGGGGTTTAAGCCGTTTCAAAATGACGGCTCTTGTTTCGAAACGACAGAGCCCGTTGTTTTGAAACAAGAAATCATTGTGTGGACATGCCGGTTTTTATTTCGAAACAACCACTGTTGTTTCGAAATAAAAACCTCGTGTGGACATACCCAAGGAGCCTTGTGGCAGTATTACTGACTGACATTGAAATGTGATCTGTGTCCGGATTGTCCTTCCTGCCACAGTTTAAACACTTTTCTAACAAGTGACAATAAAAAGCTATAAGTTCAAACCTAGCAGAGGAATCTTTAGATGCTCAGGTACTGGATTATTGTGGCCACAGAAGAGTCTATAAAGAGCAAAGGTAGAAGAAAACATTCACTTGTGTTTGCAGAGGTGCATGAACTGATCATCCTTAAAATGTAACTGGCCACAGAAATTTGCAAATATGGGGCCAAAGGTACAGTTGTTCTGCAGAAATGTGGCAATAGAATCTGCCTGTGGCCAAAAAAAAATGTATTTCTGTATGTAAATCACATAGCTGTACACTTAAATACGCTTTGCATGTTTATTTACAAAAAAATGAATAAGTAAATGCTGATTCCTGCATGTCCTAACAGATGCTTCCATAAATTTAATTTAAATCACACCCAATGAAATTTTATACTTGATGCTTTCATTTGTTATGGAGTAAGTGATATACGGTTGTGCGTCAGAATTAGTGGAAATATTACAATCTAGTACAAGCTTTGCTTATGTTGTGTTATGGTAGTAGGTCTGCTTCTCAAGGCTTTATAAATTTTTTATTTTAAATGGGTCTAAACTGATACATTTTCTTGAAGCTCAGATCTATTGTATAGTTCTCAGGCAGTCACAGAGGCAATTGTGTTTTCTGAAATGTAGTAATCTGCAATGATGGGGGGGTATGTCTTCTGTTTGTGTGAACTCCCACTCAACTGAAAAAACTTCCTTTTCTCTTCAAGGACACAGACTGGGCAAGTTTTGTATTACAGAATTCATTGGCCAGCACAACGTTCTTTGGTATGAATAAAATAACAGCTGATATTTGATTTGAATAGTGCTTGTCTTAACTTTGATACTATTTTAGTTTAATATTTTTGTTAGTCTGATTTCACTTAAAGCAAACATGTCTCTAGAGCCACAGGCTATTTTCCTCCTAATACGTAAAAGATGTAGATACTGGGTTTGTTTGGAACTTCCTGAACAAGATGTTTAAACTTTAAATTATTTGTTTTCAATATCAGACCAAAAGTTTGATATAAATTACCCTTTATTGTGTCTCACTCCTCCCTTTTCAGTATCTTACTTAAGGTCTGAAAAGTATGATCAGACTCAGCTAGCCTGCTGGAATGGCAAACTCTGGAAAATCTGAAACATAATCTTACAATACTTATTTATTGTATACTAAAGTGGGTTGTCTTACAACTTCCTTTTATGTTTATGTATCAGCTGTGGCAGAAGCCTTTCATTATTCTAAATCCATCAACTTGAAGGTCAAACTTAGACCATTGATGTTGCTACATTTTCCACTCTGCTCCTTACATGTTTGAAGATGTAGTGAAAGCAAGAAGGGTTTTGGTTTTTTTTTTTTGTTTCCTTGGGGAGCCTTTTGCCATTTAGGCATAATAACTAGTCATAGGAGGAGCCACATGACACTTTGCTGTGAAAAAAACAATTTAATCTCAAGAATAAATAAGGCTAGATTGTTTGTGATCCAGCACAATATTTAGTTTCTTATTTATTTTTCTTTCTTTTCATTTAGTTTTTCTGGACAAAATAAATGCGTTATAAAACATAAAATTCACCTAGTCCATCAGAGTGGCTGTTACAACTGAATGTGCTGATTGCAGTGCAGGTTAGTCTTTCTTCTTCTTCTTCTTCTTTTTTAATAATGCCAATAGTATATATTGTATCATGACAGTATTGTGGTGCACTTTAAATTTTCAAATAGCACCCTAATGCTATTCTCATTTATTCCTTCTGTGCTTAAAGAACAGGCACCTCCAGTTTTTAAAAAAGATGAAGACATCCCAGCAACACAAGCCTGTGATGTTATCTGTTTAGTAAAAACAAGAGTGCTGTGGCACCTTAATAGACTAAAAGATTTCTTCAGGCATACGTTTCTATGGGCTCCAACCCACTTTGTCAGATGTATGGAAATGAGTATTTGCTTCAGTTTGGTGGGCTGTTCAATGGTGGGCTGTCCACCCAGGACACATTACATTATTTATAGTCTATTGCCAAGCCTTAAGGTACAACCAGATCTTCTCTGATCCATCAGACAGAGACAAACACCTACAAGATCTATATCAAGCATTCCTAAAACTAAAGCACCTACCTGAGGAAGATAAAAAAAAAGATAAAAAAAAGTTATTGCTACAGTGGGAGAAATCAGATGGCATTTAGTATTGGTTGGAAAAGTCTAGACTTTCCATTTTAAACTGGAAATATTAAAGGGGACTGTTCTATGGAATCATCTCTAAGTCTTTGATCTAAATATACTAAAAACAATAATCGGGGTTTGGTATGACTGAGCATGTAAGTGATTTGAAAATACCTTTGCTTTACTGTAAGGGGTGGTGAAGGTGAACAGTCAACATAATATATTACATATATGTCATCTGATTAGTTTAATAATTAAAATGTGTGTAATTTGTACCAGAGGTGGGACAGCGTATTGTCTCCATCCACACATAACAGGTATCTCCCTGTGCTACAGTTATTTTGCTTAACAGTTGTGTTCATTTTCTTTGTTAAGGATGTTGCAGGGATGTCTTTTCCATTATCCTGGCCAAATTAAAAATGGGTAATGCAATCTCCCTGCTCACTCCATTGATGATTTGTTAATAGCTGTACTCAAACAAATGGACAGGAAATCAAAGCTTGAAAGAGAAACTGCAGAATTGGAATTCATATGTGGAGTTGACATTAGCGCCTTAAGGTTTTTTTTCTTATTACAATAGGTGATTTGACCTCTATATCTAGGGTCTCAAACATGCAGCCCCTAAAGCTATTTCCTGTGTCCCCCAATGACACAATCTTTACCGATATTTGCAATATCATTGTATGGAAAAGTTTCAGTGGTGTGGCCTTCAGACTAACACATTAATCCTCATGAGGCCCTCTAGTAGTTCTCATGCAGCCTTCACGTTGATTTTGAGTTTGAGACCCCAGCGTCTATATGCTGTTCCCCAGGGTCTGAGCTAAACAACTGCTTTGATTTGCTGTAATAGTCTGACTTGATCCTACGACTTACATTTCCCTGCCTTTATTTTTACCCATTTTAATCCATTCTGTAAATTCCTCTTCAAGCAACTGACAAAGTTGGATTTTCTCCCACAAAAGATCGTGGAATAATTTTGTTAGCCTTTAAAAGTGCCACAAGACTCCTTGTCTTTTTTTTACATTTCATCTTATATACTTTACTGCACATGTGTCTGGCTCCTATTTTCACTGGTTTAAAACCATCTGTGACTGGAAAGTAAGACCTTAAATTGTTTCTTGGAGGATATTTTTTTTTTTTGATGCAAGAAACATTTCGTGTTCACCTTTCATCAGTTTAAAGTTCAAGTGATTAGATAAATAACATCTCTCTATTCTGCACAAAAGTTGAACTCAAAGGAAATTTTGTGGCCAGCACTTATCTTGTCATCATTGCATTGAAAGGCTAAACATTATCTTCTAGATCCTTATAATTGGACTGAGCAGAGAGGGGGACCTGAAGCATACATTGAGCAATAGGTTACACAATCACATATTTTTCCAGAGCTTATACAATGTGAAATCAAATCCCATTAAATTATCTTTAGGGTCAGATTATAAGATTGCCCAGCAAGTTGATTTATAGATTCAAAAAGAGTTAGATTTTAGTTGTTTCTCGTGTTATGTGAATATTGAATATTGTCCCTGGACATACCAGTTCGATTTGAGTTTTTAGTGGGGACCTGTTAAATTGATTTAGCCTCAATTGCTTTAATGATTTTCATATCGATTTTATTAAATTTATTTAAGTTAAATCGATTTAACTGCCTGTGTGTAGACATAGCCCTTGTTTCTTTTATTGAACCAGACTTACACAGCTCCTCTTTGCAATATGAGAATATCATGTCTCAGTGTGACACAGAATCTAGAAATGTGTAAAAACTCTCCAAATCTATGTCATCAATGGAGTAAAATAGATCTATTCAACATTTGTCCCTGATTAATGTCCAGATGTGGATGCCCTGTTTTGGTTTGGTTTCGTTTTTGGGGGATTTATCTTTCCTAGAAGCATGTCATTGAAAAATATAGATCAGTATGGGAAGATTTGGTTATATCATTTAATGCCTTGTTTCTACCAGATGAGCAAGAAATGTAAAGAATTATCTGTTTCAGTGTTAATTGCCTTCAGGGGGAAGCATCTAATGGAAACCATGCATTTAATCACCTGGCTGGTTTTTATAGGTTTATAGTGTATCTTGGACTAGACTGTGACATGAATTATGTGCCCATACAAGGAATTCATAGGAGTGAGACCATGGACAATACATCAGATACCTAGACATTGTGTTTGGTGAAGCAGCAGTGTATAGTTTCAGAGGAGATGGGCAGGGAAGATAACTTTATGTTACCACAAGTCATCTGTCAGCTGCCAGTGTCCAGACTGGCTCCTTACTGAAATCTCCCTGAGGATTTGTTCCAAAGGGGTAGCCGTGTTAGCCTAGTTCATCGAAACAAAATAGGAGTCTTGTGGCACTTTTAAAGACTAACTAATTTATTTCTTGCATGAGCTTTCATGGGTGAAGGTATGTCGGCCAGGGATTGCAAGAGCACAGCATGCTCTACCCATGGTCTCTTACAGACACTCCTCCATTATGCTCCCTATGCAAGGGAGAATAGCCAGGAGCTTAGCTTATCTAGATTCCCAGATCTTCTCAGTCCCATTCAGGCATTTCTCCACATTCAAGGAATCTTAGACGCCCTGCTACAGAAATTCTGTGACCCAATTGCACCACCAGTGTGAGTCAAGACCCAGCCCCAGGTGTTGTGATAAAACCATACTTTAAGCATACAATAGTATTTCCTGTCTAAAATGAACAATTTTCAAGATTTATTACATGCTGTCTTTAACTGTGTTTGAATTGGAAGTATGTTAGTGAAGTCACCCTGTGCAAGTTACAGTGACCGAGAACAAGCACTGCTTCATCTACTGATCATTTTCTGTAGATAATCCTTCCTTATTGGGTTCTAGCTTTCTACATGAATCTTCATTAACTCCAAATGCTCTATCTGAACTTTTGTAACATCAATCACAGGCTAACTCTGAGAAGCAAACATTATTGCTCTCACTTGATTTTACAACACTGAACTACAGACTGCTTAGCTCCTGTAACAACCAGTTTTCTCTAGAAGTTATTAATGAATTTAAAAACTACAATTAAAACTCTTCCATCCTGCACTACAATAATCTAGGCCCCCTACTGTAATAGAGTCCTTTTACATGTGTAGCACTGTGTCAAACTCATGGACTTTCTAGTAAAGGTGAAATCTCTGTAGGGTTTTGGTTGTGGGAGCTGACGGTTTTTTGTTTCGAGATTTTTGTGATAGTCACTTACACCCAGTCGATTAAGCTGATAATAAGGAAGTATCTTTTATTTTAAAGGAACACATCAATTAAATGGAAAAACCAAATTCAAGAACTTCAAATGGTTTATATCATTATATTCTATTGAATTTTATAGCCCTATGCCCATTTACAGCAGCTGAAGAGCTGGTCACACTTTTAAAGAAGTCCTTTTTATAGCAGTCACTAATACCAACGTTGTTGCTTTTATTTCTTTTTTTACAGGAAACTGAGACATCTCACACACTATTTTGTTAAAACTGTTAAAGGACACTGACTTCACAAGAACAACTAATCACTATATTAAAATGTCCTTTTTTACTAATTCTACTACATTTTACTTCCCCAAGGCTATACGTCGTTCCCGTTTCATTCAATTTGCAAACTAGACTTTCATTTTTGCTTTTAATCAGTTTCATTTTCAAATCCTCCTGCACTAATAGGATGCTGCAATGTTTGGATTGGAAACACAAGGGAATGACTATTTAGAATAAAATGTTACATTGTAATTTTTTTAAAAGCTAAATTAACAGAAATTTTTTTCTTGTATTGCTGTTTTTAAAACTTTAATTCCAGCCCAAACTACACTTAACTGTTCTCCTTTAATACTTATTGTAAGATATAACTCAGATATCCTTTGGGTTTTTTTCACATTTGGTTTTTAAAAATTCTGAGGTTTTTGACTACATATACCTCTCTCCCCCCGCAGCCACCACCAATTTAGTGTAGACATGAACATTTCTCTCTCACACACTTCAATTCCTACCCCCCTCCAAACAAGTCTATATTGCATTTCTCAACATTTATTTTGCAATTATGTGTTTGACCACTAGATGTCTCTGTGTAGTACCAAGGATTGTGGAAAGAGGGGAGTCAAATTACAGACAAAGATAGAATTTAAAGGGCACCATTTCTATCATCCAGTCTCAAACCCACTGGCATTGAAAGGTGAAACTGCTTACATAAGGTCATACTGCTGGTCACTGGCATAGCTGAGCTCAGATTCTAGATCCTGTGATTTCCAGTCATGTACTCCATCCATTCCACACTGCCTTTCTGTAAGAGATTCCTCAAGAGATGCTGGGGAGCAAGCCCAGGACCTTATACAGGGGATACATTCATGCTGCCTCTGAGCTACATCCCCTGGTGGATGGAAGCTAACTGGACATGTCTATAGCTTATTCCTGTCCTTGCTAATAAATGCCTTTTGCTCTAGAAAAATTGTGGCTCTTTACATTATGTCAATAGTCAAAAGGCTCAATGGGCCTATTTTAAAGCTTGTCCCAATTTACCCAAACCCAACTAGTATTATGCAGATTAAGAAGCAATCAAATATGTTGATAAAGAAGCTGTCTGTCCAACTTTATGTATTACCCATCCTGGATTACAGGGATGTTGTGTATTTACTGATGATGGGGCTGAAGTGGTACTAGAGGTGATGGACATATGCAATTATCTTTGTAGACTGGTAATTTCTTGTAATCTTGTTCACCAAACTAGTTGGCTGTTTCACTCCAGCTGAAAGCAGGGACACAGGTTTACCACAAGTATCTATAGCCTGGCACAATTGTATTTATATGAACACTTATCAAAGGCAGAAAACAAGATAGGTCTTGGGATTCAAAACCTCTAATGTTAGGAATGTCTAATTTTCTGAAATGCCTAATTTCTTATTTTAAGTAGCATTGTCAATGAAAGCAGAAAGGATGTTGTGACTGAAGCATTGCCTGATATTTGCATATATAATTCTTACAAGACCTTGTGCAGCTTAGATATTCTGTATACAAAAGCTTGTTATATACCCTGCACCTGAAAGTACCAAACATGTATACAAACTGTGTAAGTACATACCAAAAGTAAGTGTACCTCTGCTCTTTAAAAGCCAAGCCCCAATGTCTGAATCCCTGAGTGTCCACCATTATACCATTTGTACTGGACTGAAGTCTGCCTGCCAAATATTACTGCTGTTGCCAAGGTCTCTCAAGAAAATGAGATGTGTATATTACAAGCTTGCCTCAGAGAATTATGAAAACAAGGCAGAATTTATACAATCAAATAGCATTATATACCCTCATGGGAAGCCGTTGGGCCTACAACACTTTTGAAAACCAACCTCTTATTTAGGTATCTAAACATGGATTTAAGAGCCTAGATTTTCATACAAATTTAGCCATAATTTGCACATCCGCATAGAAATCTTCACATGAACTTATATGTAAGGATCAGTGACATTTGCATAACTCCCATGAGTTATTATTTTACCAGTTTTAAGGATGGGTAGACTGAGGAAGGGATAGCTGATGTGTTTTAACCAAGATGACACTGGCAATGAGACTTTAGCAAGTTGGAAATAGAATTCAGGAGTAGTAAATTTCAATCTCTTTCATTCACCATTACATCACACAATCAAATATTACAGATAAAGTTAACTAAATTGTTTCAGACCTCAAAAACCAATTGTGTTCCACTTCTGTGTGAAAGTTCATGTTCTTATTTTATTTGAACTTATTCACCCATCCTTAATTGAAAAGTAGGTTGATAAAACACCTAATCTGAATGTGCATAAACTGTAAAGTAGTAAAAATGAGGTAGATGGGCCTTTGTTCTCAACAAAAAGCTTTTTTTGCATATGGCTGAGGCTAATGGACAATAAATTTATTACTACAACTAACTGTAAATGTTGCTGAACACTGTTAGCACACAGAGATGAACTGACATATAACAGCTATATGGATAATAACACATTTCATCTGATATTGCACAATAGTTATCTTCCGTCAAAGGAAACTGTGCAGCTTGATTGAACAAAAGATAAAGTTAATACTACCTAATAAGAACAGACCATTATAGATCAGTGAAACTGCAAAACAGAATTATATGACAAGGGGCAAGCCACATTATCTAAATTAACATTTTTCCAGCATGAACAAGAAGGGCCACTGTAGGAAAATGAGAGCTAAATACTGTGGCCTGTATTTAGTCAACCTGAAGTAATTATTAATTTATGGTTGTCTGTGATTTTAATGAAAATGAAAGCTGAGAGGAAAGAATTGAGAGAGATAATGTGCCGTGAAATTGAGTTTCATTTATTTGGAGGGGGGCACCTTTTTTTCTCTTTCTCATTTTTGTTGTTGTTAAAGGAAAAGTAGTTAATGCAAAATAAGCCACATTAAATTTTCATCAAGATTATGTAACTGCATAGTTAAGTACTCACGTTACTTTGGGAAATTTTTATAAAAATGGTCAATGATCGAATTAACTGGACTATTCAGTTCCTAACACTATTATCAGCAGATGCCCATTGTTTGTTTGTTTCTTTGTTGTAGAATCACCACCCTTAAAAGTTAGTCCTCCAGGAATAATTTTGTATCATCAGTCAACCAGAGTTGATTATAATTATTCAATCACTTTTGAAAATGTTCCTGACATTAAGAGTACTTCTCTGAATTCTGTAACTCAAGGGGTATGGCTGTAACCGAAAGAGGAAGACAGACAACCAAAATACAATATTACCTGTTGACTTTTTTTTTTCCGTAAAGCTTCTACTCCCCACTATTAGCTGTATAATGTCTGAGACATAGGTTAAAAGGAGACAGATGAATTTCTTCTATCTAAAATGCTTTATGTTTGTTTGAGAGCAGTGTGACCACCTTAAGGTTTGTCTTGAATGTAGAAGAGACAATAATAGTCTGTTGGGGTCCTGCACATTTTGCCTTAGGGTTTTATACAGTCATGGTTTACCATAGGATCCTAGTGCCTTCCATTAAAATAGCTTGAAAACAGGAAGTTCTTTAGTGATTCTTCAAAATTCCAGCTTTAGCTACTGCTGAACGATAGTTTACCTACAATATTGTAAAATTAACAACATGGCATTGCATTCTTGAGCATTACCTGAGGATATTCATTTTTGAAGTACAAGTGGTTTGCCCATTCTTTCCTTTATTAGGTGTTTACATCCTTTTAAATATTCTTAAGTACACTCAGTTTCAATTTCTTTGCTG
Source organism: Podocnemis expansa (assembly GCA_007922195.1). Taxonomy (NCBI): domain Eukaryota; kingdom Metazoa; phylum Chordata; order Testudines; family Podocnemididae; genus Podocnemis; species Podocnemis expansa. Next base: position 36,154,194 of record ML681993.1, on the reverse strand, counting down.
ATGTAAATCAGCCTATGATGGTGACCTTTTCCAAAGGGTGAATTTACCACACTTCTGCAGACGTCTAAGTCAAAGATGTGCTGTTTTGGATATTTAATATTCATGTTTTTTTAAAGGGCTATTCAGTGATAATATTTCCAGCCGTGTTAGTCTGTGTACAGCAAAAACAAGAGTCCTGTGGCAACTTACAGACTAACTAAGAAATCTGTTAATCTACAAGGTGCCAACGGTATATCATAGACCCAACGGTATATCATAGACCCAAGTTTTATTCAGTCCCTACTGAGTACTTCCACAGATTTTGGTGGGAACTTACTATATAAGAATTGAGTAAAAGCTGCAGGATTTGGCCTTCACAAACACAGGTAGACTAGGACCAGTTATTATGTATCTGTGTTTTTCTCCTGAAGGGGAAATAACAGTTCCCTGAGACTAAAGCTGCCTGACATCTCAGAACCCATAACAGTATATTCTCTCCCTGATATTACAGGGAAAAAGTAGACAAACTCAGTCATGGACAACATCTGAAAGGGGACTTTTAAATCTCTGACTCCCACTTGGTCTGGAGCTCAAAGTGATGATTCATAACAAGTATTTATATTTCTTACAGGCTAAAGCAGTAGTAATCTTTGTTTAAAAATATCTTCATTCTGGATCAGATCCAACTGTAACATTAGCGGGGTTGAAGATCATGTATTTGTTTAAAAATATGTGGTGGCTGGATTAATAAAGTGGATGTGGATATGGCAGATATAAGAAATATGATGTGATCAAAACTGACATTGAATAAAGGGTACTATGTATGTACTTATGTCCTGCTGATTAATGTTAGTAATATTACTGATTAATCAATTGACACAGGATGAAAGTGTGGAGAGTGAAATGAGAATACAAACAATATGAGGAAGGTTATGCTCCAAAACATACTGTAGACTTTGAATTGATAGCTACCGTGGCAAGCTGTTCATTTCCTGTTTTAGTTTACCCAAGTTTTATTGTTTAATGACTACTGATTTTTCATAGAAGTAGTAGTTAATCTTTTCAATTCACGCAGAGGTACAAAATGAGAAGGGTGTTTTCTTTTCATACTTGGTGTCCTAAATGCTTCTCCTGGTGTTACATACTGAGCAAGTGGAGAAAAGGATGGATGAAAGACAAAGCCAAAAATGATGAAAAGTAAACTTGCAAGAGTGAGTGAAAGATGGAGAAGGGGGATTAGTTGTGTGTTTAAATGTTATATTTTCAAATATGATTTCCCTGTTTTTTAGAGGTTTAATGGAAAGAATTAACTTGAAAGGCTCAGTGACACTTCATGGAAAACTTTGAAAGAGAAAAAATCCCTTTCATCATATTATGGCAAGTGTTTTCTTCCCCAGTTACTTATTATTAAGGATAGTTGCAGGAAAATACAACAGACTCATGACTGGTGTAATTCAGCTTAGTTCCATTGACTTAAAGAGAACTTCCACAAAATGACAAGTTCCAAAGAGGGATCTGTGTTAGTCTAGTACACACACACACATACACACAAAAAGTCTGGTGTCACTTTTAAAGACCAGCAAATTTATTTATTGCATGAGTTTTCACAGGAGACAATTCCACTTTCTCAGTCACTTTGAAGATGGGAGAAAATCTCACTTCATCAGACGCTTTGAAGATGGGGGAATTTAACAGAATAGGATGAAAATAAATGCAAGGTAGTGTAAGACATGGGATCAGGTCATATAAAGAGCAAGTCAGAGCAGTTGTTAAGATTCAAACACTGGGAAACAGCACGTAGGTGAAGTCAAATTACCTGTTGAAATGGGAAAAGAAGCCATAGTCATGATTCATTCCTGCATTCACACAATCTAATCTGCATATCAATTCTAATTTAACTGTTTCTCTTTGAAGTCTTGATGTCCCACTGACTTTCTTGAGCACACTATGTAGCGAGGAGCCATGGGCCCCCTTAGAGATAGACCAGAAAAGACTGCAGAAAAAACTGCAAGATGGCCGGGGGGCGGAGCCAGGCAGGGACTGTCAGTGAGCCCGGAAGTGGAGGGGCAGGACAGGAAGTATAAAAGGGGAGGCAAGCAGCTCAGTTCAGGCTAGGATAGCAGAGGGAAAGGTTGTAGCTCTACCTGCTCCTGCTCCTGCCCCTGACCCTGCACTGCCTGAGGGAGGAGCTGGGCCCTGGCCTCCAGACCTGGGCCTGTGAGCCTGGCCAGGGCCACCCAGGGTCAGCAGTTTGGGCCCCCTACCAGAGCCTTGGGTCATCCCACAATGGCAGGAGAAACCACCCGGGGGCAGATTGATGAGAGGGCTGGAGTTGATGCCAGGTGGGGAGCTTGCACCCCAATTGACCTTGTGTGATCTTGAAGAACTACCCCTGGCTGCTGAGGACCCCAAACCACTGCCTGCCTCATGTGACCTGGAGGAGCTACCCCTGGCTGATGAGGACCCTGCACCTCCACATCCTTCCTGCAACCAAGGAGCCGGTCATCTTCCCTGACCTACCACCACCTGATGAAATGGAGGGTTTTTACAATGTACCTCTGGGGCAATACCCTGAGGAAACCGACTGTGAGGTATGGCTGGAGCGGGGGACCCAGGGTGGCCAAGGAGAGGGTCAAGCTCAACCCTCCATGGGGAGTCACCTCCCAGGGGCAGCATGTTGCAGCCAGGACCCCACTGACCCCTGCACTGAAGCCTCCAGTGCCCTGAGGTCAGTGTGTTGTGGCCTGGACCCCACTGACCTGGGTACCACAGACCTGACCCGTTGTGGAGACCTGAGCTGGGACACAGTGGAGTGGAATGACCCACACGTCCGCTGATCCCTTCCCCTAGTGCAAGCTGTCTTATGACTTGTGACCATTGCTGTGACACAGGTGACCCCTAGAACCCCAGAGATGTTGTCTTTGAATTTGTTTGAGCTTCACCAAGGGGCTAAAGGTGCAGGGCAAGGGACTAAAGACTTGGTGGTCTTGCCCGAGGGGGGCTAGAGATCCTGATGGGCCGTCCCTCCCTCTCCTAGAGGTAAAGGGACCCCATTACACACACCAATAGAGTGATTAAAAAGGTAGAAGTGCTCAGCAACTGTTTTTTGTGTGTTGTGATTTCTGATGTCAGTTTAGTGCCCATTCATTCTTTTGCACTGGAATTGTCCTGTTTGTTCAATGTATAAGGTATCGGGGCATTTCTGGCACATGATGGCATAAATCACATCAGCGGATGAGCAGCTGAATAAGCCTTTGATGGAGTAGCTCACTTGATTAGGACTTATGATGTCTTTTGTGCAGATTTGTGGGCAAAGTTGGCAACGTGGTTTGTTGCAGGGTTGTGTGCCTGCTTTAATGTTTCTGTTGTTGGATCTGTAGTTGCTGATGAGTACCTGCTTAAGGTTAGGCGGCTGTCTGTAGGCAAGGAGTGGTCTGTCTCCCAAGGCTTGAAAGAGTGAGGGATCATCTTTTAAAATAGGCTCTGCCTTGGGAGACAGACCTCTCCTCACCTACAGACATCCACCTAACCTTAAGTGCCACAGGACTTTTCCTTGCTTTTCATGTAAATCAGGGGTAGCACCACTGAAGTCAATCAGAATTAGGTTCCATTGCACATACTTACACCCACTTACTGATCTGCAAGCAAGTCTGTGTAGGTGAAACTTACATACTAAGAAGCTAGAAGAAGACGCAAAACTAAGTGAATGGATGAGGATGTAGATATCAGGGGGTTGGGAAGGGACAGCCAAATAACATATAAGGGTATGTCTACACTAGCCAATTAGTCCAGATTAAACAATCTTAGTCTGAACTAATTTAGTCAGTGTCTACACTAGGCTATGCCTAGTTCAAACTCAGAAATTTCTTAGTTTAGCCTAAGCAAAGTTTAGTTTGAACTAATAAGTTCAAGTGGTTAGTCCGGACTAAGTGCTTAGGTTGAATTTAAGTTTAAACTAGAGCAATGTAGTCACAGACTAATGGCTTAGTTTGAACTAAAGTTTGAACTAAGCCATTAGTTTGAACTAGTCATGCTTACTAGTTCAAACTAACTTTTTAGGTCTGTCCGTGACTCATTGTATTGATTTTATGGCCGCCCCTCCTAGGCCATCACTTAGGTGTGAAAGGGATGTTAAGGGGAGCAGATGGCCCCCTTGAACTTAATTGGATGGCCATTACCACTCTCAGTGCCCATTGTTTCTGCAGGGCTTGGCTGTACCAGACTGCAAGGTCCTGCAAGGTATGACTCATACCACCATTGTTTTCTGCATTCCCTGTAATCAGGGAAAGGCGGGAAAAACAGTTTATAAAGATCGGAGTTTGGGGTGCTCAGGCAGGATGGTTCCCAGCATCTTGTCTGCCCTGATCACCCATACACCACTCCTCCGCTCACGAGTTTCCCCCAAACCGTATCGACAAGTTTCCAGTACAAATGTAACTGCCGGCCAAATACGAGTCTCTCCTGCCTGTAATGCTGCTGCTGCTGCTGCCGCTGCTAATAGGAGCGGTAAGAGTTTGCCCTGCAGCCCTTCTTTAAAGATTAAATTTATTCTGTCTTCTTCCTGCTGCTTTGGTACTGTTTTCTCCCAGTTTTACAGGCTTGTTTGTATCATTTACCTTCTTCTCCCCCCCCTTTATTTCATTTGCTGGCTACTTCCTTTTGCACTGTTTAAAGGAGCTCCCGTGTTTCTAGTTGTTCACCGCTACTCTGTATCAATTGGTGTATTTCCTTCCTCTGAATTGTTTGAACTTGCTTTAAAAGTATCATTGTAAATGTTAATAATTGTAACACTGTATTGGTTTATTTGGTAGCCTTAGGAGTGTTAAGTTAGATTACAGGATTGTTTTTGCTTTAGTGTGTAGTCTTTAGAATTGTTTCTGTTAAGTTACCTTTGCCCTCCCCTCTGTAACTTCCCCAATTTGAATAAAACTTTTTCTTCTTAAACTTTACTTCTCCCCTCTTTATTTCATGACCCCCCCATGTGCCCCAAGTTCACTGCTGCACACAGTTCACTTTCCTGCAGTTCCTCCTTCTCCTGCAGCCCCCCTTTTTGCCACTTCTCTGCTTCTTCGCCTTCTCACCAGCTCACCGCCTACCCTCTGGCCCATTCCTCCCCCCTGCTCACCTTTTACCCTCTTCTCCTCCTTCTCCCTGGCTCACCGCTCCTCCATCTCACCCCCCCCCACTCTAGCCCCCTGAAACCTTTGTTTTCCCGCCGCCTACCCATCTCTCTGCCATTGCTTCCCAACCCCTTCCCTTTTGCCTCCTTGCCTGCGGCCACCAATACCCCCCCAACTCTCGCCTGCCTCCTGCAGCTTTCCCGTGACCCCTGACCGCTGTGGGGACTCATTGCTCCCCACGGCTGCCGCCCGCTTCCTGCAGCCACCCCGTCAGCTGCCCTGGCTCCTTCCAGCTTCCCATTGCCACCCACCAGACCTCCCGGCCCTCCGCTGCTTTCTGCAGCTCTCCCACCGGTCCCACCGCTTTCCGCAGCTGCCCCATCGGCTACCCTGAGCCCCCTACTTTTCCTTTGCCTCCTCGCCGCTGCCACCAGCTTTTATGCGGTTCACCCACTGCTGCCAGTTCCTGCACAGCTCCCGCTGCATCCTGCGGCCCCCCCTGCACCTCACGCTGCTTCCACGGCCCCTTCCCTTGCCCCTTTTCCTTCCCTTTTTTCTTCTTTTCTCTCTCCTTTCTCTCTGTTGTCGCCCTGCCCTAACCCCCACGTGTGTCCCAACCCCTCCCATACCTCTGTCTCCCTACCCTAATTCCCATGTGTGTCTCTGTCCCACCGTTCCTACTCCCCCCTTCACTTTCCCTCCCCCCAAAGCCCCTCACCGCCGCTACCATCAACTCCCTGCTTCCCCTGTTGCCCAAACCCCCACTTGCATCCCAACCCCTATTCTGCCTCTGTCCTCCTGCCCTGACTCCCACGTGCCTCCTCCTCCCGCTGCCTCTAACCCCCTCCCACTTGCCTTCCTTCTTCTTGGGTCCCTGCTTCCCCATTGCTTTCCTCTCCTCTTGGTCACTTCCGCCTGCTAAGTTTGTATTGCACCCCCCACCTCCTTTTTTCTTATTTGATATTAAAACATCTTTTAGGTTACTGTAAGTTTATAGTTGTAAGTTAGATAAGAATCCCCATTGACCCCCTACCTATCCCACTCCACAAAGTTTAGCACCCCACAGTGCCTCACTGAAAACCACTGTGACAAGCACCACGTATACACCCCACCACTCACCCCACTCCCATACATGTTTTAACAAAGTTTACCCCGAATCTACCCTGTACCCCACGGGTACAGTGATTGTCCCCCAAGGTCCTCAAATTTCTGAACCTGCTGGCAGGGTCAAGGTCAAACTAGTAAGCATGGCTAGCTTGAAATAAAAAGCTGTGGTTAGTTTGAACTAGCCTTGAGTTAGTTTGAACTAACAGGGAACTGCTTAGTTTGGACTAAGGAAGTCTGAACTAAGCTTTGATGTAGACATATGTTAGGTTACATCAAGATTTTCTTTTATACTTAGATTCACCTCTGAATTTGGCTGTTTGTGTGTAATTGTTATACTGATCATTCTCTATGACTGAAAAAAAATCTCAGCAGTAATATTTGTTCCTCTTATTAGTTATATGCTGGTAGCATGGAGAGGCCCCATATCAGGGTCAGGGCCCTATTCTGCCTGGTAATTTATAGTTATAAAGTAAAGAAGGCCTTTGCTTCGTAAACTTCAATATTTTAAGTACGGGATTTCAACTAAGTCCACTGTTAGTGTTATGAGCAGAGAGCATGACTTCTACAGTATCTTATACACCATTCTCCAAACAAGGAAGATAAAACAAAGATACTATTTCTCCACCTCAAATACTGTCCTGCTGTGGGCACATAAAATAAAATTGATTCTGAGAGGCAAAGTAGCCATAAGCTTAGCTTGATTGGTGAGTGATATATGAATCACTGAAATCATGAAAATTTCCAGGTAGGAACTAAAGTCCTTTATTTATCCATAGAACAAGTACAGCATGTGTAGTAGCTTTCCATGTTGCTCTGTCAACATGCTTCAACTCTGATCTGAAGAGACTACCACTAGGAGTGAAAAGACAGTTTGTTGTCTGAGCCATTCAGTACTCAGCCTCTACCAAGGTTGACAATGAGGGGCGTCACATATGGTGGTTGTGGATTTGATGACATAGTTCCAAACTCAATATTTTTTCTTCAGCGTGGTTCAATGCTTGCTCTAAAAGGCCACAGATAGAGGGTCATCTTAAAGCTATGGCCCATGGGACCTGGTTGATGCTGTGAAAACACTACTGGAATTGTCACCTTTGATAGCAGCATTTTTGGTTGAGTGAACAGCAAATTCATCTTTCTTTGGTTGTACATGATCTCTTGAAGTAATAAAGTCTTAATACAGTCCCATTAATCCCACCCTTTTAAATAAAGAGACAGCTGTTTCCATTATTATCCTCGATTCCTCATTTGTCAGTGTTTCCTAACATACTGATGCGTATTTCCTTCCTTCTGTGAGAGAATTAAATAAAGTATGAACCAAACACAATATAAACCAAGTGTCCAATCCTGCAAAGTGGTTAGCACCTTTGACTCCCATGCAGTCTAACACAAACCCAAACATCTCAGAAATTCAAGTATGCTGTACTTGATTTTTACATGTGGACTTTGTTTTCTCTCATTATTTCCTCTTCCTGCTCTCAGCAAGTTTATTTTTCTGCTAATGTTTTTAGCTTAATCTACTTAACTATAGGTGTTCTATATTTTACCGTGCTAACTCACTTCCAGACTGTTTTCTCTACCCCACCCAACTACTGTTCATACTTTTAATTTTGCCCCATAAATTAGTTTTATTTTCCCAACATGCCACATAGCACATGGCCTTTTAAATAATCTGTCACACACTTTAATAAAAGTGTATCAAATTCTTAGACATAAGGTGCTATTGGTGGAGTTACACAAACAAAAAAACTTCCAGATGGGTAACTGTGTTAGTCTGGACACAGCAAAAAATAGTCAATTATCTTATAGTCCTTAGATAACACATTGATAGCAAACTGAAAAATCTGAAATTGTGTTATATTGTAATGAGTTTACAGGGAATCATGTTACTTTATCAATTTTTGTTTTATATTTTTATGCCATGTTCTTGCTGTAATTTTGTGAAAGCAAGTAATGGGCAATCAAAGTTCATTTTCAGTGTTCACTGATCTGATACCCAATTCTAAAGTCTCTAAAATCCATAGTTAACAAGGATGGAAATAAAGGCTTTTTTCCTTCCTTTCATACCATCAGTTTTACAAAGAATAGATTTTTGTGGCAGAAAGAATCATTCTCAAGATCTTTTTTTTTTTTCCTTGTTAATTTGAATTTGGAGGAGAAACAGACAGGGAAGTAACTTTGGTAAATTTCACCTCTAACCAACTACACGTCTTCTCTTTCCATACACTTTTCTGTTTGCAACATTTGTACAACAGTACTGTATAAATCTTCCAAATAATTCTTCTTTAAAAGCTGTAACTGAACTATGATCAGCCAATCAGCGAAAAACTTCCATGTGCTTAATCTGTCCAGTCATTGCAAACTGAATATTAACTGTTCATAACAGATAGCTAGCAAACCAGTCACAGACAAAATGTTAATCCTACAATTTCATTTAACAAATATTTCCACAAAAAGAAACTTCTGAAAATATGAGTATTTGCTGTGGACAACTTACAGACAGAAAAGGATGAAATTATTTCAATAAACTATCAAATATTAATTTTGTTTGAAGACTACTTATTAGTAACATTTTTACAGATGGTATGTCTAACACAGGGGTGTCAAATTTATGGCCAATGCTAATCTGGCCCACAGAGCTGCTGCCTGGACTGTGCCTAGGAGCCCTCTACAGCAGCAGTAACTAGCAAAGACAGACTGCAGCAGGCAGAGCAAGGGTAGGCATCCTTTTGACTTAGCCACATGATCTGAGTCCCAGCATAAGGAAACAAAGGAAGCACTTCAGCCAATCCCTGCCTAGTTCTGCTGTGGTCCACCAACCAATCAGAGTCTCAGTCACAGCAGGCTGGGCTGGGCTTCTGAAGATCCCCCTCACTGCACTACCCCCGTTATTCACTGTCAGTCAGTGAGTCAGCATGCTAATTTGATTGACAGCACATTGCAAGCATCACAAATAAGAAAGGAAAAGGTAGTAGGGGCCCAAGTCAGAATGAGCCAATCAAAGGTCAGCCTGGGACTGAGCCCAGCCAAAGGCCAGCATGCTGAATGACTGACAATGAGTAGGCAAGTAGGGGGAAGGCAGGAGCCCAGCTTGCTTGTGTCTGTGACTGTGCCTGCTGCCATGTGGTAGGGGAGATGGAAAGTGAAGGAGGAGGGGTTTCCAGGAGCTGCCCAGCAGGAAAGGGTCTGAGAAACAATGTAGGGAGGGGAGCCCACAGGGCAGGAAAAAGGGAAGGTGTCTGAGCCGCCAGGTTAAGAGAGGGGAAAGTAGAGCCCATGCCATTCTGAATGTGGCAGGGGAAAGAGCTGAGGACCCCTTGTGGACACATGGCCCTCATAACGTCTCCTGCTCTCCAATGTGCCCCCCCACACACACTGAATGAGTTTGACATCCCTAATCTAACACACAGAGACCAAATGCTCTGAGTTACATAGTGGTTAGTGAAAAATACTTTCCATTATGATCTGTACATATGAGAGTTAATATAGCTTTTCCACAGCAGGCTAGTCCCACTAAACTGTTTTTTGAATTTGGGAGATTAAAAAAAACAAGTGTGGGAGTTAGGAAAGTCTGAAATCCACTCTGGTGTCTGTGCTTACACACAATTCAAGCATCTACATACTTTCATATAGTGTGGTATTAACAAGCTTACAGGTGAAATGTCTACATTTTGTAAATTGCACTTTGGAATAAAAATATTTCACACCAAGGAAAGCTGTTTTCATTTGTTCAGATTAAGATGATCTGAAGTTCATATACCAACCTTACATTATATAAATTTTGGGCTAGGTTCTCAGATGGTAAAAATCATTGCTGCTCAGTTGAGTGTACTGAAGGCATGATGAGATACCTCACCTGAGGTTTTGGATCTTAACCATCTTAATTAGATTGATAGTGCTACTTATGCTGCAACCATCTTTGCACAACCAAAGTATGAATGTGATCTATGTGTATTTCCAAGTACTTACCTGTCAATGAACACTGAGCTGAGTTTGTTTTTAGAAGAGAATTGTATGTGTGTGTTAATTCATCACTTTTGGGGGCAGTCTTTGTTGATTATAAATGTCATTCATTTGCAATCTGTTGCTAAAATATGTTGTTTGAATATTTTCTTGGAAAACATATTTAGTAATGACTTGATTTCTCTGTATTACCAAACTTTAGAGAGAACATGAATATTTCAAATTTCTGTCACGGAAAATACCGTCCACTCCATTACTGTTCTGCCAAAAGTGTCCCAAAACCAATCTAATTATGACTTCACATTAATGTGTTAACTTTTACAAAAAGAAAACTTCTGACTCTTGGTTTCTTATTTCTTAATTGTGTTACTAGCAAGTCCCATATTTCTGACAAATTGTTGCTGTTCATGATGCCACTAGCTTTTTCTTTTGACATAACTGATGACACAAAATCTTCTATATTGTTTGGGGGTAGCGGGACAGATTTTCTGGCTTTGGAGAATTTTTTTCCTGGTTTCTGGAATTCCACTGATATATTACTTTGGAAACCTCTACAAATATCTTAGTATGTGTTACAAACAAACAGGGAGTCCTGTGGCACTGAAAGACTAACAAATTTATTTTTTGCATCAGCTTTCATGGGAGAAAAATCCCACTTCATCAGACACTTTGAAGATAGGGGAACTTACAGAATGGTAGGAAATAAATGCAGGGAAGTATAAGTCATAGGAACAGGTCATGCTGTAACAGCAAATCAAAACAATTGTAAAGATTCAAACACTGGGGCACAGCTTACAGTAGGAGATGAGGTCAGATCACCTGTTGTAATGAGAGAAAAATCCAATGTCCCGATTAAGACCTGAAACAATGCAACCAAATTTACAAATGAATTCAATTTCGATAGCTTCTCTTTGATGCCTTGATTTAGTATGCATCTCTGGGAGCACACTAATTAACAAATCTTTAATGGAGTGATCACAAAGATTGAAATGCTGACCCACTGGTTTTATAGTGTTGAGATGTCTGATGTCAGATTTGTGCCCATTTAATCTTTTGTTTAGAGACTGTCCTGCTTGTCCAATATATAAGGCAGATGGGCATCTCTTGCACACAATGGCATAAATCACATTGGTGGATAATCAGGTGAGTGAGCCGTTGACAAACTAGCTGGTATTATTAGGTCATGTAATAGTGTCTTATGTGCAAACATGTGGACAAAGTTGGCAGAGTGGTTTGTTATAGGGATATGTGCCTATTTTAATGGTTCTGTTAGTCTGTTGTTGCACTAAGTATCTGTTTAATATTGGGAAGCTGTCTGTAAGCAAGGAGAGGTCTGTCTTCTGAGGCTTGACAAAGTGAGGGATCATCTTGTAGAATAGGCTGTAGATCCCTGGGAATATGCTGTAGAGGTCTGAGTCAGGGGTTGTAAGTAATGACTAGCAGCATTCTGTTGTTTTCTTTATTGGGCTTCCCTTGTAGTATTTGACTTTGGGGTACCCACCTGGATCTCTCAATCCATTTCTTCACTTCTGCAGCTGGGTACTGTCGTTTTAAGAATCCTTAATAGAGATACTGAAGGTGTCTGTCCCTATCTGAGGGATCAGAGCAAATATGGTTATAGCTTAGGGCTTGGCTATAGACAATGGATCTTGTGGTTTGTTTTAGATAAAAGCTCAAGGGACGTAGGTAACTGTATCGGTTAACAGGTTTTCGATATAGGGTGGTGCTTAAGTGTCCATCCCTAATTTGTACTTTAGTGTCCAGAAAGTGAATCACCTGTGTGGAGTGTTCCAGCCCAGCTTTAACAGTGGAGTGGAAGTTGTTGAATTCTGTGTGGAAATCCTCAAGGGCACCTTTACCATGGCTCCAGATGATGAAGAAATCATCAATGTAGCATAAGTAGAGGAGAGGTGCTTTGGGGCAAGACTTGAGGAAATGGTGTTCTAGGCCAACCATAAAAATGTTGGCATATTGTGGGGCCATGTGAGTACCCAAAGAAGTGCTGCTGATTTGAAGGCATAAATTTATCCTCAAATCTGAAATGGTTCTGGGTGAATACAAAGTCACAAAGTCACTTAGTATGTGTTGTATTCCATGAAAATACATGTTGAGAATTCCGCTGTCTCGCTTCAGCTCACCTAATAGCCAGTTCCTAGTAAGGTGGAATGAATATTAATCAAATTTTTCTACTATGAAATATTCCACAGAATCATGTACTCCTGGAACATAAAACTTAATCTTCAAGTCTAAACAGGATAATCAGTGGAGCTCATACTTTCTTTCAAGTATTGATTCAAAATGGCCCAAATTCATCTTATGAAACCACATGCAATTCCGTGCATTTAGAGAGAGTAAGAAAGGATGGAAATAGTACAACATGTTTTGTTTCTTCTGCATCTTGCAATGTTTGCAATTCTTCCCACAGATGGCCTTAATTTGCTATATCTCTTAAATTTCAGAATCGCTCCTTTATCTAGTTTATCTCCAGAAAAAATAGTAAGTGTACAGGAAAGTCCACTTAGACTGCACTTCTGTTCATCAACCTCTGATCCAAAAAAAGATTACTACCTGGAAGGAGTTGGGGTCTCTTTCATATTTCTTCAGAACACATCTGTTATTGTCTCTGCACTGTTATCATTGCAATCACAACTTTTGTCACAATCCCTACATAGATCACTGGTCCTTGAATCACTGACCCTCATTCTCCATTGCCTTACTCTTAGGGAATGCCTACACTTAGAATTGAATTTGAATTGATGACAATCAATTCAAATTCAATTAAGTGCATGGCCACACTCGCTTTCATCAATTTGAACTGAGGAACTCCTCAGTCTGAATTGATGAAAGCTGACTTTGAAGTGATCAAACCTTGTTTGACTTCAAAGTCGTGGTCAATTCAAACACATTAGTTTGAACTGACCCAGTGTGTCCATGTCAATTCAAACTCACTGGCTATGTCTACACTAGCAAATTAGTTCGGACTAAGAAAGTTTAGTCCTAACTAATTTGAACCCTGCCTACCCAAGGCTTTGCCTAGTTTGAACTAAAAAAATTTTTAGTTTGAACTAAGCAAAGCTTAGTTCAAACTAGTTGGTTCAGCTGGTTAGTCCTTATTAACTGCTTAGTTCCAACTCATTTGAATTTTTAGTTTGAACTAGCCCAATGGAGACATGCTAGTGTGAATTAAATTAGTTAGAACTAGAGGTTAGTTCAAACTAAGTGGCTATGTCTACACACACATGGTTATTTCGAAATAAGGATTTCGAAATGAGTTATTGCAAAATAAAATCCTTACTTTGAAATAAGTTAATTCAAATTAACAAAATGTTAATTTGAATTAAGGGAAAGCCTGCAATCCAAACGGCTATTATTTTGGAAGGGATATTTTGAAATAAAGCCGTTTGGACCTGTTCTAATCCTGCCGAAATAATGGCCGTTTCGAGGGGGGGGGCAGGTTTTACTTTTTCGAAATGACAATTCTTATTTCGAAAGGACGGGATCCGTCCTTTCGAAATAAGAAAATGTTGTGTCGACCTAATTTCTTTTATTTCAAAATAACGAGTGTTATTTCAAAATAAAAGTGCCGTGTAGACATAGCCTTTAGGTGAAGACATAGCCATTCTGATTTCTTTTAAAACAGGCATACACTGTTGTATCTGTGTTAACTTTGTGTGGTCATTGACTTTCCTGGTCTACAGGTTAAATCAAAATAAGGCTTATGTCTTCCTACTTTGGATTATATATTTCCTTGGCCATAACAGAGAACTCTCATCCCATCAGTGAGAGATTATGTATTATGATAATGTATAATAAGGGCAGAGTATTGCTGCAAAATTTCATTTAGATTCTGCATTTTCAAGATGTCAGCTCTCACTTTCCAGAGCTGACAGAAGTAGTAGGAATTTGCTTAATATTTGTAAAACACACTGCCAATGACATGCAATACCTAAGCACATTTTTGTTGATTTATAGTGCCTCATACTACCCCTAAAAATCACAAGATCAAGCTCAGTGGTAATTGTTTTGGTTTTGGTGCTGAAACTATACTGAGCTATCTTCCTTACAGTGACTAATATTATCTGATTCACATTTACATGTGTGCTAAATTACCAAAACCCCAAAAGAATCCTGTGGATAACTAAAATGGTCCATGATGGATTATTTCTGACATTGTTTAGCAAAAATGTCACAAATCACACTGAGAATGGGAACCCACAGCGTAATGGGAAGGTTACCGGTTGCACCATGATATCTGTATCTAGAGCTGAAAGAGACTTGGTCAGATTTTGCCTGAACAGCAGTTTAGATCTTCATCAATATTTTCAACATCAAACAAATGGGATTCTTCAGAACACTGAAGTATATAACCCAAAAATCCAATAAGAAGAACGTGACTATTATGCATTACCAAATTTCATAGTCATAGCTACAACATTTTTATAGCACCTGCTATAGTATAATGGCATTGAAGTGAAAGCCATGACACAAGCTCAGGTTTGGTTATTTTAAGTCTCTCATCAAGGTGCTTTTCCCACTAACACACTTTTACCCTCATCTCACATTTTGAACAAGCAGTTTCCAATTATGTATCTTCATCCGTGACTTGTGCTTCCACATTAGTTATAGGTGAGGCCTTGGAACCTCTAACCAGTTAGCTAGATGTCAGCTGATTGTAAGTGAAATAAATGCATACTTCAAATACTGAACCACATCCTCAGCTGATATAAATTAGTGCACCTCCACTGAAGTTAATGGAGCTATGCTGACTTGCCCCAGTCAAAGATATGGCCTGTAGTGACTAGATACTTAGATTTGGATGGGGGTGAGATGTTTGTATAACAGAAAATACAGAGCACTACATTTGTTGTACAAAAGCTGGCAATTTTGCTCCTAGCTCTGAGAGTTACTATCTCCTCTATGTGATACAGAAGGAAAATGTGTGATGAGGAAGAAAGTATATTGTCTTTGTGGCAATATCAAATGGGAACTTGGTGGAGAGCTGGTTATGTTTCATTTTCCCTCTCTAACCCTATGACAGAAAACAATATTCCATGTTTGGAAAGAACACAGCAGTTCCTACTGTAAATAAATAATAAAATAGTTATAAAAAATTAGATTAAAGGGCAGTTTTAAAGGCACTATATCTTTAAGAGTTTCTCTCCCCTTTCCCCCCATTTGGAAGGACTGTTTCATCCTTTCTGGGGAACAGTAAGAAAATAAGTTTAATTAGGTAATTAATAATGTCAAATACTAATGGTAGTTCACACTTAAGGGTTAGTCCTCTACCTAGTTTATAAATATTGTGGTTGTTTATACAACCATATAACTAGTATTGACAGTCATACCATGGGTATTCCCCTTTGAGTCTGGGACTACTAGCAATAGAGAAAAAGCAGCCCTGCTGTCTTTTCTCACAGAAAGTCACCTGCCGTTCCAAAGAGGCAGCCATTAGTCTAGTTCAGCAAGAAAAACACGGAGTCCTCTGGCACCTTAAAGACTAACAAATTTATGCCAAGTTCCAAGGGGGCAGCCATATTAGTCTAGTAAAGCAAAAGAAAAAAAAAAAGCAACAAGTCTTGTGGCACTTAAAGACCAACAGATTTATTTATCACATGAGCTTCCATGAGAGAAAATCCCACTTTGTTAGATGCTTTGATGCTTCAAGCTTTACTTGTCACATGAGCCTCAAAGCTCATGTAATACATAAATTTGTTAGTCTGTACGTGCCATGGGACTCTTAGTTTACTTCATCTGAATTATTTGACCTGAGGACAGATTTGTAAAGGTATTTAGGTACCTAAAGATGCACATATTATCTAGTGGGATTTTCAATCACATGTAGGCCCTCCACTCTTACTGATTTTCCTGCTAGGCACTTATCTGCTTATTTAGGTGCCTAAATACTTTTAAAAATCTGGTCCATGGCCTTTTGAAAAATGTAATGTAGTAATTACATGGTTGATTTTGTTGTTTATGACTAACTAAGTTAAAGAATGAAAGTATATAAAGGAGCGTGTTTAGTTAAAGGATGGGGATCATCTGTCTGCAGCACATGTCAATTCACTAACTTTTTTTTCAAATGGAAAGGCAGATTTTAATTGTTTTGAGTGATAGTATTATGAGTAATGTCTTTGCATTGGGGTAACTAGCTCTCACACTGGTAATGAGGGAATTCATAAAGACAGGCTCTGCTTTGGCAAACAGGTGGAGTTATGAACAGCCTGTGGACCCAGTGTATCCCATCCTACTATGCCTGCACAGAGTGTAACTGTAGAGATGGAGATTAAAGAGGGACCTCATTGCCAATTTAGAGCTGACCAGGGTGGAGAGCAGATTCTTTTTTTTTCCTTCCCGGTATGGCTACATTAGAGCCTTAGGTCTAATAAAGGAAGGTTAAGTCGACCTACAGACCCTCCGTGGCCACACTGAGATTTTATTAAGTCAATTTAAGCACCTCCTATTAAGTCAACTTAAGCTAGTGTAGATGGGGAAAAACCCTTAAGTCAACCTAATTGGCCTCCAGGCCCCTTCCCAGAGTTCCTGGCCACCAGGAAGGGTTGACCTAGTACCTGCCAGTGTGAATGCAGGCAGTCAACAGGAGTTTTCAATGTGGATTCCCTAAGTTGACTTAACGAGGTTGACTTTAATTCAAATTAAAGTCGATTTTGTTAAGTTGGCTTAACAGAGCCTCCAGTGTAGACATACCCTCAGTGAGGAAAGACTGATTCCAGCCTGGAACCTGAGGCAGCTTGCCACCTTGATAAGGCATTTGGTGGACAGGATAACTAAGCCCAGGAAGACTGACAAAAATGAACTAGCCATCCAGAGACAAGCCCAGACGAGAAAGTCAGGGTCCTGCCAGTGAATCTGTGGTCAGCCCTGATTTTGGAAGTTCACAGTTTTCCTTTGGACTCTCATGTCCCAGAATGTATAGCGCTCAAATGCATCATAGACATTGGGCTAAGCTAACATGGCACCAGTTCTGCGGAAGGCAGCACTCGACTGTCAGGAACCTGAAATGAGTGGGACATGCCCTGATGGGCCATAAGGAATTCAGGTTATAATCCTATAAAGAGGATTATATAGGACTGAACTGAACAAAGAAATTTAGAAGATTTAAGAAGATACAGAAAACAACTAAAAAGTGCATGGCAGGAATTTTAATATTTTCTTCTGTTATAAATTATCAGATCACTCTGAAAATTAGCTGGTAGTAGTCTGTTTTTGAAAATTAGTCAGCATGTTCTCATTCTTAATATTTAAAATAAGATTTTTTAATATATAAAGACTTCCCTCATTGTTCAGTGACTTCCCAGCCTCTCCCTGGAATAAATATTAATCAGTTTATTCAGATTTAAAGGGCTTCTTTTCTTTTGAAATTTTGGAGTGCTGATTTGAAGCAAATGAGTATAGTTTCCCTTTACATTGATGAACAATACTGGAGCAAGATGTCTATGTGTAAAAATATTCTATTAATAATAGTAATACATTTATATGACACAAACTATTTTCAAAGCAATTTACAAACAATAACCAATTAATCCTGTCTAGCTATCTCCATGTAATACATTCATTCCTTAATGGATCAGAAATCCTTTGCAATACAATAATAACACAGATCCACACAATGTACTTGAGGCTGCTGCTTGCATTTGGAACTCTGATTTAGTTGACATTTATGGGGGTGTGGGCAAAGAATATGTGTCCAGACAACTACGTAAGTCTAGATTGTACAAACCTTCTTCAGCGTGCTTTCAAACACCTAAAGTACTAGGTGTCTGATCCTGACTGGAGCAATAGGTGTTAACATAACAAAATAATAATTAATAATAATGTGCCCTTGAGAAGTTCCTAAATAAAACATGGCATTAAAAATCCAATTTTAAGTTTGACACAAGTTTTTTTTCATCAAATTTACATTAAAAGGGCATGTAACAAGGTGATTGCAGTGTTGTAGCTGTATTCATCACACACGATGAGGCTATGTCCACACATACATCATTATTTCAAAGTAAGTTATTTCAAATTAAGAAAATGTTAATTTGAATTAAGGGAAAGCTCAAAGCAAAATAGCATGTCCAAACTCAGGACTTGTTATTTTGCTTTAGGAGAGGGGCACCATGGGAGGTGTGGCAAGATGGCCCCCTCCCTGGACCATGCCCCCACCCAATATAGGCTAAATGGAAGGCATCTTGGGAAGGACAAGGGCAAAAGTGTTATTTCAAAATAATGCTTATTTCAAAATAACACGTCCAAACGACATTATTTTGAAATAACCATTTCGAAATAACAGCTGTTTCGCTTTAAAGGAGGTTTAAGCTATTTCAAAATGACGGCTCTTATTTCAAAATGACAGAGCCCAGCATTTTGAAATAAGAATACGTCATGTGGACCTAATCTATTTTATTTCAAAATAACCAGTGTTATTTCAAAATAAAAGAGGTGTGTGGACATACCTTGAGAGGGACAGGGGAGGTGATCTCTTTTATCAACTGTTATATGTGGAAGAGAGAAATTCTGATCCATAGAGGGAGAAGGCAGTCAGAGTATGTCTACACTGGAAGGTCTGCTAAGTCAACTTAACAAGCTCTACTTTGTCATTTTAAAGTTGACCTTGTTAAGTTGACTTAGACCCTCCACATTCAAAACTCCTTTTGACTGCCCGTGTCCACACAGGGAAATGCTAGGTTGACTTAGGAGTGGTGCACTGTGGGTAACGGTCCTACATTGCACCAGAGAAGTGCTCCCTAACCCTCACCTGGCCACAGGAAGTGATCACAGCACTCTCCCTACATGCCTAGAAATATGGAGCCTGAGGAGGTCATGTACTGAAACATATTTCAGTGAGTTGCCAGGACTGCGCTCCATATCAGCCATCTATTAGCCATCCTTCACCTGCTTGGAAGCAGGCTCCACAAGGCAGCTGGCAGTGCAGGGGCAGGCTGCAGGAGGCTGATCACGTCGTTGAACCTGGGAGCTGGTGCGGTCTGGGTGCCCTTCATACACCACCACATCTGGGCATGGGAAACCAGCAGCGACTGGGGGGCACTGGATCATCCTCAACATCTGGGAAAACCAGTGGCTGCAGAACTTTCACATGGATTGTGTGGTGTGTTTTGGATGAAAGCTCGAGGGATGTAGGTGAGGAGGGGTCTGTCTCCCAAGGCTCACATCATCAGTGAGCAGTGCTGACAGGCTAGCTTACTAAGCACCATACCACCCTCATCTGCCAATCCCTGCCCCCTCCCCAACCCACCCATCTCCACACATCTGCAAAACAATAGAAGAATGTTATAATGCTCAACAGCCTTTTTATTCATGGGGGAAAAGGAGGTGGATGGGAGCTGAGGAGGGATGGGAGCTACAGGGGTTGGGGTTTGGGGTTTGGGGAAAGTGGGGGGGTAAAGATGAGTGACGAGGGTTGAGGTGGGGGGGCAGTACTACTGGCCTCAGGTAAGTGGTTCCTGGGCCTGCAGCCACCCACCCCATGTTCTAGGCTGTGTAATCCTTCAAGGTGATTTGGAAATGCTCCCATCCCGCTCAGCTCTGGGTCCCCTCCACCAAACAGCCCCCCGCCCCTCTGCCACCATGGGAGGGACTCTGCCCTCCCCGGGACCCTGTTTGTCCCCAGGCTATGCCCCCACTCAGTCCTCATCTTGATTGGTATAGTTACCCACATCCCTCGAGCTTTCATCCAAAAAAACCCACACCACACAATCTATTGTCTACAGCTAAGCACTAAGGTATAACATTTATTCTGATCCCTCAGACTGAGAAAGACACCTTCAGGATTTCTATCAAGCTTTCTTAAAACTACAGTACCCACCTGCAGAAGTAAGAAAATATTGACAGAGCCAAGTGAATACCCCAAAGTCAACTACTTAAAGAGAAGCCTGAGAGAGAAAATGGCACTAAACATTACATATAACCCCCAAGTCAGACCTCTACAACAGATCATTAAGCACCTACAGTCTATTCGAAAAGATGATCCATCAGTTTCTCAAGCCTGGGGAAACAGACCTCTTTTCACCTACAGACAGCTCCCTAACCTTAAACAGATACTCACCAGCAACTACAGACCTAACAACGGAAGCATTAAAGCAGGCTCATACCCCTGCAACAAACCATGTTTCCAACTTTGTCTACTTATGTGCACAAAAGAAACCATCACAGGCCGTAATCAAGCCAGCTACTTCATCAAGGGCTCATTCACCTGCTCATCCACTAATGTGACTTATGACATCATGTGCCAGAAATGACCCCGCACTTTATACATTGTACAAACAGGAAAATCTTTGTACAATAGAATAAATGGGCACAAAACTGACATTAGAAATCACAACATTCAAAAACCAATAGCTGAGCACTTCAATTTTCCTCATCGCTCTGTTGAAATGTTTATGATCAACTGTGCTCAAGCAGATGGGCAACACCTCAAGACTTCAAAGAGAAACAGCAGCACTCAAATTAATATGCAGATTCAATTGCGCGAAAGCAGGATTAAATCATGACTATGGATGCTTTTCTCATTAGAACAGGTTATTTGACTCCCCTTCCTCTGTGTGATGTATCCCAGTGTTTGAGTCTTAACAATGGCTTTGATTTGCTGTTACACTATGACTGCTAACATGACTTACACTCCCCTGAATTTATTTTTCTCCCATTTTTTAAGTTTCCCATCTTCAAAGCATCTGATGAAGCAGGATTTTCTCCCACGAAAGTTCATGTAATAAATAAATGTCTTATTCTTTTTAAATGCCACAGGATTCTTTGCTTATTTTGTTAAACTAGACTAACATGGCTACCTCCTTGGAACTTGACAATATGGGTGTTCCTTAGGTCTACTGAAGGAAGGTTAAGTCGACCTAAGGTTCCAGTATAGATGTACCCTCAGACTTCGTAAGCAGGATGAACATTAGGATAGGTATTGTTAAGCATAAAGCCTTCCCATGTGCTGGAGAAGACCGCTTAAAATGCAGCAGACAATTAAGAGCTAGTGAGTAGTGTTGTTAAAAATTACTGCAATGAGACATAAAACAGATATATCTACTAAGTCCATGTTTTCTAGTGTCTAAAAGTTATAAATTTCATTTCTTAGGCTCATCTCATGAAGGTATCATGCAGGTTTCCTTTGAGGATGAGTACTGAGATATTGAGTAGTTGCTCAGTGAAAATTGTTCGCTTATGGGTGACATGGTGTTTTTATCTTCTTTCTGTGTCAGTTCATTCAAAAGCATAGTGATTATCTGGTTTCACCCACATAGTAGTATTGGTATATTTGATGCACTGCATGAGGTACACCACATATTGCTATAAGCATGTATATGACCCATGGATCTTGAAAGATGTGTGGGATATTGGTCATCACTGTTTCCATAGTTTGGACAAACTCTTTGTTTTTAAATGTGATTCTGCTGTGGGCCAGGATAAAATGGATGAGTTTGGCAATGAATTTAGGGTGGATTGCCAGGTATTGTACACTATGTTATGGTAGGTGATGGTTCTGTCATGATCAGAGAAGTTGGTGACATTCATGTACTGGGGGAGGTTATTTGTTAATGTTGTGGAGTTTCAGAAGAAAATCTGTAGTGTTTTAAAGGAAGCTAGGGATTTGAGTTCTTTAAGTTCTGCTATTCCTTCAACAGCCTAATATACCTCCCAGTATGAAAAAATTTCCTAACATTTGGCCTATTTCTTTTTTCTTAATTTCAAACCCATTACATGTAGCATCTAAAAAAATGAAAGACCTTCTGTAGTGAGCAAATACATTATTTATCCAAATTTACTGTCCCCTATTAGGTCTCCATGCAACTCAATTCTGAGCAAGCAATCATCTGGAAAGAAAACACCACACACCACCCCAGGAATGTAAAAATGAGGATAGGATTGTAGTAATAAGCCACTATCCCAGGGACAAAGCTCCTTAAAGAAATTTATTAGGACTTGTCAGGTGTTAAGGCGAAGCTGTCACCTCCTGGTGGGGATGTTCAACAGGTTAAGGGAGATATGAGGTACCCCCACAGGCACAGTCTGGTAAGACTGGGTTCCTCTCCACCATGGATCTCAGGGGGCCAAGACAGGTAAGCTTCCTCAAGCACTGGGGCAATGCAGCCAGTGGCCAGAGTCAATATTTACCCTTGAGTCAGACTAGTATGGTATAATGGCCAGAGTCAATGACTACCCTCTCTTAAGGGTGGGCACAGATGCATGCCATGTCTAGTCATGGCAGTGGGTTGTGCATGTCTGCAGCCTGAGGTTCATGTAGTGGATTGGTGTCACCCCAAGGGGAATGGCCAAGGAGTAGGAGAGTTTGGGCCCACCCAAGTCCACCATGTCACAGCCCTGGCCCCTGTCCATGATAGGAGTGGTCACTACCATAGTCATTGGGGATCCCACTGCAACATGGTGACCTGTCTCAGATGGGAGATACTGCTTTCTCCATATTCTTAGGCTATTTCCTACCTTTCCTCTGGCCACCATTTCCCAGGTCTCACCAGGGCCCTCACGTTCCCTGGCACCAGAAGTTCGCTTGGTGCCTGACTTCAGGCAGTGTTTCAGGGGCAATACATCTCCCATCTCCCAGGCCTCAGGTAACCCCAGCTGGGGGTGTGTGCCCCCCATCAAGCATTCTTACTCGTCTATGGTCAGTCCGGAATGAACTGGGCTGCTCCCTTTTATGCTAGGGCAGCAGTTGGAGCTATCTCAGCATAGTTAAGCAGAGGACTTCTTTGGATGTCTGTGGGTTTACCATTTTCAGGCTGGGGTAAGACCAGCCCATCACAGGACTAAAATCTTAATTTGGACTTGGTTAGTCCAAACTAAGAAGTTCAAAAGGTTTTTCGAACTAAGAACTTTTTTTAATTCAAACATTTTAGTTCAAACTAAAAGAACGTGGTTAGTTCAAACTTAGTTAGTTCAAACTAGCATGTCTCCATTGAACTAGTTCAAACTACAAATGCAAATCAGTTTGACCTAAGCAGTTAGTTCAGGCTAACCAGCCAAACTAACTAGTTCAAACTAAGCTTTGCTTAATTGTTTTTTTTTCAGTTCGAACTAGGCATAGCCTTGAATAGACAGTGCTCAGATTAGTTCAGACTAAGCTTGCTTAGTCCAAACTAATTTGCCAGTGTAGACATAGCCTAAAGATGATGCACTGTCTCGTGTTCCATCAGACAAAGGTGGAGAGCAAGAATATGGTTTTTTAAACAAACTTTTTCTGTTACTCTCACAAAATAATACCTATATTAATTTTGATGTCAATTTTTTCAAATCCAAACGACTGAGTTTGACCAGTTCTTATTCTAAGAGTTCAAGCTGCAGGGGCACTTTTCAACTGGTTTCAATTTGAAGTTTTCATCAGAGTAGGTTTCATTTTACAGCATTTCAAATATAGAAGTGTTAATCTCTTTATGGTTTTCAGGAGCTTGACTAGCAGCTTAAGATACATTTTCAGGCAGAAGTTCAATAGACTTTCAAGACTAAAAAATATTTCAGACATTTACACACAATGGATAGGAATGACCTAACAGTTAGAAATTTGTACCTCAAACAGTGCTCACTCACTGAAGCAATGTATTGTTTTCACATGCATCTTTATTTTTTTTTAAATCTATGTATTTTTAAGAATCAACAGTTAGTCATTCCAGCAATCTTATCAAAATAACGTTAATATTCAAATCTCACAGGCTATGTCTGCACTTGGAATTTAGTTCATATTGAGTAAGATTACTTCAAACTAAATTAATGCATGTCTACACTGGCTTTCATCAGTTTGAACTAAGGAATTCTTTAGTTCAAATTAAGGAAAGCTTACTTCAAAACAATAAAACCTGCCTTTAATTCAAACTAACAGTTAGTTTGAACTTATTAGTTTGAACTAATTCAATGTAGATACATTAGTTTGAATTAACCACTAGTTCAAATTAAACATCATTCAACCTTCTTCCTGCTAGGGTGCATGGTACCAGGGAGGCAGTGCCTTCCTGTTTTCATGGAATTGGGTGGGAGGATGGCCCTTCTCAGGTACCATGTTGCCACACTTCCCCTTGTGCCCTCCTCCTAAGCTGAACTAGCAAATCCTGTGCATGGAATGCTAGTTTGATTTAGGTTTCTAGTGTGGATATGCTAGTTCAAACTAAGTTGGTTTGAATTATTCAAAATTAGTTTGCACTAATTAATTTGAATTGACTTAGTTTAAACTAGCATTCTTAAGTATAGATGTAACCGTAAAGCATACAATGACTATGTACATTGTCTAATACATATTTACTAATTCTGTGCCTTTTACAGGGGCATGCTGCATTCCATCAATCCAGTCTCTTTTCACTGCAGGTGTAGCCAGCTCTGTAGTGATGGCAGCTTTGAACTTGTTGCATACTTCCACTAAGACAGTAAAAGAAGCGATAAAAGGCATACGTTACAGTTCAAACACATTATTGAACTGGCCTAGAACTAGAAAGTTAGAGGAGGCAATTTTTAATGGTGACAAAGAACCTATCTCACTTGCATACCATATGATTTTGAAAATTAGAGAGAGCCCATTTCTGGTTCCAATAAAAGCCCAAACCTTGTGAGTCATGTTAGCATCATGGTATTATTTGGCCTCCTAAGAACAGTCATTTTCTATCATGTAAATGATCCATAAACTATATAGAACATATTTGCGAACCTGTGTGAAGTCACAAGTATGATTGTTCACAAGGCTCTGAAAGAAATTCTGATCTCAGTTATAGTGGTGTAAATTCCACTGATTTTTGGTTGAAACAGTCATTTAAAAAATCCTTTGTTTATTTACCTTTCTGCTTGTTTGATCTAAGCCTCTGCTTTTTAATATTGGTCTTAAACAATGTTTTCCAGATTTATCCAGCTAAGCTGCATCCAGCCAGACTGTGTGAGTCAAAATCTGTCTTTAGATATCCAACAAATATTCATTACAATTTCTTGGAAAATTTTATATTTACCTTATATGAGTTAAATTGAGAGACAATTTAACATAATACCTCTAAAATACTATTAAATGGCAATAGATGTGACTGCATAGGCCTTACTATTTAATCAGATATATGAAGCATCTGAGTTCAGGGTGCCACAGTGCTCTTAATTTGTGCCTGTAGTCTTCAGCAAATATTGTCTTCTGAGAATGAATCTCATAATGCAGGGAGATGTTACATGCTACTGGGAAAATAATTCAGCAATGTGAGTGAACGATATAGCATGATGAGATTTGTGACAACATATTTGTAATCATATTACAAATACCTGGAGTTGGAAATGTGATTTGTTGGGTTTTATGTACAATTTGATAGAATATGCATGTCTGACCTGAAAGTATTTATTTATTTATTTTAGTCTTTGTTTCATACTTGATGCAGAGAAGGGAGAATGAATTTACAACTGTACCAGATTAAAGCTTTATATTAAAAGTATATATATTCAGAAATGTATTTTTCTGTTCTTAATGGCGTATAGTAAAATACTTAGTGCAGACAAGATTATTGTATGTATTTATATAATTAATGCAATAGCTTTCATATTGCTTCATGACATTTGCTTTAAATATACACCATGCATATGGTCATATTGTATACAGACACATGGTATATAGTCATCTAAACAGAGATAGAGAAAATGAGTAATACTTTCGTCCGGAATTACAGATGTGCGTTTTTTCCAGTATGCACTGAAAAACATATTTTTTATGTGTACACACTTCTTCACACACACTGACATGCAATAGGTAAAATCTACAATGTTCTATAACAGTCTTAAAATAGTTTATGGTTTTGAATGCACCCTCTTACCCCAGTATCAAATTGCATGAAAAATGCATCACAGATTAACAAAAAGAATGATATTTGATTTGAAGTTGTGGTAAACCATTATAATTTAGCATATTCTGATTTATCTTCTGAGTATTGTAGGCCTGTATATAGTCTGAGATTTCAATCAGTGCCTATATGTGGTATTTGGAAATTATTTATTTGAATTGGATGTAATATATATCACATGAAATATGAAAAATAATTCACAGGGTCCATCCTGTATTACTTGTAAAAGCTGTCTCTTACACTTATTTGAATGAAGCACTCGATTATAAAAAAATAGCATGCCCTCAAAATGCAGCTCAGACAGAACTGATCTGTGTGCAATACAGGACTGTTTATCCTCAAAAGTACATTCTTAAATAAAAGAATGTTGGAAATAAAAGTCTAACAGCACCTTGAAGTGAAAGAACAGGAGCAGATGTCCTTTAGCTGTGTGTTTTATTGATTTATAAACACTCAGTCAGGCTACCTCATCTCTGCAGAGTAATTTAGATATGGGAAAATATCTGTGAAATATATTGATTGCATTATTGATTGAAAAGCCAATTGCTGTTGCACTCCTGTTTTACCATTTAAGTCCTGACACATTTTGACATATGAGCCAGCTGTGACTACTGCCTTGATTCTGCAATGAGATAATGTGAAAGCTGTCATAACCACTTCTGTGTCAGCCTCAAGAATTTACAGTGTACTAGTGCTGCTATTTAGTTTGTTCCTTAACAACCTGAATAATTAGGATTTGTTAAAAGCTTTTGTTGTTGCGCATTTGGTTTATATATGTGCTGTTTGCATGTTTTCCCTCACACTGGATTGATATGTTGTGAACAAAAGACATGTAGAAACCAGGCTGTTATTATTCAAAGCTTATACACATGGGGATGATTGTTTCTGCTCAAATATTTTTCTCTTTCTCCATAAGGAATTTGGATTTTAGAACATTGCACTGGGGAATTCTCACTTGTTACCAGATCAGTTTACACTCAGTAGCAATAAATCAAGAGAGGACAAGGGGGAAAAAACACTACCTCCTACTTACAGCTCCATTATTTATTTTGAAAATTTAAGCAGTGGAAAAATTATTGTAGGGATAGATAGATAGATTTGACAAAAGTAATTATATGATCCTCATTTTGAAACTACTACAAATTAAACAAAAGCCTTTTCTGAACACTTGCAAGTGGCAATAAATAAAAAGCTTACAGAAAATGCATCTTTGAAGAAATAAAGAAAAAAACAACATTTGGTTCCATATTTTGTATAACATATGTGAAATATACATGGTAAATGTATTGATTCCTACACTTTATGCAATTAAGATGCATCCAGCCAGCTACTGTATATCATTGCAAGATATATAGTCAATATTTGTTTTCAATTAATATTCAATTGTTTATATTGTGATGCTTCAACTAGGTTTAGATCTTACAGTAAGCCCCATATAAATCAGCAACTACCCATACGTAGTCTCATTTGCCTTCGTATCTACATATGCGGATATCATTGCAGGATTGGGGCCCTAATTTGCATGTGCCTGGTCTAAGTGGTTGAAATTCATCTCTGTGCAGAGGTCCATATGACAATGTAAGTTGCTCATGGGCCTTGTTCTGTTTTTTTGCAAAGGGATTGATTTCCCAGTCTCTGTAGTACAACAGTGTCCTTTGTATGTAGATCAGAGGTCCTTACAAAAGAATGTGGGGTGTGGCTTCAGGAGACTCCAACATCATATGCCCATAAACTTTCTTGCTTTAAGGCAAATTGCAACAGCATTGCCTACTTTGTTTTAATAATCAAGTGAAATGGTTCACAATAGCAGACCCGTACTGATTAGCTAGACTGGCAGAAATGGACCATATTATGAGGCTGCAAAATCAACTTTCCCATTAGCAGCTTACCTCTTCATAGTTTTTGGTTTATCCTGATGTAGATCACATACTTTCCTGGCAGGTGACCAATATGTTTCATGATGTGAATGAGGTGAGCCCCAAAATCATTTTGCACTGTAATTGTACCCAGAAGCATTGTTTTTCTCCAGGGTATGCATTAACAAAATTTAGACTTCTTATAACTGCTACATTGTCACAAGGTAGGATTATCAAATTTTGCAGAAATACTGAGGTGTTCAGGCTTAAGAGCAGCTCACATTACTCAACAGAAAAGAATTTTAGTTCAGCACAGAGGGAAATTAATGTGCTTGCACATGTTGTTATTTTTTCAACTGATTTTGAAGCAGTTACCACATTTCAAGATATAAGGCATACATGTTCCTTGTTAGGCTAGTTAGTTACTTTTTCTGCTGTGAACTTATTCTTTTTATGAACTTTTTTGACAACTAACAGGACGTTCTGGGATTTCCTTTCTGATGCAAAAAACATCTGAAGCAAGGAAAAACATATATGAAGACTAAGATCTGGCATGATCCCACTGGATTTGATACCAAATCCAAACAAGGCAAGTCCTGGAGAAAGTTGTATTTGTTGGGTTCATATTTCAGAATAATAATCCCACAATGTCATTAATGGGTGCTAAAG
The DNA here is from genome assembly GCA_007922195.1 of Podocnemis expansa. Classification (NCBI taxonomy): domain Eukaryota; kingdom Metazoa; phylum Chordata; order Testudines; family Podocnemididae; genus Podocnemis; species Podocnemis expansa. Next base: position 36,125,676 of record ML681993.1, on the reverse strand, counting down.
GGCAGGTTTGATCAGCACAGTTATAGCTATCTCTCAGGTCCTGCCTGGCCTAAAAAATGGCCACCACCACCCTTTACTACCTGATTACCCTTCCAAGACTGGGGTGGCCACTTTGGTGCCTCAAAGAGCAATTGTCTATTCCTCTTTCATTGACAGTGTTTCACAGTCGCAGTCAGCTATGCTGTGGGCCTGACCAAATCACTTCATGAGCTTGAAAACGAAGTTCTCACAAACCAATACTATTCAGCACCATATGCCCCCCCACACCCCTTCCCATTCAGTGCCTTGGAGGCTTGGTTCAGTCAAGAAGGAAAATGCTAATAATGTGCTGCAATATTGGCTAGTGTTCACTGTCTAGTATGATGGATGGCAGCAAGCAGGGTGTCCAGGAAGCTGCTGGTTCATCTCTGGATTACTTGCGGGGTCAGGTGATTTGGGAGTCTAAATCTTCAGCAGATGAAGGCACCTTTCATCTGGACTCTGACTCCTTCAGATAAGGGAAGGACAGTGGGCTTTCAGCTGCTGGTTTGCTAGCTGTGAAATACTAGATCCATATTACAAATATTAAAGGGTCTGAAATAATATGAAACATGGCATGTTCCTATGCAGAACTCCATGATTTTTTCATGGGGAGGTATTGATTGGAATTAGGGTGACCAGCTGACATGAGTCAAATTTCAGGGCAGCATGAACTCATTTATAGGACATGATAAAATTAATATAAATAAAGCCTTTTAATGTAACTAAGAGCACTAATTACACCCCATAACAAAATAGCCCATTTTGGGAAGTTGTAGACAATTAAACCAACACAGGTAATTAATTCTGCATTCAGTAGTTAGCTGCTAGCTATCAATATAGATAGTGTGATACAAGGTAAAGAACCCTGCCCCATTGTTGGCCCAAGACTACTTCCCACTTGACACTGCCCATTGCATGCTCCCTGCCCGTACATTTCCCTACCAGCCATCTCTGGGCCCCCTCAATCTCCTTTGAGCCCAAAGAAAAGTGGAGAAGGCCAGCCAGGCAGTCCCCAACTTGGAGTAGAGCCTAGGCATCCCTCCCAATTCCATATTTTGTGGGTCATTGTGGGATAAGGGATGAAGGTTCCAACTGTGGTAAGAAAATCTCACTTTGTCAGATGCTTTGAAGATGAGGGAACTTACAGAATGGTAGGAAATAAATGCAGGGAAGTGTAAGTCATAGGAACAGGTCACACTGACCATCTTTAAAGTGTCTGACGAAGTGGCAATTTCTCCCATGAAAGCTCATGCAAAAAATATTTTTTTAGTCTTTAAGTGCCACAGGACTCCTTGTTTGTTTGTTTTACTGAACAAAACTAACACGGCTATCCCTTTGTATCCTGGCAACTGTGGTAAGGTTTGTCACCCTAATCAGAGTGTGGCACAAGTCTTTCAGCATTGAGTTAGATGATACTTACTTTGAAATAAAGGACCATTAACTGGGTATTTTGATATTTCATATAGTTTTGAGTATTTTTAGGGGATCAGTGTGTGTAAATTCCATGTCACTCTCAACAAAACTTTGACATCATGTCAAGAAAGAAACAGTTCAACTGAAGAGGAATGACCACTTTCCATTATTTTTATGTAAAATGATGTGTTGACAGATATCAGTGCTTTTATGATTGATGTCCAGCATTCTGTATGGGGCAAATAGGTTCTGACAAGACTGCACAAGAAAACTAGAACTGCCATTTCACAAATAATTTTGAAATTTTGTCATTCATTTCTATTCTAATGCAGAATTAAGCCAAGCCTTTTGAAAATTTTCAGAAAAAAATGAGAAGGTTGATTGCCTTAGAATAGCTAATAGCTTAATGGTTAATGCATTCAACTGACATGTGGAATACCTGACTTCAAGTCCTTGTTCTGTCTGATGCTTTGGGCATAGGCCAGAAGCAAACTATGTACAATTCCAACTCTCCCCTGGCACTGAGTATGAGAGAAGGAAGAGTGGAATTTGCTTCAGAGGCTTATTCAAGGTGGAACATCTTATATGATACTTTTTGTTCAGTTCTGTGCCTAAGGCACAAACTAGTCCCTGGAGCCTGAGTGTGATCTAAATGATAACAGTCACATCCTACGGGACTGATTCTCAATTTTTTATGCTGCCATAACTCCACCAATTTCAGTGGAGTTATACTGGCATACTATAGATGTAAGGGAATTTAGATTCAGGCCTTTGGTAAGGAAATAGTGGGATAGATATAGTACTTGGTGCCACTATAGAATTAAATGGTTTGTGACAGAGGATTTATAGATAGATATAGATATATATTATTTATATATATTATATAGATAGATATAGATATAGATTGTGCTTTTTTAAAAGGCCTTACAAAAAATTGTATGAGCTCCTAAATCAGTAGCAGAATACATTGTATGGCAATGACAGTTACCGATTAAAAATAAAGAATTTTCTTTCCTCATGTGCAAAATCAGGATTCTTTGTTAAATTACTAAAATTAATTACTGTCTTCTGCACAGATTTAGGAGCCTTACTGGTACTTAAGTTGTCTCTGCAAGATCATAGAAACTCTGTGAGACAAGCCTACTCTGATGGTGCACATATCTTCTTCCACAGCAGCCACACAGCTCTATCTGGCATTGGAAGGCAACCCAAACCATTCTTCTGCCCACAGGTCAAATCAGGTACTTTTTCTTCCCATGTCTTCCTTCCACATGTTAATGGCAGTTAAGTTTTTCACTAGACGTGGGGAAACATTTAAAGATAATGCAGCATAATGACACCCCATCCAGAAAAAAATGACTTTTGATAGGACTAGATAACAGCTGGAGGACATGGCAGATCACAGTAGTGACAGTAATGTATGGCACAAGCTGCTGTCTATTTGTTCCACAGGTGGCATGGAAGAAGTCTGCATTTCATCTCTTTCTCAGAAACTCTGGCCTTTGGAAAAGATATTATAATAAAACCCCAGGAGCTTAGTGCTGAGATAGTAACAGGCCATCTGGGGGAATTACAGAAGCCCATTCTCTTAGGGCTTTTAAAAATCAAACAGGTCAAAGTACTATATATACATATAGTATAGTGTGTATATATAGATACCTGCAGCAAGGATTTGCAGTGGTACAAATTCAGCTGCAGAAGGAAATCAAAAGATAAGCGACCCCAGTGGATAACACTGAACACTCTCAATAGGTTTCTGTCACATTTCTAACTTGAAGAAGCCTAGAGGCAAAAAGTCACAGTTCAGACACTGCATATGCCCCACTCCCCTTTAGGCAAAAACTGATCTGGAGTCTAATATGGCTTAATATAACATCACAGCTCAAAGGAGTTCCCCAAAGGGAGACAGGAATAGAGGTTAGTAGCAGACAATTTGGGTCGACCATCTCTAAAGGTGCTGTTCAGCTTAACCTCCTGAGAGAAACTGAGATGTCCACAAGCCCTTAACACGCAATTTGGAGACTGAACTGGACAGGGCACAGCTAAGGCCTAGAGAGAGGGAAAGAAGAAACCTCTCCTAAGCTCGCTGAGGACCTGGAAATATATGTGGTACTGATATTCCCAGATGCTACTGAGACCCTCTAGGATAAAATTGATTATGGACCAAGTTAAAGATGCTCAGATGAACTTGCACTTGCAGACCAAAGCCAGTAAAAGTAGGCCTGTGACAGAATCCTTGGTAATTACTCCTTCAGTGGAGGGTGATTCCTCCCTCCTAACATTACTCACTCATCTACACTGGGCAGTCACAACACCAGACACACTTCCTGACTGTTTGCAAAGTGGGATCTGATCTTTGTGGGACTTTCTAAAATTCCTCTGGCTTAAAAATCAAAATGGAAACCATAAATCCCCATGATTCAAGGATACTCAATCCCTGTGGTCCCAGCAAAGGAGGGAATGGCAAGCAGTGAGTGCTACCAACAATCCAGTCCCAACATAATGGGTTTTGGGAAAATGATCTGGCTATGTCACTGAGACAGGCTCAGCCAGTTTGCCTTACCCTGAAAGCCTACAGTATTCTCCCCCAGAATCCAGATGAAGGTCTCCTGCCTAGGAATTCCCTTCCTGACTCATGGATTCATGTCTGTAGTCTGCTGTGAAGGACAATCCTGTTCTTTTCTGTAGCGGGATTGTTGCACCACTACAGTATATAGAGGGTTAAGAGTGCCTGGGAACAGCAGCTAATAGAATAAGAGTAACTGGGAGCCAGCCAGGGGCCAGGTTCCTGCCATAAAAGTGAGCTGCAGAAGCAGAGCCAGAAATAGACCCTGGAAGTGCAGAGAAGGTTGTTTTACTTGCTGGCTGAGTGAGCCAGCACCCTGGAGAGCTCATAGTGCAACACAGAGAGCTCACTGACCTGCAGCACGGGTCCTGAAGGCACAGATGGTGGCTGAAGTCTGGAGCAGCAGTCCAGTGGTGAGCGTGCATAGAGGGAGCAGCAGAAGATTGAAAGAAACAGGCCAGACTGGACTTCAGAGGAGTAGCCTGTGCTCCTGCCCCTCTCTGAGCCAGCCACTTTGCCCCTGTGGGTGGAGCGGGCCAGCCCATGAGGTGGGTTCCGGTCTCTTGCCCCAACTCTGGGCTGGCCCTCCCCGCTCCTAGTGCAGAACAGCAGCCTAGAGGAGGGGCAGGAAAGCAGAGTCTGCCCCATGAGCTGGCCCTCCCTGCCCCTCAGTCAGCTGTTCCCGCCCTGAGGATGCGGTGAGCCAGCCCAGAGTGGAGATGGAGTTCCACCCCACTCCTCCAGCAGGGGAGGGGAGCACAAAACCAAAAGCCAGCCTGGGGCACCACAGCCCCTTGGGCCAGCCCTGCAGGGAATAATAGACTTTGAGACTGACTAGAGGGAGGTGACAGGTTGTGCTGAGGTCACAGCACATCGGGTCCCTAGGCCACGGCTTTGAGCAACCGCTGAGTCCCTTCCTGTTCCCTTAGAGCAGTGGTTTTCAAACTTTTTTCCTCAGGACACAGTTGAAAAAAAATCATTTATGCTGATGACCCAGCAATTACATCTTTGAGAAATGCACACCAGTCTTTTAGCATTGGGAGCAAGGGGTGCCACAACCCAGTGCTTGAGGGTCTGTGATCCAATGCTTGAGGGTCTGAGACCTAGAGCACCAAGGGTCGTGCAGCACTTTTGACCACTGACTGCTTAACTAGCGGCCAAGATTTGCACATGAGATTGTTCTCTGAAAGGGGTGGATTTATAGAAACTCAGCTGGAAACCTAGAGGTGGACTCAGGAGTCAAGTTTAGCATGAGGAGGGATGGAGCACAGACTAACTGACAGGTCACCAGGAGGTGTTATCAGGTGGGTGCTATGCTACAAATGTCTACACTTTCCCATTCTCATTCCCCTCAAAGACTGTAAGTTCTTCCATTTTAAAAGCCTCCTCCGTATCATGAATGATTGACAGAGCCAGATGGAGTAGGCCTAGCCCTCCACCAGGATGTCTCTGGCCCCTTCTTTGTCCATGAACACATCTCGTCACAAAATCAAAGGCATCCCAGGAAGTTTTGGAATTTGCCACAGAGCTTGTTCTTTTTCCTGCAGCAGTTCACCTGAACATGAAGCTGCTGTTACTAACAAAGGTGGAAGATGATTATGATAAGCTCTGTAAAAATAGCTCTGTGTTTAACATGTATGATGGATTCTCATTTGATTAATGCCATATTAAGTAGTTAGACCAAATGATAAATTTGATTTGCAGAACAAGAGAAATTTGTGTTAATGAAAAAGTTAATGGGAACTGTTAAAGTAAATGCTGGTACTGTGACAAAACTGGCTACAAAAAGAAGGATTACTACACATCTACAGCAGGACAAGATCAACTATCACAAGTGTGTCATGAAAACCTCTCTCCCAGTTCAGAAAACACCGTTGATACTAAAATGAAGGGGGTAAAGCTTGAAGGTCCAATGATCAAGCCCCAGAGTTGTTGGTTATATATTGGCAGTTAAACAATAATGGGAGTGTTTTAAGAGTATAATAGCATGTGTGATGCATGCAGGGATAGTTGCCATGGGCTCAAAAGTAACTGTTATTAGATTAGTTATGCTAAGAATGTTAGGGAATAGGGGATCCAAAACTGAATCAGCTAATTGGACTCAAACAGAGATTGTGAATGAAGCAAGGATACCAGTCAGAAAACTGGGAATTCAAGAAAGACGTTTGCACAGCTGAAATAGTATATGAGCTAATAATTGGTTTAGATCAGAAGCCTGAGATGATGTTAAGTCTCTGCTGATGTAGTTCATACAGAACCTTTAAAAAATCAGACTTATGTAAAAAAAACCTTTTATTTAAATCTGGATCTACTAATCATTTGAGTTTTTTAAACTTTTGTCTGAAGTCACTGTAAACCCTTATTGACTCATGGTTTGGGTCAACATTTGAATAGGAAAATTCAGCTAGTCCAGGAAATGATGCTGGTGATTAAGTAGAGGGAACTCTTCCCTAAGAAAAATGTTGAATAAAGCTGGGTGAATATTGCAGAACATTCTATGAATGCCTGCTTGAATCTAAAAATGAAGCCACTTTGGGCTCACAAGTGCCCGCTGCATAGTCTCTTTCCATGAACATTCCAGTGATTGCATTTGACTGCCATGAATACACATGAAAAGTGATTTTTTTTTTAAGTTTGTACTTGAAAATTTGTACTTGAAATTATATATTATTCAAGAGGGTGAAGACATGATATGATCATAGTCTCAGTATCATAATGGGCAGAAAGTGATTCTTTAATATAGAAAAGAAAAACATAACAAGATAGAGTGACATGAAGTATGGCTAAGACTAATTCACCAATACTTAACAGTGAAGGGAATTAGCCATTGGACTTATATACCAATGGGATGTGGTGGGTCTCCTTCACTTGAAGTTATTACATCAAGACTGAACATCCTCATAAAAAATGGGATACTGTTCATTCAAAAGTTATGGGCTTGATGTAGGAATTATTTGGTGAAATTCTATGCCCTTATATGATCAGATTTAATCATTTATCATCAGATAATTTAATCATAAATAATAAATAATTATCTGATCATTTCCAAATTCAAGCTCTATGAATCTATAAATATTTTATATGGAATGGACAACTATTTGACACTGCACTGGTAAAAAGTTCCTAAACCCTGTTATCAGGGCCCTGACATGGTGGCAGTTAAACAAGTAAGAGATAAATCTAACCATCCACCTCACAAGGAAGACCACAAAGTTCTACATAATTAAAACTTAACTTTCTAACAGAGATGATTCTAGTATGTTGGAAGCTGGTGAAAAATGGCAAGCAGTCACTAGGTGTAAGGAATTCCCTGCTTGCAGAATAAGGGGTTCTGAGGGACACCATGTGATTTGATGAGTATTTGTCTGAGTTAGACAGTACATGGCCAGTCTGGAAGGAGATGTTTTAGAGAAAAATGAAGTGAGTTGTGCCTCCCTGCCACAGGGAGCAGCCTATTTTAGGATGTGCTATTGTTCTGAATTCTAAGAAATAAAAGTGTTACATCACAACCTTCCAAGAATAGTATTTGTTTTTATCAATTTTTCCTGTATGTGTACATTGTGATCATAATGGCCTAGAAAGGGTCAAATTAACCCACAAAGTGAAGAATTAAAATATCTAAATTTCCCTAATCAATCTCTAACAGTAACTTACCCTAAACTGTTACTCATCCATTAATGCTTCAGAATGTCAGGGTAAAGGAATAATAGTTCTGTGATATTTGTGACCAATCATAGCTTATTGATAAAACTCATATTTTGACATTCTTTGATCTGGTCACTACACTAGCAAACTAGGTTGTTTGAATTGCTTCAGTCAAGGGTGTGAAAAATCTACACCCTGAGTGGTGTGATTAAGCTGACCTAAATCCCTATGTGGACAATACTAGATGAATTGAAGAACTCTTCTGTCAACCTATATATTCCATTTTTGGCATTACAGAATACTGACACTGACAAGAAAGTCCCTCTTCTTGGCCTGGGAGTTCCCCACATTGTAGCATTTTAAGTGGAGACAGGCCAGAAGACAATTAAATGTCAGGAGATCATTGCTCTTCCACAAGCAATAAAAGTAATTAGAAATTAGAGAGTATTTTATTTGTGCATCTTTATTATTTAAATGAGATACAAGCATGGTTTTAGAGAGCCTGGACCTAATGTAGGACATAACAAAAAAGAGCCTTTATTAAAGACTAGTAGCGTTAGCCTGGCCAGGTACATATATTCCCACTCAGATCACTATATTCCAACCAATTTAATGTCTTATCCAATTTCAACCAAATAGAGCATTCAGTCATCCCTTCTTGTCCTGAATTTTATGTCATGCTGTGATCTGCTAAACAGTTGGCATATTTTGGTTCCAAAAATAATCCAGTGTCAAATTAAATGATTTCTAACCATATTTTGTAAGATACATCAGATGTGGCAAACTGCTGGTTTTCTGGCACTGGGCCTCGTGCTTTTCTTCAGTGGAAGTGGGTCAGGGCAGATCCCAAAAACATAAGTCCAGCCCCTATGGGGCACTTGCACTGGTGAAACTTCAGGGAGGTGAGAGGGGGTTTGGGACCCGGGCCCACCCTCTACTCCAGGTCCCAGCCCAGGAGCCCTATAAAGTGCAGCTATGTGCTGCTGACAATGTCCCAGCCTATACTTCTTTCCTTGGGCTGTATCTGTCCTTACAGTTCTTTGTGCCTGCTCTCCCTTTAGTCTAGGGTTCTTTTCTCAACCAATCGGAGACTGACACACCTTTCTTTCTCTTCTCAAGGCCAGTTCCTTCTACAAACTCTTCTGCTCCTTTGCTCTGCACAGCACCACCCTCCTACTCCTCTTCCAGCTTGTGCAACTTCTGTTTGGAGTGGGGCAACTTTCATCAGGCACCTGCTAGGCCTTGCTTGATCTCAGGTGCCTCTAATCAACCTGCAATAACCCTGGTTAGCCACTGGAGAACAAAGTTTTCAGCATTCTGAGGCTCACATATCTCCCTTCTGCTACTCTCAGACTGCCTGCTGGCTTTGATCACTCACACAGCTATTAAACCAATATGAGATTCTCAATATAATGTAACTCTAAATACAAAATATTCTTTACATGTATTCATTTGAGTTGTCATTTGCATTTTTTTCAAAATAAATAAGGTCTTGGGGTTAGGAGTCACCATGTATAGAACTTTTCTGGGACCTGCCAGACTTCCAATGATACATCTGAAGACCTTTCCAAATGGCAAGATAAATAAGAGAAATAGAAGCAATAACAGTAGTTTCCTCATAAAGAAGATGCTGGAATTGTCTAACTAAAGAGAGTAATTGAATAATCCAGGTAATCGGTACCTGTCAAAATTTAAGTGAAATTGCCCATTAGAATTTTAAACCATCATTTGAATGGAAAGTACACTTTTTGTAGTTCATCTGTTTTTAATAAATACTGAAGTCAGGTTGTGCTGTCATATATGCTCATGCTCCATTGATTGTAATGGGGTAGAATCTGTAATTGGCAGCAGTATTGGCCCTGAATTTGCATGAGGAACTCCCATTCATATCAACAGGAGCTGTATACATATGGAACAAAGACAACATATGGTCCTATGCTTTTTTCTTTTCAAAGGGATTCATCTGTTTATGCCAGACTATACCAGTGACCAACTGAAAGCAACCAACGCAACCTTGTTTTAATTTATACATCATGTAATGGACTCCTAATTATAGATACGCACCATGTGTTTCTTTGTTACAAAAATGGAATACTTATGAATTCATTAGATGTATTCATTTGGATGTGAGTCAATTTATTGTCATTTATAATCCAATCTTCCAAAGACAATTCTCTCAAATGCTTTCTGTTACCTTAGGAGGTTTAGATTGTTATGCAATGCAATTGGTAAGTCATGAAAGACTTGTTTTCATCCAATTTACTCAAATAACATTCAAGGGATTGATTTACTAGGATTCAGAGTTATTCTTAACAGAAAACCTGATCTGATAATTTTTTCTAACACACAGAGAAAAATAGTCTATGGAACAGATATAAATATTTATTCTAAAGATTAATTTGCAGCTCACTTATATCTCTATTTACAGAATTATGTGTATGTAAGCACATGTCCATATGAATTTATTTACAGGAAGGTCTATTATATAATATCATTTGCTAGATGTTTAAACCTGAGCAAATGGTTTCTAGGTTACAAAGACAATGTTTAGAACAATCCCACCCCCCACAACACCAAAAATAAATTAGTCCTGAAATCTTTCCAATAGATTTAATTCTCCCATGACATAGTGTCAGGAAATGACCCTTGTTTGCTTACTCAAGATGAGTTTTGCTTTTACAGAACCTAATATTTTAATGCAGAGCTGATGAAAGTTTTAAAACATTTCATGTTTATGAAAATTTAAGTAAAGATGACAAAAAATATCACTAAGTCATCAAAGACCTGACCTATTTATAAAAAGAATTCAGTCTGAGAAAGAATTATGAAACTTCTTGTATAAAAATTTTAGCTTGAAAGATGGATTAACATTGTACAATTTTCTTTGCCAAACTCCCAAAGAAACTGTGTTTTATTTAAAACCATAGGAACTGAGATACATCTTCCACTCTGTTTTCTCTTGAACTCTTTCTTTTCACTATTTCTGTCTAACATGTGATAGCTAAAATAATCTTCCTTTACCATCATTTTTACCATGACTCCTTGAACAGAAAAATAGAAATGGAGGTCCTGCAGGAAGCCCAAGAAAATGTCTAGTTCATTTGAGTGTAAAGGCAGGACTAAGGATACGTAAGTTATGCCTGACAGATGGTTATATAACTTATTCTTAAAAACCTCCAGTGACCAGAAATTCACAACCTCCCTTGGAAGCCTCTTCCAGAACTTAACTATCATTGTTAGAAAGTTTTTCCTACTATCTAGTTGAAATTGCTTAATCTGAAGATTAAGGCAATTACTTCTTGTCCTACCTTCAGTGGAAATGGAGAACAATAGATCATCATTTTCTTTGTAACAACTCTTAACATATGGGGAGACTGCCATCAGATGCCACCTCAGTCTTTTTCTCAAAACCAAGCATGTGCAGTTTTTAAACCTTTCCTCATAAGGGAGGTTTTCCAAACCCTTCATAATTGTTGTTGGTCTCCTCCTTTGCTGCACTTATTCATATCTTACTTAAAAACTGGACACAGTATTCCAGGTCACGCCTCATAGACTAATAGAGTCAAAGATCAGAAGGGACCAGTATGATCATCTAGTCTGATCTCCTGCATAATATAGGCCTCACAAACTCACCCACTTATTCCAGCAATAAGCTTCTAAACTATGACTGAGTTATTAAAGCCCTCAAATCATGATTTAAAGACCCTGAGATACAGAGAATTCACCAGCAGGTGAACCATGCCCCATGCTACAGAGGAAAGCAAAACAACCCCAGAGCCCTAGCCAATCAGCCCTGGAGGAAAATTCCTTCCTGACACCAAAAATGGCGGTCAGTTACACACTGAGAATGTGGGCAAGTCTCACTAGCCAGTCACCAAAGAAAGAATTTTCTGTAATAACTCATACCTACCCCATCTACCCCCGCCTTAAGCCACCGGCATATCCCCCACCAGGAGTCACAAATCAGTCAATTTCCATAGTAGGCTTTTCCATCATTCCATCCACTCTATAAACTTATCATGTTCAAGTTTGATGGCAGTCATGTTATTTGCCTCCACAGCTGGCCTTGGAAGGCTATTCCAGAACTTTACTCTTCTGATTGTTAGAAACCTGCATCAAACTTCAAGCCTAAATTTCCTGATGGACAGTTTCTATCCATTTGTTCTCACATCCACATTGGTACTGTACTCAGTTCCTCTCCTTCCCTGATATTTATCCCTCTGATGTATCTACAGAGGGCAATCATATCACTCCTCAACCTTCTTTTGCTTAGGCTAAACAAGCCAATCTCCTTACGTTTCCTCCCATTCTGTAAGTTCTACCATCTTCAAAGCATGTAACAAAGTGGATTTTTTCCCACAAAAGGTCATCTAATAAATAAATTTGTTAATCTTTAAAGCTATATCTACACTAGAGGGCTCAGTTAAGTCAACTTAACAAAGTCTACTTAAAGGCTATTTCCACAGTGGAGGACTCTGTTAAGGCGACTGTATTTGGCTAACTTAACAAAGCCTACAGTGTAGATGACCCTATCTACAACATATTACATCAACATAATAAAAGCCCAATGTGGACATGGCTTTCCTTAAGTCGACTTAAGGAAAATTAAATTGACTTAAGGCTCCAGTGTAGACATACTCTAAGTGCCACGGGACTCCTCATTTGTTTTGCTGAACTAGACTAACAGGGCTAGTCCTTTTGAACTTCTCATAAGGCAGGTTTACATCCTTGTAGCCCCCTCTCTGCTCCAATTTGAATTAATCTTTTTTAAATATCTGGGACCAGAACTGCACGCAATATTTCAGGTCTCACCAGTGCCTTGTAGGGAGCACTAACACCTCCCTATCTCTGCTTGGAATACCTCTTCTGATGCATCCTAGCACCTCATTAGATTTTTTTTTTCATGGCCACATTGCACTGGCAGCTCATAATCATCCTGTGATAAACCAGCATCTCCAGATCCTTCTCCTCCTTCATCCCTTCCAACTGATATGGCCCCAACTTATAGGAAAAATTCTTGTTATTTGTCCACAAATGCATGACCTTACACTTCCCATTATTAAATTTCATCCTATTCATGGTATTGCAGTTTACATGCTCATCCAGATCTTACTCTATGATAGCCTGACCTTCTCTGTATTGGCAATACTTCCAAACTTGGTATCACCTGCAAACTTAATTAGCACATTACTGTGCCCACGTCAGTAATGAAAAGGTTAAATAAGATATGTCCTAAGACTGATCCCTGAGGAACTCCATTAGTAACCTCACTCCATCTTGACAGTTCACCCCCCAGTATGACCCATTGTAGCCTCACCTTTAACCAGTTCCTTATCCGGCTTATTATATTTATATTAATTCCCATCTTTTCTAGCATAACTAATACTTCCCTATGTGGAACTGTATCAAATGCCTTGCTGAAATCTAAGTAAATTAGGTCCATGTCATTCCCTGTGTCAAAAAAAAATCTGTCATCCTCTCACTAAAGGAGATCAGGTTGGTTTGGCATGATCTACCTTTTGTAAAGCCATGTTGTATTTTATCCCAGTTACCATTATCTTCAGTATCCCTAAGTACCGTCTGCTTCAAAATTTTCTCCCAGACCTTGCATGCTACTGGGGCCAAACTAACAGGCCTTTAGTTACCTGGACCACTTTTATTCCTTTTCTTGAAAATAGAAACTATATCAGTGATTCTCCAGTCATACAGTATAACCCCTGCCTATGTCTGCATTGTAAAAGTTGAGTCGATCGACAATAAAGTCTACTTAAAGTCAACTTTAAGTAGACCTTATTAAGTCAACTTAGTGAGTACACACTACATTAAGTCAATTTTATTAAGTCGACTTTAAATGGGTGTCCTGGCTTAATTTGACTTATTAAAGTTGAATTAATGATCCCACTGCACTAAGTCGACTTTATTAAGTCAACTTAGTTAGTCCACATTGCCTTAAGTTGACTTAATAAAGTCGACTTAATGGTAAAGTCGACTTTATAAGTAGACCTTATAAAGTCGACTTTACTGGACCCTAAAGTCACCTTTATTGCCCTGCTGTATAGACAGGGCTCTTTTTAAGTCGACTGAAGGGCCCTTAAGTCAACTTAAACACATAGTGTAACATACCCCCTGAGTTTACAGATTCATTAACATTCTTTCTAATAGGCTTCCAATGTCATGTGCCAATTCCTTTATAATCCTCAGAAGGAGATCATCTGGGCCCCCTGATTTAGTTCCATCAAGCACCTCGAGTCTGGCTTCTACCTCAGGTATGGTAGTTTCCACTTCCATGTTCCAAAGGTGCAGCCATGTTAGTATAGTCTAGTCCAGGGGAAAAAGAAAAAAAAAGTTTCTGCCAGTAGTCACCACATGCAACTCTCAAGTCAGACTTCTACAACAGATCATTAAGGACCTACAGCCTGTTCTAAAAGATGATCCCTCACTTTCTCAAGCCTTTAGAGACAGACCTCTCCTTGCCTACAGACAGCCACCCAACCTTAAACAGATACTCACCAGCAACTACAGACCTAACAACAGAAACATTAAAGCAGGCACACACCCCTGCAACAAACCACTTTGCCAACTTTGCCCACATATCTGCACAAAAGATGCCATCATAGGACCTAATCAAGCCAGCTTATTCATCAAATGCTCATTCACCTGCACATCTACTAATGTGATCTATGCCATCATGTGCCAGAAATGCCCCAACACCCAATACATTGGATAAATAGGATGATCCCTGCACAATACAATAAATGAACACAAAACTGACATTACAAAAATCACAATAAATGAACACAAAACTGACATCACAAAACAGAAAAACCAGTTTCTGAGCACTTCCTTTTTTCTAATCACTCTGGGTACATCTACACTATGTGCTTAAGTCAACTTAAGGGCCCTTAAGTTGAGTTAAACAGAGCCCTGTCTACACTGCAGTGCAATAAAGTCAACTTTAGGGTCCAGTAAAGTCGACTTTATAAGGTCCACTTATAAAGTTGACTTTACCGTTAAGTCGACTTTATTAAGTCAACTTAAGACAATGTGGGCTAACTAAGTCAACTTAATAAAGTAGACTTAGTGCACTGGGACCATTAATTCAACTTTATTGTCAAATTAAGCCAGGACACCCATTAAAAGTCAATTTAATAAAGTCAACTTTGCTTTTGTAGTGTAGACATACCCTCTATAAATAATTTGTTAACAACTGTACTCAGGGACATCAGTGGGACATCAAGATTTCAAAGAGAAACAGCTGAACTCGAATTAATATACAAATTAGATTGTGTGAAAGCAGGATTAAATGATGACTACGGCTTCTTTTCCCATTACAACAGGTAATTTGATTTCGGCCTTCCCAGGGTTTGAACCTTAACAACTGCTCTAATTTGCTGTTAGTGTATGACCTGATCCCATGTTTTACACTCCCTTACATTTATTTTCATTCCATTCTGTAAATTCCCCCATCTTCAAAGGATCTGATGAGGTGGGATTTTCTCCCACAAAAGCTCATGTGAAAATCTGTTAGTCTTTAAGTGCCACAGGACTCCGTTGTTGTTTTTTTAAACTTCTATGTCCTCATTCCCATTAGCTACCCTAACTCTATCCCCAAGCTTGTAACCACACTCATTAAAAACAAAGGAAAAGTACTTATGCAGCTATGCCTAGATTATCCTTGACCTCCACCCCACCCTCAATGTTTAGTGGTCCCATTTCTTCTTTCTTTGTTTTCTTCCTATTCATATGGCTAAAGTACCTTTTACTATTGGTTTTAATTCCTCTTTGTAAGGTCCACCTGTGCTGCTAGACTTTTCAACTTTCTCACTTTTTCTCTACATATTCTGACCTTAAAGAGGTAGCTTTCCTTGCTGATCCATCCTATGTTCCTCTCCTTGTACATTCTGTGCTTCCTCCTAATCATCTGTACAAGATGCTTACTCATCCAGTTTGGTGTACAGCTCTTCCCTATGATTTTTTTCCCTTCCCCTGAACGTAGGGTTCAGATAGTTTCTGCAACTTTAACTTGAAGCCTTTTCCACCTTTACATTCATGAGGTTTTTGAGTCTAGTTCACTTCCCCAACTAATTCTCTTAATTTTCTAAAGTTAGCCCTTTTAAAGTCAAAGACTCTAGTCACCAATACTGAATAGAGCAGAACAATTACATTCTGTGGCTCACACGACACTCTTGCTAATACACCTCAGAAATATATTATTTTTTCCAGCTGTGTCACATTATTGGCTCATGTTCAGTTGTATGAATCCCAGATCTTTTCAGCAATGCTACCACCCAGCTAATTATGCTGCACTTTATAGTTGTGCATTTGATTTTTTTTTCCTTCCTATATATGATACTTTATACTTGTCTTTACTGAATTTCATCTTGGTGATTTCAGATCAATTCTCAAACTTATCAACGTCATTTTAAATGCTAATGCCATCCTCCATAGCGCTAGGAAATCTATTATCCAAGTTATTAATGAATGTTGAAGTGCCAAACCCAGGACATCTCTTGCAGGACTCTTCTATGTACATCCTCAAATTTTTCAATGGGCTACTTACCTGCTCCTTGAATTCCGTTTTTTAATGAGTTACGCACCAATCGGATACAAATTTCATCTAGACCGTATTCCTCTATGTTTCTTATGAAAATGTCATGGGACTATGTGAAAAATCTTAATAAATAAAATCAAGGTCTAAAGGGGTAACTGTGTTAGTCTAGTTCAGCAAAACAAACAAGGAATCTTCTGGCACTTTTAAAGCTCAACAAATTTATTTATTTATGGGAGAATTCCAACTTCATCACATGCTTGAAGATGGAGAATGCATAGAATGGGAGGAAAAGTAAATTCAGGGAAGTGTAAGTCTTAAGTTCAGGTCAGAATTCACCACTGCCTGGGGCCCCAGTCTCCCATCATGGTGGCCTGGGGATGGGATGGCCAGGGGCACGAGGGTCGGAGGTCACATCAGTCCTGCTTCTGCTCAGCCGGACTGTCCTGAGG
>ML681993.1:36089031-36104031 GCA_007922195.1 Podocnemis expansa | reverse complement strand
GATTTCCCTTAGGTCGAATTGAACAAAACAGGTTTTCAAGTTATAAAACCTAATATAACTCTGAAGCCACTGTCAATTCAAACTGGGTAGTTCAAATAGACAGTATCTAGCTGTGTTAATTTGAACTAGCTTTAGTCTGAATTAACATCCTTTGACCTTCCTCCCAGGGTATATGGCACCCTGGAAGAAAGGTGTTCCCCACCTCAGCTGTGGGAAGGGATACCCTGCCTGCGGCTACAGCCCCACTCCCCAGGCTTGGGGAAGGGATCCTCCATGGGGACTGTAGCCGCATTGCCTGACTGGGGGAGAAGGGATCCACCGCATGGGCTGCAGCCGCACTTCCCAAACAGGGGAGAAGGGATCCCCATGCAGGCTGCAGCCATGCTCCCCAACCAGGGGAAAAGAGATCCCCCCATGCAGGCTGCGGCAGGGGGATCCGTTCTCCTCCAGTCAGGGAGCATGGCTGCAGCATGGGCAGGGGATTCCTTGTCCCTCCGATCAGGGAACGTGGCTGCAGCTGGCATGGGGGATCCCTTCTCCCCTCCACCAGCATATCCCCTGCCAGGCCCTAGCATTCTGCACTCAGTGTGAGGAAAATCATCCCACGCCCAGCTCTAGCAGCACAGAGCCTAGAGCTGGACAGGGGATGCTTTTCCCTGTGCTGGGCTATGGGGGCTGGAGCCTGGCAAGGGATTGGGTTGCAACATGGCCCTGCCAGGGGGCCATGTTGCCACACCTCCCACAGTGCCCCTCTTCCAGTTCAAGCTAGCAAGTTCTACCTATGGATATGCTAATTCAAATTGGTTTTCCTACTGTGGTCATGTTAGTTCGAATTGAGTAAATTTGAACTAATTATTATTTTGATTTGATTAGTTCAAATTCAGTCAATTCAAACTAACAGTCTAAATGTAGACACAGCCTTAGTCACCTCTTTTCCAGGTTAAACAAATCCAGCTCTTTCAATCTTTCCTTATAAGTCAAATGTACAAGACCTTGAATCATTCCTGTTGTTCTTCTCTGGATTTTCTTCAATTTGTCTACATCTTTCCTGAAATGAGGTGCCCAGAACTGAACACAATACTCCAGTTGAGGCCTAATCAGGGTGAAGTAGAACAGAATTACTTCTCATGTTTTACTTATAATATTCCTGTTAATCCCAGAATGGTATTAGCCTTTTTTGCAACAGTGTTACACTGTTGACTCATATATAGCTTGTGGTCCATTATGATTCCTTTCTGCAGTACTCCTTGTAAGACATTTATTGCCCATTTGGTATATGTGAAATAGATCAATCTTTCCTAAGTGAAGTACTTTGCATTTGTCTTTACTGAATTTTATTCTGTTTAGCATGGACCATTTCACCAGTTTGTCCAAATTATTTTGAAGTATGATCCTATCCTCCAAAGCACTTGCAATTCCTCCCATCTTGTTATCATTGGCAAGGTTTATAAGTATAATCTCTATGCCATCCTCTAAATCATTGATGAAAATATTGACTAGAACTGGACACAGAACCAATCTCTGTAGTACCCTGATTGTTATGCCCCTCCCCCATGACTATAAATTGTTGATAACTACTCCCTGGGAGCAGTTAACCAACCAGTGTTGAACCCGTCTGATAGCAGCTCCATGCAGGTTGTACTTCCTTGCTTTGTTAAAGAGGAAGTTACATGAGGCTCTATCAAAAGCAATGTTCCCTCTAAGGGGAGAGAGCAGCTGAGCAACTCCTGTTGCTTGCTGCGCTCTCCCCCCTCCGGGGCCCACTGCACAGCCCCTCCCCCCACTCCTGCCCCCCCCTCCAGGCATCGCCCCCCCACCCCACTCCTGGCATCGCCCCCCGGCCCCAGCATCTCCCCTCCACCCCACTCCTGGGATCGCACCCCAGTTCGGGCTTTGCCCCCCCCCGTTCACGGCATCGCCACCCCACCCTACTCCTGCTAGCCTCCCCCCGCTCCAGGCAGCATGCCCCCCTCCTCCCGCCCCACCCCCCCCCCCCAGCCGCCACAGACTTACCTCAGGGCTGGACTGGAGGGGCAGGGCCCAGCCCTAACTCCTGGGCCAGAGAAGCTCTACGGAGCATGCCCAGAATTTCTGGGCATGCTCCGTTAGAGCTTCTCTGGGCGGGAGTTTTCAAAACTCCCTGCTCCACAGGAGCTCTAGGCAGGGACTCTGGCTGCCAGCAGTGTGCTGCCGGCAGCTTTCCCTGCGCTGGTGGCTGTGGCACGCTGCACTGCAACGCGCCAGCACAGCTTAGAGGGAACATTGATCAAAAGCCTTACTAAAGTCTAGTTACACCACATCTACCACTTCCCCCCATCCACAATGCTTGTTACACCATCACAGAAAGCTATCAGGCTAGTTTGACATGATTTGTTCTTGACAAATCCATGCTGACTATCACTTAGCACCTTCTTCTCTTCTAGATGTATACTAATTGATTCCTTAATTATTTGCTCCATTATTTTTCCTGATACAGAGGTTAATCTGACTGGTCTACAATTCCTTGGGTTGTCCTTATTTCCTTTTTCATAGATGGACACAATATTTGCTCTTTTCCAGTCCTGGGTTCTGTTCTTGATTCAGACATTAATTGTCTCTGGATCCTTGACTCTTAGAAGAAATGATTCAACACAAGTCTGAGTGATTTAACCAATTGATAAATTGGAAATAATAATTCTCACTCAGCTCTGTAAACCACTTTCGGAGTGTTGATAATGAACTTGGCAGTAAAAGTGGAAAAAAAAATTATCATTTAAACCAACTCTCCAGTCCTTGTAGCATCCAGAATCAATACATAATTTGGTTATCCTAATACTATGATCTGTGAAATTGCCTAATTTTCACAATTGAATTAAAATATTTTATAAAAGCGCCTAACTGTATTGAAGCACTTTCAGTATTTATTGGACGAGTCTACCTATGTAAAACAGTCAATTCACAACAGGACACTGTGTTTCTGTATCTGTTCATATGTAATTATCAACATAAAGAACTTGCCTACATGGACCTTAATAATAACTTGACTCTCCTTTCAAACAGCTGCAAAGCCTATGTTTTTACAGTTTTGCTTTCCTCCACTGACTTACACTTGTGTACTATCTATTTTTTTCTCTCTTGTCATAGTTTAGCTTGTAAATATCAATAACTGAAGATTAACTTGAAATGAAACACAACTTTCATTATCCTTTAATTCTTTTAGCTTTAGACTCTCCTAGCCCTACACTCTTTCAGGTCTGTTATCTTTATTATCTAAGTTTACTTGATTTTGGACCAGATCCTGAAAACACTTTTGAAGCCATGTAAAGATAAGAACTTGAGTTTTTTCAGTGAAGTTAGTGGGACCACTCACATGCACAAAACTAAGTAAAAACTTAAAGAGAAGATCCTCCGGTAATATAAACTGCTACAATGAAGTTCATTTTCATCAGCTGAGGATTGGGACCTTAGCTTATAGATTCCACCTAGTAATGCATAAACCATGGTTTTTTTTCCTAATCATTTTATGGTACTTTGCAAGTTAAAGAATTATACATATGATATGTAACAGCAAAATTTACTATTGCCTAACAGATGTATAATTGAAATTTCTTTTGCAAACCATAACAAACTAAGTGATATGGGAATGAAATTTCTAATTGATGTTCATTAAATATAATAAGATAGGATATCTCCAGAACATTTCTACCTACATCGAATCGGAGCTAAGAAATCCGCTAAGGCATTGAGCAGTGGGCTTGGTCAGGGTTCAGTGACCCACTGCTTTGGTTTCTGTCATTGCTATCCTGTCCAGTAGGATTTAGTTTCCTTTTGGGGTCATGGAAAAGGAAAAGGACCTAGGTGTACTGGTTGATCAGAGGATGAATATGAACCGTGAATGTGATGTGGCCATGAAAAAAGCTAATGCAGTCATATGATGCATCAGAAGAAGTAATTCCAGTAGAGATAGCAAGGTGTTAGTACCATTATACAAGGCACTGGTGAGACCTCATCTGGAATATTGTACGCAGTTCTCATCCCCCATGTTTAAGAAAGATAAATTCAAACTGGAACGGGTGCAGAGAAAAGCTACAAGGATAAACTGCAGGATAGAGAACCTGCCTTATGAAAGGACACTTAAAGAATTTGGCTTGTTTAGCCTAACCAAAAGAAGGTTGAGAGGAGATATGATTGCTTTATATAAATAAATTTATCAGAGGGATAAATACCAGGGTGGGACAGGAATTACTTGAATACACCACCAATGTACACCACCAGGAAATTAAGGCTTGAGATGAGACACAGATTTCTAACCATCAGAGGAGTAAATTTCTGGAATAGCCTTCCAAGGTGAGCTGTTGGGGGTAAAAAAAATAGCTGGCTTCAAAACTGAGCTTACAAAGTTTATGGAAGGGATATTACAATGGGGCAGCCTATTTTGACAATTGACTGATTTTTTGATTACTGGTAGTCGATATGCCAGTGATTTGAGATAGGATGTTAGATAAGGTCAGATTTGAGTTATTACAGAGAATCCTTTTCCTAGGTGTCTAACTGATGAGTCCTGCTCATAGGCAGAGTTTAATTGATTGCCATATTTGGGGTCAGGAAGCAATTTTTCCCTAGGGCAGATTTGTAAGGGCTCTGGGGTTTTTGCCTTCCTCTGTAGCATGAGGCATAGCTCACTTGCTGGTGGATTCTCTGTACTTAAAAGTCTTTAAATCACAATTTGAGGACTTTAATAACTCAGTCATAGGTTAGAGGTTTATTACAAGAGTTAGTGGGTGATGTTTTGTGTCCTGCATTGTACAGGAGATCAGACTAAGTGATTGTATTGGTCCCTTCTGACGTTAGAGTCCATTAGTCTATGGCTGTGTTCACACACAGGCATTATTTTGATACAAGTTGTGTCAAAACAACTTGTATAGAAATAATGCCTTATTTCGAAATAACTTAATTCGAATTAACAGTTTGTTAAAGTGAAATAGCAGTTTCAGGCAACAGTTATTTCAAAACAAGTCACTGTTGTTTCGAAACAACATGTTCGGATGGCATTGTTTCGAAACAACTGTGCGTCATATGAACAGGGTTTCTTATTTTGAAACAACCTCTGTTGTTTCAAAATAGGAGTGCTGTGTGAACACAGCCTATGAGTCACATGAACTGTACTACAGCAGTACTTTGTTTAACAGGTCTTTGTGCAGTCTAATGGATGAAGAGAATTATCATTATTGTTGGCTGCACAGGAAAGTAAGCTGCATGACACACACTGTTAGTTTGATATCCTCTATGATGCTAGTTTATGGTTCACCAGCTTGGTTAAACAGTACATCAGCAGCGGTGATGGGTGATCAATCTCATTCCCTATAGCATTGTTCCCCAAAGTGTCATTATTGAGAAATAAATCCAGGAAAGGCCATCAGAGGGAATCACAGGACATTTTGTTTAAGTCCAAGAAAGAAAGAAAGAAAGAAAGAAAGAAAGAAAGAAAGAATTTTCAATTAGTGTTATAAGGAAATTTAAATACAAAAGTATTCTTACATAACTTCATACTGCACATCCTAGTGAAGCCCTCTTGTAAAACAAAGTCCATGTACTTCAAATGGTACAACATTGCTGGGAAATTGCTGCAAACAAAGACTTCAAAGAACAGCTTCATTTGTTTCCACTACAGATTATCTGTAAAAAAATTATGCTCTTCATTGTTGTTGCTTGATAAAAACAATTCCATTTTCTTTCAAATTCCATGTGTCCTAATTCAGTACTAGATTCTGCTCACTTTAGTCACTGAGTAGCCCTATGATATCGGTAGCTCAACTGAAATCTAGTAAGGTATTGCTCAACATAAATAAGGCGGACAGGATCCTTGAGTCCAGAGCTAGACCTGTGCAGTGGCTACACTATCAGTGCCGGCTCCCAAAATTAGCATCATTGAAAAAAGACACCTGCATTTTCACAGTGAGTGTATTGTCCAGCAATGCTGGAAAAAATTTGTTCTTCCAATCCAAATCAAAGATTTTTAGCAAATAACAAGTGGGAAATATAATCTAATCACTAATTGAGTCTGGCCATACACTTTCTCTTGGTAATGAGAAGGTGTATGGCCAGGCTATAGTGGTTATTTTGGCTATGAAGAAGAGTATATATTTTTAAAAGTCAATACGAAATCCTTCTTACTGAGATTATGTTCTGAAGCATATTCTGGTGAGCCTTTGAATAAATAATTGGCAACATGCAATGAGCTAAGTAATTTCCAATCACAACAACCTCTTAAATACCTACACAGTTCTGTGCACTCATTAGCTTCCTCCATAAATTCACAGAGGACTACATTGAAGCCCCATGACCAGAGTTGCACAATATTGCTTGCTTTCCACTAGAAGGTCTTTCAATATATCTAACAAGCACTAAGCAACAAACCCTTTTAAGCATTCTGAGACTTTAAGGCTGTTTACAGTTCACATAGAAACGTGTCGTGTGGGCCTTGGAAAAGCATTCACGCAGAAAGATGCTCAGAGAAATGACAGGATATTAGCATATAGAAACAGAACACTGCACACACACACACAACAGAAAGGAACTTTCTGATTTTTAGAAAAGGCCTATTCTGGGCTCTGAACACATCGCTGGATGAAATCTTGCCATACAGACTTTGATTACACAGAAGTGTATTTTCATGGAGGAAAAAAAGTAGAACTACAAAGTCATATATAAAAACACAATGACAAGAAAAAAACCTCTTTAAATCTTCTGCTTTTAAATAAATTATCTACCTCAACAATTAAGCCTCAATTATTTGAACACCTAACAAGCACGTGACAGCGCTTTGAATATGAGGTCTCTTCATTTTCTACAGGGCATAATTACCAATTTTGAGTTTTGACTAGATGACATCTTCCAGTTGCTCATTTTGAGAACCATATAATACAGCAATTTTAAAAACACCAGCATATTTCTAGGAAGAAGCTGAAAGTGTTTTGAACTTAAATAACATTAAAAGCATATATTTTCTGAGTCACTAGGCAGCTGACCATTTTGGAGCATCTAGGATTATTGCATCATCACATCAAATAGTTGGTTGATTTGGGACTGATAAAGACGACCTTATTAGTGAGATGCTACACAAATATGCCATGGCACACTGCTGTGAAGCAGAAACAAATATTATTAGGTCTTGTTTGCAGCATCACCCTACCAGAGAAAACTCCCCTTATGAGCAACATTCCCCATGGGAATACTTTCCTTTCCATGAATAGTCAATAGTCTCCGTAACCACAACAGCAGCTTAGGCGCAACATGGCAAAGGGGCGTCAATATGTTACTACTAATGGCTATGTCTACACTAGAGGGCTCAGTTAACCTGGCTAAATAAAGTCTACTTTAAAACAACTTAAAGTAGACCTTATTAAGCCAACTTAGAGAGTCCACACTCAAATGCCAGGAGACTGCCCACATCCACACTGGCAGCTGCTAGGAAGCCCTAGGAGTGGTGCATTATGGGTACCTAACCCACAGTGCACCACTGCAGAAAGGCCCCTCTCTCCAGCCACTCCTTTACTACAGGAAGTACGTGACCACACCACCCTCCATACTGTGTGCGTGGCAACAGGAATCCCAAGGAGGTCAGGGACCCTGACGTGGCCCAGCAATGTGCCAGCACAGCACTCCACACCCTCCCTGCATTGACCAGACTCCTTCAGCTCTCGACCAGGCACTGCAGGGCAAGTGCCAGTGCAGGGGCAGACCACAGTAAGCTAACCACCGTGCCCTTTATGGCAGCTGGTGCAGACAGAGTGTCCTCCATGCACCCGCACATCTGGGCATGGGAAACCAGCAGTGACTGGTGGCACTGGACTGTTCTCACCACCTGGGATGATGATCACTGGCCATAGAAGCTGCAGATAAAAAAGAGTACCTTCCTCCAGCTTGTGTGATCACCCCCAGCTGCCCATTCCTGCCCCCCCCACCCACTCCCACCTGTCTCCCCCTGTCCCCAACACAATTAAATGATGGACCGCACACAGAATGATGGTGTAGAGATGTTTTATTTACAGGGGGTAACTGGTGGCGAGCTGAGAGGAATGAGGAGTGTGACCTGTGGGGGTTCGGGGCTTTGGATAGAGTGGAAAGATCTGGGGGGGGAGGATTTTGAGGGGAATGAGGGGAGTGGGGAGCAGGTGCCTAGCAGCCTCGGGCCAGCAGGTTCCGAGCCTGCAGCCACCCATCCCAAGTCCTGGGATACCAGTGGGGAGGGCTGCTGCTGCGGCCCCAACAGGGGGGATCCTCAGCCCAACAAGAGCCCTGGCCCCATGCCAGGAACACCAAGGCATGGGTCTGGTGCTCCAGGCCATGGGTATCAAGCTGTTCCATCAAGTGAGTATGCAGTCCATCTGGGCCTGCTTGACCCTGAGGTGAGCATGTTCCTCCCCCCTCTGCCACTGCCATCAGTCTTGGCAATCCACAAGCTGGAGGTGGTCCTCAAGGATCTCCTGCTTGGGTTGGGGCTGGGTGCACCCCGGCAGTGGCTGGTGTCAGAGGTGCAGGGGCTGCAGGAGAGAAGCAAAGAACAAGAGTCCCCCCCCATTAGGTAGTGCAGAGTGCAGGCTGATAGCAGCTGCTGTTCTGTGCCCACCCCCTGTTTCCCACTCCCAGCTGTCCTTTGGGACGGGGTTCCTTAGTATAGCCTGCCGTGCTCTGCTGCATGGGTTGTGTGCAGTGCCCAGGACAGTGAGCCCCAGGCAGCCCTGTCCTGGTCATCTATCCAGAGGCCACATGCCAATGACATCAGATGCATGCTGTCTGGCCTTGACTGTTGTACCAACAGTGCCCCCACCCCATGACCTGGCAGACGCCCACCCCACTCAGCTCCTGGTCCCCCCCCACCACATGGCCCCCTGCCCCTGTACCCTTATGAAAGCGCCTCTGCATCTGCCTCCTGGTACCCTGCCTATCCACGGGCCCTGTCCCCCACAGTCCCTGTCCCACCTGCCTGCTCCACCATGCCTGCAGGGAAGGAGCACGCACCGACACATGCAGTAGGAGCCTGGCGTGATGTCCCTTTGTCCAGGATTGGGGGAACTTCCTCCTGGGTCCCCAGAATGAGCTCCAGGCTGTCACTGTCCAGTCTGGTGTGGTGCCTTGTGCCGGGGTGCTGCCGCCCCCCCCCCAGCTCAGCACCATGTCCTTGTCCACTGAACCCTCCTCCTGGTTGTTGTCTGGGGTGGGAGCCTCAGCAGCATCGAGGGTGCCAGTTGACTGGCTGTCATCAGCTTCCGAGCCCAGGAAGGCATGCAGCTGGGTGTAATAGGAGAAGGTGGTGATGGATCCACCTGAGCGCTGCATGGCCTCCCTGTCCCTGTTTTAGGCCTCTGACCTTCACCTGCACTTGGTGGGTGGCACGGGTGTAGCCCCTCTCTGCCAGGGCCTCCTACATGGTCCCATATACCTCCTGGCTCCTCTGGCTGCCATGGATCCAAAAGTGTATGGCCTCATCCCCCCACACAGCCAGGAGACCTAAGATCTCCTGGTGTGACCAGGATGAAGCTTGCCTCCTGGCCTGCCTGGCTGTGCCCTCAGCCATGCCTCCAACACATCTGGAGTCCTTGTTAGCTCTTGCTGTGGAGCAGAGTGGGCAGGGCTTTTTCCTGCCCTGGGATTGGGCAGGACAGGCATTTCTTGGCTGCCACAAAAGTTTCCAGATGACCAAGAGGCCAATTAAGTTGACTTAAGACAAATGCCAGGCTACGCTGGCTTAAGTCAACTTAAGAATTAAGTCAACTTAACAAGCGAGAGTTATTAAGTCAAGTTAAGCAAATGCTCAAGCCAACTTAATTACTTTCAAATGAAACCTGGGCTTTGCTGAAGTCAACTTAAGGGACTTTAAGGCATCTTAAGCCCCCAGTGTAGACATAGTCAATGAGTGTGAGTCACCATTAGTGAACTATATATATTCTAGTAAATATTTTAGGGTATGTCTACACTTAGACTTGAATTTGAATAGATGCTAATCAATTCAGATTCAATTAAGTGCATGGCCACACTTGCTTTCCTCAATGCAAACTGAGGAACTCCTCAGTTTGAACTGATGAAAGCTGACTTTGAATTGGTCAAACCTGGTTTGACTTAGAAGTCAGGGTCAATTAGAACCCAGTCATTCAAATTGACCCAGTGTGGCCATGTCAATTCGAACTCACTGAGTTTGAACTGGCAAGGATTGATCTTTCTCCCAGGCTGCCATGCACCCTGGGAGGAGAACCAGCCCTATAGCACCTGGGGCCAGCAGCCCCAAAATTGCCTCCACTCTCCCACCCAAATCAGGCTGGGGGGCAGTGGGATTCCTGGCTGATGACAGGGACCCCAGCCCCGACTCCAGCCCTGCTGGCTGCATGCCGGGAAAGCACCCCGATGCACAGCTACTCCTGAGCTGGCTATGTGCCAGGAAGGCACCCCTGTGCATGGCTTCTCCTGGGGTGGCCACACGCCGGGAAGGTACCCTGCACACAGCTGTGTCCCTGCTGGCCATGTGCATCCAGCACAGGTGCAGCCACACGTGGGGGTGCCTTCCCTGCGTGAGGCCAGCTGGGAAGGAGCCGTGTGCCAGGATGTCTTCCTTGTGCATGACCAGCCCAGGAGAAGCAGTGCATGGGTTGCCCTCCCCACGCACAGCCAGCTGGGCAGGAGCCGCATGCCTTTGTGTCTTCCCTCCGGCAGGGGATCCTGCCCTGCTGGGCTCCCTTCTCCCTCAGCCTGCACTGAATGCACGGGGTAGGGGAAGGACTCCCCCAGCCCCGTGCTGACAGTGCAGCCAGGGTGGGTAGAAGGGATTCCTCCTGAGGCACAGACAATGTGGGGCGGGGGAATCCCTTCTCCCCTGCCACCACTGTGCTTTTGGGGGAGTTGCTCTGGCCCCAGGGAGCACTGGGAAGGGAAAACATACCCTGTCAGGCTCCTGCTTTCAGAGCCTGGCGTGCATATATGTGTCTGCCTGGCTAGCTGGCCATCTAAGAATGCTTTGTGTTGTGAGTTCAAGTGATCCCAAACATCAATAAGAACATGTGTTTCCAAACGAATGTATTTCTCCTGGTTTTGTTTTTGAATTTAGTATGTATATTGTCACTGTGTGTGGTATCCTCATCTGTGTTTCAGGCTTCATTGCACAGACACACAGTGAGAGACTCACTATTTAAAAGAGCTTGTAATCTAAATAGAAAAGGCAGTCAATAGATTTTTAATTCTTATTGAATCTTACAACAAATTAGAGGTTTATATTGAAACTCCAAAACTCAGGTGGCTTTTGTGTCATGTGGGTGTGTTTTTATTGCTGACAAATATTTCACCTAGCTCTAATGTTAAATTCTGTCATATTATAGCATGTGTCTGTCACTGTCATCCTAATATTGCATATTCAGTACACATTTTTTCCTTTAATGACACATTTACCTTATTCATTCATTTTGAATCAAAATAAAGTCTTGACCATGTTTTTGAAGGGAAGGACAGGGAGAAAAATCTGAAAATGAAATATTTAGGATGAATTTTTGTCTTCCTGAAGAGAGCACCTTATGAGAACAACATGTAGTGTTGGTTCTATAGCTGGTCCGCATCTGACCAGGTAGCAGATAATAAATCTGAACATGTATCACATTCATAAGAATAAACACAATCACTGTAGGGCAACTTCAATAGGAAATTACAGGACAGAAAGCAATACTATGATCATGAACAGACAGGAGTGATTTTTATATGTTCATGACCTGGTGAACAATACCTTCCCTCTAAGACACAGATGCAGCAGAAAGCATTACTGCAAAATTAGCACCAATCTTCACTGGACCATTCAGTGTCACCAAGTATTCATCAGATATGAATTACCCTCTGTACAAATTGCCTAAAGGAACAGATACAGGGATTTTCATGTTCTAAATGTGCATTCCTATTAGTATCAAAACAATCCATTGGAGGATACCTCAGCCCCTGAAGACTTGCAGTGAAGAAAATGTTACAATACTCAACCATTATTCCAAAGCACAATCTCTTAGAAAGAAAGATAATATACTGTAGACTTTAGTCCCTATTCCCTTACTCTCCATTATAATCATTCTGATGATGAGCCACACCTCATTATATTAACAGCCAAATTGCTTGACTCCCAAGGGTAGACTTACAGTCAGTGCGGATTGTACTTATACTCAAAACAACCAAGAATAACAGGACAAGTCTCTCAATTTAACAGTATGTGACCACTTTTGTATAACATGCTATTCTGACAGAAAAAGAAAGGCTCTAGATTAAGGGGGAAAATAGTATTTATATGCCTAATATTGAGCAGGTGGGAAGAAATAAATAATTGGTCAACATTTTATAAAACCTAAATATGTTATAAAAATATGTGTTTTCTGGGCAAAAAAGAAAGGTTCTTTCCTCAGATATTCAAAAGGATCTCAAAATCTTGGTTGTTGTAATAAATATATTACTTTTTTGAAAGAGGTATAGCAGCATAATATCTAGCTTGGTCATTTTTTTTAAAAAAGTGGGCCACCTTCATCTGCAACAGTCATTCTATTTGTCACTTAAAGGGTCAGTTCCTCAACACAGTCAGAGCTTCACTGGACAGAGTGAAGCAACATCAATTTAAATCAGGGGAAGACGTAGTGCACAGCATTTTATAACTTTAGAGCTCTAGTAATTATGTTTAAGATATTTGCAATGAAAGCCAAAGTTATGTAAAGCTCCAAACAGTGTTTGGATTCATTACAGACTCAAAAGTGAAACCAGGTTCATCTGTTAGTCTTAAAGTGCCACACAACTGCTTGTTGTTTTTTTTATGAATTTGAGCCTGGTTTTAAATTAACATTGGGTTCAGCTAGAAGTTTTGCACTGAAATCCTACAAAACACATATAGTTTAACCTGGTTGAGATGTGAGAGTAGTGCTAATAC
This sequence comes from Podocnemis expansa, assembly GCA_007922195.1. NCBI lineage: Eukaryota > Metazoa > Chordata > Testudines > Podocnemididae > Podocnemis > Podocnemis expansa. The sequence goes on along the minus strand of ML681993.1, from coordinate 36,091,118 downwards.
TTCAGTTTTGTATTTAGTTTCATATTCACATTTTGTGTTCATTCCCAAAACAAACAGGATGAAACCTTAACACCTTTGAAGACAATGAAATGATTTTCATTGATCTTAGAGAGGCCCAGATGCCACCTGCTGAGTTTCTGGTGGATGTTGGATGGAGCACTCAAGTGCAGCAAAACAAATATTCACACAAACCCAAGAAAAGTAATCCCACAAAATTTCACATATACTCATTAATATTTACTCAGGCAGAGCTGTCTTCATGTTTTTTTATGAGAACTAGTTCTTAAAAATGTTATAGTTGACTTAACTGAACCATAAATAGGTTAGGTGACCTAACCAGTGTCAGACTGAACGTATTTGCATATTTAATTGTGTTGCTTTGCAGCTAAATAGAAACTTCAGATTTTTTTTCCTCGTTACAACAGGTGATTTGACCCCATCTACCTCTATATGCCGGTCCCCAGTGTTTGAATTGTAACAACTTCTTTGATTTGCTGTTACAGCATAACCTGATCCCATGATTTACACTTTCCTGCATTTCTTTCTTCCCATTCTGTAAGTTCCCCCATCTTCACAGCATCTGTTGAGGTGGGATTTTCTAAGTTCATGCAATAAATATATTTGTTAGTCTTTAAGTGCCACAGGATTCCTTGTTTGTTTTGCTGAATTAGACTAACATGGCTGCCCTTTTGGAAACTGAACCCTGGCTTACTATGCTTTTTTTTTTTCTTGCTTCTGCAAACCATACATCTTGATGTATTTTTCAAAGAACATAAAAACAGCTGCATTGGCTGAGACCAATAGCTAAGCAAGTCCATTATCCAGTCCTCTGTCAGTGGTCAGCGTCAGGTGATTCAGAGGGATTGAATGGCACACAACATTTATCAAAAAGATCAGTAATTTCCAAGATCACCTTTAGAGAGATTTTTTTTTTAAATCAGCATCACATCAGCGGTCCATCAGTGATCTGTTACACAAGCTGATCTAAGCAACAGGTTAGCTGCCATTTCATATTTGAGCTCCTTCAGAACTTGGGTAAATACCATCTGGTCCTGTTTATCTATTACTATTTAATTTACCAATTTATTCCAAAACCCAATTCTAATGACATTTTAATCTGAGACAGTTCCTCAGATTATCACCTAAAAAGAATGCCTTGGATATGGAGATCTAAACAAACTCCATTGCAATAGAGACCAATGCAGAGAATTAATTTATTAGCTGTGCAATATCCCTAGAGAGATGAGGTCAGTGAGGAAATATATTTTATTGATACAACTTCTGTTGGTGAAACACAAGCTGATATGCTAATAGCCTTGTCTTCTCTGAGCAATTCTTTATCACCTCAGTTGTCCAGCATCCCCAGTGACTGCTTGACAGCCCTCCTGCTTCTGATCTACTTTAAAAAAAAATATTCTTAGTTTTTGGATATTTCTTTGTCATTCAACCACATTTTATGGATGAGATTGTTCAAAGGAGCCCAGATGAGTTGTGCCTCTGAATATATGACTTTCAGTTGAAGTTGGACAACGTGTACCTATTTACGGCTTTGCAAATCTTCTCCTGTGTACATAAACAACTAAGAATTAGACAAATTATATGCCTCAGTTGCCTGCAGAATTATCCATTATAATTAGCACCCTTGAGAGTGACTAAAAAAAGGCAAGATTTGTTAGTGAAACTCCACTGATATGAAACAGGTAAATGCAACTTTGAATTTAAAGAAAGACATAGGCTGTGTTCACACACAGCGAGTTATTTCGATATGGTTGTTTTGAAACAACCGTATATTGAAATAACACTTATTTCAAAACAACTTATTTTGAATTAACAAAATGTTAATTCGAAATAAGGAAAAAGGCAGGAAACGAAATAACACATTCATACTGTGAACATGCTATTTCGCTTCTGCAGGGGGCTGCAGGCACCAGCAGGCTTCAGCACTGCCCAGTGCTGCTCCCCACTGGCTTAAAGCTTGGTCTGCCCCCAAACCCGCAGGTTTGGGGGCAGGCCAGGCTTTAAGCCGGCGGGGAGCAGCTCTGAGCAGCTCTGAAGCCCGCCAGTGCCCGCAGCCCGGCTCTGCAGGC
>ML681993.1:36065580-36088931 GCA_007922195.1 Podocnemis expansa | reverse complement strand
CAAAACAACTTCCGTTGTTTCGAAATAAGAAGGCTGTGTGAACACAGCCATAGAGATGGCAATACTATCATGAGAAGATGCAAGATTAGTGCAAGAACAACTTTACTTTTTATCCTAACTAATTGTATTTTATAAGATTCTTGGCATATGTGACTGTTATTTATAAACAGCAGACAAAACACTTACTGTATTGCTTCACAGTCATGATTGATTGACATGGTATGTGTGTAGTGTAATTACTGTATCTGTGAAAAGATTTAAATGCACTGAAAGAAAATTAATGTATTACAAGGGCTATGAGTCTAGTAGGTAGCCAGTTTAATGACACAATATGGTTGATGCTCTGTGCTTTAGCGTTTGCTGGTTCTGGTTTCTTGTTAAGACATGCATACATTACATAGCATGAAAGTGTACTGAATGGCAAATTTTCATTACTCACCAATAAAAGACTTATTACTGCAGAGCATAAAGTTACCTGTTCTGCCGATAGAGGTTCCTGAATATATGCATATATTGGCTGGGGGCACAGCCGAGCGAGGGGGGCATGTTGCCACACCTCTCATGCTGCCCCTTTCCTGAAGCAACATAGCAAGTCCTGTGTCCAGACATACTATTTAGCTTTGAGGTTTTTCCCTTATTTTGATTTAATATTTGCTTATTTTGATTTAAGTTATTTCGAAATAAGGATTTTATTTTGAAATAACTCATTTCAAAATAACTTATTTTGAAATAAGAGTTTACATGTGAACATAGCCTGAGATGTTGGCACCAATGTCCACACTTACCCTTTAAATCTAAATAACACTGAGTATTTTTATTTAAAGATGGGAAGGTCCACACTAGCATTCTTTATATTGAACTGAGGAGATCCCTCATTTCACTGTAAGGAATGATCATTTTGATATAAAACCTCACATTATACTGAAATGCCATTGAAATCAAAATGACTATTTTGAAATAACACAGTTTAGCTGCATTATCTCAAAACAACTGTTATATTAATTAAAGCATAGTTTGACCTTCCTCTTCCCAGGGTGCATGGCTCTAGCAAGGAGGCAGTGCCTTGCTCTGGCTAGACAATGTGCTGGAAGCAGAGTGGCAGGCACACAAGAGCGAAGAAGGGCTCCCAGGTGGCTACACAAGGCGGTCCTCTGCATCCTTCAGATTTGGTGAACAGAGGACATTCTCTCCTGGTTCCGGGTCAGGCACCACAACCAGAACATCTACTCAGATTTTGCCTGGCCACTGCAGGCCTAAGGACACAGCCGTACCATGGAGCAGGTGCGAGCTAAAATTGAGGTCCTCAGGCAGGACAAGGCCACGCGGGTGTGGCGTGAGCAGCTGGCCAGCTGTCAGGATGTGGTGATCGGACTCTTACAGCACTCCGTCGATACGGATGAGCATGTCATTGCCACCCTGGAGCACCAGAGTTGCGCTCTGAGTATGGCACAGCAGGACACGGCAGCCAGCCTGCACTGCATCATCGACAGCCTCGCCTGGCCTGCAAGTGAGGAAGTTGCTTGTGAGCAGGCTATTGTCCCTTGCCACCTATGACTCTGGACCCACTGTGGGCACAGAGAAGGCTGGGGCACAGCCTCACAGGCACCAGGACTGCCCCCTACCCTAAACCTTCCAGCCTCCATATTCCCCATCCTCCCACCCAGACCATCTGTCTCCCAGTTGGCTCCCCCCACCCAGAATGCCTTTCTCCCAGTTGGCCCCCCACTACCCAATTCTGTGCCCCCAAGTTCCTCACCCTCACACCACTCCCTAAGCCCCTCATGATCCTAACCCCCCATTGTTAATAAACCATGTTAAACTTCTATGATTTGTGTTTACACTTTTACTGGATGGTGCACAGGAACTGGGTAGGAGGATGGGTAGGGGGTCAGGCATGGGTGGGCTGGGGGAGGTCACAGAGTCTGCTGGAAGGCCCAGTCCTCACAGGTCCTCACTGAGGAACAGGTCCTTGAGTGCTTCCTGCATAGTGACCACCCTTTATGGGCTCAGTCCCTTGGGGGCATGGCTTCGGGCTGCTTAAAGCGGCTGGTGAGGTGCTCCGCTTCGGCCTCCAATATGGGAGCCACTCTCACCTCCCACAGCTCACAGAGATTGTGAAGGGTGACGCAGGCACTCAAAACCTTGGTGGTTGTCTCCTCTGTGAGGTAGAGGAGTGTTAGGAGACACCTCCACCGGGCTTTGAGCCACCCAAATGGTCGCTCCACCACCTGGAAGCACTGGTTCAGCCTGCAACTGAAGAGCCCCCAACTGGCATCCAGGGGTCCTGTATAAGGCTTCATCAGCCAAGGGAGGGGCAGGTATGTGGCATCCCCAACAATGAGGATGGGCACTTGCACATCCCCTAGGGTGATCTTGTGTGAGGGGAAAAAGGTGCCCACTGGCATGCCCTTGTAGAGGATGGAGTTTTGAAGGATGCGGGCATCATACACCTTCCCCAGCCAGCCAACATAACTGTTTATGAAGATGCCCTGGTGGCCCAAAAGGGCCTGCAGGGCCATGGAATAGTATCCCTTGTGGTTCCGGTACTCGGTCACCTGGTGTTCTGGGACTCACATGGGGAATGTGTGTAGCATCTAAAATGCCTACAAAGTTTGGGAAGCCAAGGGTGGTTAGGCCATCCATGGTGTCCCACAAGTCTCCTGGGGTGATGAAGTGGGGTAACAGGAACAGACTGATAGTCTCGCAGACCTACTGGAGGGCAGTCCTGATGGTAGACCTCCCTATGCCAAAGACGTGGGCAACAGACCTGTAGGACTCTGGAGTTGCCATCTTCCACAGTGCAACACCCACTCTCTTGTCCATGGGAATGGCAGGTGTTCCTGTGCCACATGACTCAGGCGAGTTCAAGGACCAGGTATTCAAAGGTCTGCCTACTCATGCGGAAGTTCCTCTTCAACTGCTCGTCGTCCCAAGTGTCTAGGACTTGCCACACTCACGAGTATCTGCTGGTGTCATGTGCCCAGATTTGACAGCATGGAGAGGGGCAGGAGGACTGTGGCAGCTTGCAGGGCCAGCATCATGGTGATGCGTGGGTCTACCTTGGTGCTCTCAGGGTCCTGGAACAGAGTGCCCCAGTGGACTAGGGCATGCTGCAGGCTAGCAGAGGGCCTTGGCACCACTCGGGTATGGTAATGAAGCTGGGCTGGATCCATAACTGTCTCCCGCAGCCTCTTGCCAGCCAGAATGGACAGAGGGCTGAGGTCACATGCTGGATTTATGGGATTTGTTGAGGGTGTGGCCCTTCTTGAGGGCCATTTTGCCACACTTCCCATGATTCCTGTCTCCTAAATCGAAGAAGCAAGTACTGTCCATGGACATGCTAGTTTGATTGGAGTTTCTAGTGGGGACATATTAAATTGATTTAACTTAAATAATTTTAATGGCTTATATTTCAATTTTGTTAAATTGGTATAAGTTGAATTGATTTAACCATCTAGGTGTGGACATAGCCTATGCAAATTCTGAGTGATGTGAAAAAAATGGAAAATTATACAGGAACTTAAATATACATTTAAGCGCCCACCTTTTGTTCCCAGGCTTGAAGGACTGGGACCTCAAACCAAGAAAGCAGCTGAGTGGGGAACCGCAACTTGCTGTGGTGAATACACATTGCTATTGCGCCAGAATCTAAGTCTTGGTTACAATGAAAGCCCAGTCTACACTTGCTGCTATATTGGCAGCAGTTGAAGGGAGATATGCAAGCTACAAAAAAATCACTTGTGCATCTCCTTCCAACTTTCTAATGCCCACTCACTTCTGTGTCCCCACTACACTGAGTAGAAGGGAAATGCTCTCCCTTCAACTCAGCACTACTCGTTTTCAAGGGTGGATTCTGGATCCATTGACCAAGTCTTCACTGACCACTCAATTGAATCAGAAAGTCTGGACTGATGGTGGCAAATTTGCCACCTTCAGGGCTTATCTACACTGAAAATGCTGTGTTGAGTCCCGAGGGATTGATTTCACTCTGCACCTTCAAGCAACGTAATACTGCATTGAAGGGAGAACATTGCCCATCAATCCAGCTGAGTAAAGCCACCATGGTAAGTGCAAGTAACACAGTAGAGAGAAAATACACGATCTGTATGCCACACAATGAGTATCTCCCTTTGACTTAACGCCACAATGTAGACTAGGCCTCCATATAGACTTGGCTGAAGTCAGAGAGTTTTGCCATCGACCAGAGTGGAGCAGGATTTTACTCCTAGTATGTGAAAAAAGGAGAGGGAAATGTTTGCTGGTGGAAGCAAAGAGATCAAGATTACCATGTGCCCCGTGTGTAAAACTGAAACAGCAGGAAAATACTATCTTGTACATTATCTTTAATGTTACCTGCATACATTAATGTCCAAATTTCTGAGGCCATTGCAACAGTTCAAGAAAACTGTTCTTTTAAAGTGGCCATGGTAATAAAAGTGACTGTTTCAATACAGCATTATTCCCAATCTCTCTCCCTCTCTCTCTCTCTGTCTCGCTCTCCTTTTTCTGATTCATATCAGAATATGTCTTTATTAGTTTCTACTACTAGTACCACTGCAGGTCAAAAACAAGAGAGTGTGTGTGAGTTTTTTCCATACCATGCAATATTAAGTAACTTTTAATTTCAGGATCTTTAATACTGTGCTCTAACAGACCCCTACTCAATTTTTAGATCCCAGGTTGTGTTGGCAAGGATTACAGTTTCCTTTTACTGGATAAAATGAACATGGCTTGTCTCATACTGCATGTTTATAGTCACATTTCAGAGAAGACCCACCAGTTGGGAGGAACAAATTTAACCTTATTATTCTAACACAGCTACCCTCTGGAGCTTATGATTCTTATTTAAGATAAAGCACAGCAGTGCTTCACAGAAAATACATGAGAGGATTTCCTTCCCCAGTAGATACATAAGCTTCCAGAGCCAAGAGCATGAAGAAGGCATCACACTAGCAACATGCAGACTAGGAAGTAGCAAGACGTCAATGAGTCAAACTGTAGCCCTCCCACTTCTGCACAACCACACTCTTTTTTCACTCTTCACCACCCTCAATTATTTTAAAAATTGCCAGAAGCATTCATTCACATCAAGGCATATTATTTACTTCCCATTATGGACGTGATGCTACATGACTGCTTTACAAATAAAGAGAAACGTATTGCCTTCCAAAGTGTAAGTATTGCATCATTAGTCTTTGAATAGAAATGAGTATTGGTACTAAAAGGCTAGAGACTTATTGCAGGTATTTTAAATGTTATGAACAAAGTTTCATTTCTGATAATGTAGTGGAGAAAGATAAAATGTGTCAAAAATACTCTACTGACTGAATTTATCATTCATATTGTCGGCCCATCATGTTTAGTCATATAATTCACAGGCTGATTATGTTCAAAGTGAATGAATCATATGGCTAAACATTTTCTAGTGACTTCATGAATGGTAGATTTAATCAATAATGTACCTGAACACAGATGGTCTTTAAGTGCTACTGTTAATATCAAAACTCTCTTGGTAGCATCAGACCAAGAAACAGCAATGAAAAAAGTCTATAAATTCAGAAGATAAATATGATCTGATTCTCAGCACACAGTGTCAACCAAAGTAATATTTTTATATGATTTTATAGTATTTTCACTTTTTAAGTCAATCGAACAATGTCAGAGCCTGTAGGATTTAGAGCAAAACCTATTATTAGAATGATATCATCATACAGTGGTATGGATTCATCTTCTCAAGAGTCCTTGGGTCCCCATGTTACCTCTGCATCCAGATGTGGATCTAATCAACTCTATTCTGTGCACTGATCTGTGATGTCCAAGGCCTATACCTTATAAATGAAGTTTGATATTGATAGTTATCGTGGATAGAAAGCTGTGTATAAATATACAGTACATAAAGTAACCTATAGAAAATTTTCATAAACTGCTCCATCACAGATCCAAGATGATCAGCTTTGAATTAACCCATGTCCACTTGGTGCACTTGCACAGGGTCCCCATTTCAGGATTGGAGAGGACTCTGACCACCAGGAAAATTACACACACACACACACACACACACACACAAAAATAGTGCAGTGAACTCCCTTGTGCCAGGCCTCAATGTCACATAATCAAATTTGGCTCAGTCATCCTTCTGTCTTGATGGAAGGGTGGCCAGATGAAACTTGAATGGCTATGAGATCATGTGTTCCAAGTTGCAATACCACTCACTTGGTTTTGACCTGGCTGCCCCTCCATCATGATCGATGGCTGGCTACACTAACCCTAAGCAGCACAGGGTATATGAATGCAAGGCAAATAATGGAAGGCTGTGGAGATGAGTGGCTGGACTCAGGAGGAGCTGCCTTAGTCCAGGATGAGAAGAAACGCAGATTCATAAGAGAAAGGGGTCACCAGTGAAAGACCAGAAAGGTCCCATGGGCTAAAGTACGGGTTGGAGGGATGATAAGGTGGGTCAGTGTGTGAGGTGATATAGGGAGAAAGCTATGGATGGAGCAATCTCCACAGTGCACAGGGCCTCAATATTCTTTATTATGGGACTGCAGAGGAAATGTACTGTGATTCTTTCTCTGCAGATACTCCAGTGACCCTCTAAGTGCTTCAGTAGCTGCAAAAATGAAAGAAGATCAAAGACAAAGAGAAAACAAAGACAATCCACTGAAAATATATCTGTAAGCTCCATGTTGTGTTGTGTGAAGCCCCTGGCCCTTCCAAACAGTCTTAGCACACAGTTAGATGAGAAACAGGTTTATATATAGTTAGTGGTGGGTGAAATTACAACATTTTGGGAAAAGAACAGTACATTTTTTTTTTAAATTGCAACATTTTGTAGGGTGATTTAAGCAGCTTTCTACATCTTTGTCTTGAAGTATGCAAAGGAACTGAAATAAAATTAACAGATCCTGTTTTCCCTCATCTCCATGTTTTGCTCTTTACACACCAAATAGAACATGAAGAAACCACCAGGCACAACTGGGTGCCAAATTACCACATTTACCAAATAGACACGAACATGCCAGGCCTACCTATATATATAGCTGGCTGGTTTCAGATAGCTTCTAAAACTTAGTATGTGATGAGCATCACTAGAGGGCTTACTAATTTTTAAATTTAACAGGATACTACACTGGCCCTGTACATTACATACATAATGCAACCTGGCTTGAGTTAATCTGGACAATGCCAGTTAAAATGGTGGTCACATGGTAATGGACAGCTCTTCCTAAAGGCATATGAAAACTATACTTCCCAGGAAGAAAGTGGTCAAGAAAGGAGAGGAGAAAATATTGGAAATGGACTTAAAAAGGGTTTCACAGAATTCACAAATATAGTAGTCACATAGTTCCTTGACTTAATAACTGGCTAGAAAGTGCTGTTTCCTCTGCTCCATAATTAGATTCTGTGAAGCCTGTATACAGACCACCTCTAGGAATCTAGTGTGACATTTCTAAGAGTACAATCTGGGCTGTTGAACAGTAGTGGCCCCTTGTCTGCTCATGCAACCTTCAGCATGTAAATTCATGAACTAAGGACATGAACATTAAATACAGCTAAATACATAAACACTACATAGAAGGCAACATCCACAATTCTTACCTCCGCTCTTTGTAACCCAGAAATGTGCAACTAGCACTGCTCAGCATTCTCCACACCTGCTCACATCCCACCATCCATTGTGGTGAGGAACCATTATGTGGTGCTGGACACAATGAAGGAGGTAGAGGAGATGCCATCTACCCCAGAGGCTGGGGAGATCACAGCCACCTCACCTAAGAGGAAACGTAGGGATGTGGTGAGGAACGGAGGCACCCATCTGTCACCCTGACAAGGCCTCTAGAGAGGTATGCTGCCTGCCAGGTGCCCGTATCCGAAGACGTAACGGAGGGATTGTCAAAAACCATCCACCCCTCAGACTACTACCCCATGCTTCTTATCCATGTGTGTACCAATGATACTGCAAGAGGTGATCCTCAGCAGATCAAAGGTGACATCAGGGCTCTGGGAGCGAGGGTGAAGGAGTTTGGAGCACAGGTGGTGTTCTTCTCGATCCTTCCAGTCAAGGCTAGAGGCCTGAGGAGAGACAGATGCATCCGAGACGTGAATGCCTGGCTGCGAAGATGGTGTGATCAGGAGGGATTTGGCTTCCTTGACCATGGAGTACTGTTTCAGGACACAGGATTGATAGCCAGAGATGGCCCTCACCTGTCCAGAAAGGGGAAGAGCATATTTGGGCACAGACTGGCTGACCTAGTGAGGAGGGCTTTAAACTAGGTTCAACGGGGAAAGGACACCAAAGCCCACAGGTAAGTGACAATGTGGATGATCTGGGGGAAGGGATGGAACTTGGGGGGTGCTGGGACTGTAGCACCAGGAATAAAAGAGAAGGTAGTTGGAACATGGGGGGGGGATCAAATAATTGTCTTAAGTGTTCTGCTGAAGCCCCAATACGTGAGGAGAGTGGGAGAGGAGAACTCCAAGAAAAAATGCAAGGAGGTTTATGTAATAGAATTGGAAATCAACATGACAAAGTAGGGCAATCGGCCGGGTATCTTAGATGCCTATACACTAATGCGAGGAGCCTGGGAAATAAGCAAGAAGAATTGATAGTACTGGCACAGACAAGGAACTATGATACCATAGGAATAACGGAGACATGGTGGGATAGTCTGCATTACTGGAGCTCTGCCATAGATGGGTATAAACTGTTCAGGAAAGACAGGCAGGGAAGAAGAGGGGGAGGAGTAGCATTATATGTAAAAGAGCTCTATGACTGCTCAGAGCTCCATTATGGAAGTGGAAGCATGCCAGTAGAAAGTCTGTGGGTTACACTGAGAGGGGAAAGCAAAAAGGGGGATGTTGTGGTGGGTGTCTGCTATAGACCACTAGACCAGAAGCAGGAGGTGGATAAGGTGTTCTATGGACAACTAGCAGAAGCTTCTAGATCACAAGCCCTGGTGCTGATGGGGATTTCAATTACCCTGACATCTGCTGGGAGGCCAATATAGCAGTGCATGGGCAATCCAGGAAATTTTTAGAGAGTGTTGGGGACAACTTTCTAGTACAAATGCTAGAGGAACCAACTAGGGGCCTTGCACCTATTGACCTGCTGCTCAGAAACAGGGAAGAATTGATCAGGGAGGTAGAGGTAAATGGCAAACTAGGCAGTAGTGACCATGACATGGTTGAGTTCGGGATGCTAATTAAAAGAAAGAAGCAAAATAAAAACCCTGGACTTCAAAAAAGCAGATTTTGGCTCCCTCAGGGAACAGATGGGCAGGATCCCTTGGGAAGCTAATCTGAAGGGGAAAGGAATCCAAGAGAGTTGGTTATATTTCAAAGAAACCCTGCTAAGGCCACTCCAATTACGAGAAAGAACAAACATGTGAGGCAGCCAGAATAGCTTAGCAGAGAACTCTGCTCTGAGCTTAAACATAAAAAGGAAGCTTACAAGAAGTGGAAGCTTGGTCAGATGACCAAGGAGACATATAAAGATATTGCTAGGGACTGCAGGGATAAAATCAGAAAGGCCAAAGGACAAATGGAGTTGCAGCTAGTGACGGATGTAAAGGATAACAAGAAGGGGTTCTACAAGTATGTGAATAACAAGAAGAGGATCAGGGATAGTGTAGGTCCCTTGCTGAATGGGGCAGGCATCCTCATGATGGAGGATGAGGGAAAAGCTGAAGTGCTCAATGCTTTGTTGCTTCAGTTTTCACAGGCAGGGTCAGCTCCCAGCCCACTACCATGGGTGTGGCAGATGGGAGAGAAGAAGACAGGCCCTTGGTGATGGAAGGTCAGGTTAGGGACTGCTTAAAGAAGCTGGATGTGCACAAGTCCATGGGGCCGGACAAACTGCACCCAAGGGTGCTGAGGGAATTGGCCGATGAGATAGCAGCACCACTGGCCATTTGCTTTCAAAACTCATGGAGAATGTGGGAGGTGCCAGAGGATTGGAAAAAAAACAAATGTAGTGCCTATTTTCAAGAAAGGGAAAAAGGAGGATCCAGGGAATTACAGACCAGTCAGCCTCACCTCAATCCCTGGAAAAATTATGGAGCAGGTTCTCAAAGAATCCATCCTCAAACACTTAGAGGAAAATAAAGTGATCAGGAACAGTCAGCATGGATTTACCAAGGGTAAATCATGCCTGACCAATCTCATTTCCTTCTATGATCAGATGACTGGTTTTCTGGGTGCAGGAAGAACCGTTGATGTGATATACCTTGATTTTAGCAAGGCTTTTGCTACAGTTTCCCAAAGCATTCTCATTGGCAAATTAAGGAAGTACAGTTGGATAGGTGGACTATAAAGTGGATAGAAAACTGGCTAGATTAACGGTTTCAGCATGTAGGAAACAATGGTTCCATGTCTAGCTGGAAACCAGTAACGAGTGATGTGCCCCAGGGGTCAGTCCTGTGGCTGGAACTGTTCAACATTTTCATCAATGATCTGGATAATGGAATAGACTGCACTCTCAGTAAGTTTGCGGATGACACCAAGCTGGGGGGGGGGCAGTAGACACATTGGAGGGCAAGGACAGGATTCAGGGAGACCTAAATAAATTGGAACAGTGGGCCAATAGAAATCTTATGAGATTCAATAAGGACAAGTGTAAAATCCTGCACTTGGGATGGGAAAACCCCATGCTACAGGCTGAGGAACATTCAGCTAAGTAGCAGCAGTGTAGAAAAGGACCTGGGGTCATGGTGGATGGGAAGCTAGATATGAGTCAGCAGTGTGCTCTTGCTGCCAAAAAGGCCAGTGGCATACTGGGCTGCATCAAAAGAAGTATTACCAGCAGATCAAGGGATGTGATCATTCCCCTCTATTCTGCACTGGTGAGGCCACATCTAGAATACTGTGTTCAGTTTTGGGCTCCCCACTACAAAAAGGACAGGGACATGCTAGAGAGATTTCAGAGGAGAGCAACCAGAATGACTAAAGGGCTGGAGCACAAGCCCTATGAGGAAAGACTGAAAGCATTAGGCTTATTTAGTCTGCAGAAGAGAAGATTGGGGGGGGATTTGATAGCAACCTTCAACTACTTGAAGGGATGTTCCAGGGAAGATGGAGCTCGACTGTTCTTGGTAGTAACAGAGGACAGAATGAGAAGCAATGGTCTAAAGTTGCGGTTAGGGAGGTCGAGGCTGGATATTAGAAAAAACTTTTTTACTAGGCAAGTGGTGAAGCATTGGAATGAGCTGCTGAGGGAGGTAGTGTAATCTCCATCTTTGGAGGTGTTTAAGGCCTGGCTGGACAAAACCATGACTGGGATGGTTTAGTGGGAATGGTCCTGCCTCTGGCAGGGGGTTGGACTAGATGACCTATGAGGTCCCTTCCAACCCTAAGATTCTATGATTCTGTGATTCTAAACTGGAGGCTCTGTTAAGTCAACTTAACAAGATCGACTTTAAGTCAAATTAAAGTCGACCTTGTTAAGTCAACTTAGAGCATTCACACCGAAAACTCCTGTTGACTACCTGCCTCCACACTGATCAGTGCTAGGTTGACCCTTCCTGGTGGCCGGGAACTCTGGGAGGGGGTCTGGAGGCCCATTAGGTCGATTTAAGGGCTTTCTCTATCTGCATTGGCTTAAGTTGACTTACTAAGGTCAGCTTAAATGTTAAGTGGACTTTACAAGGTGGTGGCAAGTCGACTTAAGGAAGTGCTTAAGTTGACTTAATAAAAGACCAGTGTGGCTGCGAGGTTCTGTAGGTCAACTTAAGCTTCCTTAAGGCTCCAATGTAGACGTACACTAAGATAGTGTCTCATTCCAATACTAAGAAATAATTATGCACTATCCTTATGTTCTTAAGTAGAGGTTCTCTAACATTTAAATCCAAACATACTCGACTGGATAAAACAAGTATAATGATTAACTATAGATAGATTTTTTAAGCGAGCACAAGTGATAAGGCATGATAATCAGAATTATTTACAAAAAGAACTTAATAAATAAATGACCTCAAAAGCAAAATAGCTTTCTTATGACAAACTGCAACAGTCATCTGCTTTTCCTTTTCTGCCCTCAGTTCAGTGTCATTCAGGTTTTCACTGATGTCATAAGCAGAGACATGGGAGGTAGAGTCATGCTTTTCTCTCCCTTTACAACTCAGTGTCTTCTGCTAGGAACTTCTTTGCTATGTCATGATGACATATTCCCTGTGGACATGAGGTTTTAAACGTTCCTGCGATTCAGTATAAATTTCTTGTTTATACCTTCGCCCATTGGTGAACAGACAGTTCAGTAGATAATAGACTCTTAACACCTTCATGGTGTGCTAATACTGTCCTTGAGAAAATGGTTTGTGAGTGTTACCTAGAACTACAATATATTTTAGTAAAAATCATATAGCAAAATTTCATAATTTTACAAGCAGTGTTACTGCATACATTTCAAGAGGATAATAATATTCAGCAGATAAGTTTTCAAATGATGACTCATAAGACATGCTTTGTACAAAATATATTATAACCATGTAAAATTGGTGTACATGATATGCAGGATCTCACATAGACCTAAGCTGGATCTGGGAGAACCATGGTTTAAATAGAATTTGGATGCTAGCATGAATAACAAGCACAAAGCATGTGATCACTGAAGAATGAGACCATGAGAAAGAAGATTAGTTTGCATAGACCCTTGAAACACCAGCCTAAGCTTGTTTAAAGTTTGGGTTAAGGTTATAGAATTAAGAAAGCTTGGTTTCTTGGGCATCGGGTGTGGTAATTGCATAATTGTATAAATCTGTTTCAAAAGAAATGTTTAGTTTGGTAGTTAGAAAGAAATATGCCAAATGAAATTAAAAGAAACCTTGAAACATGGTATCCTTGTCTTGACAAGGCCTGAGTCTAGGGTTCAGTCCTCGACTGCCTCAGTTGGCTTTAACTAAGGTCCAGTAACCAGCAGTGACCTAACCTATTTATTATAGTGTATGAAAGACAAGACTTGAGGGGGTTATTTGTCAAAGCTTTTCCTCACCCCTCTGGCATCATGCCATAATGGGAAGGAATCACCCAGACCAGATCTGGTGGGAGCATTTGGCCAATGCTTATAATGTTATTGTTGCTAGGAAACAAAATGTAAGTATGTATATGCTTCATGATTGCATTTTGGCTATAACCAACACCAAACAGCTTTTGAAGTAATAAAGGAATGAATGTGTAGAAATTGAGTTGGGTTAATTCTGATAAAATTATTAGGAAAATCATTCCCAGCACCATTGATCTGATACATCAGTTTTACAGGGAAATGGTCTAACCAAGTAGGGAAACAGGCCCCATAAGTCTAATAAAATACATAGTAAGCCTTGAAGAGCCATAAATATAAAGACGTAAACAGTATACAATGTCCTTGATGGGTGTCTCTGGGCACTATGATAATACAAACAATGATAATGGGGAATATGTTCCTTATCCAACTGCCCATCTCTGAAAGGTCTCAGATGTGCTGTATTATACCTTATAGGCTGAGGGCAGCAGATTTGGCTTAGCTGCCTAACAGAAGGGCATCCACACCAAATCTGCTGTCCCAGCCTGTGTTCACACACAGAGGGCTTGTTTCGAAACAAGACGTTTCGAAACAAGCTGTTTCAAAATAAATGGTTATTTCAAAACACCTTATTTCCAAAGACGAAAAAGGTGTCTTGGAAATAAGGGAGCAAAATAGCATGTCCACAGTGTGGACATGCTATTTCGGTTGGGAAGGGGACTGCAGGCACCTGCAGGGCAAAATGCAGCCGTGCCCCACCCCGCGGGTGTCCTCAGGGGCTGCAGGCACCTGCCCGGTGAAGCGCAGCCGCGCCTCAACCCGTGGGTGTCTGCAGGGGACTTCAGGCACTCGTGGGGTGAAGCGCAGCCAGGCACCTCACCCCGCGGGTGCCTGCAGTCCCCCTCTGCTGGCCAGGGGACACCCCTCAGCATCCTGGCCAGGGTGCTGAGGGTTCCATGGCCAGGGTGCTGAGGGGGTAGCCCTTCATCCCAGGGTGCTTAGCACCCTGGGAGGAAGGTCAACTGTTGTTTCGAAACACTTTGTTCTGAAACAACATGTCCGCACAGGGTTGTTTCGAAACCACTGGTTTCGAAACATCCTAATTTTGATAGAAAATAGGGTTTAACCTATTTTGAAAGTACGGCTCCCATTTCGAAACAAGGGGTTTCCTTGTTTCAAAATGGCCATACGTCGTGTGGCCATAGCAATTCTTATTTTGAAACAACCTCGTGGTTTCGAAATAAGAATGCTGTGTGAACACACCCCTAGGCAGCTGCCTCATTTACCTATGCCCCCAGGGACAGCCACCCTCCCACCATGCACACAATTAACCAGACTGAAAAATTGGTTTATTTGTTTCATACAGTTGCAAAAAACAGCCTTAAAAACAGGTTTTGTGCTTTAAAAATCTTTGTTATTTGTCAATTACAATGAAATAAGCAGCATAATACACAAGTCTCAACTTCAGGTTATTTGTTACACATCTCTGTAGCTCGGGTCACACATTGGCAAGTTTGACGGTTGAGAGGTATGTCCGTTGGCTCCCTCTATACCAGTCTGCCCAGGACATAACTCAGATACATTCCCTCCATACACAGACTGTTTCTTTAACTCAAGCTGTAGAGACTCATTGTTTTAGCTCTGGAACCGGATGAGCTCCCATCTTGATCAGCTTAGAACTAGAAACATGAGTATGGACCGCTTGATAATTTTAGAACAAAGTGAACATTCATCTTAAATAATTTTCTTTACCTTTTGATCACTCTGCCCACTTACAAATAACAGGACCAAAGATCTCTCATACATAAGAGTTTTATCCCAATCACAATATTAAGAATCATTTTAAGAGAAAGAACATCCCTTACATCTACTCCCTTCACTGCTTCTGGTCCTTCTGCTTGCCAACAATCCTACCAGTAAGAAACATAACATTTTCTTAATAAAGAATGTATAAATAATAACTTAAATTCCCTGAGATCCAGGGCACCTGAAATTTTTCAAAAATACAGTCACTAAAGTGTTCTTCAACTTTCATGTCAAACAAAAAAAAAGAATGCCTGCATTTTACTACAGCACATGACCAAATGGAAGGAAAAAATGTGGCCCAATCTATAAGCTCTGTATGAATGTTTCAAGAGATTTATTGCATGAACCAACACTTCACTTATCAGGGGTGGCCAAACTTATGGAACGCAAGAGCCGCACAAATAGATCGTTAAACCTTTGAGAGCTACACTGAGGCATATAACCACATACTTTTACCTCTCCAAAATTACTAAGCTTAAAATTCATTGCACATTTTAATTTTATTGTAAAAACAAGGCAAATATTGATCCTACTAATGTCAGATTCTAATAATTACTTAAGGTTACTATGAAAAATAGGCCTATACAGTAAAAACTTAGCTGTTGCTGGATGTAGAACACTGCAGGCTAGTGGCAAGTTTTTTTTGTTTGTTTGTTTGTTTTTTTAAATCTGGGCAGTAACTTGTCAATGCAGTATATAAAAGCATTCTCAGGCGCTGATCTCTAAGTATTGCACAATTTTTCAAATTTCATTGTGGAATACAATGCTTCACAGCAGTAAGTTGTGTCAAAAATGGAAAGTAATCTACATTCAGTTTTAAACTATTCTCCTCTGTATTTTTGTTTTTTCTTATTCCACGTCATGTTTAGGACTCGTTAAACACGATTTTATTTTAGCAATGAGTAAACTGCATTAGGGCCTATGAGAAAATTTAAACATGCTGAGGCTTCCCCAACCATGCCATGCTCCCCCTGCCCAGGTCTCTTACCATGCCACCATTTCCCCTGCTATCTCTTACCATCTGGCTGCTTCTCTGCTGTCCCCGCCCATGCCATGCTTCCCTGCTGGCTCCGACCAAGCTGCAGTTCCTGCCCCCCAGTCTGACCATGCCGTGCTTCCCTGCCAGCTCCAACCAAGCCGCAGATCCTGCCCCCAGTCTGACCATGCCATGCTTCTCTGCTGTCCCCAAATATGTTGCCGCTTCCCTGCTGGCTCCAACCATGTTGCAGTTCCCCCCCCCCCTTTGACCATGCCACACTTCTCTGCCAGCTCTGAACAAGCCACGCTTTTTCCATGTCTCTGACCATGCTGCTGCTTCTCTGACAGCTCCAACCATGGTGCTGCTCCCCTGCTGGCCCCAACCATGCTGCTGCTTCTCCCCCCATCTCTGACCATTCCGTCTTTTCCTGCATTGCTCTTCTGCAAGCCTCACTTTTTCTGTCTGTGAAAAAGGGTAGTTTTATGGGGGTCCTAAAGTTATTGACCAAACCTTAGGCCTGTGTTCACAAAGGGCTGCAGCCTGGCAGGACATTTGCTTGTCAGGCCTGTATGGCGAACAACAGCTCTATATGACATTATCTCCCAGGGTCAGCAGCCACATACCAAAGCAATTTCTCAAGACCTTACTAAAGGCACATTCTGCACTAGTTCTCAGCAGTTTTTGGGAACAGAAGAAAACATTTTTCACAGTACTGGAATACAATGAAATTTGTTAATCGAGGACAACAATTTCCCAGGCAAATGGGGGCAATATGCTAATGCAGTGGGCTTTGGCTATAAAAGAAGGCTTTATCTGTTAACTCGTCAGAGGGGGAAGAAGTTAACTGCTTCCCACACCACTGAGTGTTTGGCCAGCCCAAAGCACCCCCCCCCCCAATGCCATCCTAAAAACGGGTGGCGTTCAAGCCCCCTTTGCCTGATCAAGAAAGGATGCCTGGTTTTTAGCAGGTCCTTTTTCCAACTTTTTCTTCCTTCTGTTTTCTTTCCCCTACTTGGAACTTTTGCCAGGGCACTCCTGGAGAGCAGAGCCCCCTGCGGGCTGCTGCTTCTCCCAGATAAGGGGTGGCAGGTGCACGCAACCCTGTTGTTTAGCCGGTTGCAGTCAGACCTGGCAGTGTAAGATCCAGTGCTGACCAAGTGCAGTTTTGGTTTTCCCACTAAACTCTACACTGTGCTGTTCCTTCAGTCTTTCCAACAGGAAAGTGGGTCTGCTGAACACCCTCTGGAGATAACATCAGAAAATGTGGTAAATATGATCTGGTCAAATTAAAAAATAAGTTGTTTGTGTGGGGAGATACATTGAAAATTTATTAGGAATTGTTTTAAGGTTTTTTTTGTGTTTGTGTATGTTATTATTGCTCAAAAATTTGTCTAACCTCCTTTGTGTTTATAGCATCTACCTCCCAGTAACCAGCTTGGATGTAAACCTATTCCATTAAACTATTTTTTAACACTCCAGTCGACCCTTGTACTCCTAGCCGCAAACAGCCCATGGCTACCCTCACTGGGCCATGACCCATGGTGTCTGGAGAGCAAGGGGGAGAAGCACGGTGTTCATGCTGTCCAAGATTTTAAGTGCTAAAAAATTGTGTGATTGATAACAGAACAGGGACTCTACGCACACAAACACCTAACAACACTCAATAAACACCACCAGCAAAATAGATTGGGACTTTCAAAGCATTGTTGAAACTGCTGCTATATTCCTTTCCTATTTTTCTTTTTTCCATTTTTTGTTGTTGTTGTGTATATCGATATAGATATAGATATAGATATAGATATAGATATAGATAGATAAATGAAAGTTGCATAGATAGTGAGTAACCCAAAATAAGTGGTCTGGTATCTTGTCTCTCAGTTAGGAAACACTCTCGCACTATGGAGTTCACACCCCTGTACCCCACTCTCCTATAACACTGTCAAGAGCCACATGCAGCTCATAAGCTGCTGTTTGGCCATACCTGGCTTAGCTCTTTGGTTGGCTGGAATACAGATTGGCGTATTATCAAATTATGTTTACTGTAGTGGAGGGTTACACAAGACTGGGAAAAGAGGATCGCATACATTAGCAAGAACATGGACCTGAGGCATGGAAAGTGGTGTAAGGTAGGAATAGGATGGCTGTCCTCAATTTCTGAAATTCAGAAAACCTCTATGGACTGAAGCCCTGATTTACAAAGTACTTTAAGCATATCACTATGCCCATGGACTTCAAATGCTTAATGTCAGGCAGATGCACAGGTACAGTGCTGGTTGAGAGGCTTCTTAGTCAGTTTTCTCCCTTCATCTGTTGGCAGGGCCAAAACTATGGCAGTGTGAATGGGGCAAAGCCCCAGGCATGAATTTGAAAGGACACCAGAGTAGAGTCTTCCTGGCCCTGAAGAGTAATGTGCCTTAAAGGCACATTGTTCTGGGAGCAAGGGAAGGCGCTCCCCACCCAGCTTTGGCCATGGGGAGGAAGGGACCTGCCTGCTAGCTTTGGTCATGGTGGGGAAGGGACCCCCTGCTGGTTCTGGATGTGGCAAGGAATGGACCCCCCCCCGCTGGCTTTGGCTGCAGCAGGGTACGGACCCTGCCACTGGCTCTGGCTGCAGCAGGTTAGGGACCTCCCCCTTCTGGCTCTGGCCACAGCAGGGAAGGGAACCCCTCAACTAGCTCTGGCCATCAGTGAGGAAGGGTCACCCCCCCACACTGCTGGACAGATGGGCCCTGGATCGGGTCCCAGGTGGGGGGGCACTTTTAGGGCTGCTTACCCCAGGCGCCTGAGCCCCCAGTTATAGCCCTGTCTGTTGGTCATAATCAGCATCTTAAAAATAAGTGGTCATTTTTCTCCAGGAAAGCACTTCCTCTTGAAACTGAGAGAAAGTCAAGATCAGACTACTTCTAGTCTCCTCTTTAAAGGGTTTATTCTACTCCTGTGGCTAGCTCTTAAATCTCACTGATCCTAGGCATGTGCAAATCATGCCCCCTTTTGTTCAGCGATGTATTAGGAAAAAAACACTATTTTGGAAGTGAGAAGCGGGAATTGTTCTCTTGGTGCAACTGACAATTTTTTTTTTTAATCTACACATTTGTCACCACGGCAATTTTCTTCTGTAATGTTAATGTTACTTTTTCAAATTTATTTTAATTGGAAAAAAAAAGATAGAAGCAAAACCCTAATGGGATTACTACAAAATTCCTCTCTTTCTGATCTTTACTCTGCTGCTGTCAAAAGTAAGTTAATAGCTAAATTGTGGCATCCCTTGTCAGTATGTGCAACTTATGTGCTCCTGCTATGAATGCTTTACTTACACAGAGCTCCAAACACAGCTGTACATAAATATTATGAAAGTCAATAAAGACTTTGTCTCCATAACTGATCCAGCTCCATCTTTTAAGTGGTAACAAATTGTTACACAAACATCAGAGTGTTTCAGAAATTCATAGCAATTTTCTCTGTGGTTGGTCAAAATGCCAGCAAATACAGCAGCTTATTTGTTACTAAACACAAATGAAAATCTGGGGCTTTTTGATTGCATGATTTGCAAAATTTTAAAGCTGCAGATACTCAATATTCAGGTCAGTTTGCATGTTATTGTGACTGGCATATCAAAACCAAATCTTAATTAAAGCCTTAGAATAATTAAGCGGTGTCAAGAAGAAAAACAGGGAATAAGCAGAAGAACCTCTGAAGAGAATATAAATAGAATAAAATAATTATTCAGAGAGAGTTTCTTGCACAAATGTACAAATAAATTTTAAGAAAATAGTAGAGCTAAGGCATACAAGAATAAGTCCTCATGTTTCCAAAATCAACACAGGCAAAGCTGGCACAATGCCAAAAACTAGGAAATATTTATTATTTAGTTTTGTCTTCCTCTTTTATAATTAATTCACAATTAGACATGTTGTAATTATAATTCAGATACTGGCAAAATACGTTTGATGGTGTTAACCATTGATAGATTTGTAAACAAAAGCAGCTGGACTGGAATTTCTTCAAGGAAATATTTACATGCTAACAGTTTATCATACTGAAAGTCTGCAGATAAATCTACACATGGGCATTATGTTAATGACAAGAACAACAATGATTCATATTCTTGGTTGTAACAGCTTTGTACTGCTCCAGTTAAGAATAAAATCTGGAAGGAAAAAGACTAAGGAGGCAGATTTAGGATTTTAATTTCTCTGTTTCCTTTAATCTCAGAACATTCAATTTGTTCCATTACACTGGGAAAAGAGTGTACAGCTTAGAAAACAAAACGTGTGAAAACACTAATTAAAGAAGGGAATGATGAGAAGAAAGAGAAAGTGGAAAGAGTAGAGAGAAAAGGTGCTGGTGAAAAGGCTGAAATTCAGATTACTTTTTAAATGTATCCAGCATGTTATAAATCTTGACCACAACCCTATTAACAACCACCTACATTCATAGTTCTGTATCTACAGTAAGCAGCAGAGGGTCTGGTGTTCAATCAGGTAAGATTCAGGCAAACCTTAACAGGACATCTTCACACAGCAGCACAAATGCAAACTGCAGTTTTCTGAAGGTGTCCCCTGGTACTAATGTTCTTGTTTGCCAGACGCTCATTTACCATGGCCAAATGCTTGCTGATTCAAATAAAATCACCTCACCAACAATGATTTAAATTGCACTTTGCCTGTTTGGATTAGAAAGCAAATTGCTTAAATTGATAAAGGAATAAATGTGTTCAAAATAGTTTGCAAGTTCTGCCCCAGACAAGATGTAGAGATGGATATAATGGCACTGTTTTTAATAATCACCTCTTAGACTAATGTGCAGTACTGGTAAAGGGATTGAGATTCCTGCACACTGACATGTAACACACAAGTATGAACTATTAAATGGATATATCATCTGACTCTTACTAGTAGTTGAAAGGATTAAGCACAAACTCTGTAGCTATACCCTCAGGTCCCTCTCAAAACAAACTAAACATCTGGCTCCACCCCCTAACTGCAACTTCATCCACACTCACAGGATCTAGCAGCCTATAAAGTAAAACCTTCATTCATCTTTGATGGTGTCCCTTCTCCTCAGAAAGCACAAGGATACCTGGGAACAGGATTACTTTTCATTAGGGTAAAGGGAACAATCTAATTAAGTACAGCCCACAAAATATATGTGAGGTATGGCAGACTGCACAGTCTTTGTTGTTATTCATTGGCCAGCTTGTTGCATGCTGTAAGGGGATCCATAAGACCTAGTCAGGATTTAAGCAGGAAGGGGAGGAGAGCTTTCCATACTTGCAAACAAATAGACTCAACACACCCATATACAGCTGCAAGAGCTGCCAGTCATATAGGCAGATGTCCACAGCTGAACCTCGTGAAGGAAGCAAAGCACCGTATAAATAAGGCAGAGCAAGACAGAAAGAAAAGACAGAGAAGCTGAAACAGCAGAGCAATTACAGCTCTGCACCAGGTAGCCCCCCTAAGCCCCTTGACAAGGCAGTGACACCCCTACAAACTCAGCAAGAAGAACAAAAACCACAGGGACTGCTCCAGCCAGCAGCCAAACTAGAAAATTTAAGGAACCTAGCAAGGGACTCTACACAAAGGACAACAGGAGCTTGTGATGTGTGGTACCAGAAGTGGGGCCTCTAACATTTTGTATTTTTGCTTTTGCTCCAAAACCCATCCCAGGGAAGAGAGATTATGAAAGTGAACAGACTCTTGTTGTTTTCCAGACTCACCAGCCCGACTATACCAGAGGCAACAGCAGCTGTTAGAACCCAGCAAAAACAGGTCCTGCAATGGGTGACAGACCTGCTACAGTGCAGAAGATAACTCTCCCATGCTCTTAAGATGATGATAGGAAATGAGCTGAAAATATTTATCACCTTTGAAAGGATGGCCTCCACTTCAAACTGGTCCTGTGACTGATTGCTTAATCAGCCTCTTTCCACTCCTCATCATGGAAATGCTTGCCACCTACTGAGGGATAGACAACATGCCTGCCTAAGACTACAGGCAGAGGTAAAGAATGCCTACTGATGATGGTTGAAACCAGAATCCTGAACAGGACCCCAAGTAGTAGAATTCATAGTTCTGGAGCAGTTTATATGGATTCTGTACCCACCCTGTAGCAGGGAACAAGATTTGTTCTGCAAACACTGACCAGAGATGCTTGTAGAAGTGACCCACCTAATGGAAGACTATAGGCTGTGTTCATACAGCCTCCTTATTTCAAAACAACGGAGGTTGTTTCAAAATAAGGTTTTGGCTGTTCACACGACACACAGTTGTTTCAGAACAACGGTTCCTGTTGTTCCGAAACAACCGCATTGTTTCGAAACAAGTTAAACCTAGTCTGTGGGCAAAACAACATTGTTTTGCAATGGTTGTTTCGAAAAAATGCCGTGCGAACATGTTGTTTCAAAACAATGGTGGTTTCGAAACGACTTGTTTCGAAACAACCGTCATCTGAACATGTTGTTTCGAAACGACGGTGAGTCGTTTTGAAATAACTGTTGTCCGGAATTGCTATTTCGATTCCGCCTTTTCTCCTTATTTCGAAGTGACTTTTTTGCTAATTCGAAATAAGTCACTTCGAAATAAGGCGTTATTTCAATACAAGTTGTTTTGGAACAACTGTATCGAAATAACCCCCTGTGTGTGAACACAGCCATACAGTTGCTCAGATGGTCTGGGAATCCCCATCTGACGCTAGGACAATGCCTGACCCACCCAGGAGAGTAACTAAATGGGGACCCAAAGAGTAGGGCTCGTCTTGGAGGGAACCTAGGAAGCCTTGAATATGCTCCCAATCTAAAGTTAATACAAGGAGCGCCACCATAATGCAAAGGCTGCAAGGCAGACATCCCCCTACCACACAAACACAGAATGCCCTGCAGCAGAGGTTCCCCCCCAACCAGGTCCTATGGGCCCCCTCCCCAGTCAACAAAGGGGTAGGGAAGCACAATCGTACCAAGGGAGCTACAGAAGCCTGATAATGGCCTGTTACTTCTCTGGGCAACAAAGGCACTGGGTCTGAGACTGCCCTTACATGTAATGCAACTTTGGACAAATCTCAACTGGAGAGGCTACTGCCCATAAGAAGAGCCTGAGAAAGCTTATAATCACCATAGAGATAAATGACCAGCTAGCCTTAGTCCTCATCAACTCTTGGTGCAACCCAGACTTCTATCCATGAATGAATAAGCAATGCAGCAGGAAAGCTCCAGGAGGCAGAATCTCTATTAAATGTATGCAAGACAATATATCACCATACCCCAGCACAATGGTAAAAGGAACCATGGAAAGGTGTCAAACCCACCTGAAAGCGTGTGTCTTCAGACCTCCCGTATGCTGTGATACTGGAACTGGCTGTATTTCTGAGCATTTGTATGAACATTATTCCCTCAAATAGTATCCAAAATGGACAACCCAGAGGAGATATCCATCATAACTGAGGTCCTGTTCACATTTAAATACCCTGATCTCATCATATAAATACCCTGACCTCATCTCAGGAACTCAATGAAGAAGAAAATTCAATAATCTACATGGCTGTCTTCACACGGCACTTTTGTTTCGAAACAACCTC
>ML681993.1:36026802-36060580 GCA_007922195.1 Podocnemis expansa | reverse complement strand
CCCCCTTTCTGGGGCTCCAGGGTGAGCCAGCAGCGGCTCACCCCCAGGGGTAACGAAATAGCATGTTCACACAGTGAACTTGCTATTTCGTTTCCCGCTTTTTTTCTTATTTCGAATTAACATTTTGTTAATTCGAAATAAGATATTTTGAAATAAGGTGTTGTTTCGAAACAAGTTGTTTCGACACAACTTGTTTTGAAATAACCCTGTGCGTGTGAACACAGCCATAGAGAAAATAAATTTGTTAGTCTTTAAAAGTGCCACAGGACTCCTTGTTTGTTTAGATTAAACAAGCAAACCATGAGGACTTGCTAATACTTCTGAGAACAAGAGAGTATTCCAGCACCATCAGGGGAAGTAAGAACGAACTGGAAGTGAGGGGAGTTGGGCACCCCCTATACACATGTATGCCATAACAAAGTGCACTAGAGTCAACCCTCTGCATACCACTAGGAGAAAAACTTCTGGCATAAGCACTCAAAGAATATGCCTTTTAACATGTTTTTATAGTATTAGCACCAAGAGGTCTGAGTCTTGATTAAGGCATTTACAACAATGATTCCTTAATACAATAAAATTAGAGAATTATATTTATATAATTCTTGATATGAAATCTGCCGCATAGATGCTTCTGAGTCTAAGGTTCAGTTTGCAGTCAGATGTCCCAAAAACCCTATCATAGCCCATGTCTATTACAAATCCAAGTTCAGAGAGAACTTTTCCCTGCACTTTTCCCCGCTTTATTTTCCATTTCTATTGGACATCATTCAGGACTGTCACATCACTGGCATTTTGGCATTGGTAAATGAGGCACAGTGGGTTGACATATATTAATTTCTTCCCTGCAGTAATTTTTTTTCACCCCATGTGATGTTTTGCTGGGTCATACTACCAAGAGCTATTTCCTTTTAAATTAGTGAAACCGACTCATGAAACTACAGGCCAAGATTTTCAGAAATAGGGGACCTAAAATTATGCTCTTAAATCCTTTCAGGCAACTTTATAAATAGTCTGACTTGGCTTGGACTTTTGGAGCACTGTAAACATTGTTTTTAAGACACTGGGTATACAGCACTTCTGAAAATCATATCACCTATTTTGAAGCCTGAATAAAGAATCAGAACACTAACTTCAGCCACCTTGTTTTAACATTATAGTCATGGGCTAAACAGGTTGATAAATCTTACCATGTGAATGAAATTAAATTTATCTGTGTTGGAGAGTAGACAATTCTTAGTATAAGGCATTATTTATAGCAGATTCCATAATAGCTAAGCTGAAAAACTGTTTCCATGACTCTATCCTATTTTCATATATTTAGAACAAACATTTAAGCCAAATACTTTCAGTCATTTTTAAAGTAGTTCTGGGGAAACACACTCAACCTCATCAAACAAATTCCACCCTCACTTTTAAAAACAGATAAATATTCTTAGTGTTCACACAGCAATTTTCATCTGTATATTTTCAGTAGTTTACAAAGATGGATTAGTATTATATTCCTGTCTTAACTGTAGGTTCTTCAGGGGCAAGAGCACAAGTCTGGTGCTTGATAAATATTAAGAATACGATAGACCAGGGGTGGTCAAACTTATGGAACTCAAGAGCCAAACAAGTTGATTATTAAACCTTCAAGAGCCCCACTGAGGCATATAGCCATATACTTTTACCTACTAAAAAGATTTGCTAAAGTTCTTCTGGGAATTTCCAAAGGGATAGCTGTGTTAGTCTAGTTCAGCAAAAAAAAAAACAAAAAAAAACAAGGAGTCCTGTGGCACTTTAAGACTAACAGATTTATTTTTCGCATGAGCTTTTGTGGGAGAAAATCCCATTTCATCAGATGCTTCGAAGCATCTGACAAAGTGGGATTTTTCTCCCACGAAAACTCATGTGAAAAATAAATCCTTTACACTTAAAGTGCCACACAACTCCTTGTTCTTCTGGGAGCCACACTTTTTCATTTGAGTCACATGTGGCTCCCGAGCCACAGTTTGGCCACGCCTGTGATAGACTATATACAATAGGCTAAGAGATAATTAACCCAATAGTTGCTTAAGACTGTTCAAAGCATATACACAACACTGATTATATAGGGCAGTAACACATCTAAAATCAACTTAGGATATCATTAAACATTTGCAGGTGCTTTGAGATACTTCAGTGTCCAGCACAGAGAGCATTCCACATGCCATTTTTGTAAGTAAACAAATAAACAATTACAATTTAGCAATAAAAACAAGTAGGTGGATTTTAAGAACAACAACAAAACACTTCAGGATAGAGTTCTACTGACCTGCCCAGATAGCAGAACACTAAACACATTCAGAGAAGTTACATGACTCACACCCATAATATTCATGCGTCATTTTTCAAGAAAATCAGCATATGGTCTCCTGTAAAAGGGGAACTAAGGTGGCAGAGAGGAAGAATTTAAACAAAAACCAAATCCTTATTTCCTGGTTATTGAGTTGCCCTTCCATCTTTTTGCTTTACAATATGAGTCTGTTAAAGCCATTCTACTTAATACTCTTTTGTTTAAACCCTTCTCCCAATTTCAACATGTATGGATTCATAGTATGAGAATTAATTTAACCTTTTGAACCTTAAAAATGGCACCCAGAACTCATCCAATACTATATTTTTTCCCATGAGTGAATACCAAAACCGAGGCTAGATTTAGTTTGAAATGTGGATCAGGTTTGACTGTCATGAACTTCAACTTTCTTTTCTGTAACCCTGTGCTGAGCTTTTACCAAACCAGATAATGAATTTTGGTTTTGTTGCAAAAGATTCCCAGAGCCCAAGGGGCTATATGAGTCCTCCAAAACACAAGAGTTCAGATTACCTCTTCAACTCACAAGCAGCAATCATTTCAAACTGTAGCTGTAATTCAAAATCAAATCTTGGTCAGGAATCTATCATTGTCTCATGATGATGATGATGATTGTTTGTTTTATCTAAGTATGTACGTGCCCTACTAATGGTTCAAGAACCCATTGTGTTAGCTGCTGTGCAAACACAGAACAAGAAGGTGGTGCCTATCATAAAGGGTTCATAGTCTAAACATATGACAAGAAGTGGATGGATCTACATAGAATGAGAAATGAATGCAAGTAAATGAATGAGACAATATTGGTCAACTTTATAGACAGTGGTTGTAAGGCATCTTAAAAAGTTAGAAGATATTCGCA
Source organism: Podocnemis expansa (assembly GCA_007922195.1). Lineage (NCBI taxonomy): Eukaryota > Metazoa > Chordata > Testudines > Podocnemididae > Podocnemis > Podocnemis expansa. The sequence continues at coordinate 36,057,389 of ML681993.1, read as the reverse complement.
TAAATCTGTTCCTTTGCCCATTCTCGAGTACTTATATTGGACTCCTTAATTAACTTCTTAGGGTAATAAATGCTTTTTTGCTGGAGAACTTATGCATTTTAATCATAACCATGAGCTTTTGCTGGTATATTTAATCACCAAATTAAGGATACAGTCCCATATGGGATAATGAACATACTAAAATCCTGAAAACTTGGTTTAGGTTATTAGAAAAGTAGAAACATGAATTATAATTGGCCAACAGGTAAATCCAAAGATTTGTAACACCTGATTTGAAGCAGGGAAAAAGGAACAGAATGGAAAAAAGGTAAATGAATATATATGATTTAATTGGGCTTTGTATGTTTTTCTTTTTTAAGCTTTCCTTCAAGAATGTTGTATAAACATTTTGACTGATCATACAATGCCAGTCTGCTGAATGTGCATGAGGACACACTTCTTCCCTGAACAAATAAGGAGAAATTGCAGGTTCTACCCCACAGTTACATCTGTTTTACCCCCAAAATGAGTCCAGATATAAAACTCTCCTTCAGTCTCTTTTACATTAAATGACCAGCATACTAAATAACTTTAAGAGCAACTTTCTGATCTGGAACAGTAATATGCTGGAGAGGCCTGAGTTTCTGGAAGTGAACATTTATTATACGCTTCTATGGAGATTGCTAATCTGTCTCCACTAGACATGACATCCTTGGGGCTCTCAGAGAAATCCATCTGTAGAGTATATATCCTGGTTTTGAAATATATCAGGTTGTACCTAGTATTAAGCAATTCTAAAAAAAACACTTTTGCTGAAGTACATACCTGCATTTTTCTACAAAATCTTTCTTCTCTCTTTCAAATTATGTCAATGTACTATATCCTAGGTTCGCTACAATATCTGCCTTCTTCTCCTTTCTGAACCCTGGCTCACTTGTCTCACAAATGAATTATGAGAGGTTAGACTTATAAGCTCTTTAGGGCAGGGACAGTCAGTTGCTATATATCTTTGTATAGGGTGTATCAAAATGTGGCACTGACCAGTAGGCATGCCGCATTATGATTGTCAGGAAATATTATAGCAATCACTTTCTTTGACAGCTGTTGTTCCCGCCTTCTTTGATTGCAGTTTTGGGAAAGTAATTTTAAACTGGGGGGGAGGGAATAATAAATTAGCTAGACCATCATCTCTCATTGTTGCAAGAAGCTTCATTCTGGACTGCTAAGCTTCTCACAAACTATGAGGGAAGAAATTGGGAATGCCTTCTTAAAATTAAAAAAAAAAAAAAAACAGACTAAAACTTACAATCCATTCAGATCTTTTTCCAAGTGGGAGCAGAGATAGTGGTAAGCAGACAAAATGAGAAAGCACTATCAGTACAGTTTCCCAAGTTTTAAAAATGTTGGTGTAACTACTCTGTACCTCAGTTACCCTAGCTGTTTAATGAAAATAAAAATGCCTTCCTCCCATGCGGTGTTAATGAGACTAAATTCATTAATGTTTAAAAATCTTTGTGATTTCCCCTCATGGGAATATGATGTAAAACTGCAAAATATCATTAAGGTAGATTGTATGTGGCTCTTTTCCTTCGTAAACTCAGTTTCCTAGTAAAGGAAACAGTTTTGCTACATTAACAAAAGAGTTGCATTACACAGGTTGATTCCTGATTATGTATAACTACATTTTACAAGTAACTAATGATATGCAACAGCTTAACTTATCCTGGGAGTATTCAGACACCATGTTTAATGAACAATATAGGGCCTCAAAAAGTCCAGCTCCCTTCAGCCAAAAATAATACTTTCTATTTTATTACACATACCACGCTCAAGTCCTATAAAATGCATCTGAGGATCCCTGTACAGTATATAACAGACGTGGCCAAACTGCGGCTCGTGAGCCGCATGCGGCTCTTCCAAGAAAAATTGCAGCTCCCAGGAGAGCGCAGGAGGGAAGGGCGGCATGGCGGGAGCCAGGGGCGAGAAATCTGCAATCATCCGGGACAGCAGAGAGGCAGCGGCAGGGTGATAGCCTGCAGTGGAGGACCAGCATGGTGAGAGCTGCAGGAAAAAGCAGCGTGGTCAGAGCTGGGGGACGGGCAGCCCTGGGAGACCAGGCAGGGAAGAAGCATGGTGGTAAGAGCAGGGAGGAGAGGGGCCACATTGAGAGATCCCACAGCGGAGGTGCGGCCTTGTGAGAGCCTCGTCGGCAGAAAAAAGCAGCCTGGTAAGAGCCCGGAGGGGTGGGGCAGCATTGTGAGAGCCAGCAGGGAAAAACAATGTTAGGTGCAGAGACATGTCAGATTCTACAGTTTACCCACACAATATTAATTTTACCCTCCTTGTCTGTATGCATTATGATAGTCTTGAATTACAATGTCACAGGCTTCAATCATTGTACAAACTGGATGTACACAGGCAAAATTGAAATAGCTCCAGCAAGAAGTCTGACCTTCTGACTGCATGATTTTTTAAATACTTTACTTTTTTGATATTGTTTTCTGGGTCAATAGCTTTAAAACTGGCAACATAAACTGATCAAGAGCAAGTCTACAATGAACTACAGATAAGTGATGATAATCTAGCAATTTAAACTTGAAAAGCAATTGTAAATTAATTTTCTTTTTTAAAAATCATCTGGCATTTCCAGATATTGTAATATAATACAAAATTATTTCTCTTGTATTTCTATTTTGAGAATTGAATAAGAATCATCAGAAATGACAGGAAATTGACACAAGTGTTACATCTAAAACCACTGACTACAGTCAAAAGGTTATTAAAAAAAAACCCTCTATTTAAAGAATGTTACAAGTACTTATTATGGATCATGGTTCATTTTCAGAATGCAAAATGATTTGGACTTAGGATAGACCACCACTACTGAAAACTGGCTTTAGAAAAAAAATTCCTTAAGTCCATTGAAAAAGTGGGCCTGAGACATCAGTATGTCATCTGTTTGCAGAAGGAACTGCTAGTACATTTATTTTATAAGAAAATTTTAGTTAATATACCTAAGTCAATTACCAAGATAATTTACATTCACTGCAAAGTTCAATAGCAGCACTAGACTTCCACTGATTAAATAGCATTCAACTTGTATTAATTTTTCTTTGTTGTATACCAGTAGTCAAAATTCATTTATATTTCAGTGCAGTCTTCATGAATGACTCTATGGGTATCTAAGCCCATTAGACAAGAGAGTAATTGTTCTGAAGGGCTGAGGATGGAAAATTGTGTTGTAAACTTTCTGAAAAAAAAATCTATCACCAATAAAGATTTTACTTTGTATTATAAAAACCAAATAATGATATTTAGAATTTATACAGGGCCTGACCCCAAACTGAATAAACGCAATGGGATTTTTTCCATAATATCTTCTGTGCATGGACTCCAAAGCACTTACTGAAACAGGCTCTGATCTTGCACTTTATGTCCCCATAAATTTTCATTGATCTTTTGTGATTCTGAACAGTTGAAAAAGTGTCCCTGCATGCATCTCTTCACAGGATTAAGATGAGAGCAGGGTTTTCCCTCTCATTTTACTCTCATTTTAAAATTAATTGTGTCTGATTGAGTCCTCAGACCTTTTGTTTTCACTGTCCATGAGTATTTTAGGCTATGTTCACACACAAGGGGTTATTTCGATACAAGTTGTTTCAAAACAACTTGTATCGAAATAAGGCGTTATTTTGAAATAAGTTTATTCGAATTAAGAAAACATTAATTCGAATTAAGGAAAAAAGCTCAAAGTGAAATAGCATTTTCGGACAACAGTTATTTCTAAACGAGTCACCGTTGTTTCGAAATAACATGTTCTGATGGGATTGTTTCGAAACAATCATTTCGAAACAAAGTTGTTTTGTCACCAAATGGGGTTTAAGTTGTTTCAAAACAATGGTATGTCGTGTGAATGTAGTGTTTCTTATTTTGAAACAACCTCTATTTTTTCGAAATAAGACTGCTGTGTGAACACACCCTTAGTGAACAAGTTTACTGGCAGAAATGTTGGCAGGGAAGCAGGGGCATAGTCGGGGCCTTGGTGGGATGGGGGGGGCAGAAGTGCAGCATGATTGGGGAGAGCAGAGAAGCAGCAGCATGGTAAGAGACGGCAGGGAAGCAGCAACAGGGGTGAGGGAGGGAAGTGTGACATGTTCAGAGAAGCCATAGCATGTTTAGATTTTCTCATAGGCCCTAATACAGCATACTTGTTGTTAAAATAAAATTGTTTTACAAGTCCTAAACATGATGTGGAATACTAAGAAATGAAAATACAAAGGAGAGAAGTTGAAAACTGAACGTAGATTACTTTCAATTTTTGGCACAACTTACTGCTGTAAAGCATCATATTTCACAATGAAATTCAAAACATTGTGTAATACTTAGAGATCAGCATCTGAGAGAGCTTTTACAAGTTACTGCCCAGATTTTAAAAATCTTTCCACAAGCCTATAGTGTTTTACATCTAGCGACAGCAAAATTTTTACTGTATAGGCCTAGTTTCATGGTAACCTTAAATAATTATTAGAATCTGACATTAGTAGGATCAATATTTGCCCTATTTTTACAATAAAATTAAAGTGTGCAATGAATTTTAAGCTTAGTAATTTTAGAGTAGGTAAAAATATGTGGTTATACGCCTCAGTGCAGCTCTTGAAGATTTAATAATTGACTTGCGCGGCTCTTGAGTTACATAGGTTTGGCCACCCCTGGTATATAACAACCAAACGTAACAACATTCCCATAAATCTGGCTGTCTTCCTCCAGAATCAGCTATTCAAAAGGGCTAAATTCCAATCTGAATCAGAGCCTCTGTCTTCTTTTGTCTCTGGATTTATGCTCCTCTCTCTTATGTGGTTAACCTGGCTTGTTCCTCCAGCTTCCTGGTACACCTGATGATGTATACCTGCAAAAACAATGCATTTTCCCCAACGGTATATTAGTGACTTCTGCCTCAAAACAACTGTAATTCCTCAAAGTTGGTGGGCAAGGCAAGTGCTTCTTGCTACCCAACATCATAAGCAATTATACTTGAGATTGCATGGTAGGTACAGGCTCTGATTACAGACCAACCATACACTTATTACCCTGTAATCTAATTGACATTTCACAATGGATCATGTTGAAAGTACATAAGAAGCCAAATTAACCCACAGATTATGTTTGAATGTTTTTTAAAAACAATTTAGGGCAAGATTTTTAAAAGAACTTTGGATGCCTGAATTTTTGCCTAACTTGGTGTACCTTAAAAGGCCTAAATTTTGTAGAGATCTATCTGAAAATCTGGCTCCTTTTCACAGATTCATAGATTTTAAGATTCTTGTGAACATGTAGTCTGATCTCCAGCATTACACAGGCTATGGAATGTCAACCAGTAATTTCTCCATTAAACTCATATCAGGTGCATCTACACTGGCAAGTTAGTTCAAATTAAGGATCCTTAAATCAAACTAACTTAGTCCTCATCCACCATAGATTTTCACTAGTTTGAATTAAGGCACTCCTTATTTCACGCTAAAGAAATCTTAGTTCGAATTAGTAACCCCTGCATTTAGTTCAAACTAAGTGCTTAGTTTGATTCTTAGTTTGAACTAAGGGCAGCGAAGAACAGGATTAAGCCTTAATTCAAACTATATAAATTTGAATTAGGGCAGTTAGTTTGAATTAACAAAGTGCACCAATTCAACCTAACGTTTAAGTTGAATTAGTGCACTTTGTTAATTAGACTTACTAAGATCGGGCTTAGTTTGAATTAAGGTTGACCTTATTAGTTCAGTTTTGTTAATTTGAAATAACTTGTGTAGTGTAGAGATAGCTGTCATGTGGTTGAGGTGACACATATTATAGAAAGACATTCAAAGTGTCAGCTATTTGGCACTTCAAATCAGAAACACTCTAAATCACTAGTTACACCAGAATATCTTCCCCTTAAGGCTTTGTTTATTGGACAGTACTCTGACAAACATTATGTAAGCAGTAAGGCAATTTGCAAATGTTTGGGCACTTTCAGCAGAATTGCAAGCTATATTTCAGGCCAGAAGGTGACCTTAGAGCTCCATATGTAGCAGCAGAAATATACCACATTGTTTTCTCCTCTGTGTTTTCATTAGTTGAGTCTGTCCGTTGATGCCTCAGAGACTTTCCTATAATTTTTGAAGAATATTTTACATCCAGTTCAGTGACATGTGTTCGGGCTCAAAACTCCTTTAGGATCTAGCCATCGCCAGATCTGATAGTACAGCAATGGGCAGGAGGGTCACAGTTCCATTTCTGCTTCTTTGACCCAGACTTGTCTCTACTGGATCCTCAGTGGGTGTCTTCCACATCTCCTTCCACTTGGTTGTGCTTTTTCTGCTTTTATGGTTGCACTGCTAGATCTCAGGAAAATAAGTCCTCCTATGTGGCTAGTGGTCCTTAGAGTTGCCCAGCTGGACCAATCCAGTCAAAGCTGTGGTTAGTCCCAGCTGCTGGTTGCTGTCTCATTGGTAAAGAGATGACTCATTGTGCAGATGAAGCAACATGAAAGCAATATAAGTGAAGGAGATGAAAGTTCCTTGTTTGGGATACTTAAACATGTACTGGAAAATGCTAGACAATTACTGTAAAGAACAATCCTGTACTGGAAGAGAGATGAATTTGTAGACTAAACAGTGGATTTTTTTTTTCCATTTTACCTCTGTATTTGCACCACTTAAGACTCAGCAAGTTCCATTAGTGCACCGAGGAGGTACAGTGGGGACCCGTTACTGTGCAACCGGTTTGCACGTGGAACCAGTTAACGTGTGGTAACAGGATATCCCCCAAAGGCCCCAAAGTAACGCATGGGTTCCGTTAGCGTGCATTGCGTAAATGGGACCAGGAGCGTCGCTGCCCCAGAGACGGACCCCAGGCACTGGCCCAGGCCCCACTCCCCAGCACCGCTTCTGTGCTGGGGTCCGAGCTGGCCTCAGGCACCTGCTGCCGCCAGCCTGGCCTTGGATCCCCAGCTGGGAACATAGCAGAGAGCGGCAGCCATGGCCACGGGTGGCCGGACCTAGAATGGGGCTCAAAGCAGCCACTACCGCCGGTCCCTGCCCTGTCCCCTGCCAGGGATCTGGGGCCCTTCTGGTGGCAGCAGGCACCTGAGGCCGGCTCAGACCCCAACACAGAAGCAGGGCCGTGGGCGTAGCCCTCAGCCAGGGAGCAGAGCCTGGGCCGGTGCCCTGGGGAAGGCCTTCTGGTCCTGTTTACATGTGGGCCGGTTTACGTGCGGTTGCCGGGGGCTTGCACCTGTGCATAAACGGGTGCCCACTGTACTTGGCTACCCAAGTACATGTATGGTTTTTGCCCATGGGGCATTTTGAAAGCATAAAGAGAAACAAGAGTGTTGTTGCTGTAGGTACAATGGATGAAAAAAAGCTTCTGCCTAAACTATTGGCCAACATTAAAAATCCAGTGGGAGTCATGCAGACCTTAAACCACATTGTTGCAGCACCACTAGAAGTACTTAAATAGGCCGCTCCAGCAGGACTAATGTCCTTGTGGTTCCCAAAGCAAACCTGCTTCCAATGAAGGTTGGGAACGATATTGCAATGTATGAAAGCTTATATATTCTCATCACTGTAAAAAGGGGAAATTGCCCTTAAGTGTAAGAATATCTAATTTTGATGCTTTCTAGTGCAAAAATATTGTATTTCCAGATGTGTTTTTAAAGGTTTGCCTTAAAAAATGCCACAAAGTTCTCTAATCCCTCAGACACACTTGAATATATGAGACCTTAATGCAATATTTTTTTATGAAAATACCTATTTGAATATTAGAAATAGTTCCTGAATGTAAAACAAACAAACAAACAAAAAAGTGTTAGGTTTTCTAAATATATTGTATCAGTTAAAGAATATTTGAGACAAAAACAACTGGTTTAGAGTAACAAATCCCACTCCCATAGTTATGGGAATAATATGTTTTGTTCCATCAATGTGTCCACTTTACATTATTCAGCACAAAGCTTTGTGAAATAAGAATCATGGGAATATCACAATATAAAGGAAAAAGGTACAAATAACAGCTTCATAAACTGAGAAATGTACATAAATAAATCATGTAGATGGGGGCAGTTTGCTTAGCTAGCAAGAAACAAAATATGGAAAATCTGCTTGTTAAACAATAACCACAGAGTGTGCTTTTATGATGGTTTTTTCACCACAGTAATTCATATTAGAGATAGAAGCAGTTGCATGTTAAATAAAATCATTCAGCATTGTTCTCCTCGCATTACAAAGAGCTGACTTATGTTGTTTTTAGATGCCTCCCATTAGAAAGTAAATATTCCTCTGATGTTATACATTTCAAAATTTAATAAAGACAAACTGTAAATAAAGTCACACGGAGATTTCAGACAGTTTTATTAGCAGATTGTTGAAAAGAAAAAGAAAATTAAATACAATAACAGTAAATGTGGTTCTCACATTGAAACCAGGCTCAAATAGCTAGGCTACCATAGAAAAATTTCCAATTCTTGCATTATGATGTAAAAACAGATTTTTGTACAGATTTTGTACAACAAAATTTGTAATAACCTTTTATCATTTTTAGAAAACTTTAAATATATAGATAAAAATAGACAATTTTCATAGGTCCTACATGAAGATGAGAATGTTCTGTTCCAAGGGCTTGCATAGAGCGCAAATGTGGTTATAATATAGAACAACTAGACATTATTATCTTTAAGATTACAAAAGCATATAAACAATAACATGAGCACGACTTTTCTTCAGAATCTATGCAAAAAACAAACAAAAACAAAACAAAACCAAATTTAAAAAAAAAACTAAAAAGGGGCAAAACTTCAACTTACGGTAACATTTCATGAATTGTAATATTTACACCATTTTAAGCTCTTAATATCCATTTTATAACTTGTTTCCCCTTTAATCCTTAACATTTCCATTTATGTACCAAGCCAAATTCTGAGGCATTCCTAAAGGTCTTGAAAGCATATATTGTAAAACTATTACACTGGCTTACAGGTGACTCTATGCAAGGAGCAGAGCAATGGCAGATGCTACTACATATTTTAGTTGTAGGTTTTTAATTCTCTTTCAGATATGAATGATTCAAAAGCTTGCCACAAGTCCATCAAAATTTACAATTGTTAACCCTTTAAAGACTGCATATGAAAAAACTGGAGTACAGAATCTCTGACATGTTCAAGAAACTATGAAGGAATCATGATTAAAAAAACAATGTTACTATAAAGTATTTGGTAACAATATTTAATGCAAAATATTGCTCAGTTTTCTTTAAAAAAAATCACCATGATGTGAACTTGTATATACAGCTTTCCTATTGTTAGAAAAGGATTATGAACTAAATCAAAGTGTACCAGCATTGCAAGGAAAGACCTATAAACCATAGAAGCTCAGAGCTAGAGTTTACAAATCATTAGTTTTTATTTTTACTTTGACAAAGTAATATCCAATCAGAACTATTTTGCAAAGAAGGGATTTTTTTTAAGTTAGGCATCTTAGCATTTAAGATTCTGATATGTTTCCATGTAATAAATAACACTTTATATGCATAAAACATTGAAGATGAAGAAAGCATAATCATAAGACTTACAGTAACACTGATTCACAAAATCAGTCTTTAAAGGGGTAACTTAAAATTATGCAAAGCAAGGAACAAAATATTAGTATGTAATAAGCAGTGTGTTGCAGCTTAACTTCCAGTTATCAGCACAAAGGTGAAAACACATTGTAGCTTTCATAAAGACAGTGAAAATAACACAACCACCCTTCCCTAAGATAAGGTGAGGGAGGGACAAGAGACTTCAACTGTATCACTCAGCTCTACGTGATATTGGACTGATACATCAAGTGTTCATTAGGTTTTCTTTTCAGCAACATTGACGTAATAATGACACTAACATATAAAAATATTTCTGGCATTTTGACTTGCTGCTCAGCCACAGTCCATTCTTAAAAGTGCTGATTTAGGGCACTCATCAGGGCTCAATATACAAATAAAAGTGGCTGATACGGAATTCTGACTCATTACCAGATGCTTAAGATCTCATTCATTAATACTGTGACTCCAGGACAAATATTTACATGCCTGCATGCGTTAAAACTAGAAAGGCGTCTTTCTGACAAACAGGGTGACAAAACATGTTATCTAAAATGTTCATTTTCCTAAATGCTAGTATTCTACTGCATACATAATACCTTCCTGGTGTGGTTTGTGTTTATATACTGTACATGTGACCAACAGTTTGAATAAGAAGCAAAGTCATTTTTTTTCATAAACCCCTGCCAGTTTAGAATGAGAAATTATTACTCATTATTTTTTTTCTTTATGTTTATTTTAGGAAAAGAGACTTTGTGAACAGTGAAACATTTTTGCTTACATTCAGCATTTCCTTACTTTTAGACAAAATTTCATTTCACTTCATGTGGTCTAGCATCCATATGTTGGTCGCTGAGAAAGCATGTGGAAAAAAATGTCTTTAGAAGAAAACCCATGTTCATAGAGTTTTAAAACTGAAGCTAACAGTTTTTTCTTTTACTTTTTTTATTTTTATTTTTGTAGGAATCCTCTTACGTCCCCTTACAAGTTTACTTCTGAGCTGTCTTGCTGGTTTAGGTATGACATAACAGTCTATAACTATAGGTGGACACTTCTGGAAGGGTCGCTTGATGTGCTCAAATATAGAGGATTTCATCAGAGGAGGACAGAGTTTTCATTCCATTAAAATGGGAATGCTAGGCCTTCTTTTGAGTGGGCTGTAACTTTGTGTATAAGGTCCAACAACAAAGCTGAAGATTTTGACTGTAAGAAGTGTGCAAATTGTACATTTACAAACATTCTCTAGGTCTCTAGTTTGAGCCACAGGTGGTGACCAACGGAGGACACTCTTGCAGAATGCTTTAAATTTCTGAAGAACATTGATACACAAAATTAAGGAAGTTGCTTTGAAAACCCTTTGTATTTGTAGAACTTCCAAATAGTAAATGCCTTACTGCAAAGTTCTTTACTGTAGCACAATTGCTTCAGCAGGAAGAATTCAGTACATGACTGTAGTTTTCAAATAAAGTCTTCCATCTAAAATAAGAAAATAAACATTTCCTTTAAACAGTCACTCCTGTGTTGTATCAATAGAAAGAACAGTTTGTAAAATGGATAACTGCAACATTTTATGTGTTATAAAGTTATTTTAAATAAGCAATGTTATCAAGAAATCGGTTGTGATCAAGAAATCTGTTGACCTGCCACTGATAAAGTATCATCCGCATATAGTCAGAATTAACTTAATCAATAATTAAACACAATTCACCAGACTAGACCACTGTTTTGAAAGATTTGAGCAACAGTTCCTAATGCCTGTAAAACCTTCCTACATGATGCATTCATATCAGTATAAGGAGACTGTGAAAGTAGGTGGAGCTTCCGTGCATATATTTTTGGTGATATGCAAACTTTATACTACTGAACAGCTATCACTTCCTTCATGGTTGCAGAGCAAAAATATTCTGCATACAACCATGAGTACTCCCATCACTAAAGGGACAGCTCATAATTCATGCTTTAGCTGTGTTGTTTAACACACCATGTAATGTAATCATTGTGCACATTTGTAGCTATTTATATAGAATCGCAGTATAGGGTATTATTATTATTTAACCAGTATCAATGAGCCTTTTCATTTGTGGAATGAAATTAACTAAACAATTACTGTGTTAAAGAAGCAATCACCTATCTCAACTTTTACCATGAAACAGAGACTCGAAGTGGGAGAGGAGGGAAATCAGGGGTGAGATAATGAGAAATAAATAATAAATTATTTGAGCCAGTAACACTGGAAGTAAAATCACCGGGATGCACAGAGCCTTCTATCTGAAAGCAGTTCTAACCTGATTTACAAGCATAAGGTGAAGTCTACTACTTTTATGGGTATAAGACATAAAAGACATAGCTCTCTATATGTATATTTCAAAAGGGAAAATAAATAAGCTTGCACGTTCATTCTTACTATACTGTTGTGTGATTAAAAAAAAAGTGTATGTGCCTTTGCTCTAAGCTATTGAGATTGAGGCACATTGTGAAGTACATTAATCATACTTAGCCTACCCTAGAATCTCAGAGCACTAAATGAGAGTATTTGAAGGCATATGCAGCACAGGAGTCCTTTTGGTTCAATCCTAATATACCAACAAGTATTTGGGATGTGGTTTTTTTTCAATCCAACCTGGTTGATCTGAGTTCGGCTGTAAAATTCACATTAGGAAAAATTTAAGGCCAGTAATTCAGTGTGATGAAGAGTTACTGAAAACCCATGAAATTTTTAAAATACTCATACACTTTTATTAAACACCTGTAACTGACCATATTCTTTCCTCGTGTACATCCCTTCCAACTCTATTGTCAAGCTTCTGTGAAGGCTGCACAGGGAAAACGGGCAGATGTAGCACTTATTACTCTCTTCTCCTACAGTTGTTCTGCCTGTTTTCCCTCTGATTTTCTTTTCCCCTTTATTCTTAATTTCATTTCCATCCCTTTTCCTGATCCTTTCTCCCCTTCATTCCTTCCTAGTCTCCCTCTTTTCCCCCAAAGTTTCAATCCTTCAACTGCCTACCGCTGTTTACTCTTCAAACCCTTTCAGTGTTCTTTGCTCTTTATATTCTTTGTGCCCTGGAAATGAAAAAGCAGTTGAATAAGTGTTCACTTCAAGACTTTTTATTCTTATAAGATGCATGGAATGCAATCAAAATGTTTGTGAGATTTGGGGGGGAGGGAGAATGAATATGCTAAAACTAACACAGTAAATATCAAAACTGGAGGCATGATAAAACCTATTTAAGACTAAGAAACACAGGATGACTGAACTCCCTAGTGGCTATAGTTACATGGAATTCTCCCACACACATTGAATAAACAACAGCATTAGCAATAAGGCAGTCTCAGTATCTCTGAAGGAGAATTTCTTTATAGACTATACTGGCACTTTGGATATTTTGAATGTGTGCATGCTAATGATGCAAGGCATAACGCCTAGGCCTGACCATTAAGATAATCTAAATTCAATTACTTATATTTTATTTGACTCTTCATTTGGCTATACTTTACATGCCTTTTAAATAAAATGTTTAGTTTCAATAGTCTTAGTTAAAATAGGTGTGTACGGTGCAGAACTGTTTTAACAAGAAGCATGAAATGAAGTATAGGTAAAGAACAGCAGTATATTTTAAAAAGCCACTGCTTAAAGACCCAATTTGGTACTGTAGTTGATGGGAGTCTGTTTGTTTGTTTTTAAATAGGCGCAGGATCAGGCCCTGTGTTTTCCAGCTAACATATGATGAATGGGTATAATGTAATATAAACTTAATTGTTTATCAAACAATCTTATTGAGGGTCATCAAATGTGCACTTATAAACGTTCATATTTATAGTTACCTTACAATGTGAACTAAGTATATAAATTAAGTACCTGATCTAATTCTATTGTTAAGTACCTTATAGGCTACATTCAGACACAGGGGGTTATTTCGATACATGTTGTTTCAAACAACGTGGATCGAAATAATGCCTTATTTCTAAATAAGTTAATTCGAATTAAGAAAATGTTAATTCGAATTAAGGAAAAAAGCTCAAAGCGAAATAGCATGTTCAGACAACAGTTATTTCAAAACAAGTCACCATTGTTTTGAAACAACATGTTCTGATGGGATTGTTTCGAAACAATCATTTCAAAACAACGTTGTTTCGTCACCAAATGGGGTTTAAGTTGTTTCAAAACAACGGTATGTTGTGTGAACGTGGCGTTTCTTATTTCGAAACAACCTCTGTTGTTTCGAAATAAGACTGCTGTGTGAACACACCATACATATGTTTGTATTACCTATTAACTTGTTTGACTAATTCTCTTCACAGGTGGCCAAATGTAGCAAATGGAAAATATGGCAGCTAGAAAATATATGCCACCTGCAATGGCTGCTGAAGATTAGGCACTTTGAAACTTAAGTCATACTTAGCAAGAGTTTAAAGTGTTCCAGAAATTGCAAAATATTTTATTTAATTTTTCAAGATTTACATCAAAAGGGATAATATGCAAAAATGAACAACTTTATCCTTCTATTCTATTGCATCAAACTGGCCTTTAAAATATATATATTATACCTATGTCAAGACATTCTTCACAAAATATTGCTCATGGTGAATTGACAAGCAGGAGAAAGAGAAGGAGTTTTTGTAGGTTTTATTTTCTTCTCCAAGTATACATGCTGTATATAGCAAATAATCTCATGCAGCTACTTGTAAAGAACAAACAGGACACCAGCCCTCCATCTCAGAGATCTGGTTAACATTGAACTACAAAAACACATGTTGACTGGTCTAAGATAGAATAGCCCTGAGAAGGAATGATATTTTTACATTATGGAGATGTTCAGTTTTCAGCAGATCTAATACATTACTTGTATCTAATCTCCACTTCTTTCCTTTTATTTCCTCAGATTACCCTCCCCCATCCCATAAAAATCCCTCCCCCATCCCATAAAAATCTCACCTTTCCTCTCTCCAGGCTCTTCTCTCTAAGCTCACGCTGGATTGACTAGAGCCCACCAACAGTGACCTGGGCCTTGTGAAAGTGCTGACAAAACTCCTGAGTTGGACCCTACTCAAGTATTATCATTAGTAGGTTTTCCTAACTCAGAGGAGTATACCACAACACCCAAAGGTTAAACAGCACCTTGCATGTACATTATATTACCTTTTATTGGTTTTAGTATATATAGATTTTATATGCAGGTACATAAAGATACTGTGTATACTGGTACTGTTAATGCTCATGCATTATATTCTCCCACAGAAAAACATATAAACAGACTACCGATTTTACTTACTGGTCTCTGTATGTCTATAAGGATGGAATGTATTTTTGCCACAATGACTACTGGTTTCACAAGTTACTGTACAACACTAGAAGTTATAACTACACAGTAATGCTTCCCACTCTTAATGTTCAAGTATAAAAAACAAATTAGGAAAATTGTGGTGAATTGCTGAGTAAAAGTGTTTTTCATTAGCAGAATTTAACGGTGTTTTAATTGGTCTCCTGAAAATGCCAATGTTCAGCAAGATTGAGTAACTAAAAGGACCTTGCACAATGTGAAAATGCCAATGCTCTTAACTCTCATTTGTTTTTGTTTGTGGAGGATGTGACAGGAGTTATAGTCTGGGCAAGGGAGTATTTAATTTAATAATAAAAAAAATTCTTTCAAATTAAAACTCATCTTGAGGTTTTTCAATAAACATACCCAAATAGTTACAAGGTCAGAAGTGTTATGGACAAAGAAACAGAGTTGACCTAATGCTTGAAAAGGGCAGGATGGGGAGGTATGAAGTAATACATATGCCATAGAATGCATTCCCCTTAAGTTAACTGCAGAATATTTACATTCATACTTGTGTAATGTGTGCACCATATAGATTCTGGGGGCTGAAAAATTCAGCTAGATAAAATGCAACTGTACTGTAGTATTATTTCTATTAACTTATGCAACTATGAAGGTGTGAAACCTATATGAAATTTCAAGTGTAGCTTTAGGTTGCCAAATAAATGAACAAATAAATAAAATTAACTAATCCTGCAGTTAAATCAACGTCAGGTAGAATGTAGCATGCAAAAGAGGATTGCTACTCTTGGGAGGTCCCACTGAGGCTGTTTGATATCAGAATCTATTGCACATTACAGATACTTTAGTGATGGCTGCTTTAAAAACATGCATGTTAAAAAACAACCATCATTATTCTGGTACAAATACCTTGCAATACTGGTAACAACTGTTTATGAAAATCCATGAAGCCATGTCCAAGAGTTTTGTTCTATACCTGCACTCAGAGGATGTCTATACTCTGCTATGGTTAATACAGCAGGATCAACTAAGCAAGTCTACATGACCTGCTCTTGTAAACCTCCTCAATCAAACCCAAATAGCCTCTCCAATCAGCACTGGTAATCTGCCTCCCCCAAAGAAGTCAGGGTGCATTGATGGGATTGTTTCTTCCATCGACACAGCACCGTGAAGATGCAAGGTTTGTCAGTATAAGTATATTTATAGGAGATATGCAAGCTACGTTATGTAGGCTATGTATCTCTGGTCAACCACTGACAGCAGTGGGCCAACCAATTACCATCAGTATAGGACTACTGAGCAAACGCATTATAGTGATAGGAGTGAAGAGCTGTTCTAACTACAGATTAGGGCAGGGAAGTCTACAGCATCTGTCTTATTCCAAGCACCACCACTCATCTTCTTTAGACAAGTCATTTCATCCCTATATGCTCTGCTTTCCTTTTGTCTTTTCTTTCCATTTAAATTGCAATACTTTTGGAACAGGGACTTTATCTTAGTATATTCGCACTGTGCCTAGTACAACAGGGCCCAGACCTTAACTGAGATTGCTAGAGGCTACCATAATAAAAACAGTAAACTAGCACATTGCTCTGATTATAGTTTAACCGAAACTATGGCTTTTTCTAATACAGCTTAATAAATAAATAAATAAATAAATAAATAAAATTGAAGGCTTTCTTTAATGGCAATTGAGATGAGCTGTGTTCAGAAAGACCCTTACGAACCAAATACTGCCATACAAACAACAACCAGAGGCCCAAACTCTTGCTCTAAGTGAAGTCACTGGGAATGTTACATGGAAAGTCAATGGATGCAGAATCAGGCCCATTGCTTTGGAAACTTTCAAAATATGTTAATTGATTTCAGCTAGCTGATGCAATTATAATGCATTTATCCCTCTCTCTGCAAATAGGAAGGCATGCAGGCATGTGAAATATCACACCAAATTAAGGTAACACACACTTTGTGATTTAAGAACCATTATGGTTTTTTGTTCCCAACATTTTATACACTACAGTACTAGAGTGCAAAACATCATGATCCATCCTCAGTTCAATATAGTAAAAGAAATAAAACATTAGTGACATAAAATGGGGCTACTTTTATTTAAATAAAAGAAAAGCTGTTCACTTGAGCTAAAGAACATAATAAATTGTGTTTCCTGTTAGGAAGTAGCTTTATTGAAAATGGCAGCTATTTTCTCAGAAGTTATTTCCAGGCACCTGTAATCTAATGAGGTTTATCCCTTTCAAAGAACAGTTGTATGTGCATGCCTGAATGCACACAACCTCTTCAGCCCAGAGCTGATAAAAGCATGAGCAAGCCACAGCTAAAGCACTTTTAAATTATATAACCAACGGGTTTATTTGTTTTAATAAAATGGAGGTAAATGTGAATCAAAGTGTATTTCTAACCTTTCATTCAACCTGATGTTTTAATCATTTAGAGAAAGAAATAATAATAATAATAATAATAATAATAATAATAATAATAATAATAATAAAGTATGGCAAACAGATAGCAATGATTCATGTGATGTTTGACAAGAAAGCAATGGGAAGTCAAAAGAAATGCAAACATATTGCAACAGATGGAAGTGATCTGAACCAAATTGTAATTCTTCTTCAAAAACTTAAAAGGAAGCAGCTAATTAAGGGTGAAATCTATTTTGCCCATTCTTCCTATATTTTATATAAAATAGAGACAAAAGAGGATTTATTCATCATCAAGCAGGAAGACTCAGAAATGGGAGTATGAAAGTTTAACAATGGGAAAATCTTTTCTGTTAAGGCTGATGTTATTTCAGAGACTACAAAATCAAACTAAGTATAATCTTTGCATTTCTAAAGTGAGGTCACTTCATCAATTGTGACTCATTAATAATCTTTACAAAAATAATACTCCCAAAGAGTAAAAGACTCCTGCTGTGCATAAGGTCACCAAAAGCACTGAAGCCCTTCTGCAAGACTCAGGTGAGGGTCAACTGAGGGCGATATGCCAGTCTTCACACC
The DNA here is from genome assembly GCA_007922195.1 of Podocnemis expansa. Classification (NCBI taxonomy): domain Eukaryota; kingdom Metazoa; phylum Chordata; order Testudines; family Podocnemididae; genus Podocnemis; species Podocnemis expansa. The sequence goes on along the minus strand of ML681993.1, from coordinate 36,039,505 downwards.
ACTGCATGCCAAGAAAAGGGGGCCTCTTCACTAACCCCAAATGGTTGGTGAGAAAAGAGGCAGGTCAAGGACCGGAGTGCCAATTATACAGATCCAGTACCCATAGCCTGTCAAATAAACAGGGTTGAGGAAGAGGGGACAGGACTGGAATGTAGCCTGCTCAAGAGCTGAGAGTGGTAGATTTCATTCAATACTGTAAAAAAAAAAAAAAATTCTCAGATTGTATGCAGAGATCAGAGCCAGCACTAAGCATAAGCAGACTAAACAACTCCACAGGGTCCTGAGCAGCTCAAAGGGGTCTCTTTTAATTATTAGTATTGTGTTGTTAGGGTAAAATAACCCTGTCAGCACACTAGGCCTCATAAATACAGAGACTGACCAAATAGGTGGCATGCAGGCTGTCTTTGTTATGTATTCTCCCCAAACCCATGTCTCTTGTCATGTACCCATCCCTGCCCAATGTCAGATAACCCTTCAACCCTCTTGCCTACCTTATATGGAAGCTAGTATTCCCCTACCTGTCGAGACCACACACTCTGACTCTTCTACCATATATAGAGTTGTTTTTCCCAAAGGAAAGGAAAGAACTGTTAGAAAACCAGTTTAAACCAGTAAACAAGCAGTCTGTGTATATAAGTAATTTCCATGTTACTTCCATTTTGAAGCTGATACAGTTTTGTTCCGTGTTCCCAAAAGTGGTACTGTGAATAAACTCTTCAGTGTTGCCTGCATTGCCTGATCTTTTTTGGAGGTACCTTTCCAACTTTACAGTGTACATTGTATAAATTATATAGTATGTTATTAACATATAGTGTTGTGGGGAGAGCTCCCAAAAATATATCAGATGAAGGGCCCCAATAGGCTAGAACTGCCTCTGACATAAATAATTTTCACTCAGCATTGTCAATAAACTAATGCAGTTACAAATGTATTTATACACACAGAGCTAACGGCTACTCCAGTTTGCCTTCTGTACAATGACACTGAATTCTACACATTACTGCCAAATTTGGCACCTTTGCATTACTGTGAAAAAATGTCATCTTCCTACTGAACATTCACTTATATGTATCATTGTGCTAACATTTCATGTAAACATGTAGTGCAGTGGTAGTTTCATATTTACCTTTTTGAACAAAAGATTTTATAGCCCAGTAGTTTAAATTCGCATTCAAATTTCCAGAGACTAAATATAAAATGAAGAAATATCCAATGAGTTGCCTAGGCATCTGTAGGTTCTTTGACAATTAAAATGAAACCTCCACTGTGCCAAGCTCTTCTCCTTTCAAGAGTTTTCCTATGTGTTTTCTTCTTTAGTATTTTTTCAGTCATGTCATAGTCGCATTGTATATTATGATAGCAAGCAAAAGATAAAACAAACAAACACAAACTTGTTAACTTTTCACAGCCATTGTTCTTTAAGATATGTTGTTCATATTCACACCATCTTGGGTACGTGCTCGCCCATATATCCAGCTGCTGGTGACTTTTTGCCTTACTGGAATCCATAGGGCCAGTTCAAGCACCCGCTCTGGAGCTCCGTGCTCATGTCACAACATACGAGGCATCACCAGCCCTGCACTGCCTAGGTTCCTTCTTGCCACCAACTCCAATGACAGTGTGCAAATCATGGAATGGCCATGGGCAAAACATCTCAAAGAACAAGAATTATGAAAGGTTAATAACCATTTTTAATTCTTCAAGTGCTAGCCCATGTCAATCCCACATTAGCTGACTCACAAGCAGTGTCCTTGGAGGTGGGCTCATAGTTCATGGATGTGCCAATTCTAACACTGCTCTGCCAAAGCTGGTTTCATTTCGTGACTGCTGGGGAATTGGCAAGAGGGGTCACTAAAGTATAGACTGAAGACCAACTAGTGGCTCTGCAGCTATCTTGAATTGGCACCTGCACCAGGAAGACTGCTGATACTTGTGTCCTGGTGGAATGGGCTGCTTTGATAGCTGGAGGAAGTTTCTTAGCTTGCTCATAGAACTTAATGCAAGAAATTATCCATAAGGAGATCTTCTGGGAGAAGACTGACAGTTCTTTCATCCCATCTGCTATTAAAACAAAGAGTTGGGTTGACCTGTAGAAGGACTTGTTTCCTTAGACATAGAAGGCCAAGATTCATCTAACATCCAGAGAGTGTAACCTACATTCTTCACTAGAATGGTGTCTCTTCAAGAAGACCACTGGCAGGAATAAAAAAAACTAGGAGTCCTGTGGCACTTAAAGACTAACAAATATATTTATTACATGATCTTTCATGGGAGAAAATTCCACTTTATTAGATGCTTTGAAGATGGGTGAACTTACAGAATGGGAGGAAATAAATGCAAGGAAGTGTAAGTCATGGGATCAGGTCACACTGTAACAGCAAATCAAAGCAGTTGTTAAGATTCAAACACTGGGGAACAGCAGATAGAGGAAGATGAGGTCAAATCACCTGTTGTAATGAGAAAAAAAATCCAAATTCCCTATTAAGCCATGAAGCAATGCAGTCAAATTTGCAAATAAATTTGACCTCTGCAGCTTCTCTTTGAACCCTTGATCTGGTATTCACCTGTTTGATCACTGCAATTAGTAAATTGTCAATGAAGTGATCAGGACGACTGAAATGCTCAGTTAGTGGCTTCAGAATGTTGAGACTTCTGATGTCAGATTTGTGCTCATTTATTCTTTTTCACAGGGAGTGTTCTGTCTGTCCAATACAGAAGGCAGAAGGGCATATCTGACACATGATGGCATAAATCACATTGGTGAATGAGTCTTTGATGGAATAAGTCTTGGTTAGTCTGGAACTGTTACAGTATCTTTGGTAAGAAGGGAGTGCAACTAGACCTTGTCACTACAGAACACTGTGTATGGCAATTCTGAGGTGAGTGCCCTGACCTCAGAGACCCTTCACACTGAGGTAACTGTTACCGGGAAGGAAACTTTCTAGGGGAGAAGCAAGAGAGAAGACGAAGCTAATGGTTCAAATGGGGAAACACATGAGTCCGGGTAGCATTAATGTCAGGTCCCAGAGTGTACTGGATCTCTGAGCTGAAGGTAAAGCTTCTCCATTCCTTTCAGGAATCTGATGTGGAAAAATATTGATGTGAAAATACCATGTGGAAAAACACTGATTTATCTTGGTTCAGGGACAAAAAGCCAAAACAGCTGCCAAGTGAACATATAGAGATGAGAGGGCTAAGCCTTGTTGCCTGAGGTGCAACAGGCCATTGAGTATGTTCTGAATAGAAGTTTGGATGGGGGAGAGTCAACCTCTTGCTCTCACGCCAAAAGTAGCTTCCAGTACCTCTCTAAAATGGTCCATGCTCCCCTCCCACTGCCTAGGAGCCAGGCTTCAGCTGCATTCCTCCTCCCAGCATGGAGCCTGGAGCTGGGCTGCAGCCATACTCCTCCCACCCAGTCCCACTATAGAGCTGGGAGCAAGCTGTGGGTGGACACCAGCTCCTGCCCAGTCACAGTGTGCTGCTGGGAGTAAGGCTGTGGCTGTATACTTGCTACCAGGTCCTGGTGTGTTGCTGGGAGCTGGGCTGTGACTGGAAGTCTCTCCCAATCTGGCATGCAGCTGGGAGTCAGGCCATGGCTGCAAGCCTCCTGGCAGGTGCCTGCTCCCAGCCCTTCCAACCTCCAGCTAATACCCAAATTGTGCCCATTTCCTGCATCTAGTCCTCCCAGCCTGCAGGCATCTGCCTCCCGCCCAGTGTCCACACCCAATCCTCCCATCACCAAATGAGATGTTTTTAACAGTTTAATTTTTTTCAGAGTTTAAAATTTAAAAAATTAAATTTGTAAACTATTTTAAAAAATGTTTAACAGATTTAGTTTTTTAATTTTATATATTTAAAATTTGAAATTTGCTTTGCACTAAAAAAATGTTTACTTTTAAATATGTTAAGATCCATAGTCCTCAATCCTGTACTCTGTAGTAAATAAAAACATGTCAATAAATTTTTTGAGTGGATAGACAGGTGGCCCTTCAGGGTGGTAAAAATTATATTTGTGGCCCTCGAGCAAAAAAGGACTGGAATCACTCGCATATGGTCTATGGCCCAATGGGAAAATCTCCTTCATGTGGCCTCCTTCTGGTGGAAGGTTTTCTGCCGCTCATGAGGATCTGCTAAGCTTGCAACTAGCAAGCCCACTCTTCTACATTCAGCCAAGAAGTAACAATGCCATCAAGTCAAGGTATGTCACGTCCAGGTGCAACAACAGGCCATGGTCCTGAGAGAGGAGGTCCAACCAAAGTGGAAGCTTCCACAGGGATATGCTCCAGCCATATATCAACAGTGCTGTCGCAGCCAAATGTGGACTACCAGAATCACAGTCACTCTCTCCTGCTTGATTTTCAGAAAAATTTTTGAACCAAGGGTATTCGTGGGAAGGTGCAAAACAGTGCCCCTGTCCTTGGGAGGAAGAAATCACTGGGTAGAGATCCCTGGGCAAACCTTAAGAGTGATCAGAATCAGCAGCACTTCCTGTTCTTCCTGAAAGTGAATAGGTCTACTTGCACAGTTCCTTTGGAAGCTCTTTGTGGTAACCCCTAAGTGTAGAGAACACTTGTGGTGAGATGAAAAAGATGTTCTGAGAAGATCTGCCAGGACATTCCTAACATCTGGGAGGTGGACTCCCATGATATAAATGTAATTCTGCTCACAATGGCCCCGCAAGTGAAGAGCTTCATGGTACAAGGGTCCTACTTTTTGATATAGAACTTCATGGCACTGTTGTCTGTTAGGATCTGGACCACTCTGCCTGAAAAGTAAGGGAGGAATGCCTGGCAAGTTAGATATAATGCCTTGAGCTCCCTGACATTTATATTGAGGGAGACATCCTCTTAGGATCAATTCCCCTGCATGCTGAGATCATTGTGGTAGGCTCCTTACCCCAGATCTGAAGTGTTGAGAGACTAGAATTGCCAATGGTGATAGACTTTCAAATAGCAACCCCTTCAACACTGAATAAACATTTGTCCACCAGGTAAGGGATGACAGAATGTGCAGGGGAATCGTGACTACAACATCCAAACTGTGCCTTCTCAGGGCATAGACGGACACCAGCCATGACTACATGGGTCAAAGGCAGAGATATACGTGTTGAAACATGTAAGTAACTGCCATGTGGGCTAGAAGCTTGAGGCACACCTGAGCAGTCATGAGAGGATGGACTTGCACAAATGAGATATGGCTTGCCATGACTCAGAACTAGGGCTCCAGAAGAAATGCTGTGGTCTGTGTGGAGTTGAGGACCACTCTTATAAATTCTATTTGCTGAACTAGGGATGGAACTGTTTTTTTTTCTTTTATATTAGCAGGCTCAGATCTTGACAAGTGGTTTGTACTATATTGAGGCTGTGCTGGACCCAGGCTTGGGACTTGCCCTTCTTGAGCCAGTAGGTAAAGTTAGATATGTATGCCTTGACAGCTCACGTAAGCAGTCACTACCACCATGCACTTTGTGAAGACCCTTCGTGAGGATGAAAGTCCAAACTTTAGCACCATAAGCTGATAATGTTGTTTGCCCACCACAGAATAGAGGAACCTCCTATGTCCATCAAAAATTGAAATATAAAAATAAGCGATTTTAGGTCAAGGGTGGCATACCAGTCATCTGGATCAAAAGCAGGGATAATGGAGACCATGTGGAACTTCAGGTTCTTGAGATACTTGCTGAGGTGACTCAGGTCTTAGATAGGCTTGAGGCATCCTCTTGTCTTTGGGATAAGGAAGTATCAGGAATAGAACCACTCTCTTTTCACATCTTGAGGGACTGCCTCCACCACCCCCCATTCACAGAAGATTTCCACCTCTTGAACATGAAGTTGATCATGAGAAGGGTTGCTGAGGAGTGGCAGGAATGGAGTATTAAGAACTGCAGCATATACACAGTTGTATAGCATTGGACCTAAGAGGCTGATGTTAGCCAGGCCCATGCAGCACAGGAGGGTACAAGACAGTTGAGGAATAGAAGAGAAATTGTATCCTGTGCTCTGACTGGGGTGCCGTTCTCAGGCGCATTCTCAAAATGACTTGTGTAAGCCACTTTGATGAGTCACACAAGAGAGAGGTTTTGTGTGGCAATACTTAAGCCTCTTGTTTTTGTCACTTCTGTTATAGATCTATGTCTTGACTAACCAAGAACCTGGGTGGTGGCTGTAAGGCACGAGACTGCCTCTGAGAAGACTGGAGGGAGGGCTGGGGGGGGGGAGCAACCCTAGAAAACAAAAGGTGGCTCTAGAGTCTTTCAGACCATGCAGCCTGACATCCATTTGCTCTGAAAATGGAGACCTTAGCCAGGACATAATATTTCTTTCTGGCTTGTTTTGAAGTTGGAGGCAGGAAAGATGATATCTACCACAGGGCCATGACCACAACTAGCACCCCATCATGAACTGGGAGCACTATTCTAATAGGTACCACATCAGTCAAGACATCAAATAAGTTGTTCCTCGGCTCCTGGTCTCAGTTGGAGACCACACTTTTAAGGGATTCTTGATGGACTTGGAAATTGTCTAGTGGTATTGGTGAACCTGGGCTGGTGATGGCCCATTTGGTGACAATAACTATGCAACTGGAGAAAGACTAGTACTTCTTCCTCGACTGGAACTTCCTCTACCACTGGATCCAAGGTCAACTCTGAGTCAAAATCTTGTCTCGAGGCCCTCTGTCCTTCAGAGCACTTCTCAGAGAAAGGCTGTGACATCACTGGGATCCCACCCTGGTTCCAATATGGCCCCTGAATTGGTCATTGATCGTGCAGTCAGAAATCACTGTAGGGCCAGCACCCAACACTGGTGTGCCTGGTTAGCGGTGGTAGTAAGCAATGCAGCATTGCAGAGCAGAGCCAGGATTGATGCCAACTATAAAGCAACTAGTGGCATGTTTCTAGTGAGTGGTGTCTTGATGATGATGGTTGGTACTGGGGTGATCTGGAGCGATGTCACATGACTGGTGACTCCCACCTAAGAACTGGAGACTGTAACCATGATGTTAGGGACCAGGGTCAAGAGGGTGCAGATCATATTCTCAGTGAAAGTGATTGGGCCCAGGATTTTGCAGATTGTTGCCACAGTGCTGGGGAATGGGTTTGGTTGACTGACCATTGCAGCAGCCTCATTGGCAGTTTCCCTCTGGAGGTGGGTGCCTTGACCAGTTTTGTCTCTCTGCCCAAAGTACTTAAGATGGGCAGCATGGGATAGACCACAGTCACTTAAAATGCCTCAGGAATAAACGGCTCACGAGGTAGAGGGCCTCCATACACACACTTTCTGCTCTCAGCAGGTGGTTCCCTTGGTGGGCTTTTAACTTGGGAAAGAGTTGTTTCCAGCTGCAACTCTGCAGACAACTGGCCTACATGGGTCTTTTGACCAATCTCACCTACTTAGCTATCTTTGGCTCATGGAAGCACCCATATCTGCTCTTCTATTACCTCTTCATCACCATTCATAAAGGTGAAAGGCACTGCTAGAGGCCTGGTGTCAGCAGGCCACTGCATACCGATGCTTGTGTGCTCAGTACTGATTCCAAACAGGACTGGCCAGAGGCCAGTTTGAGTGCTGTTTCTATCAACATGGCTTTGAGGTACACTGTCCTTTTTGGTTTGTGGTTGAAAGAATTTACAAATTTTAAACTTGTCTATAACATGTATCGCTCCTATGATAGATACTTTAGACAACTCTTATGAGGGTTGTTTGGTGGAACAGACTTATGACACACAGAATACAGACTGAAGTCTGGGGAATGGGGATTGCCTTGCCTGAGGTAGACATCCATAAGGGGACTATTCATTCTAACTTACTTACCTAATGAACTAACTAGAACTATATAAAACAAATGAAGTCAGACTACAAATTGAAACTTTTTATTGCAGGGAAGAAAGTAGCACCTGCAACTGTCACTGGCAGAAAGAAGGAACTGAGCTGCACAGGACTCGTGGCGCCTCATATACCATGACATGAGTGCAGGGATCCAGGAGGCACCAAAGTTGACTTTATGGATCCTGCTAAGTAAAAAAAAAAAATCTGTGGCAGCTGTGTGGACTTGACTTGAACAAGGATACAAAAAAGTCTGCTCTTTGGTAAACTAACAATTTCTCTAAATAGCTGAACATATCTCCTATTATTTAAAGATCATTCAGATGACAAAGATCTTGCATTTTAACTACACAAAAGACACTGATGTGGCAAGGTGAGATGTATTTTTTAAAGAAAGATATAAAACTTTAGTACATTATCTTATTGCTTTGTGAACTCAGCTGCTGTTGTTCTGTTTGTAGGAGCAGAATAAAAGCACTTCTAGGAAAAAGAAATACAATAGAGTTAATTACTTACAGTCAGTGAACCTGCATCTCTCAGGCACTTCATCCTGGTCAGTTCTATTCAAAAAACCCTAACACTGAGAAAATCTGTATTATAGAATGAAGTCATTGCTAAATGTAATAACCCTGTGATCCTGCACAGCTCATTGTGCTTAATTCATTTTGTGTTACAGTGAGAATAATTCTTATGCTGATCAATTTTACAAAAGTTCTACATGGCCTGTATTTGTCAGATTTAAGTTATAGATAAAGATGTGCCTTACTTGTTCTGGTGCTTTCAGAAGTATAAAGCACAAAGTAATCTGTAGTGGAACAGCAAGAAACCTTGAACTTGTTATGACTGGATGTTAAATGGTCTGAGTATTAGAATGGGTCTCTGTCTGACTTCCCTTAAGTCTAGGGATTATGTCCTCTCCCCCTATTTTGTTATCAATTTTGCATCCTCTCTCTACAGCTCCCCTCAAATGGCCATCACTTTAGATGGTCCTCACCTTCCTAAGCAAATTTTATTGTTCCAAAACCTAAGATGTAAACAAAGAACTTGAATCAGATTTGAAAAACAATGGCTATGTCTACACACACATCGTTATTTTGAAATAAGTATTTCTAAATGAGTTATTTCAAAATAAAGTCCTTATTTCAAAATAAGTTAATTTGAATTAAGAAAATGTTCATTCGAATTAAGGGAAAGCCTGCTATCGAAACGGCTGTTATTTGGAAATGGTTATTTCAAAATAAGGCCATTTGGACATGTTGTTTTGAAACAGTAGTTTCAAAACAATGGTGTTGTTTCGAAACAACATGTCCAAACGGCCTTATTTCAAAATAACCATTTTGAAATAACAGCCATTTCAAAATGAATGGGGTTTAAGCTTTTTCGAAACGACGGTTCTTATTTCAAAATGACGGATCCCATCATTTCGAAATAAGAAAACATTGTGTGGACCTAATCTCTTTTATTTAGAAATAACCAGTGTTATTTTGAAATAAAAGAGATGTGTAGACATACCCAATGATTTTTCTTTCTTGAGAAGGAAAATAGGGATAAAGATGAGGGAGCCATTTTGTATTTATTTTATACAAACAAATTCGCAGTGAAACATGGTATAATGGCTCTCACTGGAACTTTCCAACAATATTTATTTTTGTGCATGGCAAACATCTGTGCAAAGGAAATTATTTTGCCAAAGTTAGGAGCTAGTGATAAAAGATGTGTGACACAACAGAAGATCTCTTCCATCCTTAACTAGAAGCGGCCAGGACTGAAATGATTAATGTACATATATTCAGAGACCATAATAAATGCAGTGCTAATATCTATTAAATTCATTACATATGAAAGTGTGCAATGAGTCACTGCAGTAAGGAGCATTATTTTCATATAAATAATGGCTTGTGTCTATGTCAGCAGTACACTGTAAATGACATGCACCACAGAAGTTAGATGTCAGAGTCCTTGTTTTAGTGATCTATGTCCCAGTTTCAAGACCTCCAATACGCACAACACTCTTGCAGAACCTGGCTGGCACCTAAACTCACAAAATATTTGAAGAAAAACTCCCTCAGCATAGAATCATAGAACTGTAAGACTGGAAGGGACCTTAAGAGTCTTTTAGTCCAGTCCCTTGCATTCAAGGCACGACTAAGTATTAACTAAACCATCCCTGACAGGTGTTTATTTAACCTGCTCTTAAAAATTTCCAGTGATGGAGATTCCACAACCTGCCTAGGCAACTTATTCAGGGCTTGGCTACACTGACAGTTAGGAAGTTTTTCCTAATGTCTAGCCCAAACAGCCCTTGCTGCAACTTAAGCCAATTGTTTCTCCTCCTATCCTCAGAGTTTAAAGAGAACAATTTTTCTCACTCCTCTTGTCACAACCTTTTAGGCACTTGAAATGTACTGTGCATCTAAATCTCTGGCTCTGAGCATGCACATGGATGTCTATCTTCTGTTCACCCCAGAACAACCACAAACTGGGGGGAAGACGGGCATTCAAAATCACATGTAGGGGTGTCTGGTGAATTCACAGCTGGGTGTGTGGGCAGAGGACCTCCCTTATGAGTTTTAGCCCATTGGTTAGGGAACACACCGGGGATTGGAGAGCCACATAGTTCAAGTCTCCCTCCAACAGCAGGGTAAATGGATCTGAGCAGGCGCCTGCCAACTCTCAGGTGAGTGCATTAATGCATGGCAAACCTGCAAGCATACATGCACTGCTCACTCAGCTGCCATGACTCACCTCCCACAGTGCTTGCAGTGACTCAGTCTTCAGGCATGCTGCAATAGCCTATCCCTGGTCAGGGCCTGGCTCACATGGCCCACACACACAGGTATAACACTGCTAAAGTGCCAGTTTAGTTTGTGCAACAACACTGCCCCTCCTGCTACCACACAGTGTGGCAGACACTCTAAGCTTCCAGCCTACCCCTGAGCCTGTTCTTGTTCCAGCCTGCTCTGGCCTTGTCCATGCCCTTCTCTGACCTTATTCCAGCCCTATTACTGATCCATAATCCATTCCACCCTTGTATCCACCTCTTGACCCCTAGACCTTCAGAATGACTCCAGCTTGGCTTCAACTCATGCTTTTCATCTGGACTCCCAATACTGATTTGGCTCTGACCATATTTCTGACCCATGGTTTCAGCACTCCCCTTGGTCCAATCCCAACCCCATGTCCGGCTTTGACCACCACTCCAGCCATGAACTCTGACTTCCTGGAATCAGAGTCTGACAACTAAGCCTGGAACTGGTTCCTGCAAAGTAATCAAGCAAATCTCAAAATGTGGGATGCCATGTAGAGTAAATGCTATTAACACCATTAAATAAGTGACAGACTACTGTTTCGATGGTTTCAGATTACACTTGTCCTTACCACAAAGAACTGGCGCACAAACATGCCTACTATTTTCCTTCTTTCTTTCATGGCCATTTGTTAGGGTGGCACTTCAAAATCTCAAAGGGTTGCTGCCTATTTTGATAGCCATTTACAGAAAGATTTAACTTTACTGTTTACACTAACTTGTGAATATTAACTGTGATGCCAACAACCATATTCTGGCACCAATTCCACATTAGCATCACATTTTTCTTGAATTCACAACTATACTTGTTCTCATTTCAGTGCCAAAAGAGAATAACTGTACAATACAAAACATAGAAGTATATTCACATGAAGCTGTAAAAAACAGATAGATTGTATTGCAGTAAGCTTAAGAAAAAGCCATTAAAGTCGCATGGGATGTCAAAACATGTGAAACAATCATACTGCTTTTAGGCATTCTGTGTGAAAGAAATCTTATGGAAGACAATGGCACCACACAATCAGCTCCAAAACAAGATCAAGGGGACAAAAAACAAACTACAAGTCATGCCTTAAGAAATAAGCAATGAACTAAAGTTACACATAATCCTGACTACAAAACAAAAACACAAACAGGTCTTCTTAATCAAGATCTCCACCATCTTCCCCTGTCTCTTCCCAGCTGCAATACTCTTCAGGGTAGATATTGTGACATTCCTCTTCTACACCACCCCAGAAACAGCTTGATGACACAATCAAGTGAGTAGATTGCTATCTGATTTGAATTTGGTGCCATCTGAGGCTTCACTAGTAGTGGTGACCCAGAGAACATAGCATGACATGAAGTCAAGTTTTTTTCTCCCACTGTTCTAGTCTTTCTTGCCTTCCTGCCCATTTTCTCCTTTGGATAATAGGAAAAAGTAAAAAGGAGGGGGTAGGTGTTTTTTTTTTTTAAAACCAGAGAGAAAGGGAGGAAAATCTAAAAACCCAAAATGGAAAAATGGCATTTAGAGTGGAAAAAATGAAACAGCATGTAAAGTGGGGGGGAAAAAACATTCAGTTTACTGTGGGTTGCTGTTACTATTGAAGTCCTCAGAGCCCCTAGAACAGTGTATGCAAACCAGAAAGAACACAACATCACCAGGGTAGGATTATTGCAAGGCCTGAAGAGGCTAAAGCCCCCAAAAGGGGGACCCAGGGCTCCAGTCACTACAACCCCTACTATAATTTGGCTCCCTGCCATCCACTCAGCGCTGGTGGGACTTGGGGAAGTGAGCACTCCTCCCCTTTTGGTGCTGTGGGGGGAGCCATGGTGGGGCCCCAGAAGGGGAAGGGCTCCACAGTGGGGGCAGCCTGTGGCCCCTCACGCTGGTTAATCCCATCCTGAACATCATATTTTGTAAGCAAAACCAAAACCGAAACAAAAAGGTAAATAAGGCAGGGAAAAGAACAGGGTTAGATTAGAGCATAAGCACACAATGCCTATGTCTAGGGCACCAGCTCCTGAAGTCATGTATTCTCATCATCTTTCTTTCTTTCTTTCTTTCTTTCTTTCTTTCTTTCTTTCTTTCTTT
>ML681993.1:35931418-36026792 GCA_007922195.1 Podocnemis expansa | reverse complement strand
TTTCTTTCTTTCTTTCTTTCTTTCTTTCTTTCTTTCTTTCTTTCTTTGAGTAGGTCTTTCCTCTTTTTAGTGACAAACTCAGCTGTTAGAACAATTTTCCTGCTTGAAAATGCGACTTTATCAAAATCGAAAATTTTCCACAGGAAATTGGTAACTTTTTAATTTTTTTTCTGTTATCCAACCAGAAAAATGAATTGAAAAAAATTGTTCCAAATAAACATTTTAAAAAGAAATGAAAGCTTTTGTTTCTTTCCCACTGTAAATGCTCTTTCATTTTGAATTTTCAACTTTGGATTTTAGATTTTCCTTGCTTTCTCTCTAGTTTTTAATTCCCCTCCCCTTTTTACTTCTGCCCACTCTCTGAAAGTGGGGGTGGTGGTCAAGAATGAAAGAAAGAATAAAAAAATTGGAGAAAAAGCCAAGTTTCACACTTCTATTTATTTTTCCAACTGGCAAAAGCTTGAAAAAAGTGAAAAAAACAAAAACTGTGGCAAGTGAATATATCTTGATGTCAAGTGGTCTAACAATATACCTGTAGACTGTGAAGTGAACTTAACAATGGAAAATTTAAAGTGTCACCATTCCTTTAAATATCAAAAAGGCTTACAGAAAATGACCAACATCTTTATCATAATGTTTACAAAGTTGGACTCAGAACAAAAACTATTTTCTGCATTGGATGTGTAAGGTCAGGCTGTGGAAATATTTTTTATACGGGTAAGCCCTTGCCCTCATGAGTAGTCCCACTGAAACTAATGACGCTACTTGTATAAAGAATTAATTTCTCATTAACATAACTAAGGTTTGCAGTCAAACCAATAATACTTAGAATGGTATAATTTTATCCTAGCAGTTACTATTTTACAATAATCAACAGAATATTAAAGCAAATAAAAAATATAAATCTGAATAATGGATTTGACTCTCCATTCAATTATTATCAGTTTTAAATGGTACATCATCAGTGAAGCCAGAGTCAGGACCAACAACTGTAATTTTTACTTTCAGTTCATCAACATGCAAACATATTGTACTTCGTTACAATTACTGTGTATATGTGACAGACTGAAAAGCTGCAAGAGTAAATTATTGCAGCTCTTTATTTTCTGTTTGTATTCAATATAGTTTGATTACTTGAAAGGACTTGTAGCCAACATATTGCAGAACAAAACAATATCATGAAAAATACATGTCTCTTAATGCAAGGGTAGCACTGACAGTTTGTCATAGGCAAAATCTGCAGAATCAACAAAGACGTTAAACAAACAAGTAAAAAACTGAACTATCTAATATAGCACTGTATATTTTTAGCAATCTCTGTTCTAATTTCATGCACATAAACCTGCACTATAAATTTATCTGTCCTGGTTTTATTACACCTTTTTCAGAGGCCTGTTCCACCCTTTGTGATCCATCCTTTGACAAAATAGGCTATTACGCCATTTCTACTTTTTCTAAACTACTAGCAACCAAATCACTTTTAAACAAATAAAGCTGGTAAGACTATAATAGAAAAAATGTTCCTTTTACCATTTCTGATACTCACTTTATGTTTCTCAACTAGGAAAAATGAAACAGCATTGCAACATTACTATATGCCTCTGTCTCCTCAAATGTCCTTCAGGTGCTACCCTTTGATCTTCCTTGGAAAGAGTCAGAAAGCTAGTTTTTAAAGCTAGTGGTTTATTCCATAAAATTTCTTTCTTCTTTATTGACCACTGACTAATTCATAAAGACACTAGATAAATGCTGATGGTGAACCCTAACTGTAGATTGAAACAGATGAGCTACCTTTCTAAATGGATTAATTGTATTTCCACTTCCTTTATACTTTTACTGATTGATTGAACAATCTGTTTTAAAGGACCTTTATTTTCAAAAAAATATAAAATTACTACGGTGGGGAGTAAATTGCAAATGAAATCTTTGAGCAAGTCTGAACACTGGGATAATCTGAGGCCTACAAGAACTACTTTTTTATGTCATCACACTAAATTATATCAATAAGAAAATAAGCACTGCTAAAATGTGTGACTTCTAAAATTATCATGAGACCTTATGTTATAAGCCTGAAAAAGCAGCTTTTGTTTGTATTGATAACTTTGGATATATTTTAACATTTGAGTATTTTAATGTAAAATACCATGAAAGGGAACTCCAGTGGGGGATGGAGGTGGCACTCTTTGCTTACCACAGATAAGTGCTGAATGTTACAAGAAACATAGAAAAAATGTTCTCTCTTAATCTCTCTTTCCATCATACTGACAAAAAAGTGCAATGAAGAATACTCGCACATCAAGTACCCATCAAGTACCTTTGGATACTTTAAAATGAAAGGAACAGATAACAGTGGTCTCTTCTGGACTTGCACTCTAAGACATCTTAACAGGTGTAACATGACATAACTCTTAGCAGATTTGGCACCTTGTTAGTATAGGTCTATTGATAAAAGAATTGTCCTAAACTAAGATGCAGTAGGCATACCTTTAGGAAAGCTTAGAAAAATATTTTCGTTTATAGCCAGTCACCAAATGAGTTTTTAGGCACTTTTAATTCATTTGCTAATTGTTTGAGGTTTTGCTTGACTAATATTTGAAAATCTAAGAGCAAAACTCTCTCTTCTGAATATATACTGCATTTCTCTTATCCACAAGAATCATGTGCGGAACTCCAACTGAAGCCATATAGGTTCCGTGCATAGAATAAATTCAGTGTACGCAAAAGTGATTGAAATATTGGTTGGAGAAGAAAATCTTATCATCAGAATACAGCACTCACTAGTTTTAACCAGGCCTATAAAAAGTTCAGTAATTTTTCCTATATTTAAATTCATGCTGTCTAGCTTTATTCAAATGAGGACTGTAAACTATTCCCTTGGTTAATCCCAGTAAATAGTTCCTGGTATGTCCCATACTAGATGTCAAAGAAATCAGTTGATAATTGGTTAATAGTTATAAATTGAAGTGTCTTGTATCATTTCTGTTCGTCGCTTTTTAATCCCTGGGAATCTGATCAGTCATAAAAAGTCATAAAAGAACACATAAAATGATCAGTAAATAATAACAGTTGCAATTCTATAGTGTCTTACATTAATTAAGTTTTACAAAACCCTTATGAGTTATAGAAGCATTGGGCTACCATGGAGACATCAGCAGATAAAAGCTTTGTGCAGTTGGCTATGGTATAAATGATTGCCTGAAAAATGAAGAAATCATGCAAAATTAGAAATGATGCCATCTTACTTTGAACAGCAAAATCCAGACCCCCAAACAGTTCTTACTTAAATGTGGTTCTGAAGTGAAATCATACAATTTTCTCTTTCTGGATTCAAACAAGGCTAGCACTTCTACCAGTCTATGCTTTTCATCCCTTTACTATCACTAACTATATCTCCCATTCCTAGCATCTTCATTTAGTTTAGGGTAAGAAATGGCTTCTGCACACATTATTCCTGGAAAGGATTATTCAATTCAACACAAAATTATGGCAAAAGGACACAAAAAGCTAAAATGATGAACTTCAAAAATTAACCATCTTCCTGTCTTTGTAGGCAAGTCAAAACCCAGTGAGACTCCACTAGCTAGCTTCAACTAACAAATATATGTGTATGTAAGGGAGGTGAAAGACAAAACAAAGCAAAACAAAAACAAATAAGAAAACAAAATAAAAAACAGCTAGCAAGCCTGTCCATGATATTGGAAAAAAAAATATTTCCTGTCTTTATGGTCACACATAAAGCCAGTGGCAATTTAAATGAAATCCAGGCCTCCTGACTCCTGATCTCTCACTCTGACAAACTCAATTTTTTAGGGATGCACTGTTCTCTGAGATTTAATTACTGATTTACTACAATTTCTTTTTTTCTGTTGCATTTTGTTACTTTTCACGAATCTATGCTGATCTTCATCCACTTGATTTTAACACATTTTTGTCCTCATTTTTTTGTCTTTTTTGTACCCTTTGATTTCTTACCCCAGTTTCATGTGTTCAGCCTCACAGGGTAATGTCCAGTTTAAACCCAGTCAAAACCCTAAAGCTATAGGGTTAATCATCTTTTATTAGCAGAGTTCAAAACTAAAGATGCATGCCCTAGAAGAACCTCCAGCAGTGTACAGGCTCTCAGGTTCCAACATTCTGTGCTTAAAGGGTCATATAATTACAGCCCATGGCAGAGAAGGACCATGTACAAGGCTTGTTCCTGAACTGATATATGAATACCACTTCCCTACCAACAGCAGCTGCGTGAAACTGGCTTAAGTTCAGCTACCACTGTCAATTTCATGTTTCTGCTGCTGCCAGTATCACTGGGCAAGGAATGGAGCCCACACATGATCACACTTTTTGAATATTCTGTATGATTCTCCAGTTTATTTCCTGTAAAATATATGGGAGGGGGGAGGGGGATGAGAATACCTTGATTCCATACAACATTTCAATAATATGAATCTATCTAATTTTAATTTCTTTCTCTTCTTCACCAGTAAGTACAATCTCTTAAAGGTTTCTTGAATAGCTCCTACTTTTGTATTCATAAAAGACTGATTTTCAAAGCATCATGTCTGTCATAGGTCTAAAAACTGCATTTACATTCATTAAAGTGTTTTGAAACACCTGTGCTGGGATTTAAGCATGCAGGGCATATTCAAAAACGGTACGAACTTGATTGTGCATTTCCATTGTACAAATTCAGTTTATTTGTACATTAAATCCTCAATCATTTGCCTGGTTTACATATACTTCTGTTATTCCAGTAACACTGTACTTATACTTGAAAACATGAAACTCCAGTTCATAGATCTTATTATGTACAATGTGTGAATTTGTAGGGCAGCAATTGTGTATTGTAACCGCACTTTATTATCACTACCTGCCCCTTCACTATCTCCTGCAATATTAGCTAGCTGATACATTACCTTGGGATCTAGGTGGTCCCCTTCTCTAGTAATAGCCTTAACCTTTGTCCCTAAGAGACTAATCATTGTCCTTTTAGATTCACCCCTTTTATAGAAATTGTTTTCTGCAAAGTGCTTCATCACACTTTATCTACTAACACTTCTCCATTCAAATTCTGTAAAATAAAATTAACTTTCTTTGCACTGCACAGTCTCACCCTCTGAATACCCTCTGTGCTGGATGCTACCTCAAACTTGTTCACCACAACCTTTACGAAGATTTAATTCTTCCGTAACTACCTTTCCTTAGAGTTACTGCAGTTTATGTCATTCAGTTTATCCCATGCTGTGCCATCAACATTCTCAACAGTAACCCACACAGCTGGTTTTCTTCTGCTGTTACTCTTTGTGAAACTAAAACCAACCAGATACTATCTAAAACACCCTACCTTTCAGTATTTTAATTACTGTCCTAGAACACTGCCCTGCTTTCTAAATCTACTATTGGATCTAAATCAGGGGTAAAAACATGCGGCCCATCGGCCGCATGTGGCCCCTAAAGCTATTTCCTGCAGCCTGCAATGACATGACCATTACCGATATTTTCAATATCATTGTATGGAAAGGTTTCAGTGGTGTGGCCCTCGGGCGACTCTACTAATCATCGTGTGGCCCTCTACCAGTCCTCATGTGGCCCTCGTAGTGATTTGAGTTTGAGATCCCTGATCTAAATGTAATATAAGATATTTCAAGTGTCACAGCTGAATGACACTGTTAACAAATATGTGTATTTGTCTCCTCAGCCCTAATAATAAGGGAAACATGTTAAACAAAAAAGAAGATCAAACTTGAGACTGCACTGACTGAAAATCACAGGGAAAAAGTGAATACGGGTTTTCAAATTTTAAATATTGTGGTGGTCAAAATTATACAGAATGTATAATAATGAGTTTGTTTTTCAGATGCTGTAAGCCTAAAGAGATTTTTTGAATACTTCAATTATAAAAACATTTAAAACATACAAACTAGTGCAATTTTTATTTTAATGAAGATGAGAAGTTCATTAAAGAAGATAAATATTTCATTAGATGTTAAATAAAACAAAGAGATTTTTTGGCTTCTCTCAGCAGAAAATTCCTTTGAAAGATTAATTAATACATGCAAATTATGCAAATTAGACCCATGCAAATATTTTATGAAGACAATTAAGGGAACCATTAATTACTGCTTTTTTTGCTTCACTGAGATTCATTCATTTAATTTTAATTTCACTTTAACTGTTTTGATGTATAATCTTGCAGCTAAGAACTTTATCTTTCCTGATGGGTCACTTAAACTTATAAATTTCATCAAGTGAGCAGCAACAGAAATCTGTACAAATATTCTCTGGGCTATGTTTAGTATCAAGAGAAATTTTTGACAATGCACTTCTAGAAACTGGAAAACTAAAAGACAATGTGAGCTCATTCTTGGACAAGGTTCAACTGCTGGAAAAGCAATTAATTTGCTTTGGCTGTGCTAATATAGGGGAATTAGAAAGTGTGACACAAGACAAATAGAAATAATTAGTTCTCCAAAATGATGTTCTCATTAATATGGTTTGAACAGTAGAAATAAAAAACATTATTGTGGCATGTCTGCATTCTGTCCCTAGCCACAGGAGGTAGAATAATGCAACATACAGCATTTTTAACCTTTATAGTCCATGTGGTAATGGTGTTTACTTTTATTTTCATTTTGAAGTTTCTGGAAAATCATATTATGGACTTGATCCAGCCATCTAAGTCCAAATGAAGGTGCCTAAAGCCTGCAGTATTTGGCCTATCCTTCTAAGCTATTTTCTGCCTGAAAAATAAAAGCTGTAAATAAAGTCAACTGCTTTTTTCACAACTAAACACTCAAAGTGCTAAATTTCAATATTATGCATTTAAATCATATTTTGATATGCAGTGCATAATAATATACAATGTGCTTATACTTTAGTTTGTGCTACAGTGTAAAGTGTAACATTAACCCATCAAAAGTTTTTTATAATGTCCCCTTCTATACTTGATAGCATAAAAGTTTTCATTTTACTTAAATATTAAACATACAGGCATGCATTTGATACAGTCCATGAAAGCAAATTTCTTACTGCTGTATCTCCTAATCCTTATTCGTATTCACACCAAGCATGTCTTTGATATTATATCAAGTATTGAAAATGGCTGGTTAGCAGTCTTTGTAGAAATGAGCTATTTCAGAGGCTGTTAGGAACCCTCCTTACTGATAACACGTATTTCCTGGAACTCCACAGAATTTAAACTTCACAGTAATGCTACTCTCAAATGATTAGGATTTGTGGTATTCCTTCCAATGATTTTCTGTACCTTGCATCTGTTTTGCCATGCTTCTATGAAGGGTGAACTCCCATTTGCATGTGTATGCGTGTGACCCAGCTAACAATGTTCTCCCACGTGCATTTTGTTAATCTGAGGTCAAATATTAAACTGTGATGCTCTTATTTAATTCATATTTTCTTTCACTGGACTTCTAAAACTACAGTATCTGACTGAGCTGAGGACTTTTCTATTAGACTCCAGTGGGGAGTGGAAGTAGGAATAGGCATGCCCAGTTACCTCTTTAGTGTAATGTAGGAGCAAGCCATCAAGGAGATACAGCCTATAATTATCAAATTGTTCTGTACAGAAAACCTAAGAAAATAATAAGGGCTCATGCTGGGAAATCAGCAAAGGGTATTAAAATCAGTCTTTTCTAAACAGGAGGATATCATCATGGAAATAGTTGCCAATGGAAGTTGGGAACAAGGATTGTCTTGCAACAGTTATAGGAGACTATTGGCCTGTCTTATATCTTGCGTAGTTATTTACACCTACGCAAAGTGGATGTAAAACTGCTAACATCCTGATTTGGGAGGCATCTGTACACTTTGCACCCAGGTATAACAGTATACAAAAGCAAGGCCTTGAAGAATGAGGCCTTATGTCTTTTATGTTTTTCCCTGATGACCACTGATACTGGTAATTAAAGTAGTCTTTCATCAGCTAGTTAACGTATTAGCAAACATATTTTAATATCCATATAAAAGGCATTCCAGCTTCATCTTCCTTGAGACATGAGCCACCTTCAAACTGTTAATCATGATATTCTTCTTGAAATCTTGTCCTTCTTTGGTTTCGATAACTACTTTCTTCTAGTCCTCCTCCAGCTTCTCAAATTGCTCTTTCAGCACATCCATCAGGGGATCCTCCTTTGGACTACCCACAAGCTTTTGTCCCCTTCTCTCCTCTTACTACACCTTATGTCTGGATATTTTCTCTGCCAACACAAATTCAGTTACCATCTTTATGCTCACTGTTTGTTTATCTGCCCCTCTGTTCCAGACCTATTTCCTCTGCCCACAAAAAAATCTCAGATGGTCTTTCTGACATCTCTTTTTCGTCCTCTAGCCCTCTGCCCAAGATCAAAATGGTTAAAACGGAGATTTTAATTCTCCCATCCCCCAAATCCTTCCTCCTGTCATCTTGCTTGATCACTGTGGACAGTGCTATCATCCTGCCTGTCACTCAGGCCCATAACCTACACATTATCTTTGACTCAGTCTTCTCTCTAGATATACATATCCAGACCACCTCAAAATCTTGCAGATTCATTTTTCATAACATCTCTAAGATATGGCCCTTCCTATCCATTCACACAGCTAAACTCTTGTATAAGCTCTCATTACTGAAATGTTTTTCTAGCCTTGACAAATGCAGTCTAGTCCCTCTGAGAATGCTGCTGCAAAGATAATTTCCTTGTCTGTCACTTTGACCATGTCACTCTCTCTTTCTAACCTTCTGTTGGCTCTCCCTCCTCTGTCACACCATAAATAAGCTATATGTGTGCACATTCAAGATCTTTTGTGGCCTTTCTCATTCTACCTATCATCTCATTTAGTATTGAGATATCAGCTCCCACTTCCAATTGGTCTATGGTTCCAACCTCCCTCTCCTACTTGTTACATTTTCAAGCAAGCACACTATGGCTGTGTTCACACAGCCCTCTTATTTTGAAACAACAGAGGTTGTTTCGAAATAAGATTTAGGCTGTTCACACGATGCACGGTTGTTTCGAAACAACGGGTCCCGTTGTTTCGAAACAATGGCGTTGTTTCGGAACAAGTTAAACCCCATGCAGGGACGAAACAACGTTGTTTCAAAACGATTGTTTCAAAACAACGGTGACTTGTTTCGAAATAACTGTTGCCTGAACCTATTTCACTTTGAGCTTTTTTCCTTAATTCGAATTAACAAACTGTTAATTTGAATTAAGTTATTTCAAAATAAGGCGTTGTTTCGATACAAGTTGTTTTGAAACAACCATATCGAAATAACCCCGTGTGTGTGAACACAGCCTATGCTTTCTTCAGGGCTCCTCCCCATGCCTGGGAAATTTTTTTTGTGAACATCTGCCAAATTAATACATCTTCCTCCTTCAAAACTCATTAAAACTTTCCTTTGCTGTCATTGCTATAAAAACATAACAACAATTAGTCTGCTGGTATGCTGTTACCATCATGCCATGATGATCAATAAAATTGCATTGTTTCCTTGTACTTCCCTATCTTTCTGCCTTTAGTCATCTTTTGCCTCCTATCTTATATGTAAATAGTAAGTTCTATGAGGCACGGACCATCATTTGCCCTGTATTTGAACAATGTCTAGCACACCTGGTTCCAGGTCCATTTCTAGGGCTCCTAGGCACTATGGTACTATGTATAGCTATTAATAGTAATCATAACTTATAATATAAATATGATAATCAAGCAAATAATGGGTAAATCCTGCCTAGAGAACTGAGTCTAAAGGCTGATGCAGAGGAACTGTACCTAAACAAGCTAGAGGGAAAAAGAGAGATTCACCTTAGGGAAACTACACAAAACTGTGAACCATGAACACCCAATTCTTCTAACTTCTCTCCAGATTCTGACCTACTAAACAATCATAGCATCATAGAAACTGGAAGCAACCATGAAAGGTTCAGTCCCCTGCACTCATGGCAGGACCAAGTTCCCTCTTAAGCCATCCCTGGGAGGTGTTTGTCTAACCTGCTCTTAAAAGCTTCCAGTGATGATTCCACAACCTGCCTTGGCAAGTTATTCCAGTGGTTAATCACCCTGACCGTTAGAGATTTTTTCCTAATGTCCAACCTAAAACTCCCTTGCTGTAATTTAAGCCCATTGTTTCTTGTCCTATAATCAGCAAGCAGGTAAGGAGAATAATTTTTCTTCCTCCTCCTCATAAGAACCTTTTAGGTACTTGAAAATTGTTATCATGTCCCCTTTCAGTCTCCTTTTCCAGACTAAACAAATCCAATTCTCTCCCTCTTCCCTCATAAATCAAGTGTTCCAGACCTTTAATCAGTTGTGTTGCTCTTCTCTGGACTTTCTTCAATTTGTCCACGTTTCCTGAAATGAGGTACCCAGAACTGAACATAATAATCCAGTTGAGGTCTAATCAGGGTGGAGTACAGCAGAAGAATTACTTGTGTCTCTCTTATAATATTCCTGTTAATACATCCCAGAATCATATTACCTTTTTTTGCAACAGTGTTACACTGTTGACTCATATTTAGCTTGTGGTCCACTAGGACACCCAGATCCCTTTCCACAGTAGTCCTACCTAGGCAGTCATTGCCCATTTTGTATGTGTGCAATGGACTGTTCTTTCCTAAGTTTGAGTACTTTGCACTTGTATTAATTGAATTTCATTCTGTTTACCTTGGATCATTTCACCAGTTTGTCCATTTTGAATTGTGATCCTATCCTCCAAAGCACTTGCAATCCCTCCCAGCTTGATATCATCTCCAAACTTTAAGTATATGCTCTATGCCATCTTCTAAATCACTGATGAAAATATTGAACAGGGGTGGACTCAAAAATGATTCCTGAGGAACCCCACATGTTATGCCCAAAAGATGCACTGAATATTTTTATTTTAGTTAGTAGATGACTAAAATTTCTTTGTTAGCTCTTATTATCAAAAAATGGTACAGAACACAGTTGTAGATAGGGATTCGAGTTTCATTTAGTGATACATCTTGCTTATAAACAAACAAAAATCTGAGAAGAAAGGTAATGTGTCTGCGATTGTGACCATAGCTTTTGAGTTCTGGGATTCAGAAAAACTACAGCTGACTTAAATATGCTCCGTAAAGTACAAAAGCATGGTAGGTATGAGACTGAACACAAGCAAACTGAAAAAAGAAATTCTACAGAGCTTTGGGGATTTCAGAGCATTGTAGATCCCAAGTTAGTTAAATAATCCATAACACCTACTTGACTTTGAGAGATTGAACTTTATTCAGTTCAAGAGCTTTACATGTCATTACTGAGGACATCTGTTTAGGGTAACTTATCCTCTCAGTGGAGTTAAAATTATTAACTGAATCTAGTGTTTATGAACTGTTTATCCTGCTAACATGAAGTCCAGGGACACCACCCACCTCCCAGTATGAATGTTGTAAAATTCCATTTAAATTTGTGTACCTTGATCAGGGAGTTTACATAACCATGTCTACAAAGGAGATACAGAAATTGGAACAGAAAGGAAGGATGTTCCAACTGGTTAAGAAGCTAGCCTGGACTTGGGCTCAATAAGCTGCTCTAGCACAAAATTACCATATGACCCTCAGGGAGTCACTTAGCCTCTCTATACTCCAGTTCCCATCTGTAAAATGGGAATTCAATTACTACTTTACCTTTCAGGCTTATTGGCTATGTCTACACTTGAGGGCCCAGGTAAGTCCACTTAATAAGGTCAACTTAAAGTTGACACTAGTAAGTCAATTTAGAGAGGCCCCATTTGTTTATGTTGACTTTATAAAGTTGACTTCAGACAGGGGACCCATTTAAAGTTGACTTAATAAAGCAGACTTTAAATGGCTCTCCTGCCTTAAGTCGACTTAATAAACTCCAAATGTGGTCAGGGACTTGCTTAAGTTGACTTAAGCCTCCAGTATAGTCATACCCATTGTGAGGATAAATCCATTAAAGACTGTGAGGTGGTCACATAATATCACTATAGTGATAGTGGCCATGTAAGGATCTAAAATCCATAGAACAAGTGACCTGAGGACTGGAGCCTTGAAAAAGAATTCCACGGATTCTCTTGTCTTAAAACATTCAAGTCCTTGCAGAAATACCTTGTATTACATGGAGTTACCCTCAGAAAATAATTAATACTCATTTAATAGATGACTTTAGTACTAACTAACTTTGCTAGCTTTACAGAGCTAGTACTTTTATCATGGATAATCTCTCCTTAAACAGTTTCTCAGATGTATTATACACAAATATGCTTTACTTCAGCAGTGACATGCATCTCTTGGTGCCTCTTTATAAAACAAAATAAAACAAAACCAGATTTTTACTTTGGCTAGTGCGAGAGAAATCATAGTCTCTTAATATATGAATTATTCTCTCTCCTTCTTATAGTATATCATTTATTCTTCTTGTTTCTTCTTTGTACAAAGAATTCCTGAAAGCTTCACAGTAAGAGTCAATTTTAAAATACAGTGAAAAGGATTTATGGAAAGATTTAAATAAAGTAACCTAGATGGAACTGACAAAATATATTCCAAAGAAATGAGGGAATAAAAGTAAAAGGGCCTCTACAGCATAAAGAATTTTGGTGGAAAGAATGAATGAAATGTGCTGCTTATGGGGAAGAGGAATGAAGGATATCAGCTCTTTTCCAGGTACTGAGGCAGCTATGATGACCTAGTGACACTATGCATATTCTTAAAAATACATACAGGGCACCCACCCTTCCATATAGAACAGTGGTTCCCCACATTTTCTCTGTGATGGTACACCTTTCTACCTTTAATTAATTTGAGGCACATCACCATAGGGCATGTCTACACAGACCGTTTTATTTCAAAATTGGTCCTTTCGAAAGGACCGATTTTGAAATAAAACCCTTATTTCGAAAGGGCTCCTTTCGAAATAAGGGAAACCGCGGGATCGAAAAGATCGTTATTTCAAAACGGATGTTTCAAAATAATGCCAATGGATCCGCTGTTTCGAACTGTTGTTTCGAAACAACGGGTCTAACGCCGTTATTTCGAAACATCCGTTTCGAAATAACGGTCGTTTTGGGGGGGTAGGTTTTACTTTTACAGGATGACGATCCTTATTTTGACAGGACGAGGTCCGTCCTTTCGAAATAAGGGAACGTCGTGTAGACCAATTCATTTTTATTTCGAAATAACTAGTGTTATTTCAAAATAAAAGTGTTGTGTAGATGTGCCCATATAGTTTCCAAATGAAATCATGAATATTCATGAGTCAATCCAGAGCTCTTTGAGTAGTTTCTCAAAAACATTTGTGGCATACCTGCTCAGGCATGATGGCACACCTGTGTGCTGTGGCACACTTGTTGGGAAACACTGATATAGAAGATCAGCAAAAAGGGAAAAAAAAAACAATGGATACAAATAAAATAAGCCAAATCAACCCTAAAGAGAGACTTAGTGGTCTCTTTTGTGAGCATGGTTTATTTAATATTCTTATTGTTCAGAAGCTTCCCATTTTACTTTGTTCATGCTGAGCCATTAATTTTACACAGTTATTTTAAAACTGTACTAGAGTACCATGTTGGAAAAAAAACTGACTGACTGATTAATCATTTATCTCAAATGAAAGGCCCTGAACATATCTGATTTCAAGCAACTCCACACATACACAGCTATAAAACATGATGTAAATTGCAGTACGTAGACATGTCATGTGAATTGTGAAAAAGTCTGTATATGCATGCTTGAATGATGGGCCTCTTTTAGAATGCATTACAACATATAAATTACTGTGTGTTAACTATTCTCCCAGCATTTGCTTTCTTAATTGATGAATAACACGATTGTCTAGCTTAAAGTTTAAAGGTGTAGCTAAAAAGAACCTATGAACACTAGGAAACAATAGCCTATTTATAGGTTACTGCTTGCCATCAATACCACCTTTTGTTTAACTTAATCAATGTTGTCTTTAATTGATTAGTTTGAGTTGAAGAGCTGCCAAAATACCAGACTACTGTGTCAAGGGACAGAAAACAAATTTATTATTGTTTGGTTTCTGTGCATTGTAGGATAATTCCAATATTTATTCTTGGTCAAGAAAAATTGCTTACTACTTTATCTCTCATACATTACTGCATTTTTTCCCTGCTGATTATTCCAGTGACCTGTTATAAAATACAGGCAAACTGGAAAGAAATTTCTTGATCATCTATTGTATTACCTCTGTTTAAAATTTAAGCTGAAGAGAACTGTTCACCAGAAGAGAGGAGGGGAGAATCAGGTGAATGAGGTCCTTTCAGGCTCAGGAGTCAACTGATACAGCTTGTTATGCTCAGTTTTCATTGACTGTCTAGAATCACTCATTAGGATAGGAATAAAGATAGAGCTCTCCACTAGCTATAGCTAACATACCTAGTTTCAGGGAAATTTCCACTGCTGCACATGAATTAATTCAAGGTGCTGCATAAAGATTGGTATTATTTATTATGAATAATATAACTTCATTGGGGGTGCACTGCATTATAAAGACAAATATAAGAGCATGACATTAATTCAAACTCCTTCATCCAGTATTCAGAAGGCAGTTGAAGTGTCAATTAACAATCAAAATGAAATTAAAACAGTATACATATATGTTTCTAGACATGAAAGGCAAGCCTCAGCCATAAGTGCTTTAAGAAGACTAAACAAAAACTAAAAAAGGAGTGTAGACTGGAACTTTCAAAGAGCTAAAGGAAGTTAGGTGCCCTACTCCACTGAATGTGAATGGGCTTTGGGCAATTATCTATATTATACTCTTTTGAAAGTCTTGGTATTTGACATAAAAAACTTGTATTTAAAGTATTATGTCTGCCATTCAGCATGAGAAAGATAAAAAAGGGGATGGAGAGAATATACACCCATGAACCTTTAGGATTCTGTAATTGCCACATTGCCACAAATCTACCAATTTGTCTGACAGACTTCGGCATCAATAACAAGGCAGCAGGTATCTCTTGCTAAACTAGCCACCATGACTGTTTTGCTCCATTCTGTTCCTCTTTTCCCCAACAGTTCAATTTATGGCTGCCCTTAGAGGTGCTAGGATACAACTGGGGAATCTTGTCAGTCCATGGACTCTCTCCTTTTGATTTCTGTAGGTGACTATAAAGATGGGCATTGAGTTCAGTGGTCTCTCTGACTTTGAGAAACTTGAGAACCAGTGGTAGGTAGAAACCTGAAATTTTGGCTTGGAAAAACTGCTCATCTATGTCAGGTTATTGCCAGAGTCCTCACTAAACTGGGACCTGCTGTTCCATGTTTTCATTACTGGGTGGATCCAGACTCAAATCTTCTTCCTCTGAGTTCTTGTCTCAGGAGAAGCTGGGATACTATGGGCCTGAGACTAGGGTACACTAGGGTAAAGAGAACAGGTTGGCAGAGAAGTGATGAGAGAATGCATTGTATACACAGATTATCACAGCTGTAAATGGAAAGGACTGTGAACAAATGATGAATTGATGGAGGCAGCAGCTCAGCAGTTAAAGTGTAATTGGGTGAGCCCTGGAACTCTCCTAACAGGCAGGCTCCGTTCATGTATCATCTGGGCCCCCTTATGCATGTGTGGACTCTACCCCACGCAGGCATTTGCAACCACTACTCAGTACCACATGCATTAGCTCTGTAAAAATATTCATACTTTTATATGGCATTTATGTCTATAGCAATTATTTGCACAAACTAGCAAACATTGCATACCACAATAAGTATTGTACTCCTGGGGGTCAGGGCGGGGGAGAATCACCCCTTCGGCTGTGCCTCCCCATTCAAATCTGCCCAGCTGTGCCCCACCCCATGCTGTGCCAGTGCCCTCCCCCCCAATAGAAGCCACCTGAGAGGAGGTTGGGCCATGTGCTTGCTCACCAGCGGCGGCCTCAGAACCTCCAGTGGTGCACAGATACGTGGGGGCCAGTGCAAGGCAGGGGAAAATCACCCCCTTCAGCCGTGCCCCACCCGATGCTGTACCAGTGCTCCCCCAGCATGAGCCGCTCAAAGGGAGGCCAGGCCCTGCACTCACTCACCAGTGGTGGCCTCAATGGCCTCCAGCAGCGGGCAGACTCCCGGGGGACAGGGTAGGGGACAATTGCCCCTTGCTTCCCTCTCCACCACTGCTCCAGGCTGCACAGCAAGCTCCCGCCTCTAGTGCAGAGGAGCTGGCTGCCACTTTTTAGAGCAGGGCAGGCATGCCTCCACTCTGTTTGTAGTGCTGCCTGCCCTGTTCATGGGCAGGGGAGCCTGCCAGCACTTTGTAGAGCAGACCAGGCGTGCCACCACTCTGAGCTACCAGAATGCATCAGAACACAGTGTTCCAGCTCTTTTTTTTTTCTATTTTTAGGGGCTCCAGAACTCTGGCCCCTAAAAATAGTGGGGCGTTCCGGCATACTCTAACCACTGCAATAGAGAATGGATAAGAAATGGAGAAAGCAAGAGAGATGTGAGTCTCAAGGGCAGGTGGCAAATAAACAAAGCTTAATAAAAGCAGGGAAGGTTTAGGAGAGTGGACAGAAAAAGGGGATGAGCTGGGAGACTAGCAAAACAGAACACATGAGACAGAGGCATGATGTGAAAGGAACAGAGAGTTAATGGAAGACAGAGCAAAAGGAAAGGAGCCACAGGTTTTAGATAACATATAGAGATGTACAGAGGAAAGAAAGCCAGGAAGAATGGTTTGTGAGCTGGGTAGGAACAAAGGAATAGGCTAGGGGGAAGAAAGTTAGGAAAGGAGAGATATATAGAGGGTACAGAAGAATTAGAGTGGAAGAAGCAAGAAGAAAGGGAAAAAGTGGAGTGAAAATAGATTCCTGAGGAAGCACAAAAATAAGGAAGTCAGTAAATTTCACTGTTGTATTGTTTAACAAGTGCCTGGTAACAAAACAGTATATAAAGTCAAACATTTCTTTGTATGGTACCTTTTTGTGTGGGATGAGGGGGTCTTGGGAGACTTGGTTGGGAGCTAGGCATAGGCATAGGCATCTAGTGAACCTACAATATGTAGGGAGAAGAGGATAACCTGCTTTATTATTTAATAAAAATCAAAAACTACAAAGAAAACACATAATGCCAGTGTTGGGACCAATTTAAAAAAAATGTTTATCAGGATTGTGTCTCATCAGGAAATGTGTGTGTGTGTGTTTGATACATATGGATTTCAGTCCTTATTGAAATCTAGCCAGAACCAAAAAAGGAAATAGGTACTAGTTCTCGTTTCCTTCTCCCAATTTTTGTGCTTTTACATTCACATTCTTCAAAATGTTTTTCTTTCCCCTATTCACACTTTTATTTATTTTTCATCTATTTTATTTTTGTGGCCTAAACTAGATATTTCAACATGTGCATTAGTTTTACTCTTGATTCCCCAGAGAATCATTCAGCCTCTCTATTTTGTTTGCCTGCCTCTCAAATTCCATACTGTAAATTCAAAAAATAATGATTGTTCATAAATAGTTAATTCTACTATCTGCATTACCAAGAACTGGACTGGGAGAAAAAGGCAGCCGAGAGAATAGACTGGGACAAGAAGCCTGGTGGGGAAGATTGGTTCTGAGACGTGCAGGGGGGTGGATGCTAGCAAAGGATGAGCAAGCATGAAAACCTAGATGTGGGATGGGCTGGCAGATGGAACAGAATGGGGTCTGGAGCATGTGAGATGAGGAGACAGAGTCAGATCAGCCAGACTAAGTATCAGGTGGAGGCTGTGAGCCTGAGATCAGAAGACAAGTCAGGGCAGGAGTATTGGTACTAGCTAGACTTGGAGCCTGGGAAAAGAAGCCCTTTGGGTGCAGAGTGAGGGAAGAGATTGGTTTGGCTAATGAAGGAGACTGGAAATGGATTGTGAAGGAAGACAAGGATGAGGAGCTGAGGTAAGAAGAGATAAGACTGGCAAAACAAACTAACGAGGACAAAGGGACAGGGGATCAAGCTTGAGGGGAACAGGAAAGGGTTGCAGAGTGTCATTTAAAATGTATAGGTGGGTGGGGGTGGTAGCTGAGTCCTGCCCTCAGGAAGTAGGAGGCCCCAGGGAGGCTGCACTCATTCCTCAATGGCCACTGTCCCACAGGTCTACTTGCCTCCTTTCCTGCCTCTTGTCTCTCACCATAGCATGCAGTTGGTGCCCTCTTACTTCAAGGAACCATTCTTACCCTTCCTGGCCCTACTAACACTGAATTACCTGCACTGAGTGGGTCTGTGGTGGGCCAAAATGTGGCTGGGTGCCCTCCCCTGGCTCTGTAGCCTATACGAACAGGGCAAAAGGCTCTAACTGCTAGAGAAAATTACCCACCAGAACCTGGAATTGAATTCAGAATGAATACAAACTGATGGTTTTAAATAAATAAATAAATAAATAAATATGATTTTTAAAAAATAAATCAGGTTTAATGAAATAACATTGTTAAAGTACACATTCTTTTAAAAATACATTCAAAATTTAAATTGAATATGATAAACTACACTAAAACTGAACTATTCATCATATACAAAAATAACACTAAGTAGGACATACTTGCTGTCACATTTTAAAAGAAGTTAAATAATTGAACAAGTGCTAGTCATTGGCTAAGCAACTGGAACTATAGTTTGTTGAAGTGCTAAACCATGTTTTAACAGCAGAACCCTCTTCTGCATATGCAGTCAGATCCCCCCCCACCCCCTGTTTCTGTTTATTCCACTAGTTTAGTTCAATGGCTACTTCAGAGGTCCTCAAACTGCAGGGTGCTCCCCTGTGGGGTGAATGGAAAAACATTAAAGGGAGCAATGTGGGACCCAGTGGCAAACCCATGGGAGGACAGGAAGGGAATGCCACCCAACTGCTCTGCCCCCAGCTCTGCTCCAGCCCCTACCCCAGCCCTTGACTCTCAGCCTGGTTACAGCTCTGCATCCAATCATGACCCAGTCACAGCCCTTGGTTCTGATCATGGCACTGCTTCCACCCCATGAGGCACACTCAGTGGCACAGCCCTGACCATGACTCTGCTCCCAACCACCACGGAGAGCATGGACAGGGGCAAGGGAAAGGATGTGACATAAAAAGTTTGAAGACCATTGGATTATTTCATTCAAAATTAAGAACCAAGTGGGAGTTGAAACAGCAGGAATGCTTGTTTTTGTCTTCCAAACTATAAATACAAACTAGGTTCTAAAACTGTGAAGGACATGGTGACTAGAGACAAATCAATTCAGTTCACTAAAATAGATAGTTCTTCTTTTCTTTTAAGAATCTGTTAGTTTTAAATGCAAAATATGTTTTGATAAATACCTTATAATTCTTTCCCTTATGCTTCCAGCACATTTAAGCTAGTTTTATTTAATAAAGAAATTTAAAATGCTGTTTTGTGCATTTTAATTGATTTTGAATGTCCACCAAATACAGCTTGACACAAATCACAAAATTAATCACCGTCTAGTAAATAAGAAATACATCATTTACCACCTTCTAAAATAATTAAAAATGTACTTATAAAGAATCTGAATAATTGTACATTCAGCTGTATAATTGCTTAAATAAATATGTATAGATATAGTATCTTTCTGATTAGCAAAAAGCATCAAACAGTGCAAAATTCATAAGTTCATAGATTCCAAAATGCTATGATCAGTGCAAATCTACATGTTTTTAATTGTTACAAACCAATCTTTCTTTAGGAAAATAACTAAACTGTACAAATGTAACAACTACTAAAATCAACTATTTAAATCAAAGTTTCCTGCATGGAATACTAATCACAACCTACTACTGCTCTCAGTTAGCTAAGGGTACATCTATACAGCTGAAAGCAATTTTTTGAGTTCTATTGAGCATCAGTAAAGACACACTCAATTGAACTCAGAAGTCACCAGAGGCCGATTTATTAGACCACCTGAGCAAGTAGCATAGCACTGTGCTGATGGGAACACATTGCCCATTAGCATGGTGCAGTGAAGACATGACATAGAAGAGGATTTAAGAAGCCAATGGGAGTTACATAAGCTACTCTACATAGCTTTGTGTTACTCCCTTTGAACACTGCCAAATTCCTTGTTAAGCATAAGCCTGGCCTTAGTTAGCAGGGGTCTGTGCACTGGATCTGGGTTGCTGTTTCAGGAAGAAGGACTGCTTGGCAGAGATGGACTCCATCTTTCGAGGAAGGGGAAGAGCATATTTGGATGCAGACT
The DNA here is from genome assembly GCA_007922195.1 of Podocnemis expansa. Lineage (NCBI taxonomy): Eukaryota > Metazoa > Chordata > Testudines > Podocnemididae > Podocnemis > Podocnemis expansa. The sequence continues at coordinate 36,006,651 of ML681993.1, read as the reverse complement.
GGCTGACCTAGTGAGGAGGGCTTTAAACTAGGTGTGAAGGGGGAAGGAGACCAAAGCCCACAGGTAAGTGACAATGTGGGAGATGAGGGGGAAGGGATGGAACTTGGGGGGTGCTGGGGCTGTAACTCCAGGGATAGAATAGAGGGTAGTTGGAACATGCAGGGGGAATCAAATAATAATCTTAGCTGATCTAATGAAGCCCTAATACCTGAGGCAATTGGGGAGGTCAACACCAAGAGAAAATGCAGGGAGGTAGATACAATAGAAGTGAACATCAAAATGGGAGAGTAGGGCAATCAGCCTGGTATCTTAGGTGCTTCTACACAAACGTGAGGAGCCAGGGAAACAAGCAGGAAGAATTGGTAGTACTGGCACAGACAAAGAACTATGATATAACTGGGATAACAGAGACATGGTGGGATAGTTTGCGTGACTGGAGCGCTGCAATGGATGGGTATAAACTGTTCAGGAAGGAGGGAGGAGTAGCACTATATGTAAAAGAGCTCTATGACTGCTCAGAGCTTCATTATGAAAGTGGAAACAAGCCAGTTGAAAGTCTGTGGGGTAAGTTTAGAGGGGAGAGCAACAAGGGGGATGTCTTGGTGGGTGTCTGCTATAGACCACCAGATCAGAAGGAGGAGGTGGTTGAGGCATCCTATGGACAACTGGCAGAAGTTTCCAGATCACCAGCCCTGGTTCTCATGGGAGACTTCAATTACCCTGACATCTGCTGGAAGGCCAATACAGCAGAGCACAAGCAATCTAGGAAGTTTTTGGAGAATGTTGAGTACAACTTCCTGGTACAAATGCTGGAGGAACCAACTAGGGGCCTTGCACCTCTCGACCTGCTGCTCACAAACAGAGAAGAATTGATCAGGGAGGTACAAGTGAATGGCAACCTGGGTAGCAGTGACCATCAGATGATTGAGTTCAAGATGCTGATTAAAGGAAAGAAGGAAGGAAGCAAAATGCAGACCCTGGACTTCAGAATAGCAGATTTTGGCTCCCTCAGGGAACTGATGGGCAGGATCCCTTGGGAGGTTAATCTGAAGAGGAAATGTGTCCAAGAGAGTTGGCTGCATTTTAAAGACACCCTGCTAAGGGCACAGGAAGATACCATTCTGATAAAGAAAAAGTACAGCAAATGTGGAAAGCATACAGAGTGGCTTAACAGAGAGATCTGCAGTCAGCTGAAGCATAAAAAGGAAGCTTACAGGAAGTGGAATCTAGGACAGATGACTAAGGAGGCATATAAAGACATTACTTGGAACTGCAGGGATAAAATCAGAAAGGCCAAAGAACAAATGGAGTTGCAGCTAGTAAGGGAAGTGAAGGATAACAGGAAGGGGTTCTACAAGTACATCAATAACAAGAAGAGGATCAGGGATGGTGTAGGTCCCTTACTGAATGGGGCAGGTATCCTTGTGACAGAGGATGAGGAAAAAGCTGAAGTGCTCAATGCTTTTTTTTTACTTCAGTTTTCACAGGCAGGGTCAGCTCCCAGCCCACTACACTAGGTACAGTAGATTGGAGAAAAGAAGAGAGGCCCTTGGTGACAGAAGGTCAGGTTAGAGACTACTTAAAGAAGCTAGATGTGCACAAGTCCATGGGGCCGGACGAACTGCATCCGAGGGTGCTGAAGGACCTGGCTGATGAGATAGCAGTACCACTGGCCATTATCTTTGAAAACTCATGGCGAACGGGGGAGGTGCCAGAGGACTGGAAAAAAGCAAATATCCCCAAGAAAGGGAAAAAGGAGGATCCAGGGAATTACAGACCTGTCAGCCTCACCTCAATCCCTGGAAAAATCATGGAGCAAGTTCTCAAAGAATCCATCATGAAACACTTGGAGGAAAATAGAGTGATCAGGAACAGTCAGCATGGATTGACCAAGGGTAAATCATGCCTGACCAACCTCATCGCCTTCTATGATGAGATGACTGGATTTGTGGATGCGGGAAGAGCTGTTGATGTGATATACGTCGACTTTAGCAAGGCTTTTGATACAGTTTCCCACAGCATTCTCACTGGCAAATTAAGGAAGTATGGGTTGGATGCGTGGACTGTAAGGTGGATAGAAAACTGGCTAGATCAACGGTTTCAGCGTGTGGGAATCAATGGCTCCATGTCAAGTTGGCAACCAATAACTAGTGCTGTGCCCCAGGGGTCGGTCCTGGGGCCAATTCTGTTCAACATTTTCATTAATGATCTGGATGATGGGATAGATTGCACACTTAGTAAGTTTGCGGATGACACCAAGCTGGGGGGAACGGAGACACCCTGGAGGGCAGGGACAGGATTCAGGGAGACATAGAGAAATTGGAGCAGTGGGCCAACAGAAATCTCATGAAATTCAACAAGGACAAGTGCAAAATCCTGCACTTTGGACGGAAAAACCCCATGTACTGCTACAGGCTGGGGAGTGATCAGCTAAGCAGCAGCACTGGAGAAAACAACCTGGGGGTCATGGTGGATGGGAAGCTAGATATGAGTCAGCAGTGTGCTCTTGCTGCCAAAAAGGCCAATGGCATACTGGGCTGCATCAGAAGAAGTGTTGCCAACAGATCGAAGGATGTGATTGTTCCTCTCTATTCTGCACTGGTGAGGCCACATCTGGAATACTGTGTCCAGTTTTGGGCTCCCCACTACAAAAAGGACATGGACAAATTAGAGAGAGTACAGCAGAGGGCAACAAAAATGATCAAAGGGCTGGAGGACAAGCCCTATGAAGAAAGACTGAAGGAACTAGGGTTATTTAGCCTGCAGAAGAGAAGACTGAGGGGGGATTTGATAGTAACCTTCAACTACTTGAAGGGTTGCTCCAAGGAGGATGGAGCTTGACTGTTCTCAGTAGTAACAGAGGACAGAACAAGGAGAAATGGTTTCAAGTTACAGCTGGGGCGGTCCAGGCTGGATATTAGGAAAACTCTACTTTCTTACTAGGCAAGTGGTGAAGTATTGGAATAAGCTACCTAGGGAGGTGGTGGAATCTCCATCTTTGGAGGTGTTTAAGGCCCAGCTGGACAAAACCCTGACTGGGACAATCTAGCGGGAGTGGTCCTGCTTTTTTGGCAGGGGGTTGGACTAGATAACCTCGTGAGGTCCCTTCCAACCCTATGATTCTATGATTCCAGCCCTCTTGATGAACCATATGAGTGCCAATATGCCACCTGATGCAATTCTGGTTGTTTCAGTTTTCTTTTTTTTAAAGCCTGGGATATTGCACACAAACCTAACTTCCCTGTCACCCACTTATGTTAATATTAAGTTTGCAAAGTCAATTACCCAGAGATTAGGAAATGGCATTATTAAGGGTGGCTCTGCAACATTAATTAAGCCTCCTTGTGTGTATGCATTAGAGCATTGTATTTAAAGACATGATGATATGCTATTTAGTATACTATACAGATGCTCCTCCCTTATTCAGTGCATGGGATGGACGATGTTCTGGGTAGGTGTCCAGATTCTGTTCTAAAGAGGGTTGTTGTCAGTAGGATCCTCAACCTCGTTCATTGAAGGAGTTAGAAAGCATGTACTAAGAGAGGCAGGATACTGTTGAAAGAAAAAGGATGGTCTACTGATTAAAAAAATTGCATGCCTCCCTGGAGAATAGGTTTCTCTCCCAGCACCTGCCACAGCATTCTTATGTAACATTGAGAAGGCTCTTAAACTGAACTATTCACAGCTGGCCATTAATTATATGTTCTTCATTTTATGCATACCTAACTTGATACTTCCAGGCTGATCTCTCACAGCTGCACCTGAAGTCAATGGAAGCTGTGCTCAGAACACAAACAGCTAAAAAAGCTAGAACACTAAAAAATCAGGCAACTTGGTCTCAAAGTGGGCACGCAAAAATAGTGTACATACTTTTTCTGTGCCTCAGTTCTCCATCTCTATAATGGGGACAAATCACTCCTTTGCCTTACAGGGATGTAGTGAAGATAAACATGTGAAGCGTTCAGATGATAAGCACAACAGAGAAGCCCAAAAGAAAATTAACAGTGCTGTTTCCCCAACAGTTTGAGGCGTTTACAGAAAATATATGGGGCCACAAACACTGCAAAATGAGGTTAACATAAAATACTAAATACCTGCTCTTTGAGCAAGCACAGCCCATCCTGTGCATTGAATAAGGCAAGGGTTCAGTGGAAAATTCAGTATTCGATCATGTTAAAGACTATGTCATAATGCATACACATAAGAGGGACAAATTTAACTTATGCATAAAACTTTAATTATGACATTTCCTAATTTCTGAGTGCTTAAATTTGTGTCCTTAGCTTTCTGTTAAGATAGTTTTATGCATGTAACATATGTGTGCATATACAATTTGGAAAGGACTTCTTGTCTGTTTTGTATTTGTTCAGACTTGTTTAATCAATTTAAACTTTTTTTCCTTTTGAATATATTGTCAATGCCTTCTTTGTGGCAAGCTGTCAACAACACTTTAGGAGTTAGAAAAAAGTGATTAACCAGCACACAAAAAGATGTCCGATGACACAGTTAAGATGATTGACTTTAAAATGCAAAATAAAGGAAATTGAGAGAGATTACTGAAGCTAATCATTTTAGACTTGCCTTTGAAAAATACACCTTCCTTTTCAATCAAAACCAAATGCTATTTTGGATGTTTAATATTCATGTTAGAAGATTTAGCTTATTGACTATAGATGACATTATAACATAAATGCCACCTTCAGAATTTGTTCTTTACTAAAATCTTGCTGTTTGCAATATATAGATCTAGATATATAGATATATTTAGCTCCACAGAGGAAGTAATATGACTCCCTTACTATTCCAAGAATAAATTTACTCAGCAGATTTGTTTTATTAAAATGTAAATAATGGGATATGGAACATTTGGCAAATGAAAAATCCAAGAGGAGAATAAACAGTTTTATTTATTGTTAATGTTTGAGTACCTTATTGAAACACACCTTGCAGTAATTGCCACTGCATATTAACTATGACGTTATCATCATACCTTGAATATTACCCATCAGGTTAAGTCAGGTTTTCATTTGTATAGTTAAAAGGCTTATGGCATTTCAAATGTACCTTAAGAAACATTATATCCTTGAAGTGATGATACACATTCACAAAAAATTCATTCAGTGTGTCTAAGATTCAATCCAACATAGTTTCAAATTAATTATTCCTCTTCACTTGCTTTAGATAAACAAAATTGACCTGTTAATTTAAAGAAAATCTATCAGCACAGAATGAATTCTCTCTTATAAACAAGCAAGATGAACTTGACCTTGTTTGAACTTGTTTTGATGTGGCCCAGATGGTAGGCTACATGCTTGAATAGCAGGCTAAAGCAGAGCAAAAACTCATATAGTAAGATCTAGATTTATAGCCTTTTGCAAATGCCTACCTTGTATTGTCCTTTCAGCATCTGTTCTGCCCCCGCTGCGGTCAGCTTCTATCTCTGGGGTCAGAGAATCTAGAAGCACAGAAAGGTAAGACTGACACATATTTCATTCGATTCTTACAGCCTTTTGTACAACCTGTTGTTACAATGCTGAATTACAATACAATCAAGCTTTGTCACTTTTTTTAATATTGAACAATGACTGGGGGCCAGGACAATTTTTTAGACTAGGAAGATTAATAAGCAATAAAATTTTAGGCAGAGAGAGGGGAAAAAAAACCTGACTTCTCAAGCTAATAACGTAAAATTGTTCCAGTTTGGGTATTCTCTTCCATTAAATAATATTTGGTCACATATACAGCACAACAATACCGTCACAGCAAGAAAAGAAGTATCACTCAAATGAACGAAAGCAAAAGACATATTTGTGTTCAGTACTATCAACTTATTTCTCCACTTTAATTTAGGGTTAATTACAGAGATGTCAAAAGGGGGCTTCTTACCATTTAGAGCCCTGAGATTATCTGTTGAAGTTGCCTGTTTCAATGTTTGTTCTGCTTGTTCCCGCCGTTTAGTCTCAAATTCAAGTGCTTCCTGTAATTTCCTCTTTGCCTTCTTTTCCTTCTTTAACCTTTTCTGAATTATTGCTGGGGGGTGGAAAATCAGTGCATTTATTTTTGGGTCTGAGACTTTGGCGATACAGATACTACTTATGGATACCTAAAAATAATATAGCTGCATTATTTAAGATGCACTCAGTAATTTTCTTATATTAACTCAATACACTTAGAACTTGCTTGTACTGCACTAGGTTATTTTAAGAATTATTATTCTATCCTGGGGAAAGCAATGTAACATATTCAGCTATAATATAAAGATTTCACTATAAATATAATCAAGGACCCATGAATTCCAAAAGACCACAGCCATGACATTAGTAATAAATGTACTTTTTCACCTCATCTGAAGTGGACAGTCTCCTGTCTGCAGAAGTCCAGTTTTGTTTTGTGTTTTAAATATGACTCCCTTTTTGTTATCTACCTTAGCATGCACCTCGTATATGAGGGGTAGGTAACCTCCGGCACATGTGCCAGGGAGTGGCATGTGGCACTCTCTGCAGTGCCACAGAAATTGTGGTTCTTGCCACTGAAAGCCACTCCAGGCAGCTTCCTACAGGAGCAGCTGAGGCATGGAAGGTCCCCACCGTGCCCATGTTCCAGGGATGATATGGAAAGAAGATGCCTGGAACAGCTTTTCTTCATGGTGTGCAGCTGCCAAGGCACCACTCTGGGTAGTTTCTTTCCTCAGCATACCTAGGGACCCCCCCTCCCCCCGGCATAGCTGCTCCAGGCAGCTTCTTTCCATGGCATCCCTGGGGACCCCCGTCCCCAGGCATGCTGCCAAGAGGAGCCACTCCAGGCTGCTTCTTTCCATGAGTGGCTCCTTTCAGGACCATGCCAGGGAAGCACCCCCCTCCCTACCCCCAACATCCAGCCATTGCTGCCACCAAATTTTCAGGCAGCCACTGCTTTTATTTCTGTGGAGGGAGCCACCAGCACTGGCTGACAGTTGAGGATAAGGGGCCTGCATGGCGGTCAGCAAAGGTTGCTGACCCCTGTTGTATATGCTGAAGTGAAAAGTATCTTCTGTCTGCCTGCTTCTTTTTTTCCCACAAGGGGGAGACCTGTTGCAGAATGCCTGTTCCAGCTATGCAGCCTGTAAACCAGGGGTCTCAAACTCAAATCACCATGAGGGCTGCATGAGGAGTACTAGAGGGCCGCATGAGGCTCAGTATGGTAGCCCGAGCACTGCACCACTGAAAACTTTCCATACAATGATATTGCAAATATTGGTAATGATCATGTCATTGCAGACCACAGGGAATAGCTTTAGGGCCCTGCTGTAAATGAGGGAGCTTCTGAAAAGCAAGGTGCCACAGTCACTGCTTCATCCTAAGGCCCAGGAATGAGCTCCTGAAGGCAGCCTTTCCAAACATCCACCTAGTCAACTATTGCCTTCCACCAACTCTCACTCAAGGGCCTAGATCCTTTCCGCTTCACTTGTTTTTATGCTTGCCCACATCTCCTCTCATTTTAGGTCGCCATCATCTGCCTCCTTACTTACCATTGAAGTCCCCCTCCCAACAAATTACTTGCAAGAAAGAAGCTGTACAACATAACGGCCTGAATTCTGAAGTAAAGCATCCTGTGTTTTGCTGCATGTCAGCACTGGATTCTGTGGCAAATCAGAAATTAATTGTTTGAAATGTATGAAAAACATTAAAAAAAAGAGGGTCCTATGAAATGAAACATGAAGGTCCCAATCCTGCAAGCTCTCCATACCCAGGCATACTTTTGCTGGAGATCTGAATGTGATGGGCTGACAGGACCAGGAGTTAAGAGTATCACATAATCAACACTTTGACACAGAAATAAAACCCCTCATTTTCTAAATACATTTCTGTCCAGCTTAGAGTCACGGAGTTTAAAGCCAGTGTGCCATAGAACTCAGGGAGCAACACACCCCTTTCTGCTATCTCCCAAGCACCTTTAGTGTTTTCAGTAATTATTGAGTATGTATTATATAGTAATATGTGCAAGGCAACACCTTAGCACCATTAAAAAAAGCATTTGCTAGTAAGCCTACAGTTAACCTAACTCATTAAGAAATGCAGGTACACCTGACTTCATATTTTTTAAAATTTTATGTTCTGCGTTAGAAGCATTCTCTGACTTATCCAGTGCATTTTGTGTCTCATGTATTCTGTCTTAGTATGTAAGTTGTTTGCTGAGAAACATACATTACCTCATTCTGCACAACACCAATGCAGCCCAGTTATTAGTATATACTCCATGTGAATAGATTTTTCATATTAGGATATACAAAATCTGAACTAAATACTCAAGCAGCTTCATAGTTTTAATACTTTAGTATAAATAGTTTTCAAGTGACTTTAATAAATGAGAAGCAAATATATGTTACTTTCTAAATTAAAACCTCATCATGGCTGACACACTGTAGATGTGACTATGGCAGACATGGCCAAAATTAGCAAAATCTTACTGTGTAGTTGCACACACAAGAGATGCTATCCCAGTTTTACTACCTGCTCAGACACCATAGCCTTGTGGGTTACTAACTGGAAAGTATACAGATTGGAAGGAAAGGATACAGTAAACAAAATGAAGTAAATAGCACTACCATGATACATATAGCAGCAGCTCCATTAATTGACATTCCCAGAAACCTACAATCTTTAGATTAATGGGGATAAAACAAACAGATTTCTGTTGCGTTAACACAATCAACAATACTTAGATATTGGAGAAGGCTGACTAACATTAAAGATCAAAAAGATAGGATTCGTTTAAAGGAATATGAGCTGTATGTGACAGAGAAACACACATGTACATTTTCATGCCCTGAAGCATGGATTTAGGGAACATAATATAAAAGCAGGAAGTGAGATCCAACCATGAAAAGCATCCCCATCATACAATCACACTCATAAAACTTCTCATTTCTCTCTTAAAAGTATTTAAGTTGTTTGCCTAAATAATTCTTGTTGGAGGCTGCTTTCTCCATTCTGATGGTCAGAACCTTCTTGTAAATTAAAGCCTGAATCTTTTCATAACTAACTTATATTCATTTGTTCTTGTACCAACACTATCCTTTAGCTTAAGGAGCTGTTTCACTCTGTGTTGTCTACCTCCCAGCATATTTATAGAGAACAATCTTATCTGCTCATCCTTAGTCTCTTCTTCTTATACTGATATATCATATTTAATAATATCATTTGAGTGGTACAAAGCAGAAGGGCATTCAGTGCACAGTCCTGACTGTACAACAGCCATTTTTTTCAGTATTGTGCACAAAATTAGGGGCTCTCATGTAGTCTTCCTCAGTATCTAACCCTGGAGGAATCAGTTAACCATTCTGCTGTATCTGAGTTTACCTGTCTGTAAAACAGGTATACTACTTATCTCTCAAAGGTTCCATGAAGCCTATAACTGGCTGGTGTTTATAAAGAATATTTGAGATCCACTAAAAAAAAAGTGATCTATAAAATATCTGCTGTGTAATTATATTAAATTAATATGCCAGTCAATAGTCACAGCAAGGACTCAATGCACAATCATGATTATTATTAATAGTTATTGCCTTCAATTATTTATTCTCATCTGTTTAAAAGGTAAACTGGTGGTGTAATAGTTGTGCCCTCTAGTGGACAGAGGCATGAAATAGGATTACAGCGATACTTGCTAATTGGATTCAATGCATAAAATTACTGATATTGACTGCCAGGATTCTCAGTTCAAGCTACTGCAAAGAGATTTCATACCTAATCTTCTGACAGAGGAGAAGACCTGGGAGTTTATGTCCATAAGAGGATGACTATGTTCCGCCACAGTGATGCAACCATAAATAAGGCTAATGTAATCCTCAAGTGCATCAGGCAAACGGTTTCCATTAGACTCAGAAGCATTATTATCATTATACAAGTTGCTGGTGAGCCTTCATCTGGAATATTCTGTGCATTTCTGGTCTCTCACAGGAAAGATTAATTCAAATTGAAACAGGTGCCAAGAAAGACTACTAGGATAAAAGGAGCAGAGAACCTACCTTATGAGAGGAGAAACTTCAGGTGTTCAGCTTATTTAGACTGATAAAATGAAAGCTATGGGGAGATATGATATTCTCTATAAATACATCAGAGAGGTAACTACCATGGAAAGAGAGAGTTAAGGGTCAATATTGGCACAAATGGCTATAAACTGCCTTTCAATAAGGTTAGGCGTGAAATTAGACAAAGTTTCTAACCATCAGAGGAGTAAAGTTTTGGAACAGCCTTCAAAAGGGACTACTGGGGGCAAAGAATCTAAATGGTTTCAAGACTGAGCTTGGTAAGTTTAAGCAGGGAATGATAAAATGAGATTGCCTACAATCATATATGGCCCAATAGCAAATGTTTCCAGTGGCCAGTGATGGGGGAAGGTACTAAATTAGCACAGAGAATTCTCTCAGATGCTCCAGGTTAACTGATTGTCATATTTGGGATTGGGAAGGAGGCTTCCTCCAGGTCAGACTGGCAGAGACTCTGGAGTTTTTTCTCCTGCAGCCTGGGACACTTGCTGGTTTGAACTACAGTAAATGGTGAATTTTCTGTAATGTGAGGTATTTAAATCAAGATTTCAGTAACTGAATGATTTAGCAAGAAGTTATGGCTAACAGTAGCAGGCAAGCAAGCGGATGAGACTCTGGCCTGAAACATATAGAAGACCAGACTAAATAGTCATGATGGTCTCTTCTTGTCTTAAAATGTAGAGCAGGGGTCGGCAACCTACAGCATGCATGCTAAATGGGGAACACAGGCTGAGTTTGAGCAGCATGCTACACTACTCTCAGCTACAAGGAAGGCTGCATTGTAGTTACTCTCCCCTTCTGGCCCCACTTTTCTCCTGCTAGGCTCAGCGGGGAGGCTGCCTGGCCCTAACAAGGCAGAGGAGGGGTTGGGAGGCTGACGGGTGAGGTCAGCATGCTAGGCCCCCTGCCACCAAACATGGCATATGGGAGAGATTGGAAGAGGGAGGGTGACTGGCACTCCCACCCAAAAGATCTCAGACCCCTGGCCTAGGGTTATAGCTACCCTGCAATAAAACACTCATGTCTGGTCCATGCCGTCTGTCGGGGACTCATGGGGCTTGGACTGTGGAGCTATAAAACTGCAGTGTAGGCATTCTGACTCAGGCTGGAGACCCAGTGCTGGCACCATGAATCAGAATTAATTGAGTGCCCCTCTTGGTAATGGACAATTTCTGAAAAGTGAATTTTTTATCAAGCAACATGCCTATTCATTATCACTATCATGCTTTAATAAATAAATGAATGTTTTTAAACCTTAATTATATGTAGAAACAAGAAGGATTCAAGCAAAGAGCTGAAGACTGGGAGTAAAATTCCCAGTGTTTAGAATCAGGCAACTTCCTGAATAAAATGAGGTAAATGGAAGATTTTTGCTCAAAACTAGATACTGCATTAGAATTAAGCTTTCCTGTATAAATAAATTATAAGGAGGTTATGTCAACTTATAAAAAAACTCAAGAGTGTGTAAAATACCTCTGTTCTTCTGTTCCACAGCCAGCTGCTTTTCAAGAGTTTCCCTTAGTTCTCGTTCCCTGAACAGCTCCATCTTCAGCTCTGTCTTTTCCAGCTGGACCTGTTTCTCTTGAGCTCTGGCATTGTCTATGGCAACCTTTAATAGACCCTGTTCAAAGATTAAAGTTGAACATTGCAAAAGTTTTGGGACACAGAACACCTGATGTAATAAATTTGCTTCTCTTATTGCTTTTTTGATTTGATATGTGAGATTTTAAGTATGAAATAATCCTATTGCCACATCACTGTTACATGGATGCACTTAACAGCTTAATATGTCTTCTTATTTTTTATTGAAACACTTTCAAACAGGTGGGCAAATTATATGTAAAAACATGTTGGGGCCAAATTTTCAAAGGTACTGAATCAACACTTTGTGTGTGAAACTCATGATAGAAGTTGTGGGGCTAAGTAAGTTCTTGCTGAGAAAGCAAAACATAACTGTGTCATCCCACAATGAGATCCACTATGAACAATGGAGAAGTTGCCTCAGTGGAGAAACAGGTTGTCATCTCACTACTATTCCCTTTGGGTTTTCTTCCAGAGAAAGGTTTCTTTAATTTCTGCAGTGACCTTCACATATGCCTACTCGATAGGAGCTTTCATAGCAATGTAATGAAGCAGCAGCATCACCCAAGCACCCTGCTCATAACTGTTATTATTACAAGTAACTATATGTATTAAAGTAGCCCCAGAAACCACAACTGAGATCACATCCTGAATGTACCAGGCATTTTGCAGACAGTATGCATTCCAAAAAACTACTTTCCTGGCTGGAGCTCCACCATGCTGAAGCTGAGATCCCATGGAAGAGGATAGTTCACAGGCTTTTAAACCGTCTTTTCAACCCGTTCATCATATTTTCTTCTCAATGCTCCTCACATCCGTTTTTACCTAAACTGTTGTCTTGTCTCTTGTCTAATTCAGAGCCCAGGTCTTCATGGTGTTATGAAACTAAACTCCCATTGAAGCACGTATGTTACATTATTTGTTTATGAACAAATGGCCACATTTCAAAAATGCCTCTCAAGCTAAAGATGGGAAAATTACATAAAAATGTGTTTTAAAAAATGTAATGGTCCTCTGGAAGAGAAGTTAAGATATTTTTTAAACATCTGCAAAATAGTTATTTTTCTATTATTAAATTTGAAAAGTAACCCAATAAAACTACCTGCTTACATGTAAAACTATGCATATTTGTTCAAAATTAAAAGTACAGTTTAAAATAAAATAAGGATAAATCCTTTCCAGAGTCTTATTTTTATTTTTTTAATCTCTATCTGTATTTTTTCCTTTTTTTTTTTTAATGAAGAATCATTTTTCCTTCAGAAAACCCAAACAATTTTCCTGTAAAGGACACTTCTGAACCAATGAGAAATTTATATAAGGCAGTAAACACGAGTTTGGTTTTTTTTAATCAAAATTCTCTTACTTGAGTAAATGGTTGACATCTAGAATATTCTCATCTCCTTCCATTTAGAACAATCAGATCAGGTAAAATTATACAAAAAGTCTCCCCTTGATACAAAATAAATAGACGAAGAATTTCTCAAGTGCAAACAACCCTCCTCCATCCTCTGACAATCCATCTTGTTTAACAATAAAATCTAGCAGCGAAGGCAACTGCCATCTTTACTCAATTCAGCAACATTCATGTACATGTTTCTTCTTCATCAGGAACAAACAATTAGTATCAAATGAAAGAGATCATTACATCAAGTGCCCTTTTAGATCACCCCAATTAAAACTTTAGTTTAGCTGTATTTTAATTCTAAGAAACCAAATTCTAATTTTCTGCTCTGATTGCTCTTGTTGACTTATCTTTGAAAGATGTACTGTCAGTGCAAAGCCTAGAGATTATTTAGCAAGGTGCCAATGTTGGCACCACTTAATGTGTTGATTGGTTGTATTATCAGTAGCAGCTTAAAATAAATTACTATTACATTATTATTGTCCTTGGCTGATAAAACACAATATTTTGGTGTTCTTTAAATATGAAACAATCATTATGAATAAACATGGAGAACAATGCTAAATTGTAACACTGATGTGTGTAATTTATCTGTGCAAAATATGAAGCTGCTAAGAGGAATTGCTGCATCAGATCTCTCCCAAATCTTTTCTTTTCTTACACTTGCTGCTAATGTAGGTAATGGTAATATATTACTTATTCCTGCTGTTTATGTCTGAAAAATATTAGCTTTTTTGGAGCCAAGACCCACTAGGGACTACTTGAAAGCTATACAAAATTAAGTTCCATTTTTAGAAGTTAAATTAGTGCATATCAGTAGGCATCCAGTGTGAACAAATACATGCACAAGAGCCAAAGTAATGCACATGCAAAAGTGCTGCTGCTGCCAATGTGAGTTTTAATGCAAAAATACTAGAAACAGTCAATATCTGCCTTTATTCAAATGCAGTGGGGGGGCAGGAGAAGGCAGCTAAACATTATCTGAAGTAAAAATCATCTGAAGACCTCTGGAGCTAGCAACTGAAATAGTAATTTCAGAGTTGTGTGACATCATGTGAATTCTCTCAGTGGTTCATCTGCAAATGATTAAACAAAATACAGTATTTCCACATTGCATTTACTCTGGGTAATCCTCTAGCCTGATAAAAATCAATTTGCTGTCAATGACAGTGTGAAATACACTGCAAATCAAGACAGTCACTAAAAGAAAACATTTTTCTTTTGGGAAGGCCAGTTGTTACAGAGGTTGGTTAATGATTATTGCTACAAACATGCTCAGGTTCCTTATTTGTTTATAACACAGTTATGAATGTAGCAATGATAAACTGGAGCAAGACGTTCAACAGAGAGCGTAATTCTTTCCCTTTCGGCCACTGTTGATAAATTTTCCAACTTTAATTTAATGTAAAAATACTAAGTGTTCACAAAGAATTGCCTTTTCTGCCTGGTGATTTATAAGCCTCCTCAATTTAGTTTAATTATTTTTTAATATTTCCCAGTGATAAATTCTTCAAGAAAAATGTTCCACCAAAAATTATTAGTTTAGGTTGCTTTCCTTTTCTAACTCATATGATCCTATCAGACAACTGAGCACATCATCTTGCAAGGACAGGCTACAGTTCCCATCATATATCAGACTAATACTCCACTTGATCATAGTCATATGCCATAAGGCCAAAATCACCCATTATTATTTTTCAGAAAACACTACTACTGTGTTATCAGTTCTGAAACTGGCATTAACAAAACGATATTCCTCTTAAAAATAACATGCTTTTATTAGACACTAGAAGGTATACAGAAGGTTTTTCTATATATACTATACTTAGATCTGCTGTGTTTTTATGTAACATATCTTTCTTAAGATTAAATACAAAATAATTACACTAGAACACAATTAAGACAACCCACTGAATGATGGGGAATGTAAATTTGAAGCATATAATCCAGTCTTAACTTCTGTCACTGAGAATAGAGGTGTGTGAGCACCTGGGGTTTCATACTGACACGTGATTGTAGCATAGCAGAGGCTGAGTGAACAATTCACAGTGAACAATTTATCCAAAGAACTTTGCCCCTTTTTAGTCTGCAAATTATCCATGAGCAGACTGTGAATTTGAAATGTTTGCTCACTATTAAATATTATCCGATGAATTGTTTACAAAACATATATTTTGCTAACTATTCAATATGCTTTGTGTACTGACTATTTGTAATTCACTATTTGATCTATCTGGGTGTGTTCACACAGCAGTCTTATTTCGAAACAACAGAGGTTGTTTTGAAATAAGAAACGCCATGTTCACATGATGTACAGTTGTTTTGAAACAACGAGTTCCATTGTTTCAAAACAACAGTGTTGTTTCAAAACAACTTAAACCCCATGTGGGGACGAAACAATGCTGTTTCAAAACGATTGTTTTGAAACAATACCGTCGGAACATGTTATTTCAAAATGACGGTGACTCGTTTTGAAATAACTGTTGTCTGAACATGCTATTCCGCTTTGAGCTTTTTTCCTTAATTCGAATTAGCAAACTGTTAATTCGAATTAACTTATTTCAAAATAAGGTGTTATTTCAATACAACTTGTATCGAAAAAATTTGTATCGAAATACCCCCTGTGTGTGAACACAGCCTTTGATTAACAACTTAAGTCACATGATATTGGTTCTGTGCTCTTTTAATAGATAAATTCAAAAAGAGCTTTCTTTGAATCACTCCAGGATTGGCAAATACATATTCATACAAGTATATGTGACTTTCTGTTTCCACTAACATTCTTGCGAAGAAAATATCACTTTGGAATTTTACAGAAGGCAGATGAGAGGGGCTGAAAAGACTGCTGAAAAAATTTGTGCCTTTTGTTTGATGTAATGCTTGCAAATATTTTTTTTTGCAGTATTCACTCATATCTAGGTGCAGCGAAGAAAACGCCTAGATTTTAGCCAGTCTTTTATTTTGTTTTCATAAATAAGTTATCTTTCAATCTTCTCACAGATTTCTCTTAATCACACCGGAAACATGTTTAAAACCCATTTTGCTCATCTTTAAAATGGATTCTTAACAAGATTGTACTGTATACTACAAATAAAATCTGGAGTAGTATATATGGGTGTACAGAAACAGGCTCTAAATCTCAAAAGAATGTTACTGAAAAATATTCGAGTAGTGTAAGATGGCATCACATGGGTGGCCACATCACTTATTTTAAGCTTTCACAAAACATATACTTTCTAGCCCTTTTGCTTGTGAAGGTATCTGTTTGAATGTAAACTCATATAGTGCTGTCTTCCTATATTTGTACACCAAGAGAAAAGCATTAGCTCTAACAGAGGAATGAGCTTCCCCATTCATTACAATGGTATGTTTACTCTGACACCCTATTAGATAATTTAAACAGTAACATTAATTTTACTGAGTATAACATCAGCAGAAACATTACGCTCATATACTATATTTGGTGCGGTTAATTCATTTGAAAAGATGAGGTTACACATTTAAAGAGCCAAATAATGTAATATTCTGTGTATTACTTTTGGATAAATCCTCAGTCCTTAATCTGGCCCCTTGACATAGCTTCTACAGGAAAACTGCCCGCAGAAAGCATTTGGGGATTCCATGGTGTAGTAAGAGATATTGTAGAAGTGGTAGGGAAATAGCAGTGGTCCTTGAAATAGGTGTAAGATAGAGCCATGGTGCCTCTAAGGCTAAGCTATGATTCCAGGAGTGAGAGAGTACAAAAGTGAGGTCAGTCATCTTTATCGCTCCCACCCCAGATCCTGCAGCAAATGTTTCTTAGCTGAACCCAATGATTTTCACACATATTCATTGATTGTGGATGGTCCTAAACATGGAGAGGGAGGATAAGAGGATCATTCAGGGAAGGTTGAGGGATCCCTATGAGAAATAAAACATAGAAAACAAAATGAAAAAGTACGATTTCAGAGATGTAGCAGGAAATTATATGTATATGACACACATGATGTGGGATGGCTGCAATACTCACAAGAGGTGAAGCAATAAGAAGGTTACGTAGAAGTGATTATGTCTTTCTGTGCATGTACAGTGCCAAGAACAATGAACTATGCTATTGTTTATTTTATTACTGCTATAGCTATTTATTGCTTGCATTACAGCAGTGCCTTTTCTGAACTGAACCCCCTTTGTTCTAGATGCTATACTAACAAGCAGGTAATTTGTAAGAGGACAACCCTATGAAACATGCAATTTTGGGGGTTATTTATTCAACAGTGATACAAATAATTAAATTTGTTATTTATGTTTCCATAAGTATTTTGTTAAAACTAACAAAAGCAAAACACAGATTAAACCAATCTGCAGATTTGGGGGGGGGGGACAAGCCTGAAAACTTCACTTCCTGTTATAAGTATGCCTACCTGGCATTAGTTTAAAATGATATGCCAGGAGAGATACACTGATTTATGTCAGCTGATGAACTGGCCTGTTTCTTAAAGTTTAGTACAGAAGACCTGGGTTTAGTTCCCTAATAACTAAAACCTTGCCTACCTTACAGTAATCCCTGGACTAGGAAATTATTTTTAAAAATGTTTTCAGCTAGCACACTTGTTAGCAATATGGGCAGAACATAATGTGATTAAAATGAATTTTAGGCAGCAACCTAATCTTGATAGTGGATTTTCAAAATCATTCCTACTTTTTCTATGTAGGTGGCAAAAATATGCTAAACAAACAAGGAGTCCTGTGGCACTTAAAAACTAACAAATGTATCTGTTGCATGAGCTTTCATGGGAGAAAGTCCCACTTTGAAGCATCTGGCTACTGGGATTTTCTCCCACAAAAGCTCATGCAATAAATAAATTTGTTACTCTTTAAATGCCACAGGACTCCTTGTTTGTTTTACTGAACTAGACTAGTAAGCTGCCCCTTTGGAACTTAAAAATACACTTGTTGAAAATGGAAGGGTTTTTCAATGGTTTCCCCTCCTGTGTGTTTCTTGTCTTGTAAAGATATCTATCTCTTCTAATGCACTTTTCATTAGTAGATCCAAAGCAGGATCTTTCTAAAGGATGGAAGTATAATTTCTTCCCATTTTCCAAATGGGAAAACAGAGGCACAGACAGATTAAGTGACTTGCCTGAGGTCACCTAGTCTCCTCAGATTATTCATTACACCATGTTGCCTGTATGTTGTTTACCCAGGATTAAAGCTGGAGAAAACAGGTGGGTGCTGCATAGGACACTATCTTACCAATGGGGTAAGTAAGAGAACTGATCAAATGCAGAAGTCATGTCCAGCCTTTTTAAGATAACAGGCTGTTTGACATAATTTGGGGATTGAGGTAAAAAGTACAGTCCCATGATAGGAAAATACAAGAATAGAAGTCTGGATCCTTTGCACTGTGTTCCTTTGCACCACTCCATGCATAATAACAAGCGAATTAATCCATACTGTGCATTTGCTGAATGACAAATCTGAATGTTCCTCAGAAAATTAATCCTTGGTCATGTATCACACAGTAATACAATACTAAATTAAATACCAAATACCAATATTCAATACCAAAATTAGCTAACCTGTTGATACTGAATACTTAACTCGTCAGTTTGCTATCTAAAGATATCAAGCACACACATTTATTTAAAAAAAATGTTACTAAGAAGTTAACCTCAGTGTTCCACTTGAATATAATTTTGTATTTATTTGCTGTCTATTTTCAATAATGTGTATCTTAGTTAGAAACAAAAAAGTACATCCTTTTCACTCTTTGCAAGTCTGTTAAGGATGTTTTACTTTACATATTCTTTTCTGTTTTATAAAGTGTAGGAGCCTCCAAAGTCAAAACTACCATATATTATATAACTGCACATTCAAATCAATCATATACAAGTAATAACACTTGACTCTTACATAATAAGACTTCATTCATAGATCTCAAAGTACTTACCAAAGAAGGTCAAGAATCATTATTTCTACTTTACAGATTGCGAAACTGAGACACAATAATGAAACGAGTTTCCCAAGGTCATGACATGTAATAGTAAATAGTAATCCCAGATGTAGAATCCAGATTTCTTGACTCTTCGACCTAGATCCAGTAGCCTGGACTATGATATGTCTTAACTACATGCACTCATTGTAGCCAACATCCTCTCCTCAGAGCCCAAGCAGCTAGGCTGTGAGTGGTGGATTATAGGGGAAAGAAGGCATCCTCCCCCACACAGTAGAATGGCAAGGGATCTGCTCTATAGCCACTATTCCATTGTAGAGACAGGAGTTGTTTCTCTTATGAATATGCAAGGAAAATGACTGGTGAATTCACATAGCTGTTTAGACACTGCCTGACATTTGCTCCACTATATTTTCACTGACCAGCTGTGTTTGGATGCACAGTGAGGTGGCATTTTTCAGTGGAACCACATTGATTTCTTGCCTGTTGGGCTCTTCCCACAAATGTATGCAGGATTTGCCCCTTTTTATCATAGTCCGCCACTCTTCAAGGTGTTTGCTAAACTAAGAAAACCTTGACTATTAAGATGATATAATAAATGAATATATTTCTTACATTTCAAAAGGCAAGCCAAAGTGTGAAGTTCCTTTAACATTAATGATACTAATTCAAAAAAGTGAGTTTCTCTGCATTTGTATTGGATGGTGTTTTAGCAAAAGAAACATGGTGAAAGAATAGCTATGGAGGTTTGTGGTACATATAGAGCACCACTGGAATGGCTATACTTTCCTTCACTGCCATTTTGCTGCTTTTTTTGCTGCTATATTTGACACATAGCCATGTAGTTGCAAACATTCCATATGCTAACCACATGATCACTGTATGTATGGGGGGGAACCTCTCTTATCTCAAACACTCCTATCTTAGCTCCATGCTATATGTTAGTATAAATCTTGAATAATGTTTCAATCAAGCTATACTATACATACAATAGACATCCTGATTACAGCATAGAAAATCTGCAGAAATTTTGGTAATGCCCTTTGAACTCTATGCTTTGAAGGTAGTCCATTAACAGAAATTATTTTATTTGTAAAAAAAAAATGCTTTTTGTGAATGACATTTACATTAGACATAGTTAAATAACTTAACATGTCATTTCTATCTTGGCACTCTATAGTTAAAGTAACTATCTATTAAATAATTTTTTTTCTCTGTTTAGTAAATGAGATAAACTTAAACAGTAAAACAGATCTCATTAGTCTGTAAAAAACCCAGTGTTTGAAGGTGAATTATTTTCAAAATACCAACACCACTTTCATCTAAATCTCTGCAGTGGTTTCATATATAACATATATTTTCATGCGCTGCCTGATAGTTTATAAACTCATTTGACTGCTGTGGTTCTTTTAAAAACCTAAATTACTACAAAGTTTCAGGAAAGTAGTCGATTCAAATAATCTTATGAACTGATTATCCTAAAATGGCCTTATTTATTTAGACAGCCACTGACTCATCTCCATCTCTATGAGCTGATCTATAAAAAGGCCTACCTGAATGTTAGTCAGAAGGGTTTCTATGGAGGACAATCCATCAGGGAATAGAAAAGGAGATGGAAAACCTGGAGGTAGTGGTTGCCCATGCCCAGTTAGAGAAAGTTTGTCAAGGCTGTCTCTTGCAGTTGGTGTGGAGAGCGGGGTCTCATCTGTATGTGATTGAAACAAAAATATAGAACAAGTTACGCTTGTCTGTTTTTATTAGACCTCAGTAATGGCTTCCCTAGTGGTTTCCAGAACATTTATTGCAAATTGGTTCCTGCTATCAGGAGAAAATGCTTTCTGCTGAATTTTCTTTAATGAAAAAGCTGTGGAGATACAACAAGATAACATTAATGAGTAACTTTATAAGCCTTTTAAATGCAGTCTCTAATGAGACTGAGTTTACAGTGCCATAGAATCTTTTTAAAACAAATATTATCTCACATACACTTGTGATAATATATTCAGGCTGACTTTACAGGCACCTTCCCAATTATCTCATTTTAGTTTGTGTTCTGTTTGGATTGACAATAGAATATTTAGAGACATAACATATATTTTGTATACAAGTATCATTTGAATAAGGGGATGCTCCCCGTACAGTTAACTCTTCTCATTCACGATAGATTCATAAGTGACTTTAGAGATCCTGGAAAACAGCGCAATACTTCATGCATTTTTAATAGGAAAATATACCTGATTCTTAAAATCCATATTTACTCTGTACAATAACTGAAATTAAAAGCACTGTTAAGATCATTGGCTTAATTTTTAAAATGTGAACATCTTTTAACAATACATGCTCAACTCCATAGTAGAATCTTTGTAACAATCAGAACTGATTATTTGTGACATCACAATGAGAAAAACTGCCACAGCTAGAGTTTACATTTTTCTGATAATCTGTGAGTCAGTGAAAAAGGAACAGATGTAAAAGCAATATTCAACAAGCAATAGTAAAATATTCTTTCATGATTTGAAAATGTTATACTCTACTGTTGATAAGTTATTGATATTGGGCTAATTTTATTACACCAAGCATTAATTTTGCCCCTCTAGAAGAAAAAAATTTGTCTACATAAATTGCTCTTAGTAATGGTTTGATTATACGTTACTGAAAATCATCATACATTAACCTAAGCATATTGAGGAAGCGCTATATAATATAAGGGCAAAGAAATTTATGCCTGATTCTGACCTTTTGCAGATCTATACATAATATGATTTGATCCATATGAAGATCCATACATATGTATTTTTCCCTGTTCAAATTTTAGGTTCAAGACAGTAAATACAGACATTTTTTCACCACTCAATATACATTTCACATATGTATTGGGAATGCATTGCATAAAGTTTTGATACTCATCATCTCTATTATGATTCGGTGAAAAAGTGAGGACTCTATTTTCTTATATATACATAATCAAGAACTAGAGAGCAATATTACAGTAGAAATGGGGAAAACCAACAAACTCAAAATTTGTTCTTTGGTTTCTACCTTGCTCCAGAAAGAAATAATCTGTGTACCAGGTGAAAATTTCTTTTTACTAGACGGACCAGCCAGCACCTTGAGGAAGTGAAGGCATTTCATACCCCTGTATACTCTCTCCTCGCCTAGCCCATCAGAGTAAGAATTAGAGGTCACAAAGAGATCATTTTGCTATGACTTGTGATGGAAGCAGCATACTCCAGGGAGTAAAAGAGAGACCTATTCCTTCATTCCTGGTCAAAAGCATAGAAAAAAATTATATCTTGCCTTTATGGCACCACCCTATAGTTTGCAAAGTGTGACTGTCTATGACATATTGTTGATGGCCACCAGGAAAGCGTTCAACAGCTGAGAGTCATACAAGATATTACTACTGATTAGTATTTCTACACATTTTCCAACCATGTCACAGAAAGGTATGAAAAGGTAGCTACAGATTTTTTATTGCTACCCGTACAACTCCTATGGAACTAAAATAGGCTCTATAGCATATACTCTGTGGGTTTATGCTTCTCCTCATCTCAACTCATACTCCATCCACCACCATATCCATTTCCTGAGCTACTTGATGGGAATCATGCTGCAAACTCTACCCTAAATCTCGATAATTTCTACTGGCAGCTTCCTTTATTATATTCTAGAATTAGTAATCCACTGCACTAAAAAAAATAAACTAGACATTCCAGTTGAATACAATGATACAAAAATTTATTTCAGTTATGAACTATTCCTGTATGTTTTGTTCCAAATTCCGGTCTGAACAGATATTTCTTCCTTAATTTAAAAACTAAAATAAAAGTTTCTATGTAACTTATTAATAAAGGCTAATCAATGTCTTCTACAACCACCAGCTTACAAAACCACTTATTTTTTACTCTTACACCTAAGGAAAAAATCCTCTGTCACTTGCAAACATGGACTTCGCCAAATTGCTATTACATTACAAAAATAATTTACAAAAAGTCTCACTACTTGTTCAAGCCTCATTTTAAAAGTATATTATTTATTTATAATTCATATATACTTTTTCTTAGTTCTTAATCAGTTCATTCTGTTTTAAAGATAAAATGTTGCTCATATGCCCAGTCCTACTAATGTCACTAGGGCTGATTGCATAATATGCCAGACAAGATCTGACCCTGACTATTCTTGTTCCTCCACAAAACTGTGCAGGACGATAAATAAAACAATTAAAAAAAAAAAAAAACAATAACACAGTGTAGCATGTTTCTATCGTTGCTGGAAAGGTTGGCCAGGAACCTGGCCAGGAACCTTGTACACTAACTGAAACTATATGGGCTCTCATTAATCATTTTGATTCTAGAAATGTACAAACATAGTAAAACAGTATGCACAACTGATCCACTGAACTCTGAGCCCTGGTCTAAACTGTCAAGGAGGATCAACCTAATGCTGCTTACCTCGACCTTCTGCAGCCTGTGTCTCCACTCTCAGAGCAGTACATTTGAAAAAAAATTAGACCTGTAATTTGACCTGCTAACACTACCCCTGCAATTGGTGTAGCACTGACGTCTAAACATACAATTGCAATTTAGGACCCTATAGCCATAGAATAGTTTTTTTTTTTTTTTTTTGGTCTGCTTTATCACAGCAACATAGCTCCTCCCCTGCCTGCAGCCAAAGAAAGTTTTCAGTTAATTCCTCTCTGCGTGCAGAACTGTGCCTTTCTGTTGTGCCTCTGGCAGAGAAACAGCATGGAAAGCTTTTCCTGCCTTTTTTTTTTTTTACTTTGGAGAAGGGGGTGCAGGAGTGAGCGGTGGACAATTGACTTACCACAAGTTCCTGCATGTACAATCCACAGTGCAATGCATTTCAGGAAGTAATGTGAGCAGTGGGGATGCAAGATCCTGAGCAAGCAATTTGCTGTGATCACTCGCCTTCACCTTCTATGATTACAATCCCACTCCCAGCTACAAGCCCTTAGGCTCAAATTCTGTTGAAATGTATAGTGTTCCATACACATATAGACTCTCCCACCCCTAAAGAGCCCTCACTGGCAAAATCATATCCAAGGCCATATAACTTTTCTGTACTCCAACTACATTGCTAACCAAAACACAACTAACAATAGTTTAAACATAGTTTAAAGTTCTGTATCATACATATGGCCATAGCAAGATTCACTAAGTTTATAAAGGTTTTCTTAGAAATGTTAGGCAGTTTCCCAATAAATATTCTGAATTATTTGAAAGGACTTACAATTACATGGAATGAATTAGTTCTCAGTAGTGTCCAAGAACCAACTTTCCCAGTTTTACATTAATAAATAAGAATACAGTGCTGAACTCACTGTGAACTTATTTTAATGAAACTTTAACTAGGGGGGTGAGGGAGGAACAGACTAATGTGACTTTGTTTTCTTGATGTCCCATGTGAAATAAACTTTGAGTGTGAGTATGTTTGAAATAGAACAAATGTACATATTATACACAGGAAGCAAGAATATTTGTGGATGTGAGATAAGCGATGATTGAGAGAATCCTGAAAAAATGTGTTTTTAAGAAAAACCACAATATAAATATTAGCCAATTAAAACATAAGCACATTTCTTAGTAGCAAAATAATATGACCCCTGCCATAAAAGTATTTAAAAAATCTTCTTATCCTTCAGACCCTCTCATCACAATGCAATGAGGTAACCTTGTTTCTCAAAAATCATTAATCCACTGTTTTACTATGAATGCATGCTCTTCTTCTGAAAGCTGTGCGATGGAAAATAAGGAACCAATCATGCAAAAAAGTACAAAGGACTTTAAGCTCCCTTCGGCCGGCTCACCATCCAGTGAACACCCCTTATACAAGAGGGCCTTGCCACACATCTGCTCTCCTGGCCCACACTCATCAGAACATTCTGGGATGGGCAGGAGGAAAAGTGAAGTAATCTGGAACCTCTGTGATTGGGTGCTGCTTCAGTGCCCGCTTTTGGGTCTATGGCCACAGCAAGGCAAATTAGAGCAACCCAGGCTTGTGCTGAGGACAGATGCAGTGTAAATCAACACATGAATAGACATGGCCCAAACTGTTGTGTGAGCTTCCACAGGGAACCTGGCCTTCGTCACTTAATTCACCCACTTCCTATGTATAACTAACATCACCTCTATTTAGAAATGTCTGCATGCGCACGCGCGAGCGCGCGCGCGCACACACACATATGCACTTTTAAAAGGCCTTTCTCTTGTTTAACAAAGTGTTCCATGTTTTGAAAATTCACCTGTTTTTGTTTAAAATAACTCAATTTTTAATTTGACAACTACATACAGTTTTGGCTATATACAACCACCACATTTTGTTTTGCATTTGATTTACTGCCATTCTGCTTTAATTTCTCTCACAATTAACATGGAAACATTCATCCAGGAAGCCATGCTATTTAGTTAGATAATAAACAATGAATAGTGGTGGCTACTCTCTTGTTTGCATTCTTAAAAGTAAGCATGGCAATTTCAGCATTGTCACCCAAATAAACAACACCAAAATGGTCAGACTGAGAGAGGGAGAGAGAGAGAGAGAGAGAGTCAACTACAAAAAATGGCATACTTGGCATTGCATTTCCTTAATTACTTACTTTTAATGTTTTTCTGTTCCACAATGAAATCTTTAAAACTTAGGTGTTCTTTAAACAGGCTTAAAAATTGCTCTGATACAGCTCAGCTTAATTGCTGAACCTGGACTCAAAATATAAATCTGATATTTGTAGTTTTGCATAACAATGTCCAAAAATTTATTCTGTGTAATTTAGGGGTTTTGTGTGTGTGTGTTTACATGATAAGAGTTTAAAATTAGTTAGTTCAAAAAACACTATTAATATGTAGGTTTCACTAGAGAGGGAAACAAGCTGCAAAGTTTGGTTCTGAAACCACATCTGAACTATCCCAATATTAGACGTACTCAGCTCTTCTCTTTAAATTGCAGACAAACTATTTTAATTAATTACGTAGTATGTATTCCTTTCTACTCTCAAAAAGAACATGTTTTCCCAACTGATCCGCCAAAATGTTGTCCCCTTTTCCTCCAAAGAGAAATTTTCCTGGCAATGACATTTTTCTCAGATGACAATCTCTTCTTGCCATTCTCCAAAACCTTGTCAACATCAGCACTGCATACTGATAACCAGAGGAACACACATTCTGTAAATACCCCCATCTTCAAAGCATCTGATGAAGTGGGATTTTCTACCACAAAAGCTCAAGAAAAAATAAATTTGTTAGTCTTTAAGTGCCACAAGACTCCTTATTTGTTTGTTTCAATGTTTTAAGTTATTGTAACTTTACCAGCAGGGTGGCCTACTTTTACTATTTGCTGCCTCTTTATAAATATGCAAAATACGTCCTGAGGGGAATATGCTGCTTGCAAAGATCTATTTCTTGGCCTGCCATGTTTACTTGCTGGCATAACTGAACTGGAACTCATCGGGGATAGAAGTAGAAAATAAGACCTTGAAAAAGAAAAAAACCAGAAATACAAAATATGTTTTCTAGATGGACATATTGCACACTGTGACTTGATTTTCCTCTGCTTTACACCTTCTGCCTACACCAGGGCTTCTTAACACAAAACTCAAAAATGGGTCACCATGCCATTTAGGGTGGGTCTCCAGGACCTTTAATAAATTGAAAAAGGAAATACTTTATTAATTCAAAACTGAACAATGGGTCATGAAGCTGACTCCTAAATTTAATCTGGGTCTCAGTTAAAAAGGTTAAGAACATCTGGTAATTGTTCAAAGCAGGTAGTAGGGGCTCTAGCAAATCAGATTGCTTTACTAATTTACACCAATGACAGCATTTTGCATACACCTTGCACAGGTATAAATAAGTAGACACAGAATGTCCATTCTAGAAACAGTGTTATTGGCAGACTGGCAGCACTGCTCACTAACGTTACCCAACACATCCCATTTTAAGACCCTGTTTTCAGTTGATTAGAACATGGTTATACCTTAACTGTTTAGGCTGAAATGTTCCATTCCAGGTGACCACCATAGAATGACTGCATCCTTGGACCATCCTTGGGGGGAGGAGGGGAGAGCTGGGGTGACAGCTCTGGTTAACAGCCCAAGGCCTATGCTTTGCTGAGTCCCACAGGACTGACCGGTGTGCAGTGCGGTTTCCAGTGTGGCCTTGGAAGGCTGCACTCAAAGCCACATGGCATACCAGCCAGCCAATTAGCTCTGGACCTAAACCCCCAGGAATGGCCCTGAATGACTGTGTTGGGAATATTTTAGAGAAAATGGACTGGCCATTTTCAAGAATGAAACTAGGGAGAAATACACTGTTTAATCCCTTTTAAAATAGTTTTGAAGTCTTTTTTTTTTTTTTTTAACAATCCTAGTTGCTAGATTACAACGCCTGAAGGGACCACTGGGGTCTTCTAGTCTGACCTCCTGTATAGCACAGACCACTGAACTTCCCCAAAACAATTCCTAAAGCAGATCTTTTAGAAAACCATCTGATCTTAATTTAAAAATGGTCAATGATACACAATATACTTATGCAATATACTCCATGAACACAATGTCCTCACACTTTGGAGGAGGGACTTTTGAAATTTGGCAGTGGCAGTCTTTGTACTGGGGATGTGTCTTCTGTTATTCTTGAAGAAATGAGTCAAAATACGAGCAAGTTACAAGCCTCTGAAAATTTACAGTTGGCACATCCTCAGGAGAAACTCTGATTTACCAGCTAAAATCCCCAAAGTTTTTGTGTTCATGCTGAGCAGGAATCTCTCACAACTTTTAGTACTGACCAGACTATACATGTACCATCCCTACAGAGCAACTGAGCATGCTCCAGCCTAGGGCAATGGGGTCAAAGTCAAACTTTACCATGAATGCAGCTTCAAGGAGCTCTTGCCTGGAGCAGATCTGGACATCAACAGAATGAAGCCTATCTTGCAAGTGCTCTCAGTGACCCCTTCCCCACTCATGCTAGCACCAATGTAGCACGAAGTAGGAGGCTGTCTGATTTGAATGCAGAGGGGAATACAAGTTGGAGCACGAGAGGGAAAGGGGTAGGTTGAAACAAAGAGTGTGACACTGGGGATTGGAACTCTTATGGGAGAGAAAAACTGGCACTGGCCTGGCAGAGACACTAGGACAGGAGCTATGAGTGAAAGGAGATTGGGCAAGGACACAAACACTGAGATGGAGAGTGAAAAGGGTTGGCATGTCAGACCTAGCTGTGGGAGAATACTTTGATAAAATGAGGAACTGAGGGAGAGTAGCACTGACTGTACAAGGAGATTGGGACTGTGAACCAATGTGTGGGAAGGAATGGGGGTAAGTATAAAGACCTGGAGTTCAGGGGGAGAACTGGGACTGGCTTGATAGATACAGAGGCAAGGGGCTGGGAGGAGGTAGGGCCACAGGAGAATGAGATAGGATGAGAAGTCTGGGAAGGGGAAGACTGGACAAACAACTAAGAGGGGCAATGAGAACTTTCTGGATGAGAAGATAGAAACAAGATTTTGGGTTGGAAGTAGAGGAACTGGAATTGGCTGGGCAATGAGACTGGGAATGTGATGAGAAGCATGAGGAGTGCAGCTTCGGACTTGGTAGGCAAAGAGAATGGGACTGGGGCAGGGAGACAGGAATGGAAAGAAGGACTCACAAAGGTTGGAGGTGATGAGGTGCATGGATTCAAGAGTGAAGGGAACATTTCTTTTCTGCTAAGAAACATCTGTGAATTAAGGTTGCCTGTGCAGCACTAATTTGGTCCCTTCTACATGTGCATTATAGTACAGCATTTAAGTACATGATCACATACCATTTATCCGCAAATTCCTACCTTATTTAGTGCACAAGAGACAGTACTACAGGAAAGAAATGAGGTGGTGACAATGACTATTGTCTACAGAACCCTGTCTGATTTGTTCCAAAAGCTGGAATGTGTGCAGTGAACAAAGCAAGCACTTGCAAGAAGAGAAAGGATGGTCTCATAGTTAAGGCAGTTAAATTTTGCCCTAGAGATCTGGATTCTAGTCCTCCCCCTGCCACAAATTTTCTGGACAAGTCTTTTAACTAAGCTTTTCAAAAGTGGCCACAAGTTGCATGTTCCTTGCTTTCTGGATTCCTGACTTGAGACCCTGAGGCTCGTATGTGGAAGAGATGAGCACTCTCAGCTGTAACTGAAGTCAACAAGAGCTCTGCTTTGAAGAAATAATGTGTATATGATACTAAGTACTTTGAAAAATCAGGCTTTAGGCATCTTAGATTTGGCAACCAATATCAATGGAAACTTTTGACCTTAAGTCCACGCCTCAGCACCCAATCTATAAAATGGGGCAATCATCACCTCTTTATCTCAAAGGGATATTGTGAAGATAAACTGATTAATATTTGTAAAGCACTTATATACTATAGTGATAAGAGTCATAGGAAAACTCATGAGGAAATTAATAATTCTGTCTTCAGAGAACGATTGAATAGTGTGCAGTAAATAACACTTGGGGCGAAACAACAACAGGGAAAAAAAATTAATAGACACTCATTAAATGAGCACAATCATGTGCACTGAATAAGGCTGGAGACCTGTAGAAAAAATAGTATATGATCATGTAATTAAAGACTGTGTCACAATGTATACATCTAAGAGGAACAAATTAAGGTTGCACAGACATTAATTCTGGCATCACTGAACTTCGGAGTGCTTGACTTTGCAGTCTTAATAATGCTTTTGTTTTTAATGGAGTTTTTGTGTGCAATTATTATTGTGCTATAGGAATTCTACTTCAACATCACTGACATTTTGTAGATGACAAGCTCAGAAGATATAAATTATTCTTCATAGTGAATGTGTTTTTGTTTTTCTAAGGGACTGCTGGTGTTTTAATGATAACATCATTACAAACAAATAGTAGGGGTTGGCAAAATACATCTGAAAAGCTGAAATGTAATTAGTGGTGATGTTCCAGCTGTGAGGATTTCTTCAGGCTTTTTGTCTAGAAGAATCTGAATTTATTCTTCATTTTACATGGCCCAAAAAAGGCCTCATAATCAGACATTCCAATTTATATAATTTTTCATTTCAAAACCAAGATTTTAATTAACTCTATTTTTATACAAAATGGACTGGATAATATTTGCTGAAATATGAATTCCACAATGTTTTAAAATAAATTTGCATGCATATATTTTTACTAATTTTTGTCCAGTGTTAATACTGAAATGCTAGTTTCATTTCCATCTTGTATAATTTTGCATTAAATGATCTAATGTATAAAAACAAAATGCAACACCTTGTAGTAAAAACTCCTCTGTGTGCATTTATAAAATTCTACACAAAAAAAGGTTCTTATGACAAAATAGTCAACAATCTGATAATCAGCAAGTTACAAGACACACCACTGCTTATATTTTATAATCACACAGTTCAAATATCTAAGCCACCACACAGTAGCTCATAATAATTAATTCTTAAAGAAGAAAAATTACTAAAAAAGACACAAATTATTTTGAAATAAATGTTCCAAACTTGTGTGTCAATAAAAAGCTTTCATAACAAATTAAGATGATACTTGGTCGTGCCATGAGTTGTAGTGGACTAGACTCAGACTTCTCATGGTCCCTTTCAGTTTCTATGATTCTATGAACTGATAAATTAAACAGTAAAGAGTCATCAAAATCAGATGGTATTCCACCAAGACTTCTGTGGGAATTCAAATATGAAACTGCAAAACTATTAAAATACAATATGCAACCTATCACTGAAATTAGCTTCTGTACAAGATGACTGGAAGGAAGCTAACAGAATGATGATTTTTTAAAAAGTGCCCCAAAAGAGATACCAGAAATTACAACCCAGTGAGCCTAACTTCAGTACCATGCAAACAGGATTATCAAAACCTGAAACAAATACGATTTGTTGGGGAAGAGTCAACACAGCTTTTTAAAAGGGAAGTCATGCCTCACCAATCTATTGGAAGTCTCTGAGAAGTCAACACACATGTGGATAAAGAAAAAAAATAATAATCCCAACAACACATATACAATGTTCGCTTCTAAATTAGCTGTTACCACTAAAGAAACAGATCTTGGAATCACTATGGATAACTCCACATGCAGCAGCAGTCAAAAAGACCAACAATGTGTTCAGAAGTATTAGAAAATACATAGAAAACAAGACGGAAAATATAAATATGTTGTTATAAAAATCTCTGGTGCACCCACACCTTAAATACTGTAACCAGTTCTACTCATTCTTCTCTAAAGGAAACTGGGAAAGGTTCAAAGAGGAGCAATAAAGATAATCAAGGGTATGGAAAGCCATCTGTACAAGAATGAACTAAAGATTAGGGCTGTTTGTCTTAGAAAAGAGCTGACTAAGGGGAATATGATGGTGGTTTGTATAAAATCATGAATGTTGTTTAAAAAGCAACTAATGGAGTGTTGTTTATCCTCCCAACAACACAAAAGTGGGGTGCCCTTTGAAACAGGCGGCAGGTTTAACACAAACAAGAAGTTGTATTTTTATACACAAAACTAACCTATGGGACTTATTGCCACAGGCTGTTGTGATGGCGAAAAGTATAACTGGAAAAGTTAATGGAGGATAGGTCCATCAACAGCTATTAGCTGAGATGATCAGGGAGGCAATCCTGTGTTTGGTGCAACCCTAAACCTCTGACTACCAGAAATCTGAAGTGGAAGACAAAGGCAGATCACTTTATAATTTTCTGTTCTGTCCATGATTTCTGAAACCATGCGATAGGCATCTGTGAGAGACATGATGCTAGGCAATATGGACCATGATCAGACCAGTAAGATGGCTCTGATGTTTTTGCTACATTTGCTTAACAATTAATTATCATAAATACAAGGCTTTAGGGAAGGATTTTACTTCATCTTAGATCCTTCAACTGCAAGAGGAGGGAACTGAACTCAATATTTATTGAATTCTCCATATATTAGCAGTATTCAGCTTCAGATTAATACCAGCAATACTGGGCTATTTGGGGTGGGGGTGGGGGGGAGACCTTTTTAATTGCTTCTGCTGTTAGATGTGTGAACTTGACTGAAGTGCTGAGTGGTCTGATTAGTGCTCTGCTAGCCGTGTCTAGTCTAACAGGCAAAGCTAACTGAGTGCTGAACAAAGTGTGCGCCCCTTGGGAGCACTTGACACCAAAGCACTTAGATACAATATTAACTGTGTATGCAAGCATTTGCAGAATTAGGGGCCAAACCAACACAATGTGAGGATGAATTAATGTCCTGAAATCTGCAAACTTTAGATTGCTAGTGGTTTCCAAAGCCTGTATAATGTATTTATTATATAAACCAAGAAGGGACAAACTGTGGCTCACGAGCCAGATGTATTTCCTTTATGTCACCCTCCTCCTCTGTGACTTTTCTCTGCCTGCCAGACAGGAGCGAGGAATTTGGAACTTCTGTTCTTTGGCAAGGTGGTGAGGCTAAAAGAATTCTGCCTAGCAGGTAGGTGGGGACTTGGGGGGGGGGGCACGCTGATATTAACTAACTTACAAGCCACATTCTCAAATAAATAAAGATAAAAATGCACAATACTTCTGGACTTGCAGAAGCACTAGGCAAGAAAAATGCACAAAGTGAATATTTATTTTGGGGACTGAATTTTGGCTTTATTTGTTCTTCAACTTCAAAATGTAGAGATAAATCATACAAAATATTGAATATAGCTCTTGCCAGATACTAATGGTACAAATCTACCAAGTACAGCTATGATTTCTTGAAGGTTTAATTAACCTCCAAACATGTCTCCTGAAGGTTAAAGAAACTTGCATATTTTTAGATTTAGGGTAATGATAAAAATAAGGGCTATGAATAAAATTGGTGTTTATGTCATTGTCAGCATGAAAAAGAGTAATTTTTTCACAAGCATAACCTTGGTGAGAAGGGAATTTCTGACTAGCACAGCTGGTATCTTGCAACTCTCAGATGATGAAGACATAATGCTGAAACACTATGGCATTCAAGTTTGGAGGGCTTTTTGTGCTTCTTTTTCTTTCTTTTTTCTTTTTTTTTTTTTTTAATTAATTCTTTTTCTAAGCTTGCTCACTTTATTCTCCACAGGAAAAAAAAAATCAAACTGACACCATCAGAATTTATAAAATTGGTGGTAACAGCCACTTGATGTTTCACTGCTTAACTTGTATTTAAAGAAGACTGTCATGTCTTCTGTCACGTAATTTATTGAAAAATAATAGAATTTGTTTTAGATAAATATATAGAAAGGTAAATCTTCATTTAGCAGACTGGGAGCACATTTCAAAACCATATATGTTCTTATGTGAAGAAATTATTGCTTCTCTCCATTAGTGTTATAGCCATGAGTACAAGAATGAATTCAGATCTTCATAATTAAATAAAAGGCATATTCTGAAGTACATCTAATACTGAGATTTGATAACGTACTAGCTAGGCAACTCTATAAAACAAGTGGTCCATAATAAGGCTAATAATGTTTATGAGATAGAGATTTTGAGTCAATCAGGGCCATTCCTGCTTTTTAGCATGTTTAGAAAGTTAGGTGCACTGTGTACTAAAATTTTTGATTCTCAATTTGGGCTGCTGGCAGTAATGTTTGTGAGTTCTTGCCTGTTTAGTCAAAGCAAGTAGTCATGCAATAGCTACATCAAATATCAGCCAATGGACTATGGCCGGGCTCACAGGAATGAAGATAGTAGTCAATATATGAGTGCTGAAACCAATAAGAAAAACCATGAGTCTACTTCAAGAGCTAGAGGAGCCCTACCCAAAAGACCAAAGACAGAAAGAACTACATCAGTTGAACCTTGCAATCAAAAAGACACATGGAACTGGTGTAAGGATATCAAAGGAGAAACAATGGCTATGCATGTATAAAAGGTGTAATGCTACTGTCCTTGAAGCTGATGGGAATTTTGCTACTATATTCAGTGAGACAAAGATTTAGCTCACAATGAGATATGGCTTTTTCCTGAGGCGGGGTGGTAAAGCAACTCAACTCTAAGGTTCCTAACTGGTAACACTATTTCCAAACTGACAACTTCTTCTCAGCAGTAAGATTTCTATTTCTCCAGAGTCATATATATTCATTGGGCAACTACACTATGACCCCAATATAAGCTCTGACACTTTACAGCATCACAAGCATTCTTTAAGGAAGTGCTCACCACATCTTTTTTACAACTTGGCAATTGATTATTTTCTTGACACTATACGTTTTTTCATGGAAATGTCAGAATAATCAAAAAATGTGCTCAAAAACACAATTCAAAATGGAATCACTTAAAAAAAAAAGAATGCAGGTTTACATCTAATGCATTCAACAAATGTTTGAAATAAGCTGGCCAAATATTTTGATTAGTGATCTTCCTACTGCATGCATTAGCTTGATGCTCGGTGATATAATACTGACCAAGTTTGCACATTATTTTAGAGCCCTGCATGGGTACAAAAATGTGAGTCCAGATCTGATCCACATCCTCTCAGTGTCAGTATCTATATGAGCCATGAACCACGTCCCTGATTTTATATGTATCCACATCTGCACCTGGGCTTGGGCTCACTCA
This sequence comes from Podocnemis expansa, assembly GCA_007922195.1. Lineage (NCBI taxonomy): Eukaryota > Metazoa > Chordata > Testudines > Podocnemididae > Podocnemis > Podocnemis expansa. The sequence goes on along the minus strand of ML681993.1, from coordinate 35,972,133 downwards.
GCATGCTGGCCTTTGATTGGCTCATTCCCCAAACAGGCCCTGCCCATCTTTTCCTTTTTCTGTTTGCAGCTCTCATGTTGTGCTGTCAATCAGAGATTTCCTTGGCCAATGACATTTCTGTTTGACAGCACAACACACAAACCTCAAACAAGAAAAAGGAAAAGTGGTTGGGGCCTGTGTGGGGAATGAGTCAATCAAAAGCCAGAGACTGAGGGAACCCAACCAAAAGCCAGCATGCTGATTGTCAGTCTGAGGGACTCTGTTTGGCTGCCTGACTGCAACCAGAGTTGAGCTAGGATTGCCTAGAGTGCTTCTTTTGTCTCCCTGTGTGCTGCTGACCAGGATCATAGCTGCAGCTGAAGCTATCGATTGCACCCTGGGCAGATAACAATAGAATCTGTATCCACACACCAATCCGTAACAATGGGTCTGCAGATATCGACACCTGCATTCATGTATGCAAATATATGCAGATCTGAAGCGGATACCTGTGGATCTGCAGGGCTCTATTTTTTTTCATCTGGCATCCACCAGAAAGTTAAGTCATTCTTACGGCTTCTGCTCATATAAGACCAGTCAAGATCCAATCAAGATTAAGCATGTCTTAATGTCTTGAAATGTGTAATCTACGCTAATATATCTAAACATACATGCATTTTGTAAAAATATAGGCCATATCTATCATCAGAACACATCATTTTTAAATCCCACAGGTCACATTCATCATTGCTATAGATGATGGTGTAAGTGGATCAGAAATCAATGAGAGTGGTATGTAACTTGAACTGATTTAGCTTTCAGTAGATACACAGAAGGAGTATAATTTACACAGCCAGCATGTGGAGAGCTGTATAAAACAATACAAATTACAGCCCTTCCCATACTTCAGTTTTCTAGCCTGTATGTAAATTATACCACCATTTGTGTCACTGCTTATCCTATAAGTTTACCTTATATCTGCACTATATTATAACATCATGGTATTACACTTTATTCCTTTCCTAAACAAAATATTTGTGCGGAGTAATTTTAATCTACATCACATTTGCTGCAGATGTTTTACCACAAATCTGTGCCCATTTTCTTATTTGGCAAATACTTTTGCCCCCCTCCCCCAATATTTAAGCCATTCCATAGACAGCATACAAAGATCACTTAATGGGAGCAATATACAAAACTATGTGTTTTCAGGAACCCCCAAAAGAGTGTTCGAAAGGTAACTGATATCAAATGGATAATTTATCATGTGAAACTGAGGCAGAGTCATAACAGGACTTGAAAGCTCTTTATAGCTTTGGTATCATACAGATAGCTCCTGTCTAAACTAACTCATATTAATTGCTGGCAAGTTGCATCTTAACCTGGTGAGATCACTGTATATTTAGGAATGATAATTTTATTCATCATCTGGGCATCTCAGTTCTCCATATATTTTTGAGCACAGAATGATGACTGCATCAAGCAGTGACTGTTCTAAGTGATTCTGTGATGTGAACTGTTGAACACAAATTAGTAAGATGAAAAACATTTATTTTACTATGTTTGACTGGGCTCACAGAGTCACTGCTGTAGATTAGTGCTTTAACTAGTTACTATAATTCTCAACAGATTCAGAAAATACTCCAGATCAGAATTCTCATCCAAAATGTCTACAAACATTGACAGATTATCTCTGTCCTCACCACACTTTTCTCCACCTCACTTCTTCCTCTCTGCACAATTTGCTTCTGAATATTCTCATACCTCTAAAATCCCTTTCTTCTGTTCCTCTGTGCCATCTCTCTAATCCTAAACAGATCTCCTAATTCTAAACCCCCTTTTCTTGACCTCTGTATTTTTCTTAACCTTCCAAAATGCAAAGACAATAGTCATCGGAGATCACTCAACCCACTGCAATCCTGATGTGGATTTAATAACAGGTTGGTGGCGGTGGTGGGAAGTGGGTAGGGATTAAAGTATGCCAGAATGCCCCAGAACCCACACATTTGAGGGGCTAGAGTTCCGCCTCCCCCCAATAAAGAACTTGGGTGGAACGCATGTTCTCCCCTGTTTTAGCCCAAGAGCTGCAGCCAGGCTTGGGGGGATTTTCAAATCTCCCGCCCTGAGCATGCTCAGATGCATACTTAGTGCAGGAGTGGCCTGGCCAGGGAGCAGCTCTGGCCAGGTGGGGGGGGGGCAAAATGGGTGAGTGTGTAGTCAGCAGGGGGGGGGCAGAGATTAGGATGTTCTAAATTATACTTTAACCACTTGGAGTGGGTGTCTAGGGAGAAGAGGAAGATACTTAGGTAAACTGAAAGAGAAAATTATAGCCTGCCTTTAGAATTAGGCTGGTTTACTGATCCCTGCCTTTAACAGTTTAGCTTTCTAGTTTCAAAATAAAGTGTATGGGACTGATTTTCCAGGACTTTGCAATTTGTGTAGTCATCCATATGTGTGAAACATTTCTGCGAAGCTCCACCAAGTCAGACAAGGAAGTGAAGAATCAGATTCTGAATATAAATGTTTAGATACATGTTCAAATTTTCTGATTCTGTTTAGAGGATCATGGAATAGACTGTAGACTTTTTATTATTATTATTTTTAATTACTATAAAGTATACAAGCTTCAATCAAAATAAATGTGGAATAGGTGACATTTTACCCAGTCATGATCTAGCTTCCTGTTTTAGAAGTAAACAACAGTAATCTATAATGTCCCATATACTAGTGTAAACAAGGAATAACTCTTTAGTGCAGTTACAGCCATATAAAATCAGCATAAGAGAGATCAGAATCCAATCCAATATTTTTTCTTTTTGACTGTTCGTTTCCTCCAGAAATGCAAGTGAGAACATTCTAGCAAAGTCCTTAGAGGAATGTGTTCTTGCACACCTTTTTTTCTGACAAGAATCCTGATATCATATTATGCCCTTCTTCTTTGCCCTCTCTTCCTTTTCTCATAAACATACTACAGTCTGAAATAAGAATGTGGAAATCATAGTATAGCCTCTTTTAGGTTTATTTTGATCAAAGACATGAAACAATGAACAAAACATGAATTTATAGTAGCTTTGTAGTCTTGTAAATATGCAAAATATGTAGTTAGTGAAAAGGAGATAGTGGAGAAGTAACAAATGTGTAATAAATAGCATATGAGTGGTACATGTGCAGTTCATGTAAAAAGAAGTTTCCAGAAATTAATGAACCAGCTATAGTGTAACATATGCACAAAAAGAAAAGGCATGTGTAGCAATCAGTTTTAAAACATATAAATAAGCTAATTAACAATTGTGTTCTTTGGGTGTGTGGTATATCCTGTACTCTGCTTTTATATGTGAGTCTAACCAGCTTCACGCAGTTTGATTGTATGCCAATAAAGAAACTTCAGTAATGAATTCAACATTGACCTGAGTTCTTAAGAACTGAAAAAATAAGGTCACAGAGTTGACTGTGTGAATAAGGTCTTGGAAGCTACCCCAATATATTCCTGGAGAGAATAAATTCCCCAGTTACAATCATTCTTCACCCCCACCCCATTCATCTCTGAAAAATGGCATCACAGTACACCTTCATTACAGTTTCCATGTGGAAAAAGAACATACAGACATATATTGAAAGTGAAGCGGCAGAAACATCAGACACCAATGAGCGGATCCTCAACTAGCCTAAATTAGTATAACTCTTAAGGAAGTCAAAGGAGCTACAATAATTTACACCAGTTAGACCAGATCTGATTATTAAACTTTAGACCTGACCATTAGACTATTACTTTTAGGGTACTATATTAATTGGCCTTATCATGACAGATCTATATAGAAATCCTGAAACCAGTTGTCAATCCAGGTTCTTCTCACATCATAAATACTTACTTATTGATAAACCTGTTAATAAAAAGTTAAAAATGAGAAAAAAATAAACTTTTTGAAACTTTGTTTTAACCATAAACTCTGCTCTCAGCTGTTTTGCCTCAGCATAATGTTAAATATAGTTTTGTCTGTACCATTATACAGCAGATTTATAACTGTCAATGTAAAATTGTCAGTGGTCAATGATTGATGATACCTTTTTCTGTTTCAAAATAAACTCTGATTATTTAAATAGTTTTAGACATTGAAAGCATCATATTAAATCTAAACAATTGATCCATTTTTCAATGAAGTATGTGCAATGTATTATGTATGCTTTATATTCTTTTGGGTAAAAGCCCCTGGTCTACAAGAAGAGTTTATAGTTCTGAATGCTCCACCAGTCCACATGGTAGTTATTTTTTTTTCCTATATGTAGAAACTTACCTTTTTCAACTGGTCCATATGGCAGGCTTAGGCTACTCAGGACTCTCTAGCCTCCATGGGGGCCATAAGGCAAAACAGCTCAGTGAGCACTCATTTACCTTGAATTAATATTTTCTCTCTCTCTCCCTCTTTCTCACACACATGCACAGAAAGAACAGATTAGATAGAAATGATTCAGTCCTTGAAAATGGTTTAGCCACATAATCAATACTTTTGTGACAGTATAAGATGAGATGTGAATTCTGCTATTCCATTTTTATTAAAAACAGAAATCTCAAATGCATAATTTATCAAATTATTTGATAAACTCATTTGAAAGTTTGAGACACTTTGACAGAATATTATTTAATTTGCTAAACAGCTAGTGGACAATACTATATGGGACAGTCTTGTTTTATTAGCTCTTACAAATTTTCAAATATATAGAACCAGATCCTTTAGCTCATCCCACCTGCAGAGACTATGAATACCAGTGATACCAGAGAAAGCTGGTTTATGGCCCATTTTGCTCTCCCATGATACTGTTCCTGCTCTGAGCACACCAAGTCCCTCCTTGCCGTATTAGAGCAGCTTTACAGCTGCTCTAATTTATTCTAGGCTCTGAAGGTAACAGTAAACCAAAAATGTAGCCGGAAATCAGTGTAGCACAGGGGTATCTAGGCCACACCCTATTTCTCCAGCTACAACACCTCTATCTTGCTACTCTAGCAACAGGGAAGAAATGGTCTGAGAGTCCCTACACTAAATGTATCATCAAACAATGGTCCTTATACTGGCTTACATTTCCCTAAAGCATCCAAAACAGCTGTTGGGTTATACTGTGCCAGGGGTATGGTACAAAGAGGTTATATTGAAATGGAAGACCTGAGCCACAGATTTTCAAGTCAGCCAAAAGCGGGGGCAGAAGAGATGATTGTTAGTCTAAATTATAATCCATATTACCATAGTAATTTCATTAAATTAATTCATTGTTATAGCATTTGCAACACAATCCAAAGCTTTGCTTTCATTTAAAAATAATTTAGGAGGCCCTCAGCACTTTAGTTACAGATACTGTTTGTACAGGAAAGATGGAAGCAATTTGTAACAACATGTTTATGGAAGTGTTATTGCAACTGCAAGCTATTGCCTTGTAGAAAAATTCTGATATATAACTTTTCACTATTTGAAACTCAGAACCTCAGCGTGCATAATTATTTTCATTAATTATTCTAATGTGCAGGATTTATACTATCTGAATTTTCTTCTGGTTTTCTACATCACTGATTTATCCAATAAAATTGTTAAATTGTCAAATGAATATTCAGGCAGCTAACAGAGCCATCAGCATTAATAACAAATAACACAAATAATTCTAAGTGAAAATATAAACAGGTGTTCTAATTATTTATTTTCATAATTAACCTTTATGCTTGATCCTGCAAACACTAACAGTTTAATGTTTACTACCATGAATATTTTCGCTGGGATTATTCATGGTAGTAGGTGCTACATCCAGTTATGTGTATTGAAGGCTCTGGACTCTAAATTGTAATTTTTTAAAAAAAATACATATAATTTAAAATAAATATTGAAGGGCCATCCAAACCAACTTATCAGACTCCCTTCATAAATCTCAATCCCACCTTCCTGCTTTTTGATCCTGTTCCCACTGAAAGCAATGGCAAAATTTCCACTGACTTCATTGATTGTAGATCAAGCCTCCAAATTCCTCACTTGCATCCTTCACTAAAAATTAAAACACAGTAGGCATCTTTGGAACTCTTTTATCCTCTTTGTTTCAATTGCCTTCCCTGGTAGTTTACTCAAGATGTTTATTACTCTTTGTGTGAATAGTTCTGACTATTTTCCCAGAGTAATCTTAATTTCTAATTTACAGATTGTCTCATACTTTCTAAAAGGGTTTTGTTTAGTTACATAGTTATTCATTGAAATACACATGAATAGCTAACTGAGCAAAGTATAGATTTTATTGAACACATGCCTGGAGAGAGACTAAATAATCATTTGGAACAGAAGAAAAAACCGTAATACTTAAAAAATAAAATGCAAATTTCTTTATGTTTATCACTAGTAAATAGAAAGAGTTACAGGGGACTTTATTAAGACATAAGTAATAGGTTTTCAACCAGTAAACAGAAAGGACTTATTTAAGATGTCACAACTAATGACTTTTGTCAGAAGTGTATCAGAGTATAAGTAACAATAATATCAAAATTATTATGTAGTAGATTATTATTAAAGTATAACTAAAATATAAAAAGGATATTATGAACTTTGACCATTTATTTTAGTGTAATATACTTTAATATAGTCTGACAAAAATTTTGAAAAAAATAATTGCGCTGAACATTTTCACTGAGTAAGCAGGTTTCTATTTTGGGATAACAAGTTAAAATTAACAGAATTTAACTATGTATGCTCTTTTTGCATATAAAGAAGGAAAAGATATGAAACTGACTTCATAAATAACATTCACTATGATTTTGTTAAAGTTTAGATGTGTAGATTTGTATTTGAAATCCCCTGAAGGTTACAGGGTGAAACCCTCCAACAATATGTCCAAGTCTTCAGGGACCAAATCCCATTATGTGGAGTTCAGTGAAGGGGGTAAACACTACCATAAAGAAATACAAATTGCACATATTTCCCATTTAGCCAGTGTCACAGAAGTTCACCATTTAGAATTCTAACCAGCTAGGACTTATTCTTGGAGGTCAAGTACCTTGTGAACCTTGTCATCTCACTGATGACATCATATCCCATCCATCAATTCTTTCAGGAGCATACATGCCATCTGCTCAGCACACTATAATAACTTATTAGACATATTCACAGGGTAACAATCTGTACAATGACACTGTTATCTTAATGCTGGCACATACAAAGATAACAGCCATCGTTTCTCTGTCACAGCACAATTATTCTATCTTCCAACTTTAAAACAGAAGTTATCTGGATATTTAAACTTATTGTTAAATGATGGGAACACAATGAACATTTCTCAAAAACATTTTTTTCTTTTTAAGTAACAATTAACAAAAGAAGATGACATCACAAAATACTAATTCCATTGTTTCTTCTCCATGTTTCTAATCTGTAGCCTGAGATTTTCTGTAGTCACATATATTACTTAGGTATAAAACTAGCTAAATAATTAACTAGCTAACTAAATAATAATCTGGTAGAAAATACCAAAATAGATATGATATCAAATAGAATATTTGCAAACACATTTTACCTTCTAAAAATATAAAAGAAAATCTTTTCTCTACCACCTTAAATAATTGCAATCTCTATTCTTTTTAATGGTATCTAATTACTAGAAGGAAAAAATAATACATCCAGAGAAGTAAAATATGCTACAATTTAATAGGACCTTTTGAAAACCAGACAGTGTAAATGATTATGGACATATATTTATTTTAGCAGATTTGCTAAAGCTTGTTAATACTGTACATGTTTAGCACAGCTGCTGTCACAGTACTTATGACTTAATAAAGTCTACCAGAACACTCCCAGTACATCCTCTCGACCTCAAAAAAATATTTTCAGAAAAAAAGGGCAGTATTTATTTTGCATTACACAGAATTCATCTTCTGTTCCTTCCTTTGGCTTGTCATTTATTCCAGCTTACACTGTGATCAACATTGTACTAAAATAAAGTCAAGTACAACAGCCGCTCTCTGCCCATCAAAACTCACAGACGTCTGCCAAGCACTTGTAACAGCTGGTGTTACATTAATTAGTTTAAACTATTTATTTCATCCATCTCCAGAGCAGATTGAGCAAAAACATTAGAGATTATTCTAGCATCTGTAAGTGCCCTGCAAACATTAACCAACCAAAGTTAGAATATTAGTTGTTAACTTATAGTACATGTTATTTAAGATTGTAGTCATTGTAAAAAAATCAATAAACAACCATACCCATAGTATGATTTATTGATTGTCTTTGTACAGATCTAAATTTTAAACTTATTTTAGTCTTTTGCATCCATTAACTTTTTAAAAAATATTATTACTAGAAAGCTATAACAACTCCTGGCAGCATGGACCATTAAGCAATACATGCAAGGGACTGGATGACTCAGTGGGTTAGTCATAAGTTTTATGTCCACTGTTGGAATTCAGCTCTAACTATGGTGACCAAAACAGCCTTATCAAACAGTTATAAAAATCTCAATTAAAATTACATCAATGGCCTCAGTTAAGTTTTTAATGAATGACTCTACAAATCTGCACATGGAATTTTCAAAACTGGTTCAATAATTTGTTTAGTATGCTCAGAAGTGGGCACTAGGAAGAATTTGTTCCATTAGAGGTCCTGGTACTTCATTCCCTACCCAGATGGATCTCCAGTTGAAGTCAAAGGAAGTTTTGCAAAGACAGGGGCTGGTAGGATTGAACCCATGGCCAGTGTGAACAGGTTTATCTCTCCATAAAAAATGAAAAGTGTCTCATATATCTTATTTGACATCTAATGGCTCCAACTAAGATCAAGACCTCGTATAAACTCACCAGAGGCAGCCCTTCACCAACAAGCTTCCATTCTAAATAAACTATACAGTCAAAGGGAAACAAAGGAAGAAATGGGTGAAGTGACTTGTCCAAGATCAACCACCAGATAAGCAAGAAATCCAGCCGTAAGACCAATGTCTCTTACTAGCTAGTCCTGAGACACTTGACTGCAGAGGCTCTTAATACCATATGATTTTAGAAAGCTGATGTGTTATTCATATGAAAAACACATCCACCAAATTAACTAATATATGTTGCTTGTGAGAATAAGACTATTTATATAAAAAATTATGTAAAAATTCTCACACACTTGATTGGCATTGATACAAAATAAAATAATTATAATCTTCATAATAATGTAATAGAATTGGTTGAACTTAGTACAAGATTTAATTAAGTGATGCTATTTCCCCAACCCTACCCCAAAAACATAATCATTCATACACTCTAAAATGCTATGCAGGCTGTCAGAACACACAGTAGTGACCCTCCAGACCAGACAAATTAAAAGTTTCTCTTTACATTTCTGAAACCTTCAGCTGAGAATGAAAAGCAACCTTCCAGATCCATAGTCCTTTAAAGCATTTATTCCCTTTAACTTTCACTGGCTTGCTATTGCTTAGCATGGCTTTGCAAGGGTGGGTATGAATAACGGAAAGTGATAGCTAAATATCAAGGATTTTCAGACCTGTACCAACTCCAGTAAACAAGACTCTCTCTGTGCTCTATTTACTCAGCATAATTTTTCACATTAAAGAGGCTTACTATATCTTTTCCATCCATCCCACAGTGGTTTCCCTGACTTATTCCCCCAGCCAGAAATGGAAGCAAACAGCTATTGCCAAAGTTGTTCCAGACCATGCAACAGAAAGTGCCAAAGCACACATGAGAATGGCCTCCGCAAACAATACTAATAGATCGTTTGCATGCTAACTCTTTATTGGTCTTCACAGAAAGAGACACTGACTCTTTCATTCTTAACTCTCACAATTTATAACATGGTACATCTGCCACATAGATATGCAGGGTTGTTCCTGATGCTTGATTTTTTGGGGTGGATTTTTTAGTACTAACAGTATTATTGCGATAAATTCATCATATTCTGTTTTCAACAGACAACACAAGAGCATTTTTATGATTACCGGTAGTTGGGAGTTAATATCCAGGTTTCTATTATTCTCAGCAGAAATAATAGCTTAACCAGGTACCAGCTGTTACACCTCAGTTTATGCTATCATCTCACAGCTGAAAGGAGCGTGTTGAACATGGCCAGAGAATACTGAACCTCCGATTACTTGGCTCAAATGTAGTAAATGATTCATAAAAGTCAAACTCTTGTAGTCGTATTCTAAAGCCAACTGTTCTGTATTATACATACACTTCTACATCAAACATACACATCTACACCAAAAGCTGCTTTGATTTACACTCCAGCAACATCCTATTAATGTATGTGGCTGCAAGGGTGTAAACAAGGGCAGAATCTGGCCCCAACCAACAGCGCCTACTCTATCAGCCCACTTACTCTTAAAAACTCAAGTAATAAATTCCATCAGAAAGTCTTTCTCTCTATAAATGCCCCTTTTTCTTCACACACTTTTTTTTGGCTTCTAAGACCCATCACAAGTGAGTCATGTACTTTCAACAGGAAAGTGTTAACACATTCCCAGGTCAATATTCTGTTTTACTTTTGCTATATTTAGTCTAAATGTCCATTTTGGCACTTGTCATTTAAACAGTTAATTGAATTAAGGTTGCTGACTAATTTATGATTTTTTCCTCTCTCTGTGTTTTCCCCTGTGAAATTCCTCTTTATGCAATAGGAAAGTTAATTGTTAAACTTTGTTACAGAACCCTTTGTTCTTGCTGAAGTCACTTTGCCTGTCTCTCCTACTGTAAGGACACCAAATCCTAAAAGCTGGCAAGAATGCATATGTTTATTTCACCATTGCTCTGCAATTACTGAATGCCACTTAATTATAGCAACAGATGCTCGAGTGTAGGAACCAGAAAAATCAAACGCCTCATTTCCAGGTTATTTTTTTCCATTGCTTCTGCCAACAGCAGATGTGTGAGCCCCTTGTGCTCTGGCGTAAATACTTATCAAATCCTAACAGGTCACCTATGTCACAAACAACATTTCAGATGCAACTGTTTCACCTGATAATAGGCTCTGAAAATAAAACTGTGAGCTGTAAATACAATGTATTCGGAATGAAATGCCATAATGTGAAATTGCTTTTTCTCCAGCTACAACAGAAGTCCTTGACAGTTTTTGGCAGTGATAAATCACCCTCCCATTAATTGTCTCCTCTCTCATTGTGAGGTGAGCTGCTAAAAGGGGCAGTCAACAAAAATGACTTAAAGGACAAATTTTGGCAAAAAGACAATGAAGAAATCTGTCATTGCTCAGCCTCCAGTAAACTGTCATGGAACAATCAAAATATATGTAGCTGAAGTGTTTATGTCTTTGTTAGAAAGGCTGAAAGATGATAAGTTTATAGTTAAACAGGAGACACAAAGATATTGAAGTTGTAGGACCTTGAGGCACCACTTCCCTTGGTATTTTTTTAAATTTCATGCGACTGCTATTAGAGCTTTAATGTATGCAGTATTTGCTTGTCTAATCAACCTTATTTTCTGGGCACAGAGAAAACAAAAGGGCACTGTGAATGCATGGTGCAAATTACAACCCATCCTTGGGCCCAGTAGTGAAAGCTACCCTGTGCAGTCCACTCCCACCAACATTTGAAGCTGATAAGGGCCCTCACAGGATCAGAATCTTAAACACCAGAGGTTACATCACTCTCCCCATGGTAAAATCTGCTGGGGTGGTTCAGAGGGAAGTACTCTCTCTAAGATTCCCTTTACAGAGTTTTCCCCTGATGGCTCCATGATGAAATAGACCTTGTTTGCCACCTATAAAACAAGCTGTGAAGCCAGACCCATTGCCTGAAGAACTTCAGGAAAACAGCAGGATGCCTTGTACTTCTGCATCATCTGTGGCAATCAGTACAACTCAGCTCTCCTAGCATGGCCCCGAGAGTCCCTCCTGCCTCAGCGGCCTCTACTGCAAGAAAGGACGCCAAACAAAATCATTCGGACAGGCTGTAATACAGGTAGTCCTCACTTAGTGACCGGGTTCCGTTCCTGAAACCCGGTTGATAAACGAATTGGTCACTAAACGAGGAGCAGCCCTTACCGGTATTTCAGGCATAATGTACTTTACTGGTAGTGGGTTTTTCAACCATCGGTAGATAGTTTTAATGTCACCTTTGCATCATTTATAACATTTTTAATATATATTTTAAATGTTTTAAGCTCTAATGTACTGAACTTAGTTTGCATAGTGTACTGTAAATATAGGTAATCTGAGAGAGTTGATGTGAGTTCTCGTACATCGCCATAATACCAACTCATCAGAGAGCCGGTCATAACTCTGAGGGGTCACTAAACGAGTAGGTCACTAAGTGAGGACTAGCTGTATATATTTTTTTTCCTTGAAAAGTGAATGCACAGGGAGTGCAGATGTACAGGATTATCACCCCTCCCAACAAGCTCCAACATCCATGGGATCTAGGGGGCAGACAGTGCCACAGAGGCAGCTGAACATTTCTTTGTTGTCAGAGGGAAAAATCTGTGCGCGCAGGACACTTACTACATACACATTTGGGGGTGGGGAGGTACTACCCCCAGGCAGGCGGATGTTCCTCCATTTACAAACAAAGCAACATTGTTATGTCTGTTGCAGCTGTAAACTGAAAACATTTTTTCAGAGTTTTTTTAAAAATACTTGTTTACCTGGCAGTAGGCAGTTGAAATGTACCCTGAACAGAGTGAGAAACTATTTAATTACTACTGCATCTGCCAAGGGCATCATTTTGATTTTATATTTATGTTGAGTAAGAACATCACCATATAAATAGATATCAGACACCTCAAGTATTTGAGTTGGACAAAGCACTAGAAAATATACTGTAGTGAGCAACCCTGGCAACAGCAGGGAGATGGACTAGATGACCTAATATGTCTTTACAATCTCTGTCTTCCACAATTCTACATTAAATTAGAATAATTAATACTCCGTTCCTCTTGTTGCTCTACAAGGTTGCTTCCTGGGAGAGCTGGATTAAGAGGAGACAGACTGGACCGGCTTCTTCTCCAGCACAGCAGAGATTGAGGAAAGCCACTCAGTTGTCTAGTGCTCAAATGCCACAGTGTGAAGAAAGCTAACCAGGTGGCTTCCCTCCAATCTCCCCCATGTTATCATAACTATGACCTGAGGTTTAACACTGTCAGGACCCTAGGATAAAACATGGTTTATTAACAGGTTAGCCCAAGTTCTTCTCTGTTTACATGTACAGGTAATCCGCATTTATTTTTCACAGCCACATCTAAACTTGGTTATATTTATAGTGAATATTTGAGCTTCACAATCTAAATTAAAGAGAATGTATACTTTATCCCTAGCACTGAAACACCAAAGAAATGCACTGCAGCTTTAGGTGTGTACAGGTTGCTGTCTAGCTTGCTGGGGCAGGTAATAGCACCTTATGGGGATAGCCTCAAAAGCTACTGGAAAAGGGAGAATGGTTCAATGCTGCAACACCAACTCATCTCCAAGGACCAGAAAGGCCGGGTAGATGACAAGGGACAAACCTGATGGGAGAAGCTCTTTTTTCCCTGGATCAAGTGGCATGACACCCACCTTTCTTCCTCTTTTACCAAGTGTGGTCAAGAACTGCTGTGGGCATCACACTACTTGCACCTTTTTAGGGGTCCTGGGAAGGAATTTTTCTCTCACCACCAGATACCCCTATATGGAGTGGGAGGGCCGGGGCTACAGAAGGGGGTGCCTTCTCCACAGCAGGTTCAGTGAGAGCTTTGGGTACATAGAGAAAGTGGTTAGGCTATGATGTCATAACACATTCAGTCTACGATTCTGTCACAAGTATTTTTTATAAAAGTAAGGGCAATAAAGAAAAATTCTCAAAAAATTTGAGACCTATCTGACTTTTATGAAAAGCACCCTGGGAGAAGGGGGCACAAACAGAATGCTTCCAAGGCTTGCAGCTACTCAAAAACCACTACTGCTCCTGAGGCATGGGCTGACTCAATCCAGCTACTGCTCCGGCAGGCTAGGCCTACTGCTTCAGGGGCCTGGAGAGCTGGCCATCCATTAGCTTGTTTGGCAGAGGTTTGGGGCAGGCCACCAATTAGCTGTTTAGGTGTGGCTGTAAGGGGATCCATCTCTGATCAGCTGATCAGCAGCTGGGGAATTTGTTCTGCAGTCCTGGAGCTCACAGCTATTTGAGCTCTGTCACAGAAGTCACAGAGATCCCAGAAAGTCACAGAATCATACACTTCCTCATTATGCAAATGCAGTGTGGGTGTCCAATGCAGATACTCCACTGGGAAGGCATATGCTGATAAAGGGATTCGGAAAAGACTTAAAAAGGAGGCGTGTGTTGAAGAGAAGAAAGTGGGATGCACGAGGCCTGGTTTAGGGCTCCTAAGATTGGTACACGTGGACACCATCTCCCCGCCTTCTTATAGCTTACCTTAACCCGTGCTTAGGAACGGAGGGTGATAAGGTCCCTGCAGTGGATGGGCTGGGGGAACCGGGATGGAAAAAATGGAAGCTGGAAGAATCCCGCAAGCAGGTGATGAACAAACATGGAGTTACCGTCACTCAACACTTCCCTCTGTCTGGTGGTAATATAGAAGTTATGCACTGATCTAAACCATATCTAGTCAGGGGCGTAGACATCCCCTACTTCCTGGCAGGGTGCCTAACTCTTTCAGAAGGCCTGGCCAGGCCTGCTTCTTGTCACATGACCAGAAGCTTCCTGCTGACACTCCCGATGCCTAATAACTGGAGAAATGGGAAGAGGAGGGAAGGGGAGAAGCAGCCCAACCACTGCTCCAGGGCAGGAAGTGTGGGAGGAGGAGCAGCCTCCTCCACTGGTCTGCCCACACCTGCTCCTCCACCCACAGTACTGCTGCTCGTGGCTGCCCACTACTACAACAGCAAGCTTGCACCACTACAGTGGGTGGGTGGGCTGAAGCCCAGCCAGGCCACTTATAACCACTCTGCTGTATCAAGTGTCTCCTTTCAGCCAGGCAACAGTAATATTCCACTGAACATCCAATGAACCACAAAATCATGAAAGATTAGCATTGGAAGGGACCTCAAGAGACCACCTAGTCCAACTCCCTGCTCAAAGCAGGACCAACCCCTACTAATTCATCCCAGCAGGGCTTTCTGAAGCAGTGCCTTAAAAAGCCTCTAAGGATGGATATTCCACCATCTCCCTAGGTAACCTGTTCCAGTGCTTTACCATTCTCCTACTGACAAAGTGCTTCTGAATGTCAAACCTAGACTTCCCCCACTATAACTTAACATAACTCTGAAGTTCTACTATAGTTGAAGGCTATAAATACCCCCGGCCCCAACTCTTCTGCAGACTAAACAAGCCCAGGTCCATCAGCATCTCCTCATAAGTCACGTGCTCCAGTCATGTAATCATTTTTGCTGCCCTCCGCTGGACTCTCCTATCTGCCCACATCCTTTCTGTACTGGGGAGAGGGACTCAAAACTAAACACAATACTCTAAAAGTGACTTCACCAATGCTGAATAGAGCCATCATCAACAAATTCCTACCAGCTTATTTCTGTAGTCTTAATACAAGCCCCCTCCAGTCAGTGATTTTGTCTAGGGCACTTAAAGCCTTAGTGACTGAGATCCTTGTGTGTAATTATACTGACAACAATTTTTTAAAAAATATGCCTCAAAATTCACTTGGTATGAATACATTGCTTTTTGGCCAGTAAAACACATAGCAGAAGCACGTACAACTGGTGTTTTAGGTTTGCGGGGGGGACACCACATACAGCAACAAGTGATTTGTATATAAATATGTCATATTAAAAAACAGCAAGAACCAGAAAGGAACAATTTTAAGCAGAAGTACTGACTTCCAAAAGACTGTCTAATCAACTGAGGAGAAAACTGAGAAATTTGAAAAATCCCTGATTGTACACTTATTCACTGAATCACAAGTGATTTCTATTTTGATAAAAGTACTCTGTGTACTTAAAAACTCCCTTGAAAGGAAGAAATGCAGAAGAAATTAAGGGACTGAAGCTTTTGAGGAGTGGCTTCTTTCCCCCTCCCCCCCCTTTTTTTTTGGTGATGAGCCAGTTTGAGAGCTTACTGTGAGCATATGGAGATAGCATATTTGCAAGTCCATCTCTGGAGGATTGCAAAAAGGCCCTTAGCTTGTGAAAAACAGCAATGTTATTTTTTTTAACGTTCCCTATATTTAGAGATTAAATCGCTCACTGCACAAACCCATTTGGAACAGGCGAGAAGGTGAAAAGGATAATCAGTACAGTCACTGGTCCGTGTTTCCTAAACGCTTTTGAAAACATTACTGTGCGCAGGCATAAAATTAGCGGCAGGACCTTAAAAAGGCTGGCATTTAGCATGACTTTTTGGAAAGTGACACCCTCATTTTTTTCTTGTAGGATATCATTAAATTTCAATCGCCCTATGGCAGTGCCTTTCCATTAATAACCAATTCACTGTGTCACTTTGGCTCTCCTTTGAAATAATGAGCCTTTGCTTCGCTTTAATAAATTTAAACATATTCTCAAGGCCAGGGAAGATAGGAAACCGCAGATGGGCTGAAAAAAAACATGATTCATAAATCCTTAACTGCCTGAGATCGTTGAGAGGAAAACAAAGTAACACTCGTAAAATATTAAACAATCCCAGCTGTATGAGTGAAGCTTCATTAACAAAAATGGACTATTTACTGCTTTCAACAGAGCCTGTGGGTGGAAAGATTCAAACAAAATCTTCTTTAGAAAAACACTGTCATCCTCATTTTTATTCTTTAACCAACCGATGGCATGGTAGATACACTTATTTTGCAATTCCACTTGCAGAAATGTTTTTGCAGAAAATTAATGACATTCTTATATGTTAATGGCCACTTCTTCACTAAAGCATTCTTTTTTCAAAGTACAAATGTGAAGGAAAACAAGAAAACTTAGCAGTTATTTTATCCTTGAAGTGTTTCTGTGCCATCAGAAGTTAAACATGACAAACTTTATTTAAATCATAAGGGACTTCTCTAGCACTTTAAGGTAAACATAGCAATATGAATAATGGCAGAGAAATCAAGCAACACCAATTGCTTTTGCTAGGAAGACTCAGTAATTTACTCTAAAATGTTCCAATTTTTCTTTGTGGCAACTCTTATTAGCATGCAGTTTAAATTATTTGTATTCGTATTTAATACACAGAGGAACAAATTCTTCTTTCAGTTATTCATATTTACTTAACAAAAATGCGCACTCATCTAAATTCAAAAGGAGTTTAGCTAGAGTAAAGAACTGTTGTCGACATAATCTTGTAAGTGTTGCTAAAAAGTAATTTAAAAATATTAAGGCTTATTCAATAATATGATTAGAGAGAATCAGCAAGTCAGCTCAGGGATTGCCCAAAAAATTTCAAGACACCCACAGCAAGGATGATAACCTTTCTTAGTAACATGGAGCTTTTTTAAATCAAGGAGTGCTCCTGGATATATACAAGTTTACCAAAGAATAGCAATCCATGCCAACCTGTTAAATGCTAAAACCCTAAAACCTGTAATATTAAAGACAACCTGACAAGTGAGTGGGCAGAATGTCAATACTTCTAAACACTTCAAAGGTAGAAATATTGCTTTTTACAATTTGTGTCATATTTAATGCAAGAAATGAATTTGGATTTTTCTTTTCCTTGCTACCAACCATTTTGCCTTTATTTCAGTGAAGAGCATAATTATAGAATTTAGTGCAAATACGTGGTATCTTTGAGAGCAATATATAGTTTGAGCCTAACTGTAAATTGCAAATAGCCTTTAATAGTCATCCAGTTCCAATAAATGGTAAAATGTTGTTTCATCTATTTTAGTACATTTCATTCATCTGTAAAAATGCCTGAAAGTGAAAACAATTTTTTTAAAAAACAGGAGGTATTTTGAATACAGCTGGTAGTATTCACTTTTTGTGGACCAGCTAGTGAGGACTCAGAGCCTGACCTGCTGCAGGAGCTGCATGTGATGACCACCTTCCAGTGTTTGGCCCCTTGTGAGTGACAGAAGTGTTTGGGTATGACTTTGTTGCAGTTAACTCAAATGATTAGCTCCTGATCTGAGTTATTCTAGTCCAGATGAAGTAGGATGGAGCCCACAAAAGCTTATGCCCCCCAAAATCTTTTAGTTTATAAGGTGCCACAGCACTCTCATTGTTTTTGCTGTACACAGAATAGCATTTCTAGTCCACATGTCAGCACCCACACTGCAAAGTCAGAAAGGAGTTACCATGGCTTTACTGGTGTTGCATTTCTTATGTGTTGATAGGACAATGCATTGGTTCAACAAACAAAACAACAAACTGCTCTGTGATTATATCCCAGTGAATTGCAGAAAAAAACCTTCTGTTTTTCTGAGCAACTGGAGGAAACTGTGGGAAGGCATTGAAGGACTGTCAGAAAGTCAGTGGTTTAGCCTGTGTATTCACAGCAAAGTTGGAAGGAACAGGGGGTTAATCAGTATTAAAGTAGCACCCAGGCTTTAACCTATAGTGCCAGATGAGCCAGCTAGCCCAGGTTGAAAGTACAACTAAACTGCAGCTGGATGTTTGTAGATGTTGATCAAAGAGGAGTAGGGACAAGATCCTATTAAGAGAGCAGGTTAACTACACTGAAGACAAACCTTTTCATGATTCTAAACTTCAAGTTTTATTGACCCTTCATTAAATGGAATAATAGAGTACATTTTTGTCCTTCCATGATCAAACAATTACAACAAAAAAATTTAATACCCTAAAATATTTAAAAAAAAAGAAAGAAGATGGACTATAAGGCTATGTCTACACTTAGATTGTTAACTTGATTGAACTTAAATCGATCTAATTGAATCAAAATAAAAATCATTAAATTAATTTAAGTTAAATTGATTTACTATGTCCCCACTAGAAACCCAAATCAAACTAGCATGTACATGGACGGGACTTCTTAGTTTGATTTACGAGAGGGACACCATGAGGAGTGTAGCAATATGGCCCCCAAGAAGGGCCATGCCTTCACCCAATATGTAGAAAGAAGAAGGCACCCTGTGAGGGAGAAGGGCAAAATGTGTTAAATTGAAATAACAGTTCAATCAAAATAACATGGCTAAACTGTGTTATTTCAAAATACTAATTTTGATTTAACCATCATTTTGAGATAAAGCTAGGTTTTACTCTTTCAAAATGACCTTCCTTATTTCAGAATGAGGGAGCTTCTCATTTCAAAACAAGGAAAATGCTTTGTTATATTATCTCATTTAAAAAAAAATATTGGCAAGCAGTTAGTGCCTGTGAATGTTATGTCACAGAATAAATACACCATCAGTAGCAGAAAAAAGTATCATCCCCTTTTACTCATCAATGTGCTTGTCCTGGATGGACCACATCAAAGAGGAAGAGGACATTTTAGTCTCTGCCTCTTCACTATGTGGTTTCTTTGTTGAGAATGCAAGTTAACACCAAGTTAACACTAGCAAAGTGGACACTAGCCTACTGGCAACTAAACTAAGTTCACCAAGTTCTTTTCTCAAAAATCATCAAAAAGTCGGAGGTTAACAACTAGGGTTTTGTTTGTCTGTTTGTTTTTTTTTTTTTTTTTTTTGCAACTTCCTGCTTCAGGTAAATTTGAACTGGCTACCTAAAATCATAAAAGCACTGTGATCCATTACCTGTTCTTTGGACCACCCAGTCACATGCAGTTTTTGAGAGAACCAAAAGAATTAAGACTGGTATGGACATATAGGGCATTAATTCAGCAGCTGAATATGTCTTTGAGAAGATTAACCAACAGGGGGAATGAAAACCCAAGACAGGCATCATTTTATAAATTGACAGTGCCTACATATCTGACTCCCCATCCGTTTTGGGTCTCTGTGCATTTCTCCGGAAAGTTTTTTTTTTTTCCCCTCAACTATCCCTTTATCAGTTAACATGTAAAACAATTGTAATGTGAGGCATGTGAGCAAAGTCTTTGCCACTGGGTCCTCATAAATCTTGCCAGTTCCCAGTGAACAACACCAAATATTTGCAGCTGAGGAACATTTGGTCTGGCTTAAATTAACATATCTCAGCAGTCAGAAGTCATTAAGCTTTGCCAGTGATTTGAAACCATTTTTCCATTTCAAAAGCAACACTGTCTGTTGCTTATTTTTCTGGATGAAGAAGGTGGTAAGGAACAAAAGCAATGAAATGAAAATAGAAGATACTAATGAAAAAAGTAATGATAAAAGGACTTTGAATTGCCTTTAGTAGATTTGTTATTAAGAAACTCTTCAAATTGCAGAGCACTTATGTATATGATCAAATAATAATTCAAGATGATACATATTAATTTCAGTGGCAAATTATGCAATTTAAAAACTGTGAAAATGTATATTTATTTTCTTCCTTAATCCTGGTGAATGTGGGCACTATCAGTTTTAAAAGCTGATGAAATCTTTAAATGAAAAAAAAAATAATCCAACCTTTTTCAATTAAAGACTACAAGTAGATTAAGCACTAGAGTAAAGAAATGTGCTGCTGTGCTCCACAAAGATCACATCTGATATTAGTCTGTTCAGACACAGGGGGCTGGGCAAATAGTTCAGAGCAATCCAAAGATTACAAGAAGAAAAGGTTTGAAGTTGCAGCCCAACTCACTGCATTGCAAATGGAGCATGGGTTCAGATTTCACAAATCTGATATGTCCATATTATTTATGCAGCATATTTACTCCACAATGATAAAGTCATGGATTGAGAAACTGTGAGACAACCCAATGTGTGAGTTGTCAGAACATTTGCAGTCATATTTACTAGCTTACATTTATCTAGCTCTACCCAGAGCTTTCCATGCAAGGAATGGTTTGTTATGAACTCTGCAGCTTTCATTTGCCACATTTCTAAAAAGCTAAACATTGCTGAAGGATTTTGATAAATTGCATGCAATCTGATTTTGATACAATTAGACTTGATTTATTCTGGGTGAATAGTTATGAATGAATCAAACCATCCAACTTAATATCAGCCCAGTCTATTATAATTTCCCAAACTCAAAATTAGCTTTGTTCATAAAGCTTTAATAAACTTGAATGTGTAAATTACACATTTCTTTTGAAAAGCATACTAAGACATGAGCTCATAAATATCCAAGCTCATGAGGAATGGGCAAGAGAAACCCTCCACTTCAAAAGTTTTGTGAGATTTTCAAATTTTTTCAAAGGTCTCTGCAGGGTTAGTAAAACCAGCTTTATGGGGAAAAAAAAAGT
This sequence comes from Podocnemis expansa, assembly GCA_007922195.1. Classification (NCBI taxonomy): domain Eukaryota; kingdom Metazoa; phylum Chordata; order Testudines; family Podocnemididae; genus Podocnemis; species Podocnemis expansa. Next base: position 35,950,971 of record ML681993.1, on the reverse strand, counting down.
CAGTTACTGTTGTTATGAGTTAATCAGATTCACTTTCCAAGTACTTAAAGACAAAGACTTTGATAAAGAACACATTTATTTTTAACTGTGGTATGTCAAGGTTACCAGGATATGTAGGTAATGTATTCACTTACTAGATCTGTACTTCTTTCAGTGATTTTATATATTAAACAAAAATCTTTTTGAAAAGCTCTTCAGAATGCAAGTAGATTGCAAGACAAGCAGTACTTAAAAGGAATTAAACAGTTCTTGGTGCTCTACCAGAAAGACAGCAAATAGGATGGCATATGGATCACAAAACAAAGAAAGGAAGATGAGAGTAGTTGGTAATATGAAAGCAGTACAACCAGTGCATTTTGTGTTCTTAGAAAAATGCATTTGTTTTACTCTTCCCGTAAGGGAACAACACAAAGACTTCAGGTCTTCAGGTTGTGTTCCATTTGCAAAACCACTGAGGAAAGCGTTTATATTATTAACCACTGATAACATTTATTCACTGATTTCAAGAAGAAAAAAAACACCTCAGAAAATTTACACCCACCCTTCCTTATGCTACCAAAATTCACTAAAGTAGTGCTTCTCTTTCTTTGGGCCCAATTCAATGGAGCCATACAAATGTATCCCAGCAAAGAATCTGGCCCTATACCTGTAGTCTCAAGCACTCAAAGTTACCAAAAGCCCCAGTGCTGATTCTTAGATAAGGATGGGAAAAAAATGCAACACCTCCAGATCTTTGGATTAGGAAGTCCGTGAAAAACTAAAGTAAATAGACTTCCTGTGACCTACACTTGACATCCCAGTTTTCTGGACCTGATTCCTCAGGATCCCAGTCAGGCAGGACAGATGGAAAAAGATTTTGCAGTTCAAGAACAGGAATGAGACAAAACGTATCCCAGGCCTGATTACACGTGAGAATAAAAAAGCAACTCTCCTTAGCTATGTCTATATTAGGAAAAGTCAGTTTGAATTTGTTAATTCCAACTAATAAGTTTAAGGTTAGTTCGAACTAAACTTGAACTTAGCTTGAGCTAACATTAGTTCAAATTAGTCCACTTTATTAATTCGAACTAACTGCCTTTGTTCGAATTAAGGGTTAGTCCTAGTCCTCACTGTCCTTACTTCAAACTAACTGGCAGGTTTTACTAGTTCAAACCAATCATTCATTAGTTCAGATTAAGTATTTTCTTAGTTCAAACTAATGAAAGCCTAGTGCAGACAGGTAATATACTAGTTCAAATTAAGCCTCCACAATTCGAACTAACTTCCGAGTGTAGACCTGCCAAGACGGGGTATTGCTATAGAACCTCCTGACAACAGCAGCAACTCTAGAAGTGACAAATATGTTGTAAAGTATTTGTTTTTGTAGTTCACATTTTGTCCAGCATTATTCCTGGCAATTCATCAGCAAGTGGTGAGGAAGGATGTCAGCACTATATGAAATTTTGTCTTGTTACTAACATCTTTTTATTGTCTCATCAGTTTATGGCAGGAGAGGAAAGGACAGTGAGGGAAAAACCCATAGAAAAAAATGACTGCTATGGTCTTAGAGTGCAGTCTGGGTTTGGGCTCCAGGTGGCTCCATTTACTGAGCGAAGAACCAGTCCCATCATTCAACATGTGTAGTAATCTCCAATAACATAATCTAATGTTTGCTTTCCACAGATGCCTTCTTGGAGGAAGTGGCTTATGTGGCATTTCACAGTTGCTACCAAAGCGAAGTATTTTTTCTCGCTCATCACTGGGTGGAATGTGGTCTGGCTACTAGGAAACTGATTTATTTTCCAAAATAAGGATCTTGCATGTCTTAGAAAATATACTGTATTTATGTGTCTGTGCCTCAAGTTACAGGTAAAGCATTAAGTAATTTGAACTATTTCATTACTACACTTGTGCTATTTCATTAAATACTGAACTTCAAATACATCAAAGTATTGTTCTGTTTGTGTGTAACATAGTTCCTAATGCAGCAAGATTTAGCCATGGCTATATTTCTAGTGTCCTAACAAAAATAAAGTATAAAAGACAATCCTTGAGCGTGCAGTTACAATAACAAATAAATAAAAAATAAAAACTGTGATTTATCATAGACCAAGAATATACTTACTGATAGAAATAAGCAGATAGAGGATATGACTTTTTAAAATCCCTTTAGAGACATTATAGCTGTAACTTAAGATAAGACTAGTCCTGAGTGAATTGTGTGTCTCCATTATCACTTGTGGGATAAATAAAATAATACTCTATTAAATAGGCCTGACAACAGCTATTTAATTTACATCATGAGATTAATGCTACTTCTTCTAATAAGAGTTTGGCAGATCTGGAATTGGGAATAGTCAATAACTGAAATGTTCAAGCTTGAAAGAGAAAGTGGAAGTTGTGTCATTTGTAGCACTGGTTATCAGTTTGGATGTCCTGGTGAGGAAGTTTTAGTTTAGTTTTCAACCATCTCAGCGGTGAAAGTTCATCCTGTCTCCCCCGGAAAGAAAAGAAGGAAAGAAAGAAAAATAATGCTGTCTAAATTCATGATTTATAAGATTGATGTTTCTAAATAATGGCCAAAATCTGCAAATGAACATTGACATTTGTAATCTCTTTGGGGTTTTGCCATTTTAGACAGATGCTAGTTGCTGGAGATAATGCTTACAAAGTTCAGATTTTTAAAGTTTATTAAAGGAGTGTTATTTTTTTAAAAAGTCAAAACACTATAGAGAACAGCTCCTTTAACTCAATAAAAGCTTACAATTTAAAATCTCTGAGAAGCAGAGCTAAAAATGAAAGAAAAGACAAACCTGAAAAACAACCCACTTCCTACAAGACATTCCTCTTAATGTTCTTATTTGGATGTCAACTATTTAAAATTGTTTCTGTGCCACTAAGATAATTTAATGTCAACAGGAAATGAGTTAGACAATCTTTAATAAACATATAAAGCAACAGCTCTGTAACTAGAATTGTTTAATTATGAAAAACTTGACCCATTCTTGCAGAATAAGAAACTATAAAAACTAAAGGGAGACAAAGTGCCTGGTGAAGCAGTGAGAACCTCGCTGTCAGTGCATACATTTCAGCCTGTGTTGGCAATGTGCTAATTATACACATTTGTCTAACTTGCATTTAATTTGCCATTATCAATATTATATTTATGGAGCCTTGTTTATATTTTAAAAAATCAATCGAACACTAACACAGTGGAGTGCCTCTTTCTTCTTTCCTAAGAATCCAGTAAGCTAGACAGAATTATAAAAGTGCAGACAGCACCAAAGAAATGATTTCTGCACCAATACTAACTCTCTGTTACGACATTACATCAATAGCAGTTTTGTCTGTTAAAGGACTGGGGAGCTGAGTTTTCAGAATGCATACGCCCTTCTATGAAGCAGTGTGGTACACTGAAAAGCATGCATAATGAAAGAAGATGCAAAGCAAGTGAATAGACACTGCAATTCTTGGACCAGACTCTCTCACAATCGAGTAACTTCTGTGAAAATTGCTGAGGTCAGAATTAGGTCCACCTGTTCTAAAGTTCCACTATTAGCCCAATCTAAGCCATTCTGTTCACTTTCTAACTCTTCTACTACTACTTTGCATTTTCTCACATGCAGGAACAGTGCAGCAGCTGGAAAGGAAAGAAAATACTCTAGACAGCAGCAACAGCTCAACTATTCAATAATCCTTGTTTTGCTTTTTATGATTTCAGAATTTTCCCTCAGGAATACTAGAAATTGCCTTTAACCTTTATTTTTCTGTATATGACCAGAAAGATACCAAGATCAGGTTATTTTTTTTGAAGGGAAGAAGGGTCATTCTGATTTAAGTTTCTTTTTGTTGAATACCAAAATGAATGAGACTATGCCAGGGCAGTCATATATGAAGATGAAATACTGGACATCTTCATTCTACTGTATACTTTATAGTACATGAAAAAAGATTAGATAAAAATGTTAACCAGTCCCTTCACCCTCAGAACAGCTCTGATTTAGATATGGAAATTCTTCAAATTTAAATCAACTGCAGAAAAACTTGACTGACATTATGTTAAATTTTGTTGAATGTTAACTTGGGTAATCCAGACATAATGAAACATTTTTTTAAAAAAAATCCTTTTATATCATATTAAAAATTGATTTAATAATTAATACCTTATTTTTCATGACTAACTTACATCAGATATTAATTTTTATCTGCATCTATTATATCTTAAAGGTGCAGAGAACTGTGTATTTTCTATTAGTATTGTATATTTTACAGGGGGTATACTCACACACACACACACACACACACACGCACACACAAAACCCACACACTAAAGCTTGGTCAGGAAATTAGACATCTTATCTCTGGGCCTGCTAAAAAAGGACCAATAACCTAGGTCTGTGTGATAACTGCTTTTACAAAATGAAATTTTGACTTTTTCACAGCTTAGCTACAAGTAGACACTATCAGTCGACCTGCATTTCTGTGCAATATGATGGGTAGTAAAAGATTTCAACATCTGACAGGAGAAAATAAACAGCTGATAAACAATCTTTGAAATGTTCTCTCACTGCAAGGCATACTTTTGATGATGATTTACATTTTTATTATTGTTGACTTTCATGAGGGGGGTGATGGTTGGCTAAACATACAATAACAAAGAACAAATGAAAACAATGAAATCCAAAGCAAAACAAAGAAACAAACAAAATTACAGCATCATCCACTTTATAAGCTCTAGTGCACAGTTACCTTCATTTAAATATTTTGTTGAGCACAATTAGACACTTTATCTCAAATTAGGTATTCGTCATTTTGACTTTTTGAATCTGCAAAGTATCCATTAATAGTATCGAACAACCCCCGCCCCCTTCAAAAAAGCATTAAATTCTAGTTCTAGTCCCTGTGCACAAAGAATGGGCTAGCACTTATTGCTCCTGTTGGGTCTATTTTGACTGTTTAATGCCACAGTTCAACCAGGAATTGCAGATGTGGTGAAAGGAATTAAAGAAAGCTTCCTGATTTCAATATGTTCTGTAAGAACTTTATCCCATTACAACTGTGGCCTCTGAAAGAAGAGAGATTTTGAAACTTTGTTAAAATTCTGCTGCATCTGTTGCACTGAATCCAGCAAAATAAATCAAAAGTTTAAAAAAAAAATTAAAAACGTCTGCTGAAGCATTGCTGTCAATGTTGTTTCTAAGCATATGATGTTAATCAAGGATACAAAACACAAATGTAATAGATACAGCTGTAAAACTGTGCAGCTCCATAGACCTCTCTGTAAATGTACCAGCTAGAACCAAGCATATGGTTCTCTGGGTTTTGTAACCATCTGTAACTAAAATTTTCTTCAATATTGTATTGGGTTTAAGAAACAAGTTTCATTCCTGATCATCAGGAGATGAATAAAATGGCCTGAATATTATGTGGACTTATATTCTATGCAACACCATTAAAAGTAAATGCAAAGAGCATTGGTGAAAAATTAGACTCAGAGACATGGAGTGAGGACAATATAAACACTAGTGATTACCATCCAAACTATCATAACTGTTGGGGCAACAATGATGATCTAACCCCAGTGATTCTCAGTCTTTTCTGGGTCATAACATGCTTGGTAGCATGTGTAATTATACAACATGCCAGTACACTCACACGCTAGGCCAAATACAGTCCCTCACCTGGCTCTCTGCAACACTTACTGCTGTGTGGCAGCACAGTAACATATTCCATGTGTTCCCTATGACTGCAGTGTTTAAACAGACAACTCTCTATGAATAGTGCTGTTGACAGCTGATGCACAAAAGAGAAAATTAAATGGATCTATAACAAATAACTGTGGTAAAACAAAAGCTAAAGATTGTTAGTATTGGTTGCATAATGATTTTTCATTACAAGACAACAATTTCTCATTCTTGTTGAAAAGTGTTATATTTAGATCTCAGACGGGCATTATTTAAACAAACAAACAAACAAACAAACAAACAAAAATAAAATGTTGACATAGAATCTTTTTTTAATATTTCTTTGCAAGAAGATATTTTACATTGCATATATCCATAACTGTACTGATTATGAGTTTGAGTGTTATTTCCATTCATTCTTTTTTACTTAAAAAGTAAATGATTGATACACTGGATTAACTGACCTACCTTAATCATTACAGTAGTTAAAATGTAACTGTGAAACCCAGGAAGGACTGTCATGTTGCAGTACAAAAGTTATTCACATACTGAATTCTCTACGCAGAGATAAACAAACAAGAAAATCTATTCCACCTCCTTGTAAATTCCATCTTTCATTGCCCTATCCCAGACCAGTGAGTAATTTTTAAATGAATACTCTCATTCAGCTGGCACTTATAGATATGCTCCAAGCAACAACTGATACCTGGGCAAGTTAATATCTCACCAAGTCAATGGATAAAAGGAACAGAGAGATAAAGGGATAAAGGAACAGAGAGAAAAAAAGCTTCCAATGGGTAGAACTTTATGTAGCAACCATTGCTGACTGTTTTCCTTACCTGTTTTCTTGCTGTATAACTATCAACATGCCAGAATTCAGTATCACATTAATGTATGAGTTTAAAGTGGCAGTAGGTCAGAAGGGAGAAGTAAAATGACATGGTGGCTTCTACCGAAAAATGAATGAAGGGTTGAGGAAAGTGTCTCTGAACTAGGGAACTTCAGTAGGAGAAGCTTTATTATTTGTTCCCCATATGTATCCATAAGGAAAGGATATTGGGAATTTATGGACTGAGTCACACTCTTTTTGGATATCTAACCCAAGGTATCCTCCATAGGCCTTCAATCCTAGAGATGGTGTGACCACAAAAACAATATTGTGTGCATCAGTTTAACATCATGTATTTGTTTATCAAGTTTTGGCCTGACATCTTTTGCTGAAACAAATATTGTCCTGTTGAAAAGGGGAAGCTGTGTTAGTCTAGTTCAGCAAAACAAACAAGGAACCCTGTGGCACTTTTAAAGATGGGTGCATGCAAAAACACAGACAGATCTCTCTCTCTTGCTCTCCACCAGACCCCCGCTGGATAAAGTGGGGAAAAACATAGCCACATACCCTGAATTCAGGGATTGTCAAGGTAGCAGGGCTGTGGTGAATTAAATATATTCTCCAAGGCTCTGTTCACACACAGATGGCTTGTTTCGAAACAACTCTTTATTTCGAAACACCTTATTTTGAAAGACAAAAACAGTGTCTTTGAAATAAGGGTGCGAAATAGCATGTCTACAGTGTGGACATGCTATTTCACTTGGGGAGGGGACTGCAGGCACCTGCGGGGTGAAGCCGAGCCACGCCTCACCCCGCAGGTGTCTGCAGGGGGCTGCAGGCACCCACGGGGTGAAGGGGAGCCGCATGCCTCACCCCGCGGGCTTTAAAGCCCCTGCTGCCTGGAAACGCTGCCGCAGGGTCGGCAGCCCCCCGCTGCAAGGGCCGGGCGAACGTGGCCCGGGAGCTGTTTCGAAAGAACCTTGTTTCACCAGGAAACCAGGTTTAAGCCATTCCAAAAGAACGATGGCCATTTCGAAACAAGCGGTTTGCTTGTTTCGAAATGGCCTTGTGTTGTGTGGCCATGGCATTTCTTATTTTGAAACAACCTCGTTGTTTCGAAAGAAGAATGCTGTGTGAACACACCCCAAAATACTACAAAGGGGATGGGGTGCTGGGGAGATGATGGGATGGTTTAACATTAGATCCTCCTTGAAGATGTTGGAAAAACAGTAGCTTAAAAACACTTATTTTAAATGAATTTTGGCTTCCAAACACTAGCACCCCCACACAGCTCAGTTGAAATCCTTGATTGTGGGAATTGGATCTGTTTAATTTATCACTAGAAAGCATGGCTACGATCAATACGTAGAAGTGCAAATTCAGAAGTTTTGGTTTCTACCCTGTCTACAGAATGTCTAACCTTTCATTAAAGTGTAATGGGCAGTACTGGGGACTCTCATACTTACAGACTCCCACAGGTCATCTTCCATGTTTAAGACTGACAGTTCACATTTTTATCAGATAAGAAGCACTCAGAGTATTGTAGTACAATCAGAAGAGAAAACTTCCCTGTGTGTTCAGACCTTGCTGATATTTACATTATTACTTCTAGAAGAAGAGGAGGTTTAAAAAGTGGGGATGGGGTATTTTCATGAATGAAATGTCACCAAGATATCATTCCTACTTGGGTTAGAAGTAGACTATGGAAGGAAAAATTATCCTTTTAGTGTGTAGAAAATAAACAGGTTAGCAGGTATCTCAAAATTGTTTAAATAAAGTGTTCTGTTTCTAAAGTAAAGAAAATATTAAGGTTACATAGTTCAGTGCTAGCTAAAAGAACATCAGTTTCTCTTGGATTATCAAGTACACACTGATACGCATAATTTTAATAATTACCTAAACTATTTAGATCTGTCTGTTGGGCTCAAGTGGTAAGTCTCTGCTTCTACATATACAAGCATTTTATACTGCCAGTCTCCTTCTGTATCACTGCCAAGGTCATGGCCAAGAGGCAGACTGAGTTTTTCCATTTTGCTAATCTGTGGGTTTGGGAGTTTCTTAGGAAACACAGGAAATTCTATGTGCTTAGTAAAAAGCAAGCTATTTGTATAACTGGGGGTAACAGTATCAAATGTTCTGCACCTGTTTCACACTGCAATACTGTAATTTCTGTAAAGTAAACAATAGATGTCAGGGTTAGATTACAAATTCTGCTAGGCTGTTTGCTATACTGTTGCTTTGTTTAACCTTTACACTTTCATTTATAAAAGAGAAAATATCATTGTCATACTAAAAGGGCAGTTAAAAAGCTTTAATTAAATATGGTCATCATTAGACCTCCCAGTTCAAGAATTATAAGTGTTATTTTTTCCCCTCTAAGTCTTTTCAAATTGCATAGGTTATTAGAAATAATCTTACAAACACACAGTGAGAAATAAAACTAATTTCATATACAGCTTTGTAAACACTAGAGATAAAGGAATTCATATTAAAGAAAGTTAGCTATGGCATCATTCATTTCCTTTTTTCCTACAATCTATTGGTTCTTCATTCATTCTGTGCAAAAGTCCTACTTCTGATCCAATTGCTCTTTTTATTAATTCCTGCCACCCATCAGTTTCCAGAACCATCTTGTACTTTGCCTCAGAATGATATTTGTTGATGTGTACTTTAGTGTTCAAAAAAATAAAGAAAAACATTTTTTTGCTCCCTTACAATAAAGTTCAAGAATGACAACGATAGATTAGGCAAAACAAACAAACAAACAAACAAAAACGAATTCTGTGGTATTTTTAAAGACAAACTAATTTATTTATTGTATAAACTTTCATGGGCATAATCCCACTTCATCCGATGCATGAAATGGAAACTGCAGTGTGTGAGATGTACATATATACACATGCAGAGAAGGGTGAGTCACAAGGTCAATTCAAACAGTTCTAGAGGGGCAATCTGGTAGTCTATTTCAGCAAGCCAAACCAATTGTTTTAATTCAAACAGTGTGGGTATGGGGCTTTTAAAAACAATGGATGAGAGGGCAAAAATGTTAAAAGAGGGGAAATTAAAAAGATTAAGCAGCATATGGCCTTTCATGTTACAATTCAATTGCAAAAATATTTGATCCAGATACTTTTTCTGCAAGAGACAAGATCTCTACATAGCGATGAGAGAAACACTATAGTTCTGATTTTACCCCCCATTTTCTGCACAATAAATACAGTTCAAGAAGAAAAGAAGCAAACACCATATATGCTGTAATAACCTTTCCCCACAATCTAAATGCCAACACAATCACAGTAGCTCATCTGAATATGAATTTAAATAGACTACAGATTCTTATAGAGGCAATACAAGAACTATTTTCAAATGAAAACATTTCTTTCTGTTTATTGTGAAACTGTTTTTAATTGTTTTTTTCCCTAAATTTCATTTTCTTTTTCTTTGTTTGGTTTAATACACATGGTTTATCTTGAGCTAAATACTGAGCAAACAGGTGCTGAACAAATTTGCTTACATCATTCTTCCTATACAATTGAATCCTAACACACATTTATATGGTATTTTAGTTCTGAGCCTACAGCAGAATGTGCCCATTATGCTGAACTGTGAATGCATAATGATATTTTGTATTTTAATACCTTTCATCTGAGACAATTAAAGCATTTTAAGAAAGGAATCAGCCTTTTCCCTATTTTTAGTGTTGGGCATATAACAGATTTTTCATTTTACTGGCAGTTCCAAGAAACTGGGGGGTGGAAGGCGGCGGGATTTGGGTTGAACCAAAACTGATAATTCCAAAAAATGTCAATGAATCAAAGATGTAAAAAAGAATTTCCTTTCAGGTTCAACAAGTTTTGTTCAATCCAGAACAAAATATTAGCTTATTTATTGTTGTTTCAGGCATTTTTTAAAAATAACTAGTGAAGGAAATGAAGGTCTATATATACCAAACAGATAAATGAAAAGGACCCTCAGGGCACCATGGGTTTACCGTGGCAGATCCAATTCAATTTCCCCTTCGCTTGATTTGGAGGGAGCAGGCACTTTGGTCTCCTGCGTTATAAAAGAGAGGGCCAGATATAGGAGGCAGGTGACACAGATGATGACCTAGAGTGCCAGACTTAGGGGGTGGTGGACTCGAGGTACCGCTTTTATTGTTAGCAACAAAAGGGAAATAGATTATATGTAGGAAAATGTTTCAGGTATTCCATATGTGGATTCATTTTTCACTAACCCTCTAAAATGTTCTGAACCAAGGTAGAATCTTGTGGAAACTTCCAGACTTTCTGAGAAATACATTTTCCTGCAATCTCCTACTTTACAGATCCTAGCATGAAAATTTATCATCTTATATGACAGGGATAAATCATGCATACAAATCATACATCAAAATCTTGAAATGTGTTATAAATGCAATAAAAGAGTATTCAAAAGTTTAGCAAATAGAATAAGGGGATGCTAAAGATGCTCCTTGCCTGGGTGCCATTTGGTCTAGGATCAACCCTGACAAGAGTACCTTAACTACAGAACAATCTCTCTCAACAACTACAAGTAATCCTGTTCCCTGGTGTATAAATAGTGATTGAAACAGGGTCTTGAACCTCAGTCTTTCAAAAGTTAGGGAAGGCTCCTAAGCACCAGGCTATAGAGTCATTCTCCACCTTTGTGCTCTGATCCAATGACTATTAAATTATTCTGTACAAAAAGTGGAAGCGCTTCAACAGGACAGATTAAGAAAGACGCATCCCATAGTCAATGGTTAGAGTACTCTCCTGAACGCTGGAAATTCTGAGGTCAAATCTCTGCTCCAAATTATTCAGAAGCAGGAACTGAATGCAGGTTTCCCAGACTAGATGAATGCCCTAACCACTGCAGCTAAAGGTTCTAAAGGAAAGCACCGTGCTCATTTCTTTCTTTGGCCATTCTGCAAATAGCATCTAAGGACTCTTACAACTGCAGCCCTCACCCCTACATTTCTGAGCTGAAACTATTTGGTGAATTTGTATCGATTTTGCAAATAATGTTTCATCAATTGAAACTACATATTTCAATGAAACTATTAGTCTGAAAAATGTCATTCAGGTCTTTCAGTTATACATAGGGGGAAACCAAGGTCCAAAGAAAGTGAACTGAGCATGGCCACAAAGGAAGACTATGGCAGAAATGGGACCAAAGTCCAGGTGAGTCCCAATCCTGGGCTATGAACACCAAAAACATGCTGCCTTTTCACGGTATATATACAGCATAATTCATGATCAAAATGTTTTATAGCTATCTAATTAATCTACACAACACCGCTGTAAGGTAGACAGGCACAATGTTTCATTAATATAGGTGAATGAATGAATATAGACTTAGATGAAACCGAACTTGTTTGCACTTGTAACTAGAGAAGGAGCAGAGTTCAGGTAACCACCCACAAATGAATTCTCAATTCCTTCAGTCATAAGTGGAAACTAGAAGGACAAAGAAAGCGGAGGGAGCTCAATGGAAGTAAGAGTGACAGAAAGGAGCTGGAAGAAGTCAAAGCGGGAAATAAAGTGTTAAAAGAAAAAAAAGTAAATTTGCTGAAAGGAGGGAAAAATGGGGCAAAAAAGAATATTCTCTCCTTTTATATAATGACTGTGTCATACAGAAATAAAACACATAATATCTGAGACAGATCAGTGTCAGCTCAGGGGTTTGAGTTGCCATCATAAACCACCTGAGATTCGTTCTGTTACATTACCACTTGAAAACCTGCACTACATTTTAAGCCCTGTGAATTCACAGTTGCTTATCATTTATTCTATATGTAATAAATCCTTATTTGTAATATGCACCATATAATGGAGCAGTAAATATTTCCAATTAGTTTTAGTGTCACAGTCCTCAAAAACCAATGCATTTATGTTAATATAAAAGCATACATGGTACATTTTATCATGCATTAGAGATTTTAATCAGGTAATCTGCATGACATCTGGAAACCTAAGCAGAGGCAAAGTCTGCTATAACAAAGGCACTGTAACAGTTCACCTTCAGTGAAGAACAATAATGCATTATTAAATTCACTTTCCTGCTCAGTGGTTACACTTAGCTGACCACAGCAAATTTGCTCTCTGCCTGGTCTTCACAAGTTGGCAGAAAAATAGATTCTGTCACATTTAACGGGTTCTGAAAATGACAGGATGCCTCTCTTGGTTTAACTATAAACCATAATCTTTCAGAAGTAAATACAATTACAAATGCCTTTTGTCATGTAGTTCTTAAAAAGGATATTATATGTGGGTTATTAGAGCAGTAGCTCTTACTATGTACTTGAATATTGTTAAAAATCAGAAATGATATTGCACATCAGCAATATCAAAAAGGCTTCAGATTTATTTAATTCTTTGATCGTAAATGACATTATACTTCCTATAAAACATGGAAGTATCAGGTACCTCAGATTCCTTGACTATCTCATGGCCAGAGGTCTGTCAATTATACACATGGGGAAACTAAGGTCCAAAGAAAGTGAACTGAGCATGGTCATAAAGGAAGACTATGGCAGAAATGGGACCAAAGTCCAGGTGAGTCCAGGTGAGAAATGCTTTACCTTAAACATACATAAAAGAAAATCCCATGTTTTCTTTCATCTGACTACTGTTTTTATCTTATTGTACATTTCTTAATAATCTTCTCTTGCCTTATTATGAACGTATATCTGGCTAAAGAAGGAATTTTAGCCACATGACACTGATACTTCAATAATCATTAATGGACAACCAACCAACCAACCACTGAGGAAAAAATGTAACTGATGAGACGAAAAGGGATACATACATAATAGTCTGTTTCTCTATAACTGCATTGGGTCATTTACACAGGGGCAGCTGTAAGAAAAATCTGCCCTTTAAGGTAAGATTCACTCTCATGTAGAGGATCACACCAGCTCTATGCACCAGTTTAAATGCAGTTTAGATCCCTCTTCAGATCAATCAGTGTGGTTTTAACTAGATCTCCCAGTTTAACAATTATAAGAAAATTCCTTTCACTCCTTTGAAGTTGCACAGTTTAATAAAAAATTATCTCAAAAATTAAGAGAGAATTAAAGTGATGCACAGACCTTAGACAGGCTCTCTGCACAAGATGAAATTTCACTGACAATGCACACACACTCACAGGTGCGAAGTTAATACAACTTTAATGTTTTGAGATAAGTTATGAAAATATACACAATACATGTCTTGGAGTCCCAGTGGCTATGTCTACATCTAACTGCTTAGTTCAGACTTGCTTAGTCTGAAATAAGCAGTTTGGAGTTAGTTCGAACTAACCCCATTTTTTTTAGTTTGCACTAAAAGGTTAGTTCGAACTAACTTTTTAGGTCAAACTAAAAAAAGATGGTTAGTTCAAACTAACTGCTTAGTTCAAACTAGCACTGCTACAAACTAAATTTTTTTAGTTCAAACTAGGCAAAGCCTAGTGTAGACAGGGATCAAATTAGTCTAGATTAAGGCTCCTTAATCTGGACTAATTTGCTAGTGTAGACGTAGCCAGTGACACCTGTGGAATGGCTTGCAGGGCAGAACATGAGAAAAAGGAGATTTGGCAGGAGAATTTTGGGGAGAAAAACACTGAACAGGTTGTGAGACTTGGGGTGGTCTCAGAAGCCCGTGTTCACTTTCTCCACCCAACTAACATAGGTAAATTTTCTTCTCTGGATGTCAGTTTAATTTTACCCTGGACATCTGAATCACCATAACTTATCTGGCACGTCCAAAGCTGAAATAATTCCCCAGCTTAGATAGATGCCACCCTCTTTAACATGTCTTTGCTGTGGTCTGGCAGCCTGGTATGGCACTTGGGGATAGAGTCACATATCATTTCCAAGGAGCAAGACTTGGTGCTCACGTAAGGGTTATACAGTCTTGGGCCCTATGTGAATTTAAAAGAACACAAAAAAATCCCAGATTCAAATTGTTACTCTACCTCCTGCTGCAAGCACCTTGCATTCTAAACAACAGTAGGATTATATTTTGGTTGCTACAAGAATATTGTCAGAATTTTAAATGCACACATTTATCCCATTTAATTGAAAATAAGGGGGAAAACCAGAAGAACCCACTGTTTTCAGTGAAATTGCAAACATCTCTAGATTTTGCATCCAACTCTAATAATTCTACATTTCTAGTCTAAACAGATACTTCGCAGGATGGGATGCAATTATCAAGATCGCACAGCATTCAGTGCATATAAAAATATTTCACTATAGCCCTGAACCTGAAAACAATTACAGCCATTTCATTTGTATGCATTAGTTCATTGGGACTAATATGACACATAAAGTTATGCATAAGTGTAAATGCTTGAAAGATTGCCTGATCTCTGCTCTGAAAACACAGAAAATGTTACTCCTTTAACATTCAGCAAAGTTTGCCCCTTTTAGTGTGAGCCAAGAAACTGTCCCAGAGATACTAGGAGATCAACAAGCAAATAGCATCAAATGTATAGATGACCTGGGTCTCTGCACTATCAAAAAACCACTCTGCCCCATGGTCACAGATTCATACAGGAACCCTCAAAGGTCAATTCCCATGGAGAGAAAACTTTCTAGAACACGTAACATTGTACTAGCTCCCCTGGAGATCCAGGGGTACTGGAAAGTGATGCAAGCTTCCCTTGGTCCCATTCCCATTCCCATCCACAAAAGCCCAAGTCTTTCCCACATGTGCATTACCCTCCAGAGAGAACAGGCTCTGGAGAAGGCAGGAGAGAGAAAGAAAATCACTGCCATGGAGGTGATGGCCCCCTCCCATCCATGCTACTCAAAAAGGGGGAGATCTGTGGTGCATGATACACCCAAGATGATTCCTGGTGCAATACTTAAGTATTGCTGTGGGGCTCATTATCACAACAACTTAGTATAAACTTCATCCAAAAAAAGAGAAAGAGATTGAGAGAGAGAAGGGATACCACTTTCTCTGTTATTCAGATGAGTTTTGTTCCAATAGAGAAATGTTTTAGTGAGTACCTTGAGAAAGATTTTCAATGCAGTACATCTTTCACAATCCCAGTGTCACAGTCTGCCATTTATTCTGCAGTTCACTACCTTTTGTATGCAGCTGGACCTATATGCACCATCATATAGGATGGTTCTGATGTGAAAGCCCTGATCTCTGAAACACATCTAATGGATGTAGTAGCAGGAATATGACCTTCTAGGACAGATGCATGAGGAAGCAGATGGCTATGGGTTTGAAGGATGAACTAGTGAGCCTAGAAAGGACCAAGAACAAGTCCACGTGGGAAGAAGGTTCCCTTACTGATGGGCTCAGCCTTTGCAATTCTATAAGGGACCTGGCCTTCATTTTGTGGGAAAAGGCTGTTCTACCTTCCACCAAGAGGTGGAAAGCAGATATGTCTACCATGTGGACCTTAAGGGGCAGGAAGGCCAATCCACCTTGCTTCAGGTATGGTAGATGCTCCAGAACTGTGATCAACACCTTTGTCAGGGACACATCATGCTCAATCACCTAGTAGGTGAAGCATTTCCACTTAGCCCTGTAAGGCAATCTGGTTGACGGTTTCCTGTTTTCTGGGAGCACGTGCTGCACTATGGCTGAACAGGTCTATTTCTCCTGTCTTGAGCATAGCACATCCACGTCATCAGATATCAGGAGTTCACCCCCACATGGAGCAGGTGACCTCAATTTTGTGACAGGAGATACAACTGTATTGGCATGATCCAATGCCTGGCAACTCCAGAAGTGTCCTGAAACAATATTGCCGGGGCCACGCTTGTGCTCCAAGGAGAACCTGTGCCCTGTCCCTCTTTACTTTGAGGAGAACTGGCTGGATCAGAGGTAAGGGTGGGAAGGCATAAAAGAGACCCTTCAACCAGGAAAGGAGAAACGTGTCTGTGACAGAGTTTGCTCTGAGACTGTGATGAGAGCAGAAGCATGTACACTTCTTCTTTTCCCTGGTGAAAAAGAGATCCACTTGGAGATTGCCCCACCTTTGGAAGATGCAAGTCCCACATGGAGGGACCACTTGTGGTAAGAAAAAAAATGACCTGCTGAGATGATTTGAAAAAGAGTTGTTGACCCAGGGAGATGTACTGTGAATGGGTGAATTTAGTGAGAGATACAAAAGTCCTAAAAACTCACAGCCTCCAAGAACGGGCCAGGGATCAGGACCCCTGCACTCTTTAGTTGTTGATGTAATACACAGAGGCCATACTATTCATAAATATTTGTAGCACCTTGGCAAGATGTGGTAGGAAGACCACACAAGCTAAACTAATAGCTTTGGGCTCCCTGATATTGATACAGGGTATGTCCACACAGGCTTCTTATTTTGAAACAACAAAGGTTGTTTCAAAATAAGAAGTGGGATGTCCACATGACGCACCATTATTTCAAAATCATTAAACCTCGCATCTAATTGAAATAGCTGTTGTTTCAAAATGATTGTTTCGAAGCAATGGTGTTTGGACATGTTGTTTTGAAACAACACCATTGTTTTGAAACAACTGTTTCAAAACAGCATGTCTGAACGGCCTTGTTTCGAAATAACAATTTCAAAACAACAGCTATTTTGAAAGCAGGCTTTCCCTTAATTCGAATTAACAAACTGTTAATTCGAATTAACTTATTTCGAAATAATGACTTTATTTCAAAATAACTCATTTTGAAATGGGTTATTTCAAAATAATGATGTATGTGTGGACATAGCCATATAGCCCCAGTTCCTATATATGCTGGGTCTTCAGGGAACCCAAGTGAGCTCCCTGTTCCCAATCTGAAGCATTAGAAATCAGCATCACCAACAGTTAGGGTGCTTCAAAAGGCTTTCCTAAGAGCAGCTGGTGCAGATTCATCCACTACCCCAGGAATTAAAGTACTTCCAGATCAACCATAAGTACCCTTTCCTCATGGTGCCTCACTGGAGAATATTCCCAAATCTGGAAGGGTCTGAGATGCAAGCTGGTCACATAGGTGCAGGCCACCACGTGGCCCAAGAAGCTGAGGCATACCTTCACTGTTGTGAGAGGGTGTGATGAAATGCAGTTTATCATGTCTTTCATGACCAGAAATCTTTTCCCCAGAAAGAACATTCTGGCTTTCAATAAGCCTAGCATTGCCCAAATGAACTCTATCCTCTGTATGGGGACTAATGTCAGTTTCTGCTCATTCACTAGGAGACCTGACAAACATTTCAGGTTATGCCTAGGTCATTGCCTGATGAACCAACCATCCAGGTAAGGGATTACCTGCACCCCCTCTCCTTCTGCCACCACCACCAAAATACACTTTGTGAAAACCCTTGGTGCAACTGAAAGACCAAAGGAAAGCACCTCAATTTGGTAATGGTGGCCCCTTATTTTAAACCGTAGGAATTTCCTGTAGCCAGGGAAGACTGTGCTAGGAAAATAAGCATCCTTCAAGTCAAGAGTAGCATAGCAATCAGAGAGGGATTGATGGTGGCTAAGGAAACCATAGGGAACTCTAACTTCCTGAGGCATCTTTATAGTCCAAGACAGGCCTCAATCCTCCTTTTGCCTTTGGAATCAGGAAGTAAAAGGAATAAGAAACTGGCTCCTCTATATCCCAGGGAACCACTTGCACTGCATCTACCTGTAAGAATGCTTGCACCCCAGCTCAAGAATATGCTTGTGAGATGGGTCCCTGAAGAAGGATGGGGAAGAGGGATAGCAGAGAGGGAATGAGGCAAACTGGAGTGCGTATCCAAGCACTACCATACCCATTGGTCCAACATGCCAAACCCAGAGCTCAAACACTGGGTATGCTGGGACCTGCTGTTGTCCTTTGGCTTCCTCTATGGACTGCATGAATAAGGTTTTGGTGCTGGGGATGAATGCCATGAGCCTGGTGATCTATGTTATTCTAGAGCTCCCTGGTGATACCCAATGTGGCGCTGATCCTCTAGAGACTGACATGGGAAGCCTGATCTAATAATGTCCCTATTCAGAGAATGTGGACTTGACTCTGGAGACTTCCTGCACACCAGGAAACAGTGCGTCAAAGATGGGGAATGTCTGGAAGATCTTTTCCTTGACATGCTACCCTTTAGTGCCCACACTGAGACCCGGAGTGACCAACCATTGGAGGCACAGGCAACGCTAAGAGGACTTTCATGGTCTGGAAAGGTACCAGGGTCAATGGCACCACTAGGTAGTGAGGGTCTCTTCTGCTACCAAGAATCTGAGAAGGGCCCAGCGCCAGAGTTGACACTTGCAGCAGTAAGGGGTCCTTCTGAGGTGGGGAGGATTGGAGGTCTGACCCATGTCTCACCTGTCCCCCTTTGCCTTTTCCACAAGGGAACATCCCAACTTCATGCAAATTTTCTTTGGTTTTTTCCTCAGCACCAGCGACAGTGAGAATGTGAGAAGAGCGCTACATGCTCAAGCTGTTATGCTCTGTGCTGAGCCAAATCTAGCTGGCTCCGACAGTGGTCTAACTTCCACCTCCATGAAGATGGTCGTGCAGTGGACATCTCATTCTTTCTTAGCTTGAAGGTGAAAACCTCTACAAATTTTGTACCTCTCACTGACGTGCACTTCTCCCAAACACTTTAAACAATTTTGATGTAGATCGTGCCTCAGCATAGGTGCTTTTACAAAGCACAGGATTTAAACATTGGGGAATAGGGCATGCCCCAACCTGGGATTCCAACAATTAGAACTGCTAACTAGAACTTTATCTAAATATTAACTTTTAGCTACTAACCAGACTGCAAAAAGAAAAAGAACTACTAGGGATAGCAACAGGCTTGTGAAGGCAAAAGATGTTTCAGCACCATCACTAGAAGCAAAAAGGAACAGAGAGGGAGGGATGAGCATGTATCCACCTGCTACAGGGTGCACTACAGCCCACTGTTATGGGTACTACGGCAGGAAAATAAATATCCAGCACAACTGTATGGAGCACACTCAGACACCTGAATTGAGAATAGATGTGAGCAAGCACATAAAGAAGAAAGTGGTAAGTCTTGCCATGTGCCCTCAAGGTAACATTCATCATGGCCTGTGGGAAAAGAAAGTAACCTCAGATCAGCCAAACAACACTGCACCT
>ML681993.1:35786418-35926418 GCA_007922195.1 Podocnemis expansa | reverse complement strand
CAAGTCCAACCCCCTGGAAATTGAACCCAGGACTGCCTAGATATGAAGCAAAGGTGGAAGCCATCACACTATCATCCTCAATAAACTCTACAGTTCCCATTTCTGCATTTGTATAACAATTCACTCAAGGCCACATCCAAATACCTCCATATAAAAATTCCAAAGTAAAACAAGCTTCAGATTATTTTTTTCAGAAGGAACTTTTATACATTAGAGCAGTAGTTCTCAACCATTGTGTTGGAACACATTACTGTGTCACCACCCAGCAGTAAGTTTGTTGCAGAGAGCTGGAGAAATGGCTGGATTAGGCCTGGAGAGGGTAGGCTGGTGTGTCCTGTAGGACTGTGACAAGCTGTGAAGAGTGCTGCAACCCACAAAAGGTTGAGAACCATTGCATTAGAGAAACTGGGACTGGCTAAAGGGGAGAAGACAGTGGCTTGTTCTGAAAAGTGAATTATCATACTGGAGGGAAGTTGCTACTAGAATTGCTCAAATTTGGTTTTGGGACTAATCTTGTCCAGTATCATTATTAATGACCTGGGCATAAAAATGGGAATAAGCTAATGAAACTTGCTGATCATACAGAGCTGGGAGGCATTGTCAATGTGAAGGAAGATTGGCATGTTAGACACAAAGAAGATGAGGATGACCTGGAAGACCTGAGTGACAAAAATGGGATGAAATTCAATAGCACTAATGCAAAGCCACACACTGAAGGTCCACCAATAAGAACTGCTGAGAAAATCTAGGAGCTCATCAGTTGAAAGCAACTGAGACAGAAAAAAGACCTGGTGCATGGATTGATCACAAGATGACTATGAGCCACCAGTGTGGGCCAGCTGTGAAAAAGGAGACTGTGATTCCAAAATGTATCAGGTCATACATTTCCAACAGAGCTAAAGAATTATTAAGGCCACTTTATAAGGCTGGTAGAAAACAACAAACACTGTGTACAGTTCTGGTCAGCCATATTCAAGCACTATAAGTTCCATTTGGAACAGGTGCAGAGAAAAGCTAATAGGATGATCAGGGAAATGGAAGGCCAATTTTATGAGGGGAGACCAGAAGATCTTGGATTAAGGGCTGATGGAGAATATGATTATTCTCTATAAATACAGCAGGGGGTACGCATGAAAGAGGATGAAGAACTATTTAAGTTAAAGGACAATGTTGGCATAAAAAAACAACTAAGTATAAACTAGTTCATGAACAAATTGAGCCTGGAAATTAGAAGGTTTCTAACCTTCAGAGGACTGAAGTAATGGGGGCAAACAATTTAATTGGCCTTGACCTGGACAAAATATTGGAGTGTGGCTGTGATGCAGAGGGGAGGCTCAGCAGCCCTTGGGGTCATTTTCAGTTTATGTTGTGTTTCCTAAAATATATGCTTCATGGTTTTAGTTACCTTCAGGGGTCAGAAGGGGCTTCCTGCACTTCCCCCACACCGCATCACAAATGGGGGGCGGGGGAGGGGAGAGAGAGAGAGAGAAAGAGAGAGTATATATATAAGTGTGTGTGTGTGTGTGTGTGCGCGTGCGCGTGCGTGTGTGCGCACACACTTATCTGTCCTTCCTCTGTAGCATCATAGATGCCAACAGCAGGAGATGGGACATTGAGCAGAGTGGGCCCTGGCTCTGAGATGATACTGAGCATTCTGTCTCTCAGATGCTTGGCTGGAAGGATCATGCTCAGGGTCTAGCAGATGATCAACACATGTGGGCGCAGCAAAAGAAATTTCCCCTAAATCAGACTGACAGAGATATCAGGGAGGTTTTCACTTTCCTGTGCAGCGTACAGGTGTGAGTCATTTGCCAGGATTCTCTGGGTATATCTCGCTTAAGTGATTTCACTGCTAGTGACTCATGTCTTCTTGTGACTTGGACTCTCCTATTCTCTCCCTATAGCACATGACAGTCAGTTGCTGAATTTAGTATGTGGGTGCTGCATCATGTTGGTGACCTCTGATATACAGGAAGTCAGACTAGATGACCTTAAATTCTATAACTTCATATAGGACACAAAATTATTTTTTTAAAAATATTTTGTTAGAAATATACCTTCAAGTAGTTTGTGTGGATCTTCCAATTTTCCCTGCATGCACATACATCTTACATCCTGTTCTTCAATGCAATACTAACCTAGGAAGCTACAGTGTTTGCTAAGTCATGAGAATGGAATTTCTTTCAGTTTTGCTTTTTCAGTGAATACCAATCCATTCAGAAAAAAAAAAAACTTTTATTTCATTTTTCACATGTGTAGTCCATGAGCTGTAACAGTTCCTCATGTACTACATGCATTCTTGGATTGAGTGAAATGCACAACAGCAAGCGCCTTAGAGTTGTTTTAGCAGCCTGGAAAGAGGTATTACCATGCCTTAGATACTGTTTTGTTAGTATGCAATTGTAGCAAGATAGAGCAGCCAGGCTGGCCTAGCCCCTGCTATTGAGGTTTAATTGGGGGTCGGGGGAGGGAGCCAGCTAGGTAGGCTAGCTAACAATTTGGAATGAGAAACAGCTGTGGGGCCTGGGAGTCAATAAAGGCTTTTAGGAAGATGAAGCTTGAGGAGAGGAAGGGGTCAGTAGCCTGAGAAGGGGACGCTCTACAGCAAGAAGTTGAGCACTCTACTGGTTTGGGATGATTGTAAAGATCCAGTGCTGGGTCCACTCTTATAAATAGATGGTGGTCGGCAACATGCTCTGAATAAAGTGCACGAGTTCCACACAAGAGTGGTTTTGGACATTGTGGGACAGAGGGCCTGAAGATTAAGGAAGGCCAACCTGGACTGTTCTAGCAGTAGTGCCCAAAGCAACATTCAGAGACATTGTGTTAGGTACTGTGCATATGTGAAGAGTACCTGACCCACAGAATTTACTATAAAAAAATATAAAGATGTGGTAGCAAGAGAAAATAGCGTGAAGATAGGCAAAAAGAAAACAAATGTCATTAGGTACTTAAAATTATGTTCATGTCTTCATTGCTTCAATGTCATGTAGATATAGAGTATGTATTGGCACATACACATATAAATATTATGTACATATACAGAAGTGAAAATGGAGAGGAAATATACTCACTCAGCTTAAACAAGTAGGGATAGGAGGTTCATGAATGCAAATTCATCCCCCTCCCTGGGCCATGCCCCCACCCAATATAGGCTAAAGGGAAGGCACTCTGGGAAAGAGAAGGACAAAAGTTTTATTTTGAAATAACCATTTTGAAATAACAGCCGTTTCGATTTAAAGAAGGTTTAAGCTATTTTGAAATGACAGATCTTATGACGGAGCCCGTCATTTTGAAATAAGAAAATCTTGTGTGGACCTAATCTCTTTTATTTCAAAATAACCAGTGTTATTTCAAAATAAAAGAGACATGGACGTACCCTTGGAGCAGCTCCTAATGCTGACTTTAGCATTGTGTGGAAAAGAAGTGAACTGCTGTTTACATTAACTAGCACACAACCGTACCACTACATAATACTGATTTGTTTTTGTATAATTTGTATAATCCTATTAAAATATTTTTTTAAAAAATATATGCATCAGAAAAAGATTCCTTACTTACCCAGTGCTGAAATAAAGACAACCTGTCTTAATGATACTCATTGTCAAACACTTCACCTAACCTCCTTCCCAGGATCATTTACAATTTTCTAGTACATTTTTAATGCCATTGGAAAATCTGTAACCCTCTGATAAGCAAATAGTGATAATGAAAATATAGATTAAAAGACTTTTTTAAACATACATATAATAGCTTTTTGGAGAAGACGTTCTCCCATTTTGTTGCAACAAGTACTGAACAAGGGCCTTATACATGGTCCATAGAAACCAGTGGTAATTTTTCCACTGATTTTGTAGGCTAGGATCAAGCCAATGAATTCCAATTCTACTCCCATTGTGCTAATTGTAAATTGACTTCAGTGGGAGTTGAGGTAACTTACCCTTTGCAAAATCAGGCTCTGAAACAGAATGGACTTAAAAGCAGACACAACAGAATTAAGCCAATTAAATGAAGTAATGTAGATTAACAACAATATTTTGGAAGGTCAATTAGAGCATAAGACCGACCACATGGGGGCAGACCAATGGTTCGTCTAGCTCAGTATCGTGTCATCCAACAATTCCAGATGCTTCAAAAGGAATGAACAAAACAGGGTAATCATCAAGTGATCTTTTTCCTGTCATCCAGTACCAGAATACAGAAGAGAGAGGTTTAGGGACATTTAGACTATAGGGTTCCATCCCTGACTATTTTGATAACAGCCATGTATGAACCCCTTTGCTCCATGAACACATTAAATTGTCTTTTTTTAAATCCAGTTATAGTTTTTTTTTCTTTCACAACATTCCCTGGCAATAAGTTCCACACCATACATTGTGTGAATTAGTATTAGTATTAGTATTAGTATTAGTATTAGTATTAGTAAATTTTAAACCCACAGCCTAGTACCATCAAGAAGAATACAACTACATGTCTGCTGGATGTACAATTATGTTATATTTTACTAGTAGAGAGTGGGTAAATTAGATCCGTATATTGCCCAAGGCACATGATATTCTCTCTCCTTGACTCAGCCCATCACTTGAATCAGTCATGACTGACCCCTTCTGGCTGATCTTTGACATGCTTAAAATATAGTGCATTTATTACAATTAAGTACCCTAACTTTTTCTTATATTTAAATTTCCTATTGATTTTAATTAATTTCTCTGTAAGCTCAGGACCTTGGAGAGCTTTTTGGTTTAAAAAAAAGGGAAAAAAATGGGGAGTGAGAAAGAAGAGAAGAGACAGAGGCTTGTTTACCAGGTGGGACTTCTCAAGTTCTCACAGCAGTAATTAACAGTCATTCTAGTTCCAATTGATGGATTGACATAAATATGTCTCAGAAGAAAACAGCTTACAGAATACATAACTGCTTAATAACTCATATTAAAAATTAAGGTTTTTTTTAAAGTCAGGTGACAAGGACAAGGCTGATTCAGATAATGCCCAAGAATTTGCATCCTTCACACATATAATCGCCTTTTGATAGATTAGACATGATGGCAGCATGCTGCAGATCTGAACATCAGGACCATAGCGACACTAACAGATAATTACTACCTCCACAAATATCTGTGAATGGAATCACTTGTTTTAACACAGATAAGATTAGTATAAAAGTTACAAGGCTGGTATGAGAGATATGATAAATGTAGTCATGACAGAAAACAATCTTTAATTTAGTATGCTCTATCAGTCTAGATATCCCATGAATATTTACCATTAATTCAGTAGGGTGAGGGGAAGAGAGAGTGGAAAAAGTTTAAAATATAAGTGTTGACCTAAGCAATGACTGTTGTAGAAAGAGAATTTTCAGCAGTTTTAATGAAAACAAATTTTAAAGGCAAGCTGAACTGGTGGCCACATGGGAAATACATTTGGGGAACCATTAGAGACAAAAGTCATGTTCCTGTATTTTTATTTTTATTTTTTTACAAGGCAAATAGTAACAATTTTGAATATGTGCTGCTGTTTGTGAGATTTACCAAGTTGAGTATATGGAGGAAATGTGGAATATGAATGGCTTGAAACTGAAACATTTACTGAAGTTCAAAACAAGCCAATTTGATCACATCATACTCCACATCAGGGATCCCAGTTGTAGGGGCTGAGCAGGGCATATAGGAAGCTAATTCAAGTTGTGTGTGCAATGAACCAAACAATTGTTTATATCAAAGAAATGTTGTTCCCATTATTTTTTAGGGTAATCCTTATTAAAGATCTTACCTGCCCAGAACAGGCATGCCCAGATTTTAAATCTCTTTTCCTAAGTCAGTGTTCAGATATAGGATAGAAAAGGTAACCTCTTATAGATATTAAACTCTGAACAGAATACTCTGTTCTAAAATCTTTACTGTTGCAGCCATTGTATTTAGATGTATTAATGTGACTGGCTCTTGCATTTTGCACCTTTCCTGAAGAGCTATTTCTTCTGAATCACCTTCCTCAGAGAATGCTTTTACTAAGGTATACAGCTCCAATTTCTAGCCTCTTTTCTACTGATACCATTTTCCAGCTCTATAAAGCTTGCTAATAATGTTTATGTATAGTTTCAGTGAAAATTCTGTATGAAATATAATTCTTTTAAATATTGAAGAATTGGATTAGTATTTTGAGAAGGCAAGGCATTTAACAAGTTTGTATACACAGAATTACAAAATAGTATTGCAATTAATAGAAACTTTAACAGATCATTAATCTAGCTCATGCTTTTGAAGTCAGATAGTCAATTAAATGGAAAATAAATGATATAATATCCACTCATCTTATTTTATGCTGTTGAACACTACTGAAGATGAGTATTACTCTTCCATCTTTCCCCATGCATGGACCAGGATCCATGGCACTCAGCATCTCTGAAAAATCAACCCTGTCACTGCTAAATACAAACACCTCATGGAAGAAGAGGACCCCTGTGAAAACTTGAAAGCTTGTGTCACAAACTGAACGTGTTCCAATAAAAGATCCCCTTCATCTCTCTAATATTCTGGGACCAACACAGCTACAACACCACTGCATATAAAAGTGCAGTCATTTACCTAGATCCTGATGAAAGAGTTCAGTATTTGTTCCTTCTTTGTAATATTTATTTAGTTTCTCTCTCTTTATAGCTGTTATTCAACAGTATCATACTACAGAGTAGAGTATGAAGTAGGCAAAGAGATAGAAAAGCCATTTAGACTCTCACTTATGCAACAGATGATGATGATGATGATGACGATGATGATGATGTAGGCTACCAAGATCAAAGTCATTTAAAAGTGCAGTCATTTATCTTGATGAGGAGGAAATTGTTAAGCCATGTTTTTGTTATACTTATCCTTCTTTATAATATTTATTTAGTTTCTTTCCCTTAACAGCTATTATTCAACAATATCATACATCATGGCTATGTCAACACTGCCAAAGTAGTTCCAATTAAGGAGTCTTAATTCAAACTAAATTAGTCCCAGTCTACATTAGCCTTTCCTTAGTTCGAACAAAGAAATTCCTTAGTACGAACTAAGGAAAGCTTAGTTCGAACTAGTAAGTACTGGTGGTTAGTTACGACTAAGCACTTAGTTCGAGCATTAGTTTGAACTAATCACGATGTAAACTCGAAGTAACCCTTAGTTCAAACTTAAGAAGTTTGAACTAAGGGCAGTTAGTTCAAACTAACAATGTGGACTAGTTCGAACTAACATTAGTTCGAACTAGTCCATGTTGTTAGTTCGAACTAATAAGTTTGAGGTTAATTCGAACTAACTTTGCATTACAAACTAACAAATTCAAACTAACTTTCCCTAATGTAGGCCCATACTAGACTATGAAGTAGGAAAAGATACAGAAAATCCACTTATGGTCTCTCTTGTGAATCATCATCATCATCATCATCATCATCATCATCATCATCATCACAACGATGATGTAGGCTCCTGAGATCAGGGTCATTTATTTGTTTATTTATTTGTTTAATAAAAATATTAGAACATAAAATGTGTGTTACCTTTCTCAATGTGTATTCTTTTTGCCTCATGTCCCACCTCATGGCCGGCTAAATCACCTTCTTTAGGTCCAGGTAGAACATTAGGTGATAAACCCATCAGCATCTGGTTCATGGATATCCCATTCTGATGTACAGCTGCTAGGCATACACACACAGATACAAAACCAAAAATAAAATTACAACCTTCACAAAAACGTACAATAATGTTAACAATACTACTCATGTCTGCATTTTCATAGCTACTCTCTCAATTATACAAGAAAATTAATAACCTCCAAGTAATTTAATTAGAAATATTAAATCCATTCGGGGGGGGCACTTTTCCCTGCTAATTCTTTTGCTTTAGTGCTTCATGCTAACTTTGATATCTTGGATTGCAAAACATGTTTTAAAACACCAAGCAAGAGATGAAGCTACTCATATTGCCTTCTATTCTTTTTCCAGCAGTACTTCATCCTCATAATTTTGCAATGGCAAGAATATTGGATAGCTAGCCTAGTAGGTTCTTTCCATATCTAATTTCTATAGTCTCTTTTCAAGCAGCATCAAACCCAGCCTCGGCATAATTATGTAAGCTATTAAGACCAGGGTCATAAAAGCCTGAGAAATCCATATGAACCTTTTACGTAAGAAGTTGACACATTCTGAGAAAAAAAAACTAGCTCTGAAAACAATGGCAAAACCAAAAAACCTAAGCAGGATGTTCAGGGAATTTCTGTGGACTAGCTCTCCAGTCCCTTTTCAGGTACCAAACATGGAGAAACTGTTATTAGAAGTGGGATACAGTGTAGCAAGTGAAATAGGGCTCTGTGTTTTATTCTTAAATAAACAAATTCCTGCAGCATCTGAGAAACTTTATTACCCTGCATCCTTGTTCATATATCTAATCAACAGATTATTTCTTGAAGAAATATCTAACCAATGTTTATATCTAACAAGAACCCTATCTTTACACAGGAGATAAAATCATGACTATCTCCTATTCAGGGACAAAAACTTTTGATTTCACCTATTGACAATTTCAACAATGCAATGATGTGTTGGTAGTATAAAAATGAGCAAATATAGCAAATGTGGGGACAGTGTAAATAAATTGAATTCAATATGCATAAAGCAATATTGTCTAAGTTTCTGGGCAGCTGCACTGGAGTACCACAAAAGCCAAGGGTCCACAAATCCTAGATTTCATAAAAAAATGATATTAGTTTGAAATTTCACAGTTTAATTTGACTCTGTCTCTTGTCATTTGTAAAGTTAAAAAATTTTCTCATGTCACTTGCCCCACCATGATGTATTTTATATTTATAAAATACATACACTATGCAGATATTAAAAAAAAATCAGAATTGGTATTTGCCTTTTTATAAATGAGCTATCACATAAAATGTCACTCCCAAAGTCATCTTTAATTCAGAAGTCTATTTAGGGTTACAGTATTGAACAAAACTAGATTTCCTAAAAAAGTATCATAGTCTGTATGTGTTCAGTTCTGAAACTCATCTAGCAAATTGCTTTCCTGCTGCAATTCTGTTTCATGCTTAATATGACATAATGGCAGTTTACATCAGTGCCTATTAATGTGGCATCATGTATTATGATACTGTGAACTGCAGAGCCTCATTTTGAATGATAGCTATTGCAGCTGAACTTCAGAACATGATCCGTCTGAGATCTACTTTGAATTACAGTGTTTTGAGTAGAAAAAAACCAGCTGAACCTAATCAAATTTTAAGTGGTGACAAGAAGTATGTGACCTACGGATTCTGTCTGAAGAGCTCTCAGTCCGTGCAGGTGAGCTGGACACACTGCTGCTTCGATGAGATGATGGATGACTGCCAGGTCTTCGACCTTCTTCAAGAGAAGGAGCAGGAGAAGGGCTGTCTGGAACACGTTCCTACACCCCACAAAAAACAAGATAAATTAAACATAACAACCCTACTGACTACTGAACATCATTTTCCATACAGTAAGTCCCTGTTATCTGAGCGATCTCTAAATCCCACTGTGCTCCAGTTACTCTTCTTGTCTATTCCAGGTATTGAGCCCTCTAAGACTTGTGGCGTGGTATTCTCAGAGGAAGGTTCATACCTCTAGAACATAAGGTATTAAGTTCTATTATGCAGCAAAAGACTTATCCACCCAATCAGGCTTTTAAACTGACTCAATAGACTATTTTTAGCAGCAGTTTGCTGTCATTGAGTTCTGTGGAAAACCTTATTTTGGTTATTTTAAGTGATTTTCGTCACCAGTATCCTGAGAAAGTGGATGCTATTATAATTTTACAAATAAATAAGGGTAAGACAGTGACATCTTCCCTCGTGTGTAGCCACTTACTCCTCAAGTGGTTATACTCATTTCAATGGTACTACAGGATGAGTAAAATACCCAAAATCTGGCTTTAAATAAATAAAACAACCACAATAGAAAGCTTTTTACATACTAACATGCTGCAGAGAAAATGTATTCTGTTCATGGCTATTCAACATTTTTTTTTAAGGAATCCTTTTTGAAATAGCCTGGGCCTGTGTTGTTGAAAAAACTGTACTGGCAGTTAATATAAGTATCAGAAATATCCGCTATTCATCCAGCATTATATAAACTGAATGAACAAAGTGAGGTGAACTTGGCTACCAGAGAAAGAGAATTTATTTACCTGTACAGTAAATGGAGTTCTCTAAAATGTTTTGTCCCTTTGGGTGCTTCACCTTAGCATGTGATTGTCCATACACATTTGACTGGATATTTTAGTTAGCTATATCCATGGGCCAATGCCTCCACTCAACACCTCTTTATGTTCATTTGCAAAGGCATATAGGGAGAGTGGACTCATCAGCACTCTAGTTCTTTTTCAACCATAATGTGCAGAAGTAAGTCTCTGCATCAGAAGGGAATGAAGGTGGTTGATGGAGAGCCCATAGGAACAAAACATCTTAAAGAACTCCAGTTACTGTACAGATAATCAACCTCTCCCTCTTTTTTTTTCTTAAATTATAATTTCTGTGAGTACTCTGCATTAGGAGATTCCCAAGCTGTATTTCAATGAGAAATGAGTGCTAAGGAAGCAGATGCAGTTCAGATCAGAGAACACCATCACCTAAGGTCATATCCACCTTAGAAGCAGATACAATAGCATAATGCATGGAGAATGTGTGGCCTTGTAAATGGGTATGTCTTAAGAGGTGTATTAAGTCCTTGTGGAATGGAAAGACACTTGAGGTGGGGAATGCACTCTAGAAACTTCATAACTAGCTGAGATGCATCATGAAACAGATTTTGATGGCCTTTGAGTAGAATTTGGTTGTCCCTTCATCCTTTCAGTGAAGGAGGTAAAGATTATTGGAGAGACCCAGAACAGTTTCATTCTATCAATGTTGAAGGCAAGAGCCCTTCTCACAGACAAGCTAAAAGACCAGTCACTTTTCTTGAGGAATGAGAGTTGATTTGTATGGAATTCTAATAATAGTTTAGGCAGGAAGTGACAAAGAAAGATAGGCTATTTTATCTTATACAGGGAGTCAATCATGAGTGGCTCTAGCTCTTCCACTCTTCTGTCCAAGATTATAGCTATAAGAAATGAATTCTGGAAAAGAAAAATGAAGGCATGAATAGCTGCCCCTGGGTTCAAACAGAGAATATCTCAGGGCATTAAGAAAAAGGTTAAGGTCAGGTCCCAATATGGAGTAGGGCTTCTTGACATAGGGAAAGAGGTTAGAAAGACCATATGGAATCTAACTGTGGTAGGTTATTGAAAATACACAACCCTTTGACTGGCAAGTGTGAGGTTGTACTGGCAGTTAGGTGGACCCTAAAGGAAGTGACTGACAAATGAAGTGGCTAACTGAGTATTCTTGTAGGAAGCCACTCAAAGATTAATAGGTTGATGGCTACAACCACCTTTGGAATGCAGATTTTTCTTATAGTATATTTTCTAACATTCAGAAGTAGTCTTAACTTTGGGAGAACAGTCCAGTTCTCTGCCTGAGAACCATCAAGGAACCAAACCTTGAGATGGAAAGAGATGATAGGATAAGTCATAATGCCTGGTTCGTACGTGAAGGGATCCACCAGGAGTGGAAAGGGAAAGGTGATTGCAGAAAACAAAGTGAAACAAAATGAGGAACCACATTTGCTTCAGCTATATTGGTACTATCAGAATAGTTATTGCTCTCTCCATTGCTTTAGGTTCTTCAGAGCCGTGAGGATCAATGATGTTGGAGTGTAGGTGTATCAGAGAGTAAGAGGCCAAAGGATGAGGAGGGCATCTCCCATTGACTTTTGGCCATAATCGCCCCTTGAGCAGAATCAATGGCACTTTGCATTGGATGGTGTTGCAGAGATTCATCTCTGGAAGGCCCCAGGACTGAAAAATGCTCCGAAAGTTTGGGTAGCTGAATTTATTTCCATGCTTTGGTGAAAGTGCCTAATCTTTTGTCCTGCAAGTCAGACAGATATCCTCTGACATTTCGATGTTATGGGATATGCACAAGTTCCACAGTCATGTTGATTCTGCCCATAAGGAAGGGAACTTCCTCCCACTTGCCAATTTATGCAAAACATTTCCACTATGTTCTCCAGGATAACTTTGACAAAATAGCTGCTCTGAGTTTGAGAAGACTAATTTAGATTGTCACTTCCGATGGAGTTCAGTCCCGGGGTGTAAAGTTCTGGAAATTGGTAGCCAATCCAGGAGAGAGGCATCCATGTTGCTGACCTTTGATGGGGTTGGACATGAAAATGGAACTCTAACAGTCTCAAGTCAGGCCTGCAGGCATTGAAAGTACAATCCTATCTGAGACAGGTGTAAATGTGGAACGGTCATAGAGTAGCCCTGAAATCTTTAAAAGTGGAGAGAGATATCAGGATTATTATTAAAAACCACAGCCCCTTCAAAGGGTAGGTCCTTCATCATATTCCGCAGCACCTCCCTGGGAAGACAATAGGCTTGCAGCCAAAAGGCTCA
The DNA here is from genome assembly GCA_007922195.1 of Podocnemis expansa. NCBI lineage: Eukaryota > Metazoa > Chordata > Testudines > Podocnemididae > Podocnemis > Podocnemis expansa. Next base: position 35,913,930 of record ML681993.1, on the reverse strand, counting down.
ATGAATGGCAATGACAATTGTCATTAAACATCAGCCGGTGTAAACTGGCTGATGGAAGCTTGTAAAGTATCTTTTACACTCATCTAGACTTACCAAATGAAGGCCTGAAACAGCTTGCTTTGGTCTTGAGGCAAATGATTAATAAAATATGAACATTTTCCATAGTTTGTGAAATCATATTTTGCCATGGAAGTCTTATAGTTTGCAATGCTAATTACATTACAACTGATGAAATAGCTCTTATGGCTAAAAAGTGTTTCCACTCTTTGTGCAATATAGTCAATTTGAAACAAACTTGTTGAATCCTTTCACTGATAGTATTCATTATCGAGAAATTGGTGGGGCATGAGGAACTGGGAAAAAAATATATTCCAGACCCTTAAAGTACGGCAACTTATCCTAGGGGACAGACTGCCTACCAGGAAGTGTACTTTCTGGATCTCCATCAGGCCCTCTGGGGTGACTCCCCTCCATTTTCATAAGATCTTGAAAAAGCCCTGCAGTCATCTGCATGAGATGGTGGATGTGGAGATAATAACTGTTTCATCCAAGCAGAAGGACCAAGAGCCAGACAAGTACCCCAAAGTCAACTACTACAGGAGAGGCCCAAGAAAGAAAACAACAGAACACCACTGGTCATCACATATAACCGCCCAAGTCAGACCCTACAACAGATCATGAATGACCTACAGCTTATTCTCAAAGATGATTCCTCACTCTATCAAGCCTTGGGAGACAGACCTCTCCTCAGCTACAAACAGCCCCCCTAACCTTAAACAGATACTCACCAGCAACTATAGACGTAACAACAGAAACAAACAAGCACATACCCCTGCAACAAACCACACTGACAACTTTGCCCACATATCTGCACAACAGATAACATCATAGGACCTAATCAAGCCAGCTACTCCATAAGGGTCTCATTCATCAGCTCATCCACCAATTTGATTCATGCCATCATGTGCCAGAAATGCTCCCACACCTTATACATTGGACAAACAGGGCAATTGCTGTGCAAAAGAATAAATGGGCACAAAACTGACACCAGAAATCAAGGCATTCAAAAACCAGTTGCTGAGCACTTCCGTCTTTCTAATCATTCTGTGGATGACTTGTTAATGGCTGTGCTCAAGCAAGCCAATAGGATATCACGACTTAAAAGAGAAAGAGCTGAACTACAGCAGATATGCAAATACAATTGTGTGAAACCAGGATTAAAATTTGTGACTGTGGATTCTTTTTCCATTACAACAGATGATTTCATTTCACCTTCCTCTATGTCAGAGGTCTCAAACACATGGCCCGTGGGTTGCATGCAACCCTTAAAGCTATGTCCTGTGGCCCGCAATAACACTATTTTTACTGCTATCTGTAATATCATTGCATGAAAAAGTTTCAGTGATGTGGCCCTTGGGCTACCATACTAGTCCTCATGAGGCCCTCATGGTGATTAGAGTTTGAGACCCCTGCTCTATGTGTTGTTTCCCCATGTTTGAATCTTAACTACAGCTTTTATTTGCTGTTACAGAATGACCTGATCCCAAGACTCACACTCCCCTGCTTTTATTTTCCTCCCATTCTGTAAGTTCCCCCATCTTCAAAGCATCTGATGAAGTGGCATTTTCTCCCATGAAAGCTCATGCAACAAATAGATTCGTTAGTCTTTAAGTGCCACAGGATTCCTTGCTTGTTTTGTTCAGTAGTGATATCTTCTACCCAACCACTAGCTCCTGCTCCTCCAAGTGGTCTTCCTGGTGTGGAAAATCCTGATCTACCAGTTGCTGTTGGTCTGGATGCAGCCTTTGGCAGGGAGATATACTGTAATACTGGTCAGCATAAGGATACCTGATTCCAGGAAGTCTACTATAGTGTCATATAGAAAACAGGAATTGGGACCTCAAGGGAGTTCCTGCCAAGGTGGAAGTGGACATCTGCAGTTTTCTGGGGGCTCCTTCTTACAGAATACTTCCAAAGAGAAAGGCTGAAGTGGGAAGGAGTCCTGGACAGAAATGCCCATATCAGACAATGTACCCTTTTCTGTGTTTCTGTGTCCAGCGAAGGAGCCCTTCTAGGAGCCAAGGAGGAGGGGCAACAATCAGGTCAGCACTGGCAGGAAAAATTTTGCATAGGGGTAGTAGCACCAATGAAAATTATGGCTCCAAAGATTGTGACAGTGCTGCCAAAGGATCCCTCTCAGTGACCCTTAAAAAGCCTCTACAGCAACAATATTTTAATGGGAAAGGAAGCTAGTGAGTACTGGAGAGCCAGGGCAGCGTCACAGGAACTACAAATGGCACCTGAGATGATGTGGTGACACAGTCTTTGCTTTCCTTGTGGCTATCGTGCAAGAAAGACAGCACCAGAACATGCGCTGAAGGCTTCTTAGAAGAGTCCATGATTCTAGTGCAGTCCTTATGTGCAAAGATATGCTGGTCTGGTACCATTGATGGTGCTATTCAGAGCAGTTCACAATAAGACTTCATGATGCAGAGTGTACTAGGAGGGTTTTTTGTTTGTTTGTTTGTTTTAAACTGCATGTGAGGGTATTTCATGATGGTTTCAGTGGTATCCATGCCAGGGCAGGAAGTTTCTTGTTTCTAATCTCAAAAGTGACTTTCTCCTCCTTTTGGAACCTCTCTCCAGAGAATGGGTATTCTTCCTTTGTGAATACTTCACTTTCTAAAGCTGCTCTGTGGTCTCTGCTTACTGAAGGTTCAAGTTAACGAAGCAGCCTGAGTGGTGAAGCCAGTGTATGGCAGTGGAAGGATGTTGAACCCTAGATTTCACAAAATGCTGGATCAGGACACACTTCAGTCTGCCTTTCTTCAGCTCCCTAAACCCAGAGTGTACCTTGCACTTTGATGATGTATGAGATTTTTTGAGACTGTTAGAATTTTCATTGCTGAGAGGAAAGACTTGTTACAGGTTTGATAAGATTTGAAAGCTGGAGACTTTTGCATAACTTGAGAAAAGAGGCCACAAAACAAAGAAAGGTTGGGGGGTAAAGAAGGGCATAGATGAAAAGAAATGCCCATGGGCGGGGGGACTTCCCCCAAAATTCAAGCTTCTGCTTAAAATAAATACGAAACAAAATTAAATACAATATTAAGAAAATTACAGAATAAGGCAGTAACTGTTAGGTTAACAATGGACACCACAACACTATCTCAAATTGATGATGGTTGAGAAGGAACTGTAGTGGTAGAAGGTATGCCCCTCCCTATTTACCCTTATACAAAGCATGAGGTTGGGTACGGTTCTAGTGTGAGCTGAGAACTAAAATCTCTGATCAAGGGTCCACAGGCAAAGAGTGTAATAAAGAATAACCTGAGAAGCTGGGAAGTGCCACATCTCACAGAAATGAGCTGATTAACAGATTCATAATGATATATCATGAAAATAGGTCTCTGAGACTTATTTAGCAATAAAGGCCAGATTTTCAGAAGACCTCAGGACCCAACATCTCCCACCTAGGAACCTAGATTATGGTCCATACTTACAAAGACTTACATGCATGTTTATTGTTACAGACACTGTGAGTGCTCTCACTGAACTTAATGGACCTATTAGAGGCCTTTGTCCAGTTCTTACTGATATGAACAGAAAGGCTGCCATTGTTTAAAATGTGAGTTGGATCAGACCAACAGCATGTAAAGTTGTAGATAGAAAAGAATCACAGAGTTAGAAGGGATCTCATGACACCATCTAATCTAACACCTTGGGGTATGAACCCAGAGCCATGTGTATGTAAAGCAGATATGCTAGCCACTACACTATTTACAGTTAAAAAGCAAGTGCTCATTTTCAGGATCAGAGTCTGATAAAACCAGAGTGAACTCCTGGGCGCATTAGCTTCAGTGAAGCCAGGCTTTCGCCCAGAATTTTCAAGGAGCTTCAGTTTTCAATTAGGCACTTGAACAAGAAGTTATATTTTCAAGAAGTTCTCAGCACCCTACAGCTCCCATTGTGATTAACTTTGCTGCTTGATGTATAGATCCACAATGGAGTCTAAATAAAGATTTTTATTGTAACAATTTCCTGTTCCAAAGCAGTAGCCATGTTAGTCTAGTTCAGAAAAATAAACAAGGAGTCCTATGGCACTTTTCAAGACTAACAAATTTATTTTTCACATGAGCTTCCCACTTCATCAGATGCCAGAAAGCAGGAAAAAAAAAAACTGCAGCATCTCACAGAAAACACTGAAAAACTGGGGGGGGGAACTATCCCAAAGTGGGACTTCACCTATGAAAGCTCATGCTAAAAATAAATTTGTTAGTCTTTAAAAGTGCCACAGGACTCCTTGTTTGTTTTACTCTAAAAATGACCAAGACATTGCTATGTATACATATTTCATATAAAAAAAATCTAGAAGTTTATCATTCATTCATGATGCTATTTTATTTCCAAATATCCATTTAAATGTTCTTTGAAGTAGTCTCTATATTTGGCTTGTGTCAGAGATACATTAACTGAACAAACGAGTCCTTTGGCACTTCCAAACTAACAAATTTATTTATTGCATGAGTTTTTATGGGAGAAAATCACGCTTTGTCAGACACTTAGAAGATGTGGGAACTTACAGAATGGGAGGGAAATAAATGCAAGGAAGTGTAAGTCATGGGATCAAGTCACAATGGAACAGCAAATCAAAGCAGTTGTTAAGATTCAAACAGTGGCTGCTGTTCCCCAGTGTTTGGATCTTAACAACTGCTTTGATTTGCTGTTACAGTATGACCTGACTTACACTTCCCTATATTTATTTTCCTCCCATTCTGTAAGTTCCCCCATCTTCAAAGTGTCTGATGAAGTGTGATTTTCCCCATGAAAGCTTATGCAATAAATAAATGTGTTAGTCTTTAAGTGCCAAAGAACTCGTTTGTTTTGCTGAACTAGACTAGCATGGCTTTCAGCTAAACAGATAATTTTATCTTCTTTCATGGAAACCTGGGTTTTCTGAATAATCCTTATCAGAAATTTTATAAATAACAGAAAATAATTTTCACCCTTACTTTCCAGGCAGCTTTGTCTCTGACATAATGAAATAATACATCTTCTATCTGCAATAGTGGCACACATAAAAACCTTCTAAAGTTGATGTATAAAAATGCTTATGCAGAAGGACCGTGCTGTTCTTTCTGATACCCCAAACCAAATTTGCAACAGTTATGTCATTATACAGCACATACAGTAACTGGATGAACATTTGGTTTTTTGCATGCATTCAATAGGAAATTAACAACACATCTATAGTAATCAATACAATTGCTGAGGTTAAAGTTGAATAGGAGTGTTTGCTATATATGCTATAGTAATTGCCTAGGGACTCAATGGGTCTACTAATGGAGAGGGTGAGGACCTTTCAGAACAATGTATCACTACATTTAAGTGGATTCTACTCTAATAGCCTTTATTTTTTAAGTTAAAAACATTGATGGGGAAAGTTTAACTGCATTGTTGCTCTAGGCTTATTATGAGTTTGATTGTGTTTAGATGCCCATGAACTGAATAGTCAAGTGGAGAATTAGAAGGCACATGTTCTCAGAACATAGAAGATATATTTCTTTATATTTAAGAGCATTTAAGTATGAACAATGTACAGATTCAGTATAAATGGAAACAGAGCATATTTAATCCTTTAATTTAATATATAATTTCTCTTGTTTGACATACAATGTATTGGCTTTTGAAGGGTTTCATTAAAATGAAATCCAGTCAGCATACAAGATTTGAATACGGAGTTTCAGAGTAAATTAATTTATTTAAATGGCTTAATTTGCTTACCCTATTTATTTATGTGTGCTATTACAGCACATTTTATAAGATGGAGACAACTAAAGGAATGCATAGGGCTACATAATATAATTATTACTGAAACAAACCAGATAATGAGTTTTATTCACATGTAATAAGACATAGCAAGAGAAAGTCTATAAGGGAACTAGTAAACTGGGTTTATCAGTTCATTTATGGAATATCCTTTAACCTCAATAGACAAGGGAGTGAACTGCATAACTAAAAGTATAATTAATGTAATACCTCAGCTCACTGCTTTATAGTCTTGCTTCATAATTCCATCAATCAATAACATACAATCTCTTGTAATTTTCTGTCTTTATCAAAGCTAGATGCAATAATAAATGGAAATGCTAGTAATAATAAATTTATTCTTGCTCTATAAAGGGCATACTAATAAGCTAATAGTGCTAGACTACCGACATAGAAATGTTATTCTATCCCTTCAGCAGGGTATTTGTGGAGAAAAGATGGACTTACGATAGGTACATTTATGTTTTGAAAGCACTTTATTTTAAGAACTTTTTAATAAGCAAACATATAAAAACATGTTCAGTTAATAAATCATACTGGCTTTCAGCAAAATCCACTATCATAGCTGTCTCTTTTGTCTGATGGAAACACCTCTTTTGGACCAGAAGGTCTACATCAGAGTCAGAGCTTTCTGATTTTTAATCCTGGCTCTGACAATAACTCAATTCCAGTGCCTTGTGAATATTGCCAAGGCTTTGTTTACACTAGGCAATATTTTCTAAAATTCATTCCTATTCCTGTTGCCAAATCAGCTCTACATATATAGGGGAAGATTCTTTTTGACTCTACAACCTCTGCACAGTTCAGATCCAAATCAAAGGCTTCCAAAGCCAGCCAACACCTCTCAACTTCCTGCACAGGCAGAGATTCAGGGGCGCAGATGAGGCACGTCAAGAGCAGGAAGAGATTGTGTGCCATTGGAGGACTGTGAACTCTGGCAATTTCCTTGTGAGAGCATTACTAGCTGGCATATGTTACAGAAGTCTCCAAGCACAGAACCCAGAAGTTACAACCAAATCTTGGTCACAGATTTTCCCTCCTGTGACCTGCTGGCCCATTATATGTAATGCTTCCATTTCAATCATTCATCTTCTGGTTCTACCCAAAGTGCATCAACTTAATTTAGGAGGAGCCACCAACCCAATGGCATTTCTAAAACCTGTCACCACAGAATCTAGGAATTGTACTGGAATACAGAAAGTCAGGTTTCTCTCCTACTTTGGGTATTTAGCATTTCATAGATACACCTAATATACTGATTATTGATTGTGGTTCTGTTACCAACTTAATGTTTAATTATTTATTTTCTTTGGATATTTACACCATTATTGTACTTGCAATGAATGTTAGCTCTAAAGGTTAGCAGTTTCCAGGATCACTCTTATTTCTATTTTACTGGTCTGTGCACAGCTATATTTGGTTATGTGTCACCTCCTTTCTCTTTTCCAACTACTCAAAATATTTGTTTTGTGTCTTTTTTTCTCTAATCCTGCCTGGTAACCAGGAAGCAAGCTTTACAGATAGGCATCACTGAGAGATTTACCTATTACAGATATCACCTAAGTCCCAGTCTGCCCCTTCTTAGCCTTCCAGAAATGGTAGAAAACTTTCTGTCAGGTAGGTATCCAGTAACTCTCATACACTTTTTAGGACATACATGTTCACTTACTAGTTATTAGTGATTTGCACAGGGCATTCTTTAGCTAGTAGCATGCCTGAAGTCAAAAACCCAAAGGGCAAGCTCTTCAAAATACCTCAGTTCTCCTTTAGCTGCCAAAATGAGAAGTCATATTTTCTAAGAAACTAGTTATATGTGTTAAATCTGGAGCTGTTGGGTGCTGAAGCATTGTGAAAAGCTGGTCCTTATTCCAATGCTCTTTAAAATCTGATTCCAGTTGTGGAACCTAGCCTTTCAAAATTGGTTACTAAGATATTTTGAAATTTTGGCTCCAGGGTTTTCCCATTAGGAAGCACTTGTCTTTCATCACAGTGTTAGAATTTCCCTGGTATTAGAATTTAAGGACCCACAATATCTAGTTGCTAGTTTGATACCTTGAGACATACAACAAATATCTAGATTAGATTAGATTGAGAAAACATTTTCTGCTACACTTTGCCTGTCCTCATTGTAGTATCTGATAAATGGGGAAAACATTCTAAAAATGCAGTTTCCTTTGAGGAGCTAGATCTTCCTCTTGCCCTCCATGCCAGAAGATCAAGAACAGATTTCATCCCACATTGTCTCTGGATGTAGTGACATTTCCACCAGGACATGGGAAGGTAGAAACTTGTTTTACAGGATTTATGAGGTTGTGGATCACCCCCAGAATCACTACCCACTTTATCTTTCTTTCAGAACACTCAAAATAACCTTGCAAAAGCTTCTATCTTGTCACCTCCTCTCAAGCCAGATGAAGGGACTTAAAGCACACTCACCAAGTCCTTACAGACAGGTCTTAACCCTGCAGTATGAACAAAAGTATATGAAAAGAACAAACTGTGATACTTTTCCTTTAAGGAAGGCTCCTGTGCTTATCGCATTTGCTTTCTTCCTCCTATTCCAGTTCACAGAGAAAGGTGTTTTATCTGCCCCCTTCTCCTTTTTGCAGAGAGTTCTTTTGATCCAGAAATTCCACCTCATACCCTCAGGGAAAAATATCCCATAACCAGAACTCCTCCTTCAAAACCCTGTACTGAAGATTTAGCTATCCCAGGTCTCTTGCCCTATACTTGAAGATGGGAAAGGGAGATGGATCAATGCTAGGAATGTAATCAGATTTCTTCCAGTCCCTTGTCACTTGAGGTTTTTGCCCAACAACTTTGCCCTTCAACATCCTAATTTCCTGGAAGCAGTGATCCATGATCTTTTAGACAAAATATACCCAGTTCCACTCCTCTCTCAAAGATCAGAGAAGGATTTTAGATGAAAATTCCTAAATCCATTCTCAAGCCTTCTCTGCTGATGTCCCTTATAGTCAGCATTCTCTCATGTGTCTACCTTCTCAGTTCTGGTGTGGTTCATCATTCATCTCCTTGATCCTTTTGGAGTTTGCATAATGTTCATACTGTGGGCTAACTTTGACCTTCATCCTGTTTAGAGTCTCACTCTTTCAGTGCCACTGCTTTTGTTTTTCTGGTCCTCAATCGCTTAGAAGTTAATGCCATGGCAGTGCTCCTCCCCTCTAATCAAGGGCGTTGGAACTTTAGTAGAAACAGAGGGGGGATCAAGGACAAAGCCCCTTCCATTTCAGGAGCTAGCTGCTTCAGCAGTAAGATACCTGCCCTCCTTCTGATGCCCCAGCAGCCTCTGGTGGGGGAAAGGTGTAGTTGCAGTTTCTTACTTGGCAGAATCTATTACTCTGCAGGGGGGAAATAACTCCGCTGGGGATATGAATTCTGCACTTATGTTTCTTTTGTTAAAAGACGGGTAGACATGGTCCTCCCACTTTTAAAATGGGGTTTGTATGGCCCTTTCCTCTTCCTCCCTCCCCACTTCCACGATGCTCCCCCCAGTTCCACCAAATTGCCTCTGGCTACTTTGAACCTGAACTTATCCATCTAATCTGATTTGATTTTTCACAAAACTCACCTTGTGGGCTCTGTCATCCTTTAGTTCCAGTAACTGGGCACCTTTGATTTTGCAGAATGCACAAGGTGTTAGAAGCATATTTTTACTTTTCTTTATTTGTAACCCTTTATATCTTTATTCCTAAGGCTTGGTATCACTTAATCCTGTGTCCTTTTGTGAAATAAACTTGTTTTTCTTAAGTTATAAACAAATTTCAGTTACATTAATGAGCTCTAGTGTATTGTCTTTTTAAAGGAGCGGTGAACTTAACATATGTGAGTGTTCCAGGAGATGGTGGGGCACTTCAGGGAGGTTTGTCTCTGGAGAAGCAGGGATTCACTGTTTATTACCTGCATGACAAGGACTGGATAGGCAGAGTCTTGAAGACTTTACTGGCAAGAAAGACAAGCTGTGCATCAGGGAGATGTTACACATCTTAGTAGTAAAATTCTTACTTGCTGTGGCTGACAGGGAAACACTAACTCACAACTCTGGGAACCTCAACAGATTGTCAAGAGAAACCGTATTAGGAAAATTGGGGATTCTGTAAAAAGTCACTGAGTGGTGGAAGTTGTAATTTGTCCTGCTGTGCAAGTGCACTGTCTTTTGGTATCAGGGTTGTGAACCATAGTATCATAGCATTTAAGGCATCCAGAGTTGGCAGGGCAGGCATTGACAATGCCTTACTGGTCTGGGTTGAACCCCCAAACTGTCACAGTACACATACACACATTTGATATGTGCAAAATTCATATTATATGGAATATCCTTGTAGATTTCCTCAAAGATTCCTGTCAGTCAAGACAGGGTTATGTGACCTTTAATAGCTTTGTAGTACTGCTCTCACAGATCGTCAACAATTTTTGTCATCTATAGTCCATGTTGCACCATCAGAATCATACTCTGCAGCCTTCTCTTTATTTTAGGCAACAGGTCACATAAAATTCCTGGACAAGGGACAACCTATCTCTGTGTTTTGCTGATGAAACACATTGACTCTGCAAATTAATGACTGACTAGTCAATAGCTGTCCAGAATTTCATGACTATGTGACTTCATATAGAGAAGCTGAAGCACAATGGAATTCAGCATGTTCTACACATTTGAGGTAAAAAGTGCCTGAATGAAATGTATACTGTTGATATAGTATTCCAGCTCTGGATTACTGTAAAACACTTCCTTCCCTTTCTTCTGCTATTTAGATTTCTCAGGAACAATATATCACACAAATACTGTGGAAAAAATGAGAAAAACAATCATGAAAATAAAATGAAATAGTAACACAATTTTAACCTCCATACAAATGGGAAGGCATATCCAACACAGTCTTCAATTAAAACAGAATGTTGAAGTTACTGTGAGACAGATACTATAAAATCGGAGGAAACATTTTACTTCTCAGGAGTCATGTTGGCTAAATATTTTGCTGACTGAGTTCTACTATTGGCTGAGAGAGGGATATGTTCCTGTAAACAAAGTCAAGCTTCAGCAGAGGACAAATGAAATTGCAGCTTATTTTGGTAATGGAGGAATAAAAGAACTATAGTTTGGTGTTTTTAATGTACAGTGGAAAATTACTGTGCTGCAGGTCACTTTCTCAACCTACAGTACAATCATTTCCTACTGAAAGTCTTGACTCTAAACAATATCTACCACAAATATGTATGTGAATCATAGAATTAACTGAAGTCAATATTAATAGGAAATATGCATTTCACAATACCCTTCATATTTACATGCATCTTTCTTCTCGGGGGAAAATTATAACCATTCGATGTACTGGAAGCTAAGCCTTTTGAAGCCATGGGCAGGTGATAAAAGCCACCTCATGTCTAAAACGTCCCCGTGTCACAGCTGTCATACTCAGTGTGATTCACTGCTGTCACAATCTGCTGTCCCTGCTTGTTGCTGCATTTCTTTTATTCATGCAACTCATATATCTAAATATTCCATTAGAAAAGGACATCTAATGTTCATCTCGTGTTTGAAAGGGCACAACACACACTTTTAGAATTTAATTCTGATGACTTGTATATGAACTGGACATTACCAAATCTAACAGGTCTCTTCACTGGTTCATTTTTTAATGCTTCTCTTACAATTTTCTCTCTTTCTGAGCAGCTTAGCATTGCTAAAATATTTGGTTAACATGTGGACTTATTTCAACTTCTTATCAACTGGAAATGTAATATTGTCCTGTAATGGAATGGCATTTAAAGCTTTGTGAATTTATAGATAACAATAATGACTGTGGACTTGGTAAATTGGAGGGAAAGGTCAGCAAGCCATCTAGGCACTGTTCACAAAATCAAGTCTTGTCTCCAACGAACACAATGTTTATCATCTCAGGATCCAGCATCTACCAGGCTTGCTCTCAATTACAGAAGTGTAAATCCAGAACAATTCTGTTGAAGTTCACTGAATTAACTTATATTTACAAGGGTAGGAATTTGCCTCATTTCCTCTAATATAAAAAGAACGTGTTAATTAGAAAAAGATAAACTTGTTTTGTCTAATTTCAAATACATCTGACATTTAGGTTAAGAAACTGAATTAAATAATTATTAGGGTTCACAATCCTCTTAACACCATCTCTGGTAAAAAGAAAAGAAACAAAATCAAATGAAAGGTTGAGTGAAAAAGGGAACAGGGAGAGAAAAAATAAAATCAGAAAGCCTCAAAATGTAGAAAAAGTAAAGATATACATTTAAAAAAAAGTAGTTCTGTGACAAAGAACAATACTTCATGATGTTTAGTGATATGTCTAGCGTCAATATTAAGAAACAGAAATATAGTTTTGATTTTTCCCACATCAAGATATCTCATGCATTTGAAAGATTTAGACTCTCTCTAGTTTCATTCCAAAGAGGCAGCCGTGTTAGTCTAGTTCAGTAAAACAAACAAGAAGTCCTGTGCAGTGCTTAAAGTATAATTTGGTGGGATTTGGAACCCTCCTAAATTTCCAGGCTCCCTTCACGCACTGTCCAGGTCCCCTTCACACACCCCAGCTATAGCTCCCACAAATGCGTCCCCTCACCACAGCTACTGCCCTCACCCCACCTACTGTCCCCCCAAACACCTGCCCCTATACCAGCTACTGCCCCCCACCCCAGCTCCTGTCCCAAAAATGCCTGCTGCCCCACTCCAGCTACTGTCCCTGAAACACCTACCTCCCATCAGACCCCTCTTTCCCCATGTCTTCCTCAACCCCAGTCCCCATTCCCTAAGCCCCATGCCCCCATGTCACCACTTCCTAACCCCCCACCCCCTAGCTCCCCCATCTTCACTCCGCTCCCTTCAGCCCCCAACCCCTCCACACCTCCCCAGCCCACCATCCTGACCCCTTCTTCCCATCTCACCCCCCACTCTGAGCCGCCAGCTGCCTGACTGTCCCCAAACCACCACCACCCATAGCTCCCTTACCCATGCTGCCAAGGTTGCTGAAGAGCCAGGCCAAGCCAGGCCAAGGGGAGAGAGGCTGCAGCTCTGGCCGGCCAGTCAGCTAGCTGGCACAGACCCAAGACTCAGTCTGGGCTGTGCATGCCACCCATGCCCAGCAGGAAGGAGCGGGGAAAGGGAGTGGGCTCTGGGGAAAGGGAGCCGGGCTTGCTCCAGCCTACAGCCCCTTGAGCCCACTCTGGGGGAATGCACTGCTTTCCAGTGTGTTCTTCTTTTTTTAGTGGGCCCTGGGATGCAGCATTCCAGTGAGCTCCTCTATTTTTAGGGGGCCTCATAGTGCTGTCCCCTAACATTCCAGCTTACTTTAACCTCTGGTCCTGTGGCACTTAAAGACTAACCAATTTATTTATTGCATGAGCTTTCATGGGAGAAAATCCAACTTTGTCAGGTGCTTTGAATATGGCAGAACACAATGCCATCCACAGCCTCAGAAACAACTCTGACATCATTATTAAGGAGGCTGTCAAAGGAGGTGCTGTCATCATCATGAATAAATCAGATTATGATCAGGAGGCTTATAAACAACTCTACAACACAACATTCTGCACACCACTTTTCTCTGACGCCACTGAGGAATACCGAAAGGAACTATACTACCTACTCAAGAAACAATTGAAGGCAGCATTGGAACAAATAAAGACAAACACACAATAAGAACCCTGACCTTGGCTATTCTATCTATTACCTAAAATCCATAAAAAAGGAAATCCTGGATGCCCTATCATCCAAGGAGTTGGCACTCTTACAGAAAGCTTATCTAGCCATATGGACTCCCTCCTCAGACCTTATGCTATCAACACTCCTAGCTATTTTCAAGACACCACTGACTGAGAAAATTTCAATACGTTGGTGAGCTTCCAGAAACCACCATCCTGGCCACTATGGATGCAGAAGCACTTTACACCAACATCCCACAAAAGGATGGATTACAAGCTTTTAGAAGAATCATCCCAGATGATGCCACAGCATATCTTGTGGCTGAACTTTTGTGACTTTTTACTGACCCACAACCATTTCAGATTTGAGGATACCTCAAAAGTACCTTCAAGTCAGCAGCACTGGTATGGGTACCTGGATGGCCCCACAATATGCCAACATTTTTTTGGGTGACTTAGAACACCGTTTTCTCAAGTCTTATCCCAAAGCACCTGTCCTCTACTTATGCTACACTAACGACATCGTCATCATCTAGACCCATGGTTAGTATGAGTTTGAAGGCTTCCACAGAGATTTGAAAAATTTCCATTCACTTAGCCTGGAATACTCCACACAGGAGATTCACTTTCTGGACACTTAAGTAAAAAAATAGGGATGGACACATAAGCGCCAACCTATACTGAAAACCTACTGATCAGTATAGTTACCTACATCCCTCAAGCTTTCATCCAAAACACACCACATGATCCATTGTTTACAGAAGTGGTCATCAAGCCATGGGTCTCAACCCAGTACTGGGTCACAGTACTGCAGCACTGCCACTGGGGAGGAACAGGGGAGAGGAAGCAATGGTGGGAAGCAGGTCCTGCTGCTACCTGCAGACCAGGGCAGCCAGCTTCCTTTAAAATTTCCCTCAGTTGCTTCCATCCAGGGATAGCAGCCATGGGAAACTGACAAGGACGCTGACCTCTTTGGGTCATCAGGTTTCAGCAGAGTGGCCAGGGTCCTTGTCAATTTCCCATGGCTGCTATCCCAAGGATGGAAGCAGCCACAGGAAATTGACAAGGACGCCAGCCATTCTGCTGAAACCTGATGACCCTGAGCAGCCAGAGTCCTTCTAAATTTCCTGGGGCTGCTACCCACAGGCCAGGGTAGAAGCAGCCACAGAAAATTTCAAGGACTCTGGCTGTCCAGCTGCTACCTGCAGCCCAAGGCAGCTGGCATCCTTGTCAATTTCCCACAGCTGCTAACCCTGGGTGGAAGCAACCATGGGAAGCTTCAAAGGATGCTGGCTGCCCTCGAGTTCAGGTAGCAGTAGGACAGCCAGCATCCTTGTTAATTTCCTGCAGCTCCATCCACCCAGGGGTAGCAACCATAGGAAACTTATGACTGTGTTGGGTTGGGTCATGGTCATAAATAATTATTTTTCAACTGGGTTGCAAGAAAAAAAAAAGTTTGACGATCACTGGTCTACAGCCAAGCCCTCTGATATAATCACATTTGTTCTGATGCCTCAAATAGAGACAGACACCTTCAGGATCTCTATTAAGCATTCTTAAAACTACAGCACCCCGCTGCAGAAGTGAAGAAACAGATTGACAAAGCCATGTGAGTACCCCAAAGTCAACTACTACAGGAGAAGCCTATTACAGTGTGACTGGTTCCCTTAACTTTTACTCCCCTGCATTTATTTTCTCCCATTCTGTAAGTTCCCCCATCTTCAAAGAATCTGAAGAAGTGGGATATTCTCCTAAGAAAGCTCAATGCAATACATACATTTGTTAGTCTTTACGTGTCACAGGACACCTTGTTTGTTTTTGCAGTCTCATAATCATGCTGGGATATTATTTCTCTTTGTAGCATGCTACTGTACATATTCTTTATATTTCCAGGGCTTGGTGCTAGTAATAAGTTGGTCACAGAGTTTGCCTTTCAAGTACTTTGTGCATGCACCACAAGGATGCTAGCTAAAATTGTAGTGTCTCCTGGCATCCACTTGGGGGCAAAGTAGACTGTCGGTAGCCATTGTGGCCATGAATGGAGGTAGAAAATCCCCCAAACAGGTTCCATATCCTCTAAACTGGTGGTTTTCAACCACTGTGTCAGGACACATTGCTGTGTTGCCACACACCAGAAAGTGCGTCTCAGGCAGCCAGGAAGATGGCTCGATTCCACCTGGGGGTGGGGGATGGAAGGGAACTGCTGTGTCCTGTAGAGTCATGACATGATACCAAACATGCTGTGAGCTCCAAAAAGTGAAGAACCACTGCTTTAAACACTAAACCGCTATGCATAAGGGCTATGTCCACATTACCCAGTTAAATCGATTTAACATCTATTGATTTAATAAAATCAATATAAAGATCATTAAATTGATTTAAGTTAAATCGATTTAACAGATCCCCACTAGAAACTCAAATCGGAATAGTATGTCCATGCACAGGACTTGCTATTTCAATTTAGAAGAAAGGCACCATGGGAGGTGTGGCAACATGACCCTCTAGAAGGGCCATGCCCCCACCCAATATATAGAAAAAGGAAAGCACAGGGGAAGGAGAAGGGCAAAAAGTGTTAAATCTATTTAACAGTTAAATATGACTTTTCTTATATCGAAATGAGGGAGCTCCTCTTCTTGAAATAAGGGAACATCATGTGGACCTACCATTTTTTAAATTGAAATAACCAGCATTATTTCATTTTAAACAGTGTATGTGGATGTACCCAAGGACATGGGAGAAACAATGTATTGTCTTAATGTTTAAAAAAAACTTTTACTAAAAGTGAGGCTAGAACAGGGGTTCTTATCCTTTTTGGAATCACATCCCCCAACATTTTTTCTGAGATGCTCCCCTACCCCCCCTTACAAAAATGGACCTTTCCAGTGTAATTTAGATAGAACCCTGGTCATTAATACATAGATTCCGATAATGGGGATTCTACTATAAATAAATGAGTCCTTTGATAAGTGAGGAAACTTTCTAAGAACACATACATTAATATCTATAAACTTTTCAGGGCAATATGCTCAATGTCACCATCAAAGAGTCCTCATGCAGAATGCAACGTCATGCACCAGGTCATAACTCCAGTCATTGAAATTTGGCTTCCCACCCTTCAACTGTCTCACTGATTACAAAGGTGGCTTGGAAGGGGACATTATTTTGCCACTGCTCCTATTGCAAAATGCTATTATAGTTTTCTTGCAGTTTCACTGGGAACATGAATTTTTCACTGAAATTTGCCCAAATCTATGTGAGTGAGTTTGGGACCATGTAAGTGAGAAGTTCTGCTTCACCCATGTGCTAATATTAATGACTAGATTTAATATCCACTTACAAAGATACTCTGTAATTTTACCCTCTAGCAAAATAATCATGAGGGACTGACTGATGCTGGCATTCTAAAATTCCTACTGGAATCACTGTAAAGTCCATACCAGAAGGAAATCTGGTATGTGAGATTCCTCCATGACCATCAGGATACAGCATTACGAGAAGCATGTACAGGATTATGGTAGCACCTCAATGCCTCTACAGAAGTAAAGTTTTCATTTCCACAATTATAATTATTCTCTAAACAAGCTATACCTATAATATTAAAATAAACCATATCATACCTGCCTATATGATCTGTCCATTTACCACCTCTGATAGAGGAATGATGACTAGATAATGGTGTGGTATAAAACTTTTATAAGCATAAATCTATGGAAGATCAATATATGTATTCCATGTTTCAGCAATTTATTTCATGTGTATTATCTCTGCATGTGGCATAAGTATTGACAGTGGGACTGTCTGATGGTGTGATGTTCACTGAGGAAACTATACTGAGCTATATGACTACTAGTTCTAACCCCAGATCACTTACTGAATGCTCTTACTATTCAGTTCTTATTAGCAGAGGCCTAATACCCCAGCAACAGAGTAGGCAATTATTCATTCATAGATTTACCCATAAGATAATTCATGGGTTGGACCCATCATTGCTGGAAACAAACCTCAGGTCCCTGAGATGAGATACCCAAATCTTCCCAACTTTTCCACATTAGGTTTTAAAATAAATGGTCCAAATTATGGTTCAAAACAATGTGGACCTTTGTCCCTTTCTAGTGGCTAGACCACAATTCATGATTTAAGAACTGGGGATTTCAAGTTAATCCTTACAGCTGACATGAAAAAGTGTGTTGTTATACATGGCAACACTAGAGCTTATTTTGTGTCTAGAGCCAGGAAGAGAACAGAGGAATTCTGACATCCAACAGTCTAGTGCTAGTTCACAAACAATTGTGTATTGTCTCTCTTCTGTGGGATACTCCCCATAAAGGATCATATTACACTTATATTACTGTTACTGCTATGAATGAATGGTAGAGATCTGTGCTGTGGAGCTGAAAGTCCTAGTCTAGTCCATGTAGGTTTTTCTACTGCTTTCATCACCATTGTATCTGACTACCACCATACATTGCAGGCTTTGTTTGACAAAGATTTAGGATAGTACCCCCACTGTGCAAGCCCCTAAGAGGTTAGAATTTGATATAAGTTTATCCTTCCAGAACACACGCTTCACTTTTGGGTGTGTAACATTAACACTTATTAGAGAACTAGAAGCCTCAAGACATTGCTAGCAAGCCTCATAATCTTTTCTCTGTAGGTCACCAGTGTGAGTCCAGCCCAGTTCAGTAACGCATCTATCTAATGAACATTTAGTGAACCTTGTAAAAGATAAATCAAGTCACAGTTCCCACATCACAAACTCTGCTCCACACTTTGCATAAATTTGCAGATTCAGCAGAGGGCAAGAACTTTACGGGCACTAGAGAATGAGCTGCCTCTGTGACTGGCAGAGAAAGGCTCCTCAAATCAAGGCTGAGGCATGCTGGTATGGCAGTGTTTGTCTGATGTCACGGGATGCACATCCATGCATTCCTAGGGTATGATCTATTTACTTTTTCTGTTCACTTTTGCAATGTAATTGCATGATTTGATGCCAGCTGTGCCACACAAGGTTCCCTTTCAAATGCTCTGCTTTATTGTTATAGTATCATGTTTCCCGCAGCATGACGTATGTGTGCAGATGTGAAATCTGTTACATGACTCAGACCCTCAGGGCTATCTCTCAGCATGGCAGCTGGAGAGGTATATGACAAAAGCAATGCAAATTGATCTCTCTGGCTCAGGTGGGACAAAGAGAATCACACAGCAACACAGAGGAGGGGGAGATCTCCTGCCCAATGTTCCCTCTAATTTTTCATAGGCTGTGTGACCCCCCCCAAAATTTTTGAATGTGTGCAAAAAAATTCTTTGTGTGTGCTAATATTAACACTGTTGAATTTTTTTGTGAATACTTTATTTTGTTGTGTGCACGGGTTTCACGACACACAGCTTAGAGGGAACAGTGCCTTTCTTGAACAAAGAAGCTCATCTGGGTGGACGGAAGAATAAGGGTGGAGGGGACTGCAAAACAAGTGCACATACTTGGAACCGTCAGAGGTTCCTTGTAAGAGATTCTCCATCCTGAAACATCTACAAAAAAGATTGGGCCCTGCCTAGGGACAATCAGAAACTGGCTGCTAAACCATTATTTAGCCAAATCTTGTAAGTAATCTTGCACAGTGATGATAGTTAGCATGTGTGTTATATTTTTTATTTGACTGTGGTAACTCTTGACTCCTTAATTAAATTATTGTGGACTGATCTGCTGTATACTCACTTAAAATCATACCTTAATCAATAAACTAGTATGTGTTTTGTCTAGAGCACTGAAAACTTTAAGGGAGGGAATGAGCAAAGCTGGGCATTCTCATTTCATTGAGAAATGGGAGAACTTTAGTCCATGAGCCTTAGAGTAATTGGATGAAGCGTCCCAGTCCCTTTAGGATGGTAGTTCCCAGTGCAGTATCTGGGGGCTGCAGGCGCTCACTGGGGGATTGTCCCCTGAGTGGCTGTGAAGCACATGCCCCCTGCCTGGGACTGATTTAATGCAGGAGGCTGGTGTGGACTGACTCAGGAGTGAATAGTCACCTGGCATTGCAAGGTGAATTGGGGTTCAAGAGTGGAGATCAGGGAGGTCAAAGCAGTATACCAAACCAGATCCTGGGAAGGGAATGTCATAGGGGTGCAGCGAGCAGGGTCTGTGTCCAAACTGATGCTCTAATTGGTGCTGATGTTGTTAAGTGAGGTTTAAGTCAGGAGGAGGTCACAGCTTGTTATTTTTTGTTTGTTTATTTCAGGTGAGGGAAGTAGGCACAGGGAAAGCTAAAGATGCCCATCATCGATGTAGCTGTAATATTAGAGTGTCTCTCGCAAAGAGTCTCCCCACTTGCTTATTCTTCCAGCCAGGTTATCTTCTCTGTTCAGAAAAGGTGGGAGACCTCCCCCTCCTCTGTGCTGCTGTATGATTCTCTTTGTCCCACCTGAGCCAGGGAACTCAATTTGCGTTGCTTTTGTTATGCACCTATCCAGCCTCAGTGCTGAGAGATAGCCCTGATAATCTGAGCCATGTAACAGGCTTCACATCTACCATAACAATAAGACAAAGCATTCAAAAGGGAGACTTGCATCGCACAACTGGCATCAAACTATATAATTACATTGCAAAACTGAACAGAAAAGTTACATTGATTATATCCTAGAGGTAGAAGGGAAACTTGCTTTGCTGGTGCCTATGGCTTCCAATGCTACCAATGGCTTTACAGCTAGAGCTACACAAGCAAGAAGATTTTCAAAAGCACCAAATTGATTTAAGACTTTTTTGGAAATGGAAATTTTGCTGTAAGTCACTAAGGCACTTATAAAAAATAACATAAATCCACATGTCTTTTTTTAAAAAATGGCATATACAACTATATGCAAATTAGGTATAACTATGCAAATTGTCTCATTAAATAATCTGCATAAAATGTCACATGGAGCTACACAAAATGTGACAGTTATGATGAAGGCTTTATTAGCATGAATATAAGATGGCTGATTTCTTCTGGAATGAGCTATGTAGGTCACCCAAAACATACATAAAAAGGTCAAGATTTTTAAAAATTACTAATAATTTTTAAGTGACAAGTGGAAAACTATTTGTCTTTAAGATGTCTTAAGTTAAGCACTCAACAACTGAGGCAATGGAAATTACTAGTAACATCTGAAATTCTTGGCTTTCATTTTGATTGGGTTTCTTTCCTCAAACAGCTGGGGTACAACTGAAAATAGGACAAGGTAGGAGACCAGAAAGAAAATGAGAAAATGTTCTCAGGGTAGAAGTGCCTTCATTTAGCTTGGGGAGGAGGGGCAGACATCATCAAAGGCTCATTTACCTGCTCATCTACTAATGTGGTCTATGCCATCACGTGCAAGAAATGCCCCAACACCTTATACATTGGACAAACAGGACGATCACAACGCAAAAGGATAAATGAACACAGAGCTGACATAAGAAATCACAGAACAAAGAAACCAGTTGCTGAGCACTTCCATCTTTCTAATCACTCAATAAATGATTTGTTAATGACTGTCATCAAAGATGTGGCTGCAACATCAAGACTTCAAAGAGAAACAGCTGAACTCGACTTAATATGCAAGCTAAATTCTGTGAAAGCAGGACTGAATTGAGACTATGGGTTCTTTTCCCATTACAAAAGGTAATTTGACTTCAGGCTTCCCATGGTTTGAACCTAACAACTGCTCTGATTTGCTGTTACTTTATGACCTGATCCTATGTTTTACACCCCCTTGTATTTATTTTCATTCCATTCTGTAAGTTCACCCATCTTTGAAGCATCTGACGAAGTGGGATTTTCTCCCACAAAAGCTCATGCGAAAAATAAATCTGTTAGTCTTAAAGTGCCGCACAACTCCTTGTTTTTATCAGTGCATGAGGAGTCCAACTTGATTTAAAAAAAAAATTGGTTTTAAAGACAATTCTTTGGATAACACCAATGTTACAATATATTATCTCATTAGCTGTAGAATTTATGATAACACAAAACAATATTAAGAGATTTTAGGGCATTTTTAGATGTTTTAAATTAATTAATTATGGTTTTACTCTCTATGTAAATCCCATACATTTACAGTCATGATAACTTGGCCACTCAGCTTCACAAAATTTACTAACTACTTTACGGCAACTTGTTGAAGCCTAAAAAATAGAATATTTACTTTTCGACTATCAAAAGCAGGTAGAAGTGAAATCTTCCACTTCTATAGATAAATGATGACATGATGATATTGTATGTTAGGTCAGGTGTTCCCAATGTTTTCAAGGGTGGGGCTTCTTCCCAATGTCCATAAATTTTGTCCACCCGCTTCCCCCCCCCCCCCGCCACAGCTGGGATCCAACTGGTATCAGGGAGGACTGATAATTTTTTCTGTATAAGGGGGATTGCATTAAAAGACAGACTACCAGCGTGTCCCTAAAGTGCAATATAGAATTACATAGGCAAATCTAGTTTTTTGGATACACAAATGATGTGCTAAACTTGAATTGCTGACAATCTGGCCCTAAAACTATGTCAAGAAGTAGGGTTGTAAATCTGGGAACTCTCAAATTTGAATGAACCACTTTAACCTGTAAAAAAACAAACCTATTAAATTGGAGAAGCTCATTAAACATTAGTATTTAGTATTTCACATAAATATTCTTATAAGTTCATTTTCTCTTAATCCAAACAGGAAGCTACTCTTTGCCTTTGGTTTATTAGAATCAAGGAAGAATACCAGGTCAAATGAAAATATATAAGCAAGTACTGGTGACTCAAACTTTAGAGTTTGCATATTAGTGGTCAGAATACCTGTACAATTCAAATAGAATATCCTTCACCAAGGAAGCAAAAAGATTCCATGAAGTCCTCTGAAGAACTTGAGGTGCAGGCCTAATTTACCTTGGGGGGGGCTATACTAGACCCCAAAATGAACAAAAGTTATTAGTATTCATTTCCTGTACAGTGCTAAAGTACTGGCTTGGTTACATTCAGGTCTACTAGATCTGTATTCTATTCTTAAAGAAGGCAGTTCTGAGAGTTCTACAAAGATAGCATGCTCAGCAAGAGACTGAAAGTAATAGCTGTCACTCTAGTTCCAGCACTCAGACCTCCAGCTGAAAACATCTGGCATAAACATCAGGATTGGTGTAATCTTGGCCCCACTGTAGTCAATGACAGTGACTTCAGTAGGAACAGGATTTCATCTCCAGCCTCTTGGGAAAGTGCCCTGAGATCTTTTCTTACCACGAGTCATCAGTATCTATATCTCATCTGACAAATGGCAATTCCAACAGGAAAACTGGACTGCTGATTCAGTATTCTGATTTTTCCATGACTGAAATATTACTCGGTTCCCAAAACCAATTCCCACAACAGATGGGTTTTTCTTTGTAGCCCTTCCCTCCAAATACTGACCAAGCTATGCCTTCATAACTGCTTATCTTATGATATCTGATGAGAACAGCCTTACATTAATAAGGTAACATGCTGTGAAGAAATTAATTTAGTATCACAGGTATTTTTCTAGATGTTTACCTTAATAACAGATGTCTCAACTCTGGATGGGGGACTCTGTACTTGTGCTGCTGCTGCCATGTTTGCAATCGTACTAAGGTGGTTCATCTGGCTCATGGCCATTGTGACAGATGCTGGAGGTAGGCTGACAGGAATCAACGGGTGGGGCATCATCATAAAAGGAAGTTCCAGGCCTAAGAGAAGAAAAAAAATCGGTTTATGATATATTTTAAACACTGAATATTTGTAACATATTTTCTTATGAGCAAAGTATTTTGAAATTCTTGGCACCAAATGTGTTAAAAATTAACTCTTTAAACATTTTAGCAGTCCATAGGAATCTGTTCACTTTTTGAACATGTGTGTAATTCCCTCTAGTATCCATGGATGTGCACAGGGACTGGTTAGCAAACCTCTTAGTTTGTTCAGATCAGAGTAATCCTGTACCATATCATTGCTAAGCAATAGCTATTTATTATATTGTACATTTTATATTGTATATTTTAATATTTGCAGTAAGGTGTCTTAGCAACAGTCATGCCACTGATGCACAGGTTAATATCTATTTAAATATGAGGTTTATTATATGTTTTTCTGGTTTACAACACCTACTTCCCCTGCTGAATACTTTAAACTATTACCATATTCTCCCCCCCCCTTTTTTTTTTTTTGGCATAGCCTATTTAACTAAACACGATAGAAAGACAGGAGATTGAAAACTACTGATATGAGTGTCAAAAGATGTCAACTCGTACCATTTGGCAGAAGGTGGTTCTGTTGAAGAGGGTTGAGAGGATGACTAACTGGAAGATTATGCTGTCCAGGCAAGCTGGGATGGTTAACAGAGACCTGTGATCCTTGGGTTGGGGGAGACTGAAGCTTTTCTTTATCCCAAGAACCATCAGTGCTGCCTGTGGGGAATGAATATAAATTATTTGGATGAAGGAAGATTCTAAATTTGCAATGTCTGAATTTGCAAGCAAGGCCACCAATTTAACCCATTTTGTGATCAACAAATTAGCTTTTGTAACATATGGGTTGGGGAAGAGTGGGGTTTTGTTTTCAGTAAAGAGAAACAAAATCCACCTTTTCAGACAGGTAAGAATACCATTTGGAGTTTATAGTTAAGAACATGAATTTAAGGGTGTTATGATTGTGTTAGTTCATTTGAATTCTTAACCTCTGGCTAGAAGAAGAGTTTAAACAGTTCCAATAAGAAATCAACAGTGTGTTTTTAATGAATAGCAAGTATTTTATATATTAACAAATTATTTCTTATATTTCTCTTATTTCTAGAAAGTGGAACTGTAAAGAAATACACTATTTGTTTTATATGTGATGAAGGGTATTTGCTTGTAAAATTTGCATTGCTTGGCTCTGACTATATTAATTAACTATGTTCATGTTTCTTCTTACATTTGGTATTAAAACTAGAGAGTAATTAAATATATTTACACATCGATAGACATGCACTCCTGAGTATGGTCAATAAAAATTCCCCTCTCACCCCTACGGGTGGTATGTGTCTTCCTCAACCTCGGGTCCTCTACCAGAGACCTGGGAGTTTGAGGGTTCTGCGCAGTATCTTAGCTGTTCCTAGCACTGCACTCTTCTGGACAGAGAGCTCTGATGTTGTTCCTGGGATCTGATGGAGCCACTCTCCCAGCTTAGGAGTCACAGCCCTAAGTGCTCCTACCACCACTGGGACCACTTTGGCCTTTACTTTCCACATCCTCTCTAGTTCCTCTTTCAGGGCCTGGTACTTCTCCAGCTTCTCATACTCCTTCTTCCTGCTGTTGCTGTCACTTGGCACTGCTACATCTATCACGACCGCTGTCTTCTGGTCCTTGTCAGCTACTTGGTTCTGCGGTTCAGTGTATGCTGTTCCTGCCTGCATCTTACATCCTGCCACTATGTGTTGGACTGTCTCTGAGGCCTCTCTGCACAGTCTGCACCTTGGGTCCTGTCTAGTGTGGTCAACCCCTGCTTCAATGGATCTGGTGCTCAGTGCCTGTTCTTGTGCTGCTATGATCAGTGCCTCAGTGCTGTCTTTTAGTCCAGCCCTTTCCAGCCACTGGTAGGAATTCCCAATGTCAGCTACCTCAGCTATCTGTCGATGGTACATCCTATGCAGGGTCTTGTCTTGCCATGGCACTTCTTCTGCTTGATAGTCCTCCCATGTTTGCTGCTGCCTCAGGCATTCTCTCAGCTGCTCATCTTTGGGTGCCATCTTATTGATGTACTCCTGGATGCTCTAGGTTTCGTTCAGGACAGTGGCTTTGACACTCCCCAAACCCCACCCGCCTTCTTTCCAGCTGGTGTAGAGTCTCTGGGTGTTGGATTTGGGATGGAAAGCTCTGTACATTGTGAGGAGCTTCCAGGTCTTCACATTGGCAGCCTCCATGTCCTCCTTTGGCCAGCTCCCTATACTGGCAGGGTATCTGATGACTGGCAGGGCGTACCTCTTGATGGCGTGGATCTTGTTCTTCCCATTGAGCTGGCTCTTCAGGAGCTGTCTTATCCTTTGGTGGTGCTTGGATGTTGCTGTCTTCCTTGCCTCCTCATCGTGGTTCCCACGTGTGGGATGCCAAGGTACTTGTAACTGGTCTGTATGTCCACTATGTGGCCTGCTGGTAATTCCACCCCATCAGTCTTGCCTACCTTCTCTCTCTTTACTGTCATCCGGCCACACTTCTACAGTCCAAATGACATCCCAATATCCTCACTGTACATCCATGTCAGGTGGATTAGCGAGTCAATGTCTCGTTCATTCTTAGCATACAGCTTGATGTCATCCATGTAGAGGAGGTGGCTAATGGTAGTTCCACTCTTGAACTTGTATCTGTATCCAGTCCTTGTGATTATCTGGCTGAGGGGGTTGAAGCCAATGCAGAACAACAGCGGGGACAGCGCATCACCTTGGTATATGCCGCACTTGATGGTCACTTGTGCAAGCTGTCTTGAGTTGACTTCCAGTGTTGTCTTTCACAGTCCCATTGAGTTCTTGAGGAAGGTCCTTAGTGTCCTGTTGACTTTGTATAGCGCCAGACCTTCACAGCTCCATGTGTGAGGCATTGAGTCGTAGGCTTTCCTGTAGTCAATCCAGGCTGTGCTCAGATTGGTCTGTCTAGACCTTGAGTCTTGGGCGACTGCTCTATCTATGAGCAACTGGTGTTTTGAGCCTCTGGTGTTGTTCCCAATGCCTTTCTGAGCTGTGCTCATGTACTGGCCCATGTGGTTCTGTAGCTTGGCGCCTATGATGCCTGATAGGACTTTCTATGTTGTGGGGAGGCAGGTTATTGGCCGGTAGTTGGACAGTGCTGGTCCCTTGTGGGGGTCTTTCATGATCAGCACTGTCCTTCCTTGTGTTAGCCAGTCTGGGTTGGAGCCTGCTGCTAGCAGCTGGTTCATCTGTGCTGCTAGGCGTTCGTGCACTGCTGTTAGTTTCTTTAGCCAGTAGGTGTGGATCATGTCCAGTCCAGGTGCTGTCCACCTCTTCATGTTCTTGACCCAGTGTTGGATGTCTGCTACTGTGATGATCAGTGTTTCCTGTTCTGGGAGATTGCTGTGGTCTGTTCTCAGGTCATGCAGCCACTTTGCACTGGTGTCATGAGTCTTCTCTTTCTCCCCTATGTTCTTCCAGTACTGTTCAGTTTCTGCTGTTACTGTGTTGTTGCACTGCAGTTGGGAGTACACCTTGGATGGTTCTTTGGAGAACAGGGCATTTATCTTTTTGGCCTCTGCTTCTCTAGTGTATCTCCTTAGCCTGGTAGCCAGTGCTGTGAGCCTTTGTTTAGCAGTCTCTAGGGCTTCAGATGGAGGCAGGCCCTTGTATTTTTTCAGTAGCCGAGTCTTATCCTTAATCTCTACACCCTTCTGTAGTTCCACCAGCTGACTCACTTCTCTCGAACTTGCCTTGATCTTATCCTCCAACCTCATTTTCCGGGAGGGGGGGGTATGTACTGCTGTTCTTCTTGATCACGTAGCCAATCATCTCCAGGATTACAGAGGCTGTAGCATATACCAGTTCATTGGTTTGAGTTATGGTGGTAGTTAGGGCTCTATTGGCATCTTCTAGCATACTATCTGATGGTACTTCTCCAACAAGCCTTGGTAATTGGTCTCGAAGGTTGACTGTAGCTAGGTTATCCATGATCTTATGCCTCATATCAGCTGCTGGGCTCTGTAATGGAAGGGGGGCCAGTGAAGTTCCAGCTTCAGGTGTTGGCTGCACATCTAGTCATTCTTCTGGATCTTCTTCTTGAGTCCAGGCTGTAATGTGGAGTTGGTCTATCTCAAGTTGTAAGAACAGCTTCATCTTTACTACGTTGAAGCGTTGGGTAACTAGCTGTTTTTCAGTTAGTGGGGATGTAGGTCTTTTGTCCATCCATCATTCCCTCCTACTTTTCATATGTCCCCTCTCCTTAGGTCTACTGTTGTAGTACCATTCCATTAATTCCAGGTTTTCTTGTCTCATCTATGTATGGTTTGCTCCAGTAGCCCACTTATCATCAGATTGTCCTAGTTCCCCAACATCTGGCACAGACCTTGTTAACCCGGGCGATGCCTGAGCCTGCATGGCTCTCCTAGCTTGTGTCACTCTCATATTCGAGGTAGGCAAGTGAGGCATTAGGGAGTCTTTTGCCCAAGGACCCCTACTGGACATTTAGGTACTAACTGGGATTTGAACCCCGATCTCCCATATCAAAGGGCAGCACTCTTAACCACTATGGTATCCAGTCATATATAGATTGCAAGTATGAAATGATTTGAACCAATATGTAGGGAATAAAGCTGTACTTTACATAACTAAGAGAACAGATTTTTCACTATTGTGAACATCAGTACCTTTCAATAAAGCACAGTAAAGCCAAACAATATGGTTAATGAATGGCATCAGTGTTTCATTTACTCAAAAAAGTTATTGATTTCTATGTTATGGAAGTGTACTATAAGTGATCTGTAAACAGAGGATGTCTTTATAAAACTAGTCACTGAGAATATACACATGCATATACTCATGAAACTCTTCTAATGTTGTCCAATCTTAAACTTCTGATTCAGAAAGATCAGTAGGAATTTTACATAATACAGGACTTTAGGACTGTGTCTACAATCAGTTATTTAAGATTAATTTTTGTTTAGCTTTTAAAGATTATATTAAAATTTATTTTGCATCCCTTTACATAATACTTTTCATTACTACATGATCAACAATAGGGACCCTCTAGCTTCTGTTAACTTAGATAGCAATTGGATTAGCCCACTAGTCTTACCATTTTAAACAATACCTTTTCATGAGATGACAAAAGCACAAAAGTTGGTAAAATTCCAATTTAATTTCACTAGATTTATTAAAAACCTGATTGTAAAAGCTGTACAGTGTAGTTTATAATGAAAAATACTCAGTTATTGCCATGATTTTCGTTCCCCAGCTACTTCATGAAGACTAAGGCTCAATATAAATTCTAACTCATTAGCTCAATACTGTCTAGATCTCAGTGTAAATTGTTCAGAAGTAGGTAATGAAAATTCAATCCAAATACTCCAGCAATCAAACAGAGCACTTTTTTTAAACAACGAAAAGAATCAATTAAACCCAGATATCTTTATTATCGTTGTCTTCTTTAACATTTTACAAGAGAATGTGACAGCCTTTATGAAATGTTTATAACTAGTTTAAGACTGAGCTGGCTAACACATGACTGATTCTTAGGGCTTGATCCTTGCATCTGATAGATGGGGATATCACCATCTATATTGGAAAGTCTGACATCTCTGCACACATAGAAAGTACCTGACTTTTAAAAAGACAGACCACCAAGAATGTTAAAGTCATTATTTGGAAAAATAACTTGCAGTGTTACAGTTCTTGTATTTCACAAAGTTGATGAAATTGCAAGTGGTCTACAAGTCATGGGAATTTTTTTACTATTTCTTGGATAAATCATTCCTGATGGGGCGATCTCATGTCAGGTGCAGTCTAGCTCTGGAGCTTGAGATGAGAATGGACTAAGAATTAAGTTAAACAACTGTTGCATCCTTTCCTAACTTGTCATAGAGTTTGGAAGCTCAGTCATAGGATTTTTGATTATGGTATTTTATGTGTAGTCAAAGACGAGAACTTCTGTATGTGAGCGTTCCTTACAGCACACCTCAGCATTACATGCTCCCATTGTTTTCAGTGTTAGCAAAGCCAATACCATAATGAAATAAAAAAGACACTAGTTTTAAAGCTAGTCCTTCGCTGGTGATTGATTCTTTGATAATTGGAATCTGGCATTATCTGTAAAGATTAGTTTACAATGAAATTAACTCATAGCCAGCCTGCAACCTGTAACATTAGAAACCACTCACAAGTTTTAGCATCTTGCACTCTTATCTGTAAGTGGACAGGCAAAGATACAAATATCAAACACTGGCCATTTGCTGGATTTTTGTTACGGTAGCTAAGCTCAACAACTTCTCCCTGAGGAGATACTTATTTTCATTAATGTCAAAGTAAAATAAGTGTTACCCTTCAGAGAGTACTCACCCTCTGAACAACTAAGTGCAAACTGCCAATTCAGTTGCTTTTTAAATTTTCATTTAAAAACCATACAGCTTTAAAAAACTGTTGCCTTCTTTTTCCTTATTTATTGCCCTGCTGGAGGCTTATGTTTTCCAGTTTCCATCAGTGGATGTCAACTCTTTGTAACAGGATTAGCAGCTTGGACACCTGATATCCCTAGGAACTCTAGTTCACCCTCATAAAAGCTGTTTGTCTTAAATTGCGAGAAAATCAGTTTTTAGTGGCATAATTAATTAAATTATGCAAATTTCCAGAATCAGCTTAACACTTTGTGAAGTGACAACTGGAAGTTCTACACTGCATTTTAAGGTGTATTTAATTCATGCAACTCTAAACTGACCACATAGTAGTATTTTAAAAGCTTTTCTCCATGATGATTCAGTGCAGAAATACAGCTGCTGTAGTTCAGGTGCCCAAGTTCCATACCTGGGCACTGATGTGTGTTCTTTGATGGCCAGTTATCTATTTTATGTGACTAAGCGCTGACTGACAGAGCAATAAAGACAACAATATTTGTTGATTTGGATGACAGACCATTAGATATGGTGTTTCTCTACTAAAAAAACAGTTTAGCACAGATTTCACAAACATCTCCTTCAAACTCTAATTTTGCAACAAACCATAATTGTACATTAAAACATAGCTTTTACAAAATATATTTAAAAACAGATCCTATCTGGATCTGGCTGAATTATTTATCTCTGTACCTTTAGTATTAGTAAATAGTTAGGGATGATCAGGGTCGGCTCAAGGGGTTGTGGAGCCCCGAGTCAACTCTTCCTTTTGCGCACCTAATCACCGACTCTGCACCTGTGGAGGCAGGAGGGGCAGGGCCGGGCCAACAGTAATGTGGTGGAGGGGCCAGGCTGGTGTCCCTAAGTTTTGGTGCCCTGAGTTGGTACCACACCAGCTCACCCCTTAAGCTGGCCCTGGGGATAATAACAACACATGAAAATAATTCCGATAGTATGACTTCACTGTGAGATATTAAATACATAAGCAACTTGCAGTGAAAACAGGAAAAAA
The DNA here is from genome assembly GCA_007922195.1 of Podocnemis expansa. Lineage (NCBI taxonomy): Eukaryota > Metazoa > Chordata > Testudines > Podocnemididae > Podocnemis > Podocnemis expansa. The sequence continues at coordinate 35,883,330 of ML681993.1, read as the reverse complement.
AAAGAAGTCTAAGTGTTTAACACCAAATTAATAAGACAAAAAACTCTCATCTTCTTATTTGATATTGTTGATCTCTTTCTAAGCCCACTAATTCCTAATACAAGACTGTGCTTTTGTATCCCCTGACACATACTATTTCTCATCAACAAGGAATATCTATATAAAGCACCCCATGTCAGCTACGCTGGTTTATGTATCTGAGACTTGATTCCTACCATGCCATAGGGTGACCAAACTGGGGCTTGTGAACTTCATGTGGCTCTTTTACAGTTAAAGTCTGGCTCATAGAGCCCCATATGTCCTTCTCCATTCTCTGCCTTCTAGATAAGGATAAGAGTTTCAAATTTTCTTCCTTATGTTAGTGTAAAACTAGAGGATAGTCTCTGGTAGGGTCAGTAATTTTGGCTGTCCTTGCCATCTATGTTCACTGGGAATTACACATAACCTGTGTACTAAAAGTCAATGATTTTGTCATGCAGATTAAATATCTGTTTTTCCTTCTGACTCATTATATGAATGCCACTTTACCCCTACAACCAGCTGAAATTGGCTTGCCTTAGGTATAATTCAAGAGTTTTGTGAGACTGCATGTCTGGAAAGCATGCTGAGATCCTTAGAAAAGAGTTCTATATAAAATATAATTATTCTCCAGCACCTGTAAAAGAGATGATCAGTCTTCAACAGCATCTGTTTTTCTGTTATGTCATTAGACTAAAAGAACAGTAACATTATTACTGACACTACAGAAATGGGAAACATTTTCTATGAAGCAAATATCATGGGATGTGGAAAAAATTGTTTCCCACAATTCCTTAGGAGCATATTGCACAATGTGATTCTTTCCCAGGTAGAAATGTATTTTTCTTGCAAAGCCTTCTCAATCTTGTGTGCGCACACATGCACATGCATGCATGTGTGAGACTGAGATGGCTATATCATCATGCTCATGATTTCAGATAGCCCCTAAGAAAACCCATACATTTCTCACTAGATCTATACATTTCTCACTAAAATGTGTCCAATTAACAAAAGTACTGCAGAACTTTATCTACCAGGTTTATGAGCCTACCATCAGTGTTTCTCCTAGTATCACCACTAAGCACAATAAATACTAGAAGCAGCAAACAAACACTATAAAAATGGCTGTTTTCCACAAAGCACACTTCCCCACAAAAACATACAACTGGGAGCTAAGATGACACTTAATCTCATATACAGCTGCTTCTTTGCAGGCAGTGCTACTAACAACAAAAAGTAATCAGAGAATCTGGCCTTACTCATGTCTGTCGCTTTATCCATTGTCTTAATTTTATCATAGGTTTGTTTTGGAAAGGAAAGCCAAGTGATGACCTTGCTATGTACAGTAAACCATATCTGTGCCCACTTCAGTCACTCTATGAAAGAATTGGAGATTCTTACACAAATTCATCTACGAATAGTACATAAAAATTGCACCTCAAATAGCTCATTCAAGAGAAATCAGATGGAATTCTACCAGCTAGCCAATGGTGTTTATTCTTAACCAAGAAACACCAATGAAAGGGAGGTTATTGCTTTTCACTGTCCAGTGAAACATGTTGGAACACTTATTTCATATCGTGAAGTCTCTGACAACTGCCATCACAGAAGTTAAAGCTGGAAAAGCATTAGATAAAATTCATCCATTTCCCCATGAAAAAATAAAAGTGGTCCAAGTGAATGAACATACAAGTTCACAGTTATAACCAATACAGTATTTACCAAAAAAATCATTCTCCATTTGTTACTGGTACAAGGGCCTGATTATGTTTATACTTGTTGATAATAAACTATGTATACTATTGTTCTCAGTGTTGTTGCAGCTGTGCTGGTCCAAGGATATTAAAGAAACACGGTGTGTGAGGTACTATCTTTTCTTGCACCAACTTCTGCTGGTGAAAGGGACAAGCTCTTGAGCTTACACAAGGTTTTTTTTCAGGTGTGGGAAAGGTAATAAGAGTGTCACTGCTAAACACTCATACTACCATAATTTCTATGTGAGACCATGATAGAAGTGCAAATTTAAACATCCAAAATTAAATACTTCATTGTAATGAAAAAAAAAAAGTTATCCTTTCTTTTAGACCACTGTATTCAAGACAAACATCGGTTAATTTTCACAGAAGTGACAGGCCAAATTTTTCCCACAGTTACATCCCTGAAACCATACAGATGTCAAGGAGCAAAGTTAGAACTAAATGTGCCCTCTCAACATGGAATTACTATTAATTGCTATTATTCAGAATAAGGTGCTTTTAGAGGGCTCTCAAAGCCAGCAGAGAAATAGTATTTTCTGCCTCACTGCTGACCACCATGGTCAATGGAATGCAACTCTGGAATGTATTGTTTATATAAGAGTGACTCTTCAGGTGATTCTGGGGCAAATTAACATGACAATTCAATATAAAAAGAGGAATATGTGGACTGTCACACTTCAACTAAAACAGTGTACATTTTCCTGGCAGAAAATAAAATCAGTTGCCATTTAAAAGAACAACCTTTTCCCATACTAATTTTAAAGAAAACTCTCTGATAAATTTCCAAAGGGGCAGCCATGTTAGTCTAGTTTAGTAAAACAAACAAGAAGTCCAATGGCACTTACAGACTAAAGAATTTGTTTATTAAAGAAAAAAATTAATGAATGTAACAAATTTAATAAATAAATGTGTTAGCCTTTAAGTGCCATAGACTCCTTCTTTGTTTTATCTGATCAATGGCTTCTGCTTTAACTCATCAAAACAATATTCTAGATATCCACTTTCCAATGATTATTCTGAAAGACATCTTAGTTTTACAGAGGACAAGTTTAGTGAAAACAAGTTATCAAGAGAGAAAACTGAAAATTGTGGCAATTCATTTGTCTGACCCCTTATTCTCTCTATTTTTGATATAGATTCTATGCTAGCCCTCCATCTTTTCTCTTGTACTATCCAGAGTGTTGTTTTGATTTTTTTTTTATCTTAAAATCCAGGAAGACTCAATAATTCACATAAAAATCTAAAATTTGCAAGAATAAAAAATCTTAGCATAGTAGCCATGCACAAAGCTACTAACAATATGAATTAGGCTATAGTGAGTATCTTTTGAACTGTGTGCATAATAGTGGTTTTTCTGACAATGTCATGTTATTAGATTTCATTTCTGATCAGGCATATAATTAAAAAAAAAACTATTGTTCTCATTTTACCTAGTCTGTATTTTATTGTTAATATTTTGGCCCTTTTAACTTCTCCATTGAGTTTCATTACAAATCTTTCATACCACTTTGCTCTCTATTCTGCTAGTGTATTTCAGTTAAAATAAAAGATTACCAGCTGTAGCTATCCTTGAAAATCACAGGTTCCTTCTGCATTATGTGTGTAGTATGAAAGACTATAATAATTAGGTCAGTCCAAATCTTATCAGGCTTCTTCTAAATCAGACTGAGATTTTTAAAGCAAATTTGATCAGCAATTATACATTTTCTTGCTTCTCACAAATCTATCATATCAGAGCAGAAATCTATGGGAACTAAAAGCAAGAGATTGATCTCACTGTACATTAAGCATTGGAGGCCATTGGCCTGCTGGAAAAGATGTGTACCTCTTGAAGAACCAGAGAGCCACAGAGAGACTTCCTACTCTAGCTGAATATCAGTTGAGGACGATGACTTATTCCCAGCTATGTGAGCACCCACCCTGCCACCCATAGAAATGCTGAAATTCTGGGAAATTCAAGATCTGCTGTAGACATTGTTCTGTTTAGTCTCCTTTTTGTCAGCGGGCTGTGACGGAAGTTTTCTCTCACCACCAGACTGGCCAAGAAGCACTATGCTTTCTTCACCTTCCCCATCATGAGGAGGATAGAGGAGGCTTTGTAGGGGTGAACTTGACTGTAGGCTGACATATTTCACAGACCTTTACCCTTCCAGAATCTTGGCTTTAGATACTTTTGTGTCTACTGAACCAGATCTTTCTTCAGTCCTCTATGAACAACCTAGTTCTAATAGCTAATAGAGTCTGAATCAAGAGGCACTAAACCTAAACAAAAAAAAAAAAACTACAAATTTTAATACAGGACAGCAGAACTTCTAAAACCACAGGAAACCCAAATAAATACAAAGCAGCCGATGCTAACACAAAGAACTCCACATATTTCAAGTCATAGTTTTTTAATTACAGCCCAAAATGTTAGCTGTTTTAGTCTAGTTCAGCACAACAACAAAAAAAGAATCCTGTGGCACTTATAGCCTGTGTTCACACACAGGCATTATTTCGATACAAGTTGTGTTGAAACAACTTGTATCGAAATAATGCCTTATTTTGAAATAACTTAATTCAAATTAACAGTTTGTTAATTCAAATTAAGGAAAAAAGCTCAAAGCGAAATAGCAATTTCAGGCAACAGTTATTTCAAAACAAGTCACTGTTGTTTCGAAACAACATGTTCGGAAACATTGTTTCAAAACAATTGTTTCAAAACAACATTGTTTCATCCCCACATGGGGTTTAAGTTGTTTTGAAACAACCATGCATCGTGTGAACAGGGTATTTCTTATTTTGAAACAACCTCTGTTGTTTCGAAATAAGAGTGCTGTGTGAACACAGCCATAAAGACTAACAAATAAATGCAGAGAAGGGTAAGTCACAGGGGCCATTCAGAATTATTTCAGCAAACCAAGTAAGTTGTTTGGACTCAGACAGTGAGGAATTACAGATAAGAAGGTGACTTGTGACTTACTTTGCTCTTCATTTATACTTCCCGTTTCATACTGTACCCTCTATTTCAAATGTCTGATGAAATGGGATTCTATCATGAAAGCTCATGCAACAAATCCATTTGTTAATCTTTAAAAGCACCATGGGACTCCTTGTTTGTTTAGCTTAAAGCAAGGCTCTCAAACTCAAATCACCACGAGGGCCGCATGAGGACTAGTGAAGGGCTGCATGAGGACTAGTATGTTAGTCTGAGAGCCGCACCACTAAAATCTTTTCATACAACAATATTGCAAATATCAGTAAAAATGGTGTCATTGCGGGCCGCAGGAAATACCTGTAGGGGCCCACAAGCCGTGTGTTTGAGACCCTGGGCTTAAAGGAACACTTTAATGAGGAAAAAATCATAAACTTTTTGACTTCCACACAGAACTTCAAATGCTTTTAAAATGAAATAACTTCTAATTAGACAAAGCACAGAATATTTTGTTTGCCATTATTCTTCACGTAGTTCTTGCACCTATTTTTTTTCTTAACTACACAGAGGTGACTAAAAGTGTCTTAAGCCACAAAAGTGAAAAATTGTCAGAATTGTTTGTGAAACCTTAATTTGGTGCCCCTGTGTTTATCCATCATGATACTATGTTTCATTACATGGTCAGATATTTTTTTTCCACAGTTCTGTGTCTGTAAAATGGGGTTATAATACCATACTACCTCACAAAGATGTTGTGCAAATAAATTTATTAATATATGTAAAACATGCTCAACAGTATTATCTAACTATTATAGTAAAGCCCATGAGGAAAATTAATGCCTCTATTCAGTACGGGGTTTAAATAGTCTGCACTAAATCATGAGGATTAAAAGAAATATTGAATAACTACCCATCAGTGGCAACACCATCCAACTAAATGAGAGAGAAGTCCAGTGGATATAATGGTATGGAATCCTGTAATTAAGAATTGCATCATAATGTGCATGTGCACAAGGGATATAAATTAAGTATGTATGGGCAAACAATTCTGCCATTTTACAAATTCTGGATGCTTGACTTTGCTACATTAACAGTAGTTAAACACAGATTTTATTTGTATATGATATTCATATAATATAACAAACTATCACTTACTAGTTTATTAATAAAATATTTTTCAAGTATTCAGTACATACATAACACAGCTCACAAATTCCATCTTCAGCCATTAAATGGAATCATGCTTCAAATATCCCATTGCCATTTCAAAGTCACACCAGGAACATTTACAATAGTACTATAGCTAATTTGTAACATACACGCAATCAGTAACTATCCCTAACCTTTTATATACCTGAATAATAAAGACACATACAAAGCTAAAAAAAGTTCACTGTCATGTGTCCACAATGATATCTTTAAATAAGCTTCTTTTTACATTATTTTCCACCCTTCCTATCACCTCCCCAAGAAAGAAGACTGGTACAACATTATAGGAAGAAGAAAAGGAAACCTAAAGTAAAGTTCTTCAGTACCTGGCACTGCCTCTGGACTGATGCAATTAATACTGTGCTCACATGTGACCATCTGTTTTCTCCATTGATATTTTGTATTTCAGTGATACAAAAACTATAACCTTTCTCACTAATATCAGTTTATTTCACATACAACACAAAATATAACTTAGGTACTGGCATTTATGTAGGCATGCTTTTCATATTTAGTGCTCTTTCCATTTAATATTTTTAGCTCAAAATACACATGTGAAGTCTTTGTGTGTGTGTGTGTGTGTGTGTGTGTGTGTGTGTGTGTGTGTGTGTGAGAGAGAGAGAGAGAGAGAGAGAGAGAGAGAGAGAGTAAATATATAGCACTTTTCATCCAAGAGCCCCACCAAAGCACTTTCTAAACACTGATGCCTTCTGAGGTAGGCAAGGAATACAAGGACTGCTTCACACATCCCTGGGATGCAGTGAATGGGTGTCCATGACACCTTTGTAACAGTCCATTGGATTATTACACAACTGCTTAGAGCTTACCCATCTCCTTTCTACACCTTGGCAATACTCTGTTTGCCATGTCAAGAAAGAAATTTTTGAATCGAACTGAACTGAAATGACTGGTATATTGAATTTAAAATGTAAGGCAAGGCAATGTAGCTGGGGAAAACTATAATGTTCTATATTCGAATTTTGGTGGAAGATAGGGTTAACACTTTTATTCTTTCAAAAAAATGCTTGTGAGATTTTTACAGGCTGATCTGTTATTCAGCAAAGTCAACCAGTGTTTTCATTGACATCAGTGAGCAATGGTTCAGGCCTTTGAAGACAGTAAGTGATTGGATCAGGACTCTTCTGAAAAATGGCACCTCCAGTGGCAAAGGGAACCCCAATTCCATACCAGCATGCTATTAGTCATTTAATTCGCTTTACAGATACAAATGAAATCCTGCCTGAAAGACAGCCAAATATATGTAGGAAATAGAACGATGTGGGCTGAAATGTAACATAACTGAAAAGTGGTTAAGCAATTTAGTTTGACTCACAATCTATCCATTTCTTGAACTTCACTTTTTTAAAATTATTTTCTGAATAAGGTTGTCCTCCCCCTCCCCAAAATAAAACTGACCCTGTATTTTTTTTCCTCAACTGAGCCTAGCCTCAATTGGTGCATCCATACTGTCGGCTGTATTTATAACATACTTGAAGAAAACAAAATCAAATTAGATGAATCCCATGAAGGCCTCAAAGTAGCTAATGACAAAAGGTAAAGGGTGTCCCAATCCACTTGGCAGACATATGGCAGCCTCTCCTGCCCAGAGCAGTTCCTATACCAATTTCTTTCTGTGCCCTAAATTAGGAAAAATTCCCTTATCCTATCTTCCAAGATGAGGAGCATGGTGCTCTGGCCTCTTCTTCTGCAGTAAACTGTTTTTTTTTCCCCACTAATTTTATAGTTATTCATCCAGAAATAGATACTTGATAATATATCAACCAACACCACTTCCCAGCGCATACAGGTCTGCCAGATAAGTATTGACTTTGTAGTGCTTATGAATAACATCAGTCTGACTGCATGCCCAGTGCTGACTTCAGACACATGACCTAGTCTCCTTTGTACTTCAGTCCCTATTTGAAATATGGTCACACACACAGAAAAAAATCTCTTCAAACCAGCAAAAGGAAGTGCTTGTGACAGCTAGACGTTTAGGTTTAGGCATTTAGCCACTGGTCTACTTCAGGGAAAGTGCAGAAGGAACAACCCTGCTTAATGTTATCTAGGGATGGTGCAGGCTGATACCTTCACCTTAACCACCATGGCTCCACTTCCTCAATACCCACTACAGAATACACACAGAAAGCAGGAGACTATGACTGCCCATAGACCCTGTGTGGAAAGTACATTTTTGGGCTGGGGAGAGAGGGGAGCCATTGGTTGTTACCATTTTCCTTCCTTTTGGGGGGGGGGTGTCATTTTTGGGTTTTGTTTGGTTTTGGGTTTTGATTTTTAAACAAACCACAATTAATAAACATTGACAGAGGAAAATAAAGACAGAGTGTGTACATACATGGTGTTATGGGAAAGACTGTTTATGACTAATCAGTTGGCAAATTTGCTAACAATTGTTCATTCCTATATAAAATAAAATATTACTGTAATGCTGCCAAGGTCAGTAAAATTTTACAATACATGCCATTGAAGCAACAAACAGCCCCAGTGTTAATTTTAGATTGGAAGTTCCTCAAGGCATGGGCTTTAAACTATAGTATTTGTAAACTGCTATGCCTTTCTGTGGTGATCCAGAAAAAATGAAATGTAACTGCAGTGCCTGACTTTCCCTGATCATTTTGGAATAGTTCTGCAATTCTGAATTATTTATTTACATCTTTTCAAAAGAGATAGCTCACTTTTTTTCCAAATGCCTTTCATAATTGTGCACTAAAGAATTTTCCACCTTATACAAGTCTATCCTAGTTTTAAGAAGGGTAAAACACATCAGTGAACATGAATTTCCAATAACTTAAGGAAAGCTTATTTTTTCCTCTTCTAAATCATATAAAACATATACATACAAATCGTGTATCAGCACAGACACACTCCTGAAAAATCATCATTTTTTGACTTTTAGACATAAGAGTAAACTGTAGTAATTCCTAGAAGTGACATTATAAGTGGCAAATAATGAATAACTGATATTTGGCATACAGATTTTCATGTCATATTTAGTTTGTCATTCACTGGAAGGCCTAGGCTAAGAACAGCATTTCACACCTGTTTCAGTAATTCACATGAAATAAATAGGCTAAAGGCATTAAGATAATACAACCAATAACTCTGCAACATTAAACTATATTTTAAAAGGTCTATGGCTTAATATACAAAAACCTGAATCTGCTTAGCCCCACCAACTCTTTCCTCACAAATGAAGCACAGCCTCAAATCCACACCATCACCCCAATCTTGTCCTCTAGTGCCCACATCAGACCCCTCTTTCCTCAGCCCCCATTCCCATTCCCTAAGCTCTCTGCCCCAAGTCCCCCACCCCAAGCATCCTAACCCCCCACCTCCCCCATCTTCACTCCACCCCCCTTCAGCCCCCCTACCCCCTTGGCACCTCTCCAGCCCCCTTTAGTCCCCTTGCCCCCATTCCCCCATAACCCCATGGAGGAGTTCTGAAACTAAATTCATTACTGTCTGCGAGGTGTGCAGATACGATGGGGGTGGGCCATTATAGAATCTAGAAAGGCACATAGAAACAAAATAACCAGAAGCTCATGGGTTGTACAAACCAGAAGGTTTTCAAAGGACTGTTGCAGACTTAAGATACACATGAACCAAACCAGAATTTTGATCTCTTTGTGATTTACCCATCACTGCTTGTGCCCGAGACAGCCAACTGCCTCCCAACCCCCCCCTGCCCTGCCGCTGGCTTCTTCTGCTCCTCCGAGTCACCCCTACCCCTTTCCTAAACCCCTGCCCTGCTGCTAGCACCCCTCATTTCCCTGAGCTCTACTCTAAGCCCCTTGCCCTGCCGCTGGCTTCCCCTGCTCCCCCAGGCCGACACCCCCCTGCGCCCTTTCCCCAGTGACTGTCCATCCCCAAGTCTGACCCCCACCCACCCAAGGCCCCCTTACCTGGCTGCCAGAGCAGCCATGCGACAGGCTGCCGCTCCCACCTTGAGCGTGTTCTGAGCATTCTCAGAACAAGCTCAGGGTGGGAGATTTAAAAACCCCCAGGCCCAGACTGGGCCAGCTCCTTGACAGCCAAAAGACTGCATCTTCCAGCCAGGTGGGGGCTGCAACTGCCAGCCATGCATGGCCAGCAGCGTTCCCTGCATGGGTGAGCAGCAAGGGCTGTGCCTCCGCCCAGTTGTGCAGCCTACAGGGAACATTGGGAGGAATGCACCAGAACAGTGCATTCTGCCCCCTTATTCTATATTTAGGGGCCCCGGAACACTAGCCACTAAAATTTGTGGGCACTGGAACAGTGATCTAGTGCGTTCCCCCTTACTTTAAGCCCTGATTATGGTGAAGCAGACTCTAGTAGCCTGTCTGTTCTTTCCAACTGCTCTTTTTTGATCTTGCATAATTTTCTCACAAAATCTTTTCCCTTTAAGGGCACAAAAAGGAAGCAATGGCAAAAACTGCCCAAAAACTCATTATTTTGTTAGTCAATTAGGCCTAATATCCAACTTACCAATTCTGGCTTATTAACTTCTGATTCTACATCTCCTGTTTTCAGCAAGTAGGATTTCAACACAGTCTTTGAATCATATCACCTTGGCCTTTTGGTTTAACCTAATTCAGTTATTCTGCTACCCTTCTGTACCTCTTCCGATCAACATTTGTTACTAGACAATATTGTCACAGCTTATGAACACTGACATACTTTTTACAGTTGAGCTCACAAATCATGTAAATCTGTAGGTCCATTTGTCACAACGCTCCAAAGGATTCACAATTCATTCTCTAAATACTGATCCCTTTTAAATTCACAAGTTGAAATCCTTACTTAATTGAAATCAATGGAAGTCTTGCTATTGACTTCGGTAAGATCAGGATTTCACTTCAAAGGTTCTGTTGTACCTTGTGACTCACTGCTTTGTTCCAAGACAGACAGCTATGTCTTAAAGAGGCACACTGACCCAACGTAGAGTGAAGAATATTTGTGGGCCTTTTTTCATTACTCCCAGATTAATCTACTGTTGGCTAAATTTTCTAATTTGCACAAGAGAGCTATCTGACGAACAGTTCATTCTTTACATGAATCTGCTATATTGCGCAAAGTTTAAAAAATTCAGTCCCCCCTCGATTTCCACAGAGATTCCCCAAGCAGCCTTCAGGACTGACATCATGTTAAAGTATCTGAACATTTTTCAAGCAACTTGCTCTGAATGGAATGCTTTAAAAATTCAGAAAAGGAATACAGATAGCAAATGTCATTTCTTTCTTAGTTACAAAATGCAAACTCCATGTGTTTTATCCTAATGAATAAATGAGTTTGTCCTTTATGTATAAAATATAGTTTGTGTTTGTTGCACAAGTTTTTTTAATAATAGATGAATTTTAGGTTCGCTTCAACATATTCAATAAAGTGTGATTAATTTGGTTTTTCAAAAATGCAAACTAGACATTACTATATTACTTTGCAAAATGCACAGCTTGCAACATTATTGTCTCAGTGGGAACTTAAATTGAATTGTAAAATATGTCTTATTTCCAGTTTGATTTATGTAAGAAATTGTAGTGGATAATGCCCTTTTTGAAGTTTCAGTGCTTACTGTGAAGAAAATATATATAAAAATCATGGAATAGTTTATTATAAATTATAGCATTTTTATCATTATACAATATTGAATTGAAAAAAAAAATCATACACCAATCCCATATACCATATACCATACATTTGGTTCACTGAATTAACTTTTTTGAAGTTTCCTATTATGATAGATTATACAACACATTTTTGACATGTTCTGTGATTTTATTGTGATATTTTCAGTAATTACCAAATCTCTTTTTCTCTAAAAAAGCTTTCCTGTGCCCTGAGAATTAATCTATGATACCATTTAACTTGGCTTTTTGAAGTAAATATCACTAGATAAAAAGCCAGCTGGTTCTGAATAATGGGATACTTGAATGAATGTATTAGTGGTTGAAAATGAGAACACAAATCTTCTAAAAAGATTAATTTCCATAAGAAAGATAGCTCACAGATCTACAAAAGAATAAATTCAAAACATAATAAACTGGCAGAAAGAAAGGTAGATTAAAGTAAAGGCAACAGCACCTTGTTATTACAGCTGTTGTATAGCAGTGGCTCTGTATCAATTATAGTATTTGGTAGGTACAGGAGGATTGTTCAAAGCTCAAAGCCTGAGTCTGGAATACACCATATATAATAACTTGACTGATTAATTTTTGTACAGAACATAACTTTCATTCCTAACAATCAAGTCTTAAGACAAGTTACAATGAGGCTCTCTGACTGCAATGTGAAAAGCTAACATCAGTTTTGTTTGTTATTAAAGATCTGGATATGAATTTATCTTTATCATGAAAAGAGCTCTGCTTTATCACAGCACAAAAATGCTGACATCATCATGTAATGTGACTTTTGTTGTCTTATGGACTTTATTTTCAATATCCTGTTTCAAAATATGTTTCCTTCAATGGGCTTAGGATCTCTTCACACAATCAGTTTGACCAAATACTAATGAAAACAAACATAGTTGATGCCTTTCAGTGCTTTGATTTCTATAAACTAATTATAAAACTGTGGTTTTAGATTATATTGGGCCAAATTCAAAAAAAATCAATGCCAGTTTTGCTCATGATGGATTTGATCCAGCTCTCTTAAAAATGAACAGAGAGCTTGCCACTGATTTGCTGGGGAGTCAGATTCAACCCTAACAAAGTAAGATCTGCAGAATTTGGGGAGTGAAATGGGAAAGATATATAGTATGTAAAATATGTAAGTTTAAATTATTAAAATTGCAAATTCAAGCATGTGAAAAAATAGGAAATGGCCAATTAAAGTTGCCTATGCAATCGTAAATCTGCTCCTTGTATATATGCATTTCCATAGTCTTGCACGATGTCTCATAGAAAATCTATAGCAGAACCAGGAATAAAAAGAAGCTCTCCAGACACAAAAGAACACAGCAGTAGCAGGGTGTTATTCTCTGTGTAGACTAGTCACTAATGTGGGATGCAATACACCATTGCTAGTTGATGTACAAAGGTAGTAATTGGGATTTTGAAGTGCTGTTCCTCAGGAAAGGAAGCATGACCTATTAGCTACAGAAAGCACAACTGACCACATATGCATTTATTTTGAAAGACAGTGTAATGAAGTGGGTACCCGTGACTCAATTGTATTAGAGCATGAATCAAACTCTAGTCACTACTGTGGCCCTTCTATGCTACTAGAGTAGAATATAGCGGCTAAAAGAGGTCAGAGCAGCCCTGGGCAAATTTCTCCCAAAGAGAAGCCCAGTGAGACTGATGTATATGTTCAGGTATTAAAATAAGGGAAAAAGTGGGAATAGCCCAAGCATTTCTGAGCTCTTGAGAAACACATCCAAGACAGCTTAATAAGACTGCTATACATTAGAGTATCCTTTAAGACTTCTCTAAATTATTTCAGAACAGCCCAACAACTGTAAGGCTTAAAGGATCCATCTTCCTCTCATGTAGGCTGACACCTTTATACTGCAAGGCACAGAAAAGAATCTAACACCTGATGTTCCATCAATGGCAGAATTGCACAATCTCATATCTACCACATCTGCACAATGTAGGGAATCACATTTAATCCCAGTAGCCAGTGGACCTAAGACTAGAACATAAATCATGGCCTCCAACCTGACATAAGTTCCTACCACTAGTCTAAACGATCAGTGGGGCAAGGAAGCATGTTTATTGCAGTAGGCATAAAGGAACTCTGGGAAGTGTATGACTGGAGCATGCTTATTTATTTATTTATCTTCCCTACACTTATTCTTTGAAATGACTGAACCTTTTTTTTTGGGGGGGGGGGGAAAGAAAGAAAGAAAGAAAGAAAGAAAGAAAGAAAGAAAGAAAGAAAGAAAGAAAGCCTGAGGTAGAAAAGCATCATGGAAATTTCAACCCAAATAATAAAAATGTGGCAAATGACTAAAGTTCACAAAGCACCAAAGTGACTCTAAATGTAAGTGGTACTACCAGATCCACCAATATGTAAACCATGCTATCAATCTGATATTGGTATGAAAAAAATGTAGATCAAAAATGTTTCATAAGAAAATGCTGCTATTTGAAAATCAAAACATGTTCCAGAAACATGCAATGAAAAAAATAAATGAAAAAGCTTTGAAACAATTTAAATTAGTTTTTTTTCCCTTTTCTGTTTAATTGCAATACATTATATTTAATATTTTATGTTTTGTAATATTTCATGATTATAAAAATAAAATGTTAGTGTTTTACTCTGATAAGTTCATTTAGGTAAAAAACCTTAAGGTAAATATTTCAGAACCTCCTTTTTACAAAATATCCAGAAACATCATCATTTGTCGTTACTTGGAACAAGAAAAATTGCAAAATGTCATAATTTCCAATAGGATAAAACCTCTTGTTTTCAACCATCTCTAGTATTTATACGAACAGTGTGTATATTGTAAAATCTGTGCATGTTCATTAGTATCTGTCTCTAGAACAGCAGTTCTCAAACACTGTGTTGGGACACACTACTGTGTTACCACACAGTGGTAAGTGTGTCACGGAGAGCCAGGGAGATGGCTAGATTTGGCCTGTGGCAGGTGGGCTGGTGTGTCCTGAAGGTTCATGACATGCTACCAAATGTGCCATGACCTGCAAAATTGACTAAAGTGGGATGACTCAGAAAAAAAGGCTACTTAACATAATGGGTAAAGAATCATACCTTACTCCAAGTACTGGTTTACATTAATTTCCTGGCAGATATCACAGTATAAACATTACATACACTCTATGATTCTTGACACACTGTGTGTACAAAACAATGCTCATTAGATCAGACTTTCTGTAACAAAACAGAAGAATTCTTAAGGATTGTCACTGTTCATTTATAGCTGAGAGTAAAAAAGGCATACTCTAGAGATTCAGGGGTGTCAAACTCACAGCCCATGGGCCACAGCTGGCCCACCAAGGGCACTGATCCAACCTATGGAGTGACTGGCTGGGTTGGTCTAGAACCTGTCTGCAGCAGTGAACTTCAAAGATGGGCTGCCAGTAAAGGGCTAGACAGCTTTCTGACTGACTCACATGATTTGAGTCACAACACTGGGGAATAAAGGCAGCACTCCAGCCAATCCCAGCTCAACTCTACTGCAGTCTGCCGACCGATCAGAATCTCAGCCACAGCAGGATAGCCCAGACTCCTGGAGAGTCACTACACCCCCACCCCCCACCCCAAATGTTCACTATCAGTCAGCACGCTACCTAAGTTGACAGCACATTGTATCTATCACAAATAAGAAAGGGAAAAGTTGTTGGCGCCACATGGGAATGAGCCAATCAAAGGCTAGCTGCGACTGAGCCTGACCAAAGGCCAGCATGCTGAATGACTGAAAGCAAGTGGGTGGGGAGTGGGAGAGGCAGCAAGCCAGTCTGCCTGTGGCTGTGACAGAGACTGATTGATTGCCTGACATCATGTAGTAGGAGAAGTAGAAAGGGAAGAGGAAGGGGTCCTTGAGCGGCCCAGCAGGAGAAGACGGGCCCAGAGAGCAGGGAAAAGGGAAGTTGTCTGAGAATTTGCAGGATTGGGGAGGGGAAAGGGAAGCCCATGTTACTCTAAATGTGGCAGGGGAAAGAGCTGGGGAGGCCATGGGGCCACATGGCCCACAGCAGGTGTCCTCCCACCAATGTGTTCCCCACATTGAATGACTTTGACACCTCTGCCCAAGAACTTCAAAGATATGATCAGAGTTACAAACTGACCGGTCAAGGGAACACTGAATCCAAAATATTGTAAGCAATTAGGCAGCAATGGAGGAGGGGGAAAAAAAATACCAGAGCAAAAACTACAGAGCACAAATGTTCAGGGTCTGCACAGTTCCTTTAAGCCAAGGGGCCATGGGTGCTGGTTTGCCCCTCCCATCCCACTTCACTTGGAGGGGGAAGCTGTTCTTCCCCTCTCAGTCCCTCGTCTAAGCCTCCGAAAAAGAAGTGCTGCAGCCCAAGAAGCTCATATTGCAGGGAACTGAAGGCTGAAACCACAGGTTGACTAGGAGCTGGAGTGGGAGTCAACTGTGCTCTGCAGGAGTTTAAAGGGGTGTACCTGTGCACCCATGAAGCCCAAGATTTGTCCACAGCTGCACTCCTGGATCCTGCCAGCACCACTGGGACTGTAAGGGAGAAGGGGAGAAAAGGGCACTTGCAGCTGACTGGCGCCAACCCTGCCACGTGCTGCCTCTGGAGTCCAGCCAGCAGTGCATTGAGCATGGTGAGCCGTGGGGAAAGGTAACTGAGGGCTGGGGCATGTAGTGACAATGCTACAGAGCAAACCCCTCAGCACCCCCCAAAGTTCAGCCCAAATGCGAGGAACAGGAATAGGGCAGAGAGCTGCTTGTAAAGCAGATAGTACTGCCAGGTTTCACCTTTGCAGGGATCTCTGCCAGCCTCAACTGGAAGACACTGACTGCAGAGCACTGTACCATGACATTTTGTTCAGAGTTACAAACATCTCAAGGTATAAATATATTTGATGTTCTACTGTACCTTCAGTCTTAACCAAGTTAATGGAAAATCTTCAGTAGGAGAAGCATCGAGTGAAAAGACTTGAATCAGATGTGCATAACACCTGTGATAACTCATCTTGAAGATCATAGATTTATCTATGATTTTTATTTGTTAGATCAAATAAACTGCAAGATTTCTTTATCATACATTGCAGACCTCATCTTCAGGATGAAGCAAGCTAAGTAATTAGAGAATATATGAACTAAAGCAATGAAACTAAAAGTTTATTGCTGAGATGGTGAAAATTCAAGGTAAACCTCTAATGTAATGAAACTGGAAAGAACTTATTGACATGTAAGCACAGATAATTCATCTGCAGAAATTCAGTTGTGTTTATTCTTAAAAAAAAAATGTTTCTTTGTAGCCTGTGTGCAAACTAACTACAAAATGTTTGTAGCCTTTTTTTACAGTAACTCTTTTTTTTTTTTTTAAATCACACGACTTTAGGAAAGCTGCTTTTAGTTAAAACATAAAAATGGTAGTTACAAGGTTTCTGCAAACATAGCTGCCATTCCATTAAGGAAATGGCACTGCAAACAGTAAATAGTAGCCCCAAGGGAAATGTAAGTATTGATTTTATTACTATGTTGGTTGGTTTATATTTGCAATTGTCAACTCTAATTTTAGGCTGTGCATTAAGCATCCTTATAACAGCTTAAGGAAAAGAACCAATATTAATTAGAAAATATTGATAATGCATTTATAAGTCTTAGATTTAGTGCATGCAGAACATATATTTTGAAAATTTTAAACCTACTTTTCATTGTAAATGTAAATAAAGATGAATGGACAAAAACCTTTACTTACCTGGATTACATGATACTTTTGTACATTGAGTCATGTGCTGTATTTATCATCATCATCATCATCATCATCATCATGCTGAGGTATGGAGATATTTGTCACTCCACCTGAATATAGGACACCCACTCTATAGCCCTGAACCTGCCAGTTATTCTGTATGATCATCTTCCCAAATTCCAAAGGGGTAAAGATTAACCAATTTATCACATGAGCTTTCATGGGAGAAAATCCCACTTTGTCAGATGCTTGAAGATGGGGAATTTACAAAAGGAGAGCAAAATAAATTTATGAGAGTGTAAGTCGTAGGACCAGGTCAGACTGTTACAGCAAATCAAAGCAGTTGTTTGGATTCAAACAGTGAAGTACAGCTATTAGCACGGAGTTGGTGGGGGGGAGAGAAACGCAAAATTGGCTGCTGTACTGTGAACATGAGAAAAGGGCACACATAACTTGAAGAATGGAGAAAGTATATTTGGAGAAACTGCTAAATACTATTCAGGTAACTAATTTCTATCCTGTTATCAATTGTGAAACAACAAAATTTATGTTCACTTTCATGATACACAAAACATCTAGTAATATATTACTATTTGTTTCTGACAGTGCCCATGGATGCACAGAGACAAGATAAGGCACAAACTGTGCTAAGACACTTACAAACAAACAAACCCAAGACTGTGAGACAGTCATGACTTTATACTGTCATATAAAAATACCCAGGCAACCTCTAAATACCACCAAAAACTTGGAAATAAAAAAGGAAATGGGAATAAATATCTATTGTGATGGTGAAGTTAAACAATGTGAAACTGTTTTAATTCAGAAGAAGAGGTTTTCCTAACCAAATATAACTTATATTTTATTGCAGAAGCATTACATGTGCACTCTTAGAACTAAATGCGTCAATTGAACTGTTTAATACCTTTTCCTAAATTAGCCTGACAATATCTTTTCTAAACTTAACTAAACAGAAGTATTTATAGCACACACAGGATAGCAAACTCTTGAAATTTTATCATAAATTTTGTTATATGTTTTTTTTTTCAGTCCTACCACATGCACTCATGTGATAATGTGGAAAACATCTCAACTCTTACAAAAAAAAGAGGCAGGGGGAAGAGGTTTCTACCTCCTACGGCTGTGAAGAAAAGCTTTATTCACAAACCCTAAGGACTCAAAAATTAGAAAGCAAATAAAAAGAGCATACTATTTTTTAAATAAATCTCTTGATTTTTTGGGGCCTGAATCAAGATTTTTGAACACTTGACTTTGTCACACAATAATCTATTCTAAAAGATCTTTAAGAGTATGCCTACACTGGAATATCCCCCCCCCCCCCCCCAGCCTTTACCAATGAGTCTGAAAGTCCCATTCAACTGAGTTGAACTTGTGCTACAGGGCTAAAAACAGCAGTCTTGGAGAGGATGGGTTGCAGAGCCCAGGATGTCTATGCTTTTATTTTTAGCCTCAGGGTATGAGTATAAGTTGGCTGACCTGGGCTCTGATGCACACTTCTGTAGGGGTTTATTTGTGGGGGTTGTCTTTTGGGGAAGAAAGGGAGGATGCAATGAATTAATACTAAAACAAACATTAGAGGGTCTACCCCAAACAAAAAATACATACTATCTTTTAGGGCAAGGGCTGGCAACACCCGGCACCTGTGCCTATGTGTGTGTGTGCCCATTCAGAGTAGAACACAGGGCTCCTGGCCCTGTGATGCAGCAACTGCTCCCACCTGCTAGCCTCACCCCTCAGTGGGACCTGGGGCTGCAAGAGCCACATGCAGCTCCCATGGCCCCATGGCCCCACTGCATGAGGGGGCCAGCAAGGAAAAGGGGTTACCACATGCATTGGCTCCTGGTTTCTGCTGGCCTCACCCCTGGCACCTGCTGAAGATTGGGTGGGTATGGTTGGAATGGGGGCTGGTAAAGGCTGCTGTCCCTGTTTTAGGGCATATGCATTCAGGTAGGCCTGAGTATGCTGGTTTATGAATAATGTGATCTTGCCAGGAAAAAGCCCTTTCTATTGTGTATTAACTCCCAGCTCTATAAAGGGTGATGTATTATATAGTTCATGGAAATTAGTCAGCTGCCTCTTGTTGCACCCCGTATCATCACATACTGGACCAGCCTATCCCTGCTCAGCTGAGAGTGTAACAGACTCCTGTTGTAACCAGACTGAAAACAATGACAGATATACATCTAGGTATTCATACTGTGGGCATTACCAAAGTAGCTGAGTACTTCAGTAACCGAGGCTTTTATTATTTAGATTTTACCATTAGCCTTGAGTAAGAGACAAAACCTACCTAAACTGTCCAAGAGTGGCTGCAGACAGTCATGGTCTTTAGTTGGCCCTTGAATTTCAGAAAGAATTGATGTCACCCTGCAGTGGCTGCTCTGCACCCCTATTGAAATTCACAGAGATATGAAGGGGTGTGTAACTCAAATAACAATTGTGCCCTCAATGGTTAGGGATGATTCCTGTCTCCTATCACTAGATGCTATGTGGGTTTCTTAGTGGGGGAGATGGTGGCTTGTCAGCTCAATAGGCTCCTCTCTTCTCCCAGACCAAATTTTACTTACTTGACTAAGCTAACAACACATTGCATTTAGGAAATGTTCTCATTTAAAATGTCTCTGCTACCTGCCTGTTTAGCTGTAGGGAAGAAACCTGCTCTCTATATCTTGCCTCCATTTCATTAAAGGCATATAAGGCCCAGAACACAGCCAAACCACCATGGGAGCTGGCCACAGCTCACATACTGCTGAGTGAAGCTTGCTCTGCAGGAACACAAGGATGAGGATTAGTATAGGATTGGCAAGCAAGTCAGCTGAACAAGAACCCATGTAAAAGGATGCAGCAGACCACATCCATTACTTCTCAACTTTATCCTGAAGTGGGGAGCAATGCAGTAGGCCCAAGCCCCACAATGCACTCCTGAGACTCTTAAACAAAGTCTTAAATGGGCAGTTAGGTAACACGGAGTTCCTTGTTCATGGGACCCCTCAAGGGAAGAGTTAACAGTAGCTACTAAAATTAAGGGCTCCTTGTATTACTGAGTGAAAAAGGCCAGTTAGGCCACCTGTGTGCTCATTACCAGGATTTCATGCAGCCATAAGAATATGTAAATGAACAATTAAATGCAAAGCACAAACTTGTAATACAGCAATAAGCAAACCTCTACAATAAAATGTTTGCGGTTACAATGATTCGTCAACACCATTCCTCACTTTTATACAAGTGGAAGTATTTATTCAGATTATTTTATACAAATTTCTGAAGATTTAAACTTTTAAGCTAATGTCTTATTCTCAGTGTATATATAATCAGAACATTCTTATACTGTTCAATCCCAGCATCCTCTGACAATGCAACTTACTATCAAAGAGATACACAGCTCAGTACTAGAAAGATATAGTGTGGGCACTATAATTCTTTCATTGTACACAGAGAGTTTTTCTAAACAAAATAAAATGTTGTCAGTTAACTTTTAGAATTGTGTTTATCATAAAATTACCTGATTCCTTTAAATCATGAGTGGGGAATTATTTATTTCTATGGAAGTTGTCAAATAAGACCACCGTATTGCAACATTTAACAGGCTTGAAAAAGCAGGCCACAAAAGAAAAACAAGTCTCTCAGTCTATAAACCTCTTTGTCCTTGAGGCAAGCAAAACCATACAACCCTATGTTTCCTCTAGCATGTTTAAGAAATAATAATTGTATGTTGTTCCTCAAAGGAAAATTAACTGCCGTTTTCAGCAATCAATTACATCAAATGCCATTTGTAATATTTGTCTTTATCTAAAAGTAAAAATGTTCAATCTTAACAGGAAAATCTATACTCTTTTTTTTTATTCAAAATCGGGACGCAATGCATTTTATGAAAAAAAAGTTTTATTGGTTTAACATAATAAGCAGAATGCAAATGAATTCCAACACTGTTTAGTATTGGGATTTCATTCTGTTTGATCTATATGAATACAATAAAAGCCTTAACAATGTTACTCACAACATTAACTACTGCAAATATCTTTTAAGAAACACTAAAAGAAGAGTTTATTACTTCTGGAGAAATCTCTACTCGAGTGGCAGAGCAACACACCATTGTGAGTCCTTGGTTGAAAGTACATGGTCTCTCATCCTGAAACGATGGGCTACTTACCAGTAACTGTCCTTCTTCGAGATGGGCTGCTCAGATTCAATCAGAAATAGGTGTCTCTGTGCCGGAGCACTGGATTAGTCAGAACTTTTTGCCCTAGCCTGTCAGAAGAGGGCAGGTGGCCACCACCCTCTGCAACACCCCGTGGCTATATATGTGGCTGCCCCCCAGCCCCTCCGCAGTTTCTAAGAGTTGCCAACTCCAAAAGTGGGGACGGGAGGGATGGCTCTGCTCAGATACATTCAGAAATAGGTGACTGCTAGCCATGCTGATGGATGGCGGGTGGAGTTGGCTCTTCAGCCTTCAGCACAGCATAACTCTGACATGGGTAACTGTCCAGCGAACAGGTCCTCGAGGGTCTAAGAAATTGACCTAAGGACCTTCATCTCAGCAAGGGTAGCCTGGAGATATAGGACATAATCCAGTGGAGAGAAGTAGGCCCGGATTGCCCGAACACCGATTGGTGTGCATGGGCATGATGGCCTGAGGTCACTTTACGTGTAAGAGGTACCAACGCATCGTGGCTGTGGCCGAGGAATGTGTCTCTAATCGCTCTTCTTAAGGGGGTACAGGCAGATGCCGCATGGAGGCTAGAAGATCTAGTGTTCCGGCAGCGATGCGTGTTGGCATAATTCCTACAGGGACATTCCCAAGGCCTGGAATTTGCCGGACTGGCAGTGGTGGTTATCAGCACTGCAGAAAACCAGAAGAGGAGAATTAGATTGTCTTTTCCTCAGTCCCGTATTGTAAGATACGTGCAGGTCATGGGGCTGGGCCAGGGACTTGAGAGGGCTGTGGCCCCCTGGGCCCTTAGGCAGTGACATCCCTGCCAGAGAACATTGGGTACATGAATCTGGCGCACTCGGTATCCTTCAGGGGAGGTGGGTTACCAGGAACAGGAGGAAGAAGTTACTTCGATCTAATTCAAGAAATGGTCGGGACATCGATCGCAACAGCTGACGACCCCATAGGGTGCACTCATAAGTAAGGCACTGGGACTGGCGTGGAGGGACCAAATGCCTGGCCCATCCCATGGTACCAGGTAAGAGAAAGGCAGGGGGGACATTCTATGGGTCTGAAAGGTGTTATCAGGCCTCCATGAGCTTACCGATGGCACTACGACAGACACCTTGGGTGGGACGTCAGAGTCCATATCCTCGCACGAGACAAGGAAATGGCATTACTGCTACCTACACCGTTCGCTTTCTTCTTCTTTTAAATTCAGCAGCTGGGAGGCAGCCGCAGGAATGCTAAGGCTAGAGGTCGGTGATGGGCTCGTGAGCACAATAGGCCTAGGCACTAGTACTCACAGTCTATGGAACCACTCACTTTGGCCTACATGGCTTTGCATCGTTGGGGAGGATCATCCTGGAATAGGGCCAAGCTTAGCTAACGCTGCACAGGGGTGTGCATCAGGATTGAGGCTCCCTTCAGGAAGGGCCCCAGGGGAGGGGGGCAGCGGCGGCGAGTCCGGAAGCATGGAGGAGGAGATAGGCTCCTCCACAGGGGAAGGAGCAAGGGTATGCTACCCTGATGGGGTACATCAAGCCAACTTCTCTTTAAGGCATTTACAGTATGAGCATACTAATGATCATATTAGCTGTTACCAGGAAAGTGAACTCTATCAAGGGAAAACCAGATCCCAAATTCCAGTCATAGAGAGGAATTTCAGGGTGGATGTCGAGCTACTGACAGCAGTCACTCATTGAAATTCCTCAGCAATCAGCCAGGCACCAAATTCTGAGACTCCAGCCCAGGCCTGTGGGACTTGAATCCAGACCCTTGGGCACAGACTTCTCATTTCTCAGACCAGCACCCAATCCATTGCGCTACATGAGGCTTTGTCAAAAGCAACACCCTGTCACAAACACTTAGGACAGGAGGATATCTAAGATGCGCCTACTAGGACTAGGAGAGCCTTGCATTGTAATGAGAAGGAAGGACTTTTCCCCGTGAGACTCCTGAGTGAGAGATTCCAGTAGGTAGGCCAGGATGATGATGTCACTGCAGTGCCCCAGGGTGTGAATTATGTGAGAGCCAACGCTGGGCAAAACCATGGAAGGCGAAGATTGGCCCTGGGGAAGTATCTGTCTGTGGAGGTGGCTTCCAAACCGTCACTGAGGGAGCGAGCGGTAACTATGAACGTAGTGAGGAACGGAGGGACGACTTTCCCTGCCTTCAACCAAATGGTGAAGGAGACATCGGATGGTTTCATCACTATTACCAGGTTATCTCCTCTGGATCTCCGAGACCTGAGGGTTTCCCAATTGGGATATAATAGAACAGCCATCTTAGGGATAGAGAGAGGAAAGTGGCCTGGGTTCCCTCTATGAGGGGCAAGACCTCGTATCCACCACGTCCCAGGCTGAAAGGAGGAGGTCCTGGGAAACTATTTTACCTTCCTCCAGGAAGGCATCATACTCTTCCTTTGCCTCTAGTTGGAGTAGATGTCTAAATTTGTGTATTGACTCCCACATGTCCAACGTGTATCTACTAGTCAGGGCCTGATTGTTTGCAACCCGCAACTGGAAGGCTGAGGAAGAGTAAACTTTGCGGCCCAATAACTCCAAGCTCCCTGGCATCCCTCAGTGTTGGGAGGTGATCATGGGGGGCCTCTGCCAGCCCTAAGGCCACCTCCACCACCTCACGAAGTAGGACTGGGTGATGGGTAAATGAGGGGGAATCTAGCTCCGGAACTCTGTAATTGAGTCCCGCCGTATCTGAAACCGAGGAGTTGGAACCTGGGTTTTGCCAACAGGAGGAGGCCAAGTCCCAAACGCTAGGGTGGAGGGGGATTAGAACACTGGCCCAAATAAAATGTCAGAGGGCGTTTCAGAGGATTGAACCTCCATGCCCATGTGGGCTGAGACACAGCACAGAAGATCAAAGTGCACTGATACACTGTACATGAGCACAGCACCAGGTTCAGTGCTTTCACTGGTGCTGAGTCGGCCGGTGCTGGCAAAGTTAGAGGGGCCTCTTAAGGGCACCATTACTGGGGGCAGTAGAAAAAGGGTGACAGCACCGAGAGCCAGCACCGAGGCCATTTGGAGCTGCTTGAAGCCCCTTCCCCAGGCTGGAACAGGGGGAAACGTCTTGGGACTCTCAGAGCGGCACTGGGGACGGCAGAGTGATATGGTGCTGTGGGGACGGCTCTATGGTACCAGGACTCAGAGCAGGCTATGGTGTTCGGTGGCCCAGGGCCAGCGACAGGGAAGGTGAATGGTGCCATATGTGTGGCATCTAGGCCTTTGAAAGGAAGGCTGGCTTCCCCCTTCTTGGCGGCATCAGAGAAAGGGGTGTAGGCAACAGGAGGAGTACCCTTGCTGCCTTTACTGCCTCCAGGGTCATCAGGATCAGTACCAAGGCCGACTGGTACCAGGGGGAGCTCTGTGTCAAAGAGGCAGTGCTATGTTGGCGCCATGGTACCGAGGTCGGTACCGAGCTGATCCTGAGTCACCTTTTGGCACAGTGCTGGGTGGCGGGCTTCGGCACTGAACTGGCACGCGGTGCTGCTGGAGACCTTGAAGCCTTAGTGGAGGAGTGCCAGGACTGCTTGGAGGCCAGAGCATGGTGCCTTTGATCCCTGTCCTTGATTGTCCTCAGTTTAAAGGATAGGCAGATGGAGCAAGCGGTAACCATGTGGCTTTCACCCAGGCACCGGAGGCACTTCTTGTGGGCATCGTCCTGCAGGAAGGCCTTGCCGTACTCAGCACAGGGCTTAAACCCCAGCATGGCAGAAAGCGTAGCGCGGTGTTCTGGCCCAGAAAGGGAGACCTTCTTAGGCGGGACTAAGTCCACAAATAGGTTCTCCCAGTTTGGCAAGAGGCTCATACAGCAATGATGGACAGGCTGCTTGTGAAGCAAGGAGCGGGCAGTTCCACAACTGACACTAAGGTGGAAGAAATTAAACTGGGGAGGGGCCAGGTGGCAGCATGGGGGCGGTGGCCACCTGCCCTCTTCTGATAGGCTAGGGCAAAAAGTTCTGACCAATCCGGAGCTCTGGCACGGAGACACATATTTCTGAATGTATACGAGCAGCGCTCGAAGAAGAACTTGAAGGTGTGATGTGAGTCTTGTATTCACATGGGAAAGCTCGCATGCTGCATACTGCCTTTTGGTTAACATAGTGATTAGTTTAAGGTGAGACAGCCAGCTTTCTGTGCCAGAGAAGTCATATCACAGTGTAGATGGGTTATATGAATCCGGAATGACTTGCTATTGCAAGACAGCATTGACTCTGAATAGCATACGAAAAGAATTCCAAAAAGCATGCAACTAATTAGTAGGAGATAGGAATGGCTTAAGTTAATGGATTTTGGGTGGTAATGGCTTCTCATGAAGCCCTGAAGTTCCAAAGGGATAGCTGTGTTAGTTTAGTTCAGCAAAACAAATAAGGAGTCCTGTGGCACTTTTAAAGACTAACAACATTATTTATTGCATGAGCTTTCATGGGAGAAAATCCCACTTAATCAGACGCTGAAGATGGGAGCATTTTCTCTCATGGAAGCTCATGCGATAAACAAATTTGTTAATCTTTAAAAGTGCCACAGGATTTCTTGTTCGTTTAACGTGCTCTGAGTCAACCTAGGGAAAGAAAGGCACAATCCCATGGCTTAGAGCACTTATTAAAGAGGAAAGGAAGGAAAAAAATCACTGGAAGTTTAAAATATCTTGGAAGGAAGTTTAGGGGCAAGAGATGTCTCTGTTAACATTTTCCTCAGTGGTGTGCAGAAAACAGTATCCTTTTTGCCTGTTACCAAACAGAATTTCAAGTTGTTATGCACACAGATTCATATGAAAGCCAGAAGGTCAATACTGTTTGACTGAGAGACAGACATTCAGTATGCAATTTCAGATTTCTCTCTTTGTGCCAAATACTGCTCTCCTTATTTACACATGGCTACATTATCACTACCCCACAAACCTTCTCAAAGAAGTAAGAACATAAGGGCTATGTCTACATCAACTTTTTAGTTAGGACTTGCTAGCCTCAGACTAACCATGTTTTTTTTAGTTTGAACTAGAACATGCAACTAGTTCGAACTAATGGCTTAGTTTAAACTTTTTAAGTTTGAACTAGCCATTACTTCGGATATTACCCATGCTTAGTTCAAACTAAAATCCAAACTAAACACCAAGTCACATTAGTTCAGACTAAGCTTTGCCTAGCCCAAAAAAAACAAAATTTCTTAGTTCAGACTAGGCAAAGCCTACTGTGGCCGTGGGCCAAATTAGTCCAGACTAAGATTTCCTAGTCCAGACTAATTTGGCAGTGTAGATGTAGCCAAGTTGCCCCCTTACACAACTGAATGGGCCAATCACTCCCACAGCTCACAAAGGGCAGCAGGCTGTGCAGAGCTACTCTGTCCCTCTTCACATCCAGAGGAGGATGAGAGGCAGCAGGGACTGAATGGAGCCCTGACCCAGCCCTAACCACTCCCTGAAAACATCAGACAGCATAGCTCCAAGGCACGATCTTCTTCTTTCTATGATATACATGCAGTTCCATGCTGCACTCTGCTTAGGGCAGACTGCAAAGTGGCAATTTAGCCCACAGTTAGCCCCACTGACAGTGATTATAGTTTATCTTTTTTTTTTTTCAAAACCACATCCACAAACCAATTTGCATTTATCTTTTTCAGTTCTACTTCTGAGAAGTAACTTATCAATAGATTTTATGTTCAAAGCAATTAAAAGGACAAAATCCCACATTCTGCCAATATAAACAGAAGTGGTATGTCTAGTTCAGATGGTATATCACAATAGTGAAAACCAAAAAGGGTACGTTTAAAGAGGATCCCTCCACCTGTTTCTTGATGGAACAACTTTGAATACGTTTTTTTTTCTTTTAATTCCAACATTCCACTAAAACTGTGGTGTTTCTTTCAGGAACCGTCAGAACGATCCATTTTCATCACTGCATGAAGACAGTACGCCAGTACGCATCATTCATGTTGTAGACAATTATTTGAGATAAAGCCTGGGACTGTAGATTAAATAAATGTTGACATGGATATGTTAATAAACATGGCACTCACAAGTTGTCAGGTATAGTTACACTTAGGTTTGGAGACACAAAAACTCCTTTTAGCACTTTGGCATATCTCAAGTAATTAGAAGCCATCTGCCAAACCTTCCTATACTTTATTACCCACAACAATCTTGAACTCATTGAGACTTTATTTCATGCTGCAGAGGAAATGCTCCCCTCCATTCTCAAGCTGAGGGAGGCCTCAGAGAAAGAGCAAGAGTGAACAGTGACAAAATGAGCATCAGAGGGAGTTTGACGATGAAGAAAGATGGCTGCCAAAATTACTTGTTAGTGAGCTAAAACAAAGACAATTAAATAAATAAACATAAACCTCAGCATCTAACTCAAAGTCAAAGTCAAGGCCAATTTGTGACCTAAACATAAGTTAGACAAATACAAACAAGTAAAGTAGAATTATTCAGTTGGGGGTATTCAGGTTATCACAGGGGTGAAGACAGGGCCATAACTATGGTGGGGCCAATAGGGCTTTGCCCCGGGCATGCCAGAGCAGCTCAATGGAGCTCCTCTATTAAATGGCGCACTTTGTAACACTGGCCCCAAGTGTCACTAATGGCAAGGGGCACATTCCAATTGGAACGCGCCCTGGGCACAAGATCACCAAGTTACGGCTCTGGACGAAGAATATATTTCTCCTCTTCTTGGAGGCAAGTGTTTTATATAGGTACATGTTGCAAACATCCCATAGCCCACAGATATTTAGGTACACCCTGTAGAGGCCAGAAGTACTGAAGTGGAGAAGCAAAAGGAGACAGATTTTATAGATTCAAAGGGGTAGCTATGTTAGTGTAGTTCAGCAGAACAAAAGAGGAGTCTGATGGCACTTTTAAAGTCTAACAAATCTATTTATTGCATGAATTTTCATGGGAGAAAAATGCCACTTTCTTAGATGCTTGAAAATGGGAAACGTAACAATTTTGCGGAGCAGTATTGAAAAGACACTGCAAACTAAGCCACAGCTCACTGGCCTAACGTTCCAGCTGAAGAAGTCATGATCAATCAATCAATCAATCAATCAATCAATACTACTACTACTACTACTACTACTACTACTACTAATAATAATAATAATAATAATAATAAACAAAAACCAACAACAAAACACCTTTAATGGGCACCCAGGAGCTGATCAGTATTTACTCTGCTAAAGAGATTTCATTAGGAGATGGAGATGCAGATGTAGGGTGAAAGACAGCTGACTAAAAGTGAGTGAAATTTATTAAGCAAAAAAGGATATACTGGGGAAGACTGACCCTATACTCAAGGAACTGGAACCACCTTAATTAAAACAGAACCAGACTGCAGGAAAACTTACAGGTACTGAGAAGCAATCAGGCCAGGTAGCTAGGAAAATAAGTAAGACAAAGGTAACCATTTCTTAGTACCTGAGTGTGGGAAAATTACACATGAAAAGGATAAGGAACAGGCTCAGGTCACAGAAATATAGTCCAGAAAAATTATATACGACTAGACAGGATAGTTACATAACAGTAAGTAGGTAACCAAAAATAACATTATAAATATAGTCTAAATAAATAAATATAAAGATAAATAAATCTAACATTTAGATTTAACATAACATTATAAATATAGTCTAAATAAATAAATATAAAGATAAATAAATCTATCTCCCTCCAGGTGACTAGAGAGCATGGTGTTTAAACATACAGCCATTTGAGATTGGGACACTGGGGTTCAAATCCCAGTTGGCACCTACCTACCTTTCTAGTAGAGGTCCTTGGGCAAAAGTCCCCCTAACGCCTCCCTTGCCTACCTCAAATATGAGAGTGACACGAACTAGGAGAGTCATGCTGGCTCAGATGTTGCCTGGATTAAAAAGGTCCGTGCCAGCTGTTGGGGAACCAGGACAATCTGATGATAAGTGGGCTACTGGAACAAACCATACATGGATGAGACAAGAGAACCTGGAATTGATGGAATGCTACTACAACAGTAGACCAAAGGAGAGGGGATATATGAGGGAACTATGGATGGACAAAAAACCTACATCCACACTAACTGAGAAACAGCTAGTTACCCAATGCTTCAACATAGTAAAGAGGAAGCTGCTCTCACAACTTGAGATAGACCAACTCCACATTACATCCTAGACTCAAGAAGAAGACCCAGAAGAACAACTAGATGTGCAGCCAACACCTGAAGCTGGAACTTCACTGCCCGCCCCCCATTACAGAGCACAGCAGCTGATATGAGGCATAAAGATCATGGATAAACTACCTACTGTCAACCCTCGAGACCAATTACCAAGGCTCATTGGAGAAGTACCATCAGATAGTATGCTACAAGATGCCACTAGAGCTGTAACGACAATTCCTACTACCACCATAACTCAAACCAATGAACTGGTATACGCTACAGCCTCTGTAATCCTGGAGATGATTGGCTACATGATCAAGAAGAACAGCAGTACGTACCCCCCTGGAAAATAAGGTTGGAGGATAAGATCAAGACAACTCAGAGAGAAGTTAGTCAGCTGGTGGAACTACAGAAGGGTGTAGAGATTAAGGATAAGACTCGGCTACTGAAAAAGTACAAGGGCCTGACTCCATCTGAAGCCCTAGAGACTGCTAAACAAAGGCTCACAGCACTGGCTACCAGGCGAAAAAGATACACTAGAGAAGAAGAGGCCAAAAAGATAAATGCCCTGTTCTCCAAAGAACCATCCAAGGTGTACTCCCAACTGCAGTGCAACAACACAATAACAACAGCACCACCAACAGCAGAAACTGAACAGTACTGGAAGAACATATGGGAGAAAGAGAAGACTCATGACACCAGTGCAAAGTGGCTGCAGGACCTGAGAACAGACCACAGCAATCTCCCAGAACAGGAAACACTCACCATCACAGTAGCAGACATCCAACAGCGGGTCAAGAACAGGAAGAGCTGGACAGCACCTGGACCGGACATGATCCACACCTACTGGCTAAAGAAACTAACAGCAGTGCACGAACGCCTAGCAGCACAGATGAACCAGCTGCTAGCAGCAGGCACCAACCCAGAATGGCTGACACAAGGAAGGACAGTGCTGATCATGAAAGACCCCCACAAGGGAACAGCACCATTCAACTACCGGCCAATAACCTGCATCCCCACAACATGGAAAGTCCTATCAGGCATCACAGCCACCAAAATACAGGACCATATGGGCCAGTACATGAGCACAGCTCAGAAGGGCATTGGGAACAACACCAGAGGCTCAAAACACCAGTTGCTCATAGATAGAGCAGTCACCCAAGTCTCAAGGTCTAGACAGACCAATCTGAGCACAGTCTGGATTGACTACAGGAAAGCCTATGACTCAATCCCGCACACATGGATCTGTGAAGGTCTGGCGCTACACAAAGTCAACAGGACACTAAGGACCTTCCTCAAGAACTCAATGGGACTGTGGAAGACAACACTGGAAGTCAACTCAAGACAGCTTGCATAAGTGGCCACCAAGTGCGGCATATACCAAGGTAATGCACTGTCCCCACTGCTGTTCTGCATTGGCTTGAACCCCCTCAGCCAGATAATCACAAGGACTGGATACAGATACAAGTTCAAGAGTGGAACTACCATTAGCCACCTCCTCTACATGGATGACATCAAGCTGTATACAAAGAATGAACGAGACATCGACTCACTAATCCACCTGAGACGGATCTACAGTGAGAATATTGGGATGTCATTCGGACTGGAAAAGTGTGGCCAGATGGCAGTAAAGAGAGGGAAGGTAGTCAAGACTGATGGGGTGGAACTACCAGCAGGCCACATAGCGGACATACAGACCAGCTACAAGTACCTTGGCATCCCACAGTCACATGGGAACCACGATGAGGAGGCAAGGAAGACAGCAACATCCAAGTACCACCAAAGGATAAGACAGGTCCTGAAGAGCCAGCTCAATGGGAAGAACAAGATCCACGCCATCAACAGGTACGCCCTGCCAGTCATCAGATACCCTGCTGGTATAGCGAGCTGGCCAAAGGAGGACATGGAGGCTG
Source organism: Podocnemis expansa (assembly GCA_007922195.1). NCBI lineage: Eukaryota > Metazoa > Chordata > Testudines > Podocnemididae > Podocnemis > Podocnemis expansa. The sequence continues at coordinate 35,851,851 of ML681993.1, read as the reverse complement.
CCGATGTGAAGACCCAGAAGCTCCTCACAACGTACGGAGGTTTCCACCCCAAGTCCAACACCCAGAGACTGTACACCAACTGGAAAGTAGGAGGGCGGGGGCTGGGGAGTGTCAAAGCCACTGTCCTGGACGAAACCCAGAGCATCCAGGAGTACATCAGTAAGATGGCACCCAAAGATGAGCTGCTGAGAGAATGCCTGAGGCAGCAGCAGCAGACATGGGAGGACGATCAAGCAGAAGAAGTGCCATGGCAAGACAAGACCCTGCATGGGACGTACCATCAACAGATAGCTGAGGTGGCTGACATTGGGAAATCCTATCAGTGGCTGGAAAGGGCTGGACTAAAAGACAGCACTGAGGCACTGATCACAGCAGCACAAGAACAGGCACTGAGTAGCAGATCCATTGAAGCAGGGGTCTACCACACTAGACAGGTCCCAAGGTGCAGACTGTGCAGAGAGGCCTCAGAGACAGTCCAACACATAGTGGCAGGATGTAAGATGCAGGCAGGAACAGCATACACTGAACGGCACAACCAAGTAGCTGGCATCGTGTACAGGAACATCTGCACAGTGTATGGGCTAGACCCTCCCAAGACCAGATGGGAGATGCCACAGAAGGTCGTGGAGAATAACAGAGCTAAGATTCTGTGGGACTTCCAGATCCAGACGGACAGGCAGGTACTGGCCAATCAACCAGACATCGTGATAATAGACAAGGACTAGAAGACAGTGGTGGTGATAGATTTAGTAGTGCCAAGTGACAGCAACATCAGGAAGAAGGAGCATGAGAAGCTGGAGAAGTACCAGGGCCTGAAAGAGGAACTAGAGAGGATGTGGAAAGTAAAGGCCAAAGTGGTCCCAGTGGTGGTAGGAGCACTCGGGGCTGTGACTCCTAAGCTGGGAGAGTGGCTCCAACAGATCCCAGGAACAACATCAGAGCTCTCTGTCCAGAAGAGTGCAGTGCTAGGAACAGCTAAGATACTGTGCAGAACCCTCAAACTCCCAGGCCTCTGGTAAAGGACCCAAGGTTGAGGAAGACACATACCACCCATAGGGGTGAGAGGGGAATTTGTTTTTTTTTATGATGGTATGAAGCCATGTAATGCTTACCTATAAACTATGGAGAAAGGGCAGATCTATGATTATCTGTTAGAGTAATAATCTTATCCATAACAAAGAGTACTGTAGCACTTCTAAACACAAACAAATTTATTTACCACATTAGCTTTTGTGGGTCCATGAAAGCTGATGCAATAAATAAATTTTGCTAGTCTTTAAAAGTGCCACAGGACTCCTTGTTTGTTTTGCTGAACTAGACTAACATAGGCACCCCTCTAAGGGGAAGGAGCAGGATCAGATCAATGCAGGGGCTTTAGTACCAAGGGGCCAGCCACGCTAGTCTAGTTCAGTAAAACAGATAAGGAATCCTATGGCATTTAAAAACTAACAAAATTTATTTATCACATGAACTTTCATGGAAGAAAATCTCACTTTGTCAGATGCTTTGAAGATGGGGGAACTTACAAAATGGGAGGAAATAAAAGCAGAGAAGTCTAAGTCATGGAAGCAGGTCATAATCTGGCTGCAGCCTGGGCCCTGGCCTAAAGGGGGGCAACAGGCTGCAGGCCCAAAGGGCCCTGAATTGATCCAGCCCTGTCACCTTGCTCAGGCCAGCACAATTCTAATGAGATCGTTGGGTGCTGGGAGGGGCTCAGTGATGGGGCACGAGCACAGCAGATTATGGCCTCCGGCCCTAGGGCACCAGTCCCCGTCCCCAGTGCTGGCCTGCTCCCAGGCCACTGTGATGGGGGATTGGGGCACCATGCAGCATCATGATGGCAAGGAAGGTCAGGACCCCAGGTCAAGGGACCCATGAAAGTGCGCAGCCAGGGTTCCCTTAATCTGGCCCCATGAAAGAGTATAGGATATAACAAGATACACTTTCTGAATAAGTAGAACCATAAAGAAGAATCTGAATGGAGACAATCCCAAGTCATAAGAATAAAAATAGTACTAGCTAAAGAAAAAAAGTGCATCTTGAGTGCATCTTGTTAAAGGTGATTAGAAGCACCTAACTTGTCTCTAAAAAAACCCATTAATAATAAATAACCTCAACAACTCCCATATAAACTAGTTCATTACAGATCACATTGGGACAAGACTGAGGGAATCAACTTCTCAAGACCACAAGTGATCTCTTATTAGAACACCTTGGTCCTAAGACACATGCTGGAGCTTCAGAGAATGCATTGAGTACCTTGTGGATTGAGCCCCAAGTTGATGAATATCACTAAGGCTATGTCTATATTTAAGACGTTGGTTTGAATTAACTTAGTTTAAATTAATTAATTCAAACTAATAATGGTTAATTCAAACTAAGTTAATTTGAACTAACGTGGCCCCACTGGAAACCCAAATCGAACTAGCATGTCCATGGACAGGACTTGCGAGTTCAATTTAGGAAGCGGGCACCATGGGAAGTGTGACAATGTGGCACCCAAGAAAGGCCATCCCCCCACCTAATACATAGAAAGAGGAAGGCACCCTGGGATGAAAGGTCAAACTGCGTCAATTCAAAATAACGGTTAGTTGGAATTAATGTGGCTCCATTGGGTTAATTCAAACTAAGTTTGAATTAACCATTATAATTTTGAAGTAAGCATTCATTACTTCAAACCAAGAATTCCTTAGTTTGAAGCAATGAAAGCCAGTGTAGCCATGCATTAATTTAGTTTGAATTCATCCTCATTAATTCAAACTAAATTGCAAGTGCAGACATACCGTAAGGAAGTTGTAGGGCACCATTCTGGTTGCAATGGATTAAGTTTCCTATTCTGCTTTCAGAACTATATTTAAATGAAGCACCTATCACTAGAACATGTGGCTTGATTTGCAGAAATTAAAAATATATAGATAGAAGTCAAGAATGGAATCAATGATTAAGCAACAAAACACAACAGCAGAACACATCATTCCTTGGGTGCACTGAGGCACAAAACAAACACCATAGTGCCTTCAGCCATTTGAGAAATGCCACAATCTCTCAGATATTTATTATTATCCAATACAAAAATGGTTTAATAAAAAGAAGAGAGGTCATATTTAAAATGTACATATAAACAGCAAAGACTTCCCTAGAAGAATGGTATAACCTTATCCAGAGATGATCATGTTCCCTTCTAGCTTTATAATCTGTAAATCTATGACCAATCTGTATAATTGTGTCCTGGAGGGGAGAGGACGGATGAATGGATCGATTTATTACAAAAGGCACAAAACCAGAGCAATGATATATACCGTAAGCATCAAAGCACAAGGTAACAAATGTCAATAAGAAACAAAGATAATAAAGTCTTATGAAAAAATATCAGCACTGTGTAATTAAATCTTATCTAGTTCATCAAGTAACAAAAATAAATGGACAAAAAGCTGCAATTGTATCACATACACTAATCTACACATGTAGCAAATTTGCTTGGTGTGAATCAAATGACACATTGTTCAAAAATATTGAATAATGTTATAGTCTTTAAAACAATATGTCCAGAAATTAAGCTAGATTCACCAGAACAAGTCCAATAAAACTCCCTATAAGATTATGGGTCTCAAAGGCCTCTGGTCAAAACTTTACCAAACTATTCCATTCAGAAGCCCTCAGTCAGTCCCTGGAGTTTATTTTCAGATTTGACTTGGAAGCTTGTAAATACATTACACTCCATTCACCACAGGATGTGACTGCCGAAGATCACAGTCCTCCTTGTTGATGTGCAAACCATCACTTGCCTTAGTGCCCATTATTCCATCAGTCATACCCAAATAGTCCAAGATGGGTTCTATAGAAGAAGCCCTGGGAAAACTGTCAACAGTAGATATCCATCCATTAATTGTCCAGTATATCAGACTGGAGACCCTTTCCAATACTACCACTTTTTACCTACAACCTCTATTTGGAAGCAAAATTATCACACTTATAAATCTCATAGGATGCAGTAGAAACAGGAAACATTTGGTAGCACTGCTAATCTGCTAATGGGGAAAAACACCTTCCTACTGCAAAACCAGCTTTACAAGTATTCTTGGGCATATGTGTGAGCCTACTCAGACATATCCTCTTCCTTGCCCACATTCCATATCCATATACTCCTTTTGGTTAACAAAAAGACCACAAAAGCAGTCAGAAACATGAGGACCATCACAAAAATGTTTAGATGGTCATGGGGAAGGTAGATCTCTTGCATTCATGGTTCCTTTATATCTCATCCCATCCTCCCAGGCCAACCACTATGACTCAGTGGGTTGGGACACACCAGTATGAAACTACAAAGGCTTATAAATCCAGTCTTAGGCAGTTAGCTTCAGGAAGACAAAAAAGAAGGATGAAGTGGTGGCTGCACCCCTATCCAAAGGCATCACCCAAGTGAGATACAGATATCCATGTTACTCATGAAGAACAGATGTCCACAATCCTTAGTTATACTGGGCAGCAACTTTGATCACTGAGAGCAATAAGTTAATCATATACTAAGGTTGCCTTAACTCTGGAGTTTCGTAATTAAAGTCAACATCAATTTGGGAAATCAGGAGCAGATTTTTTTTCTGTACATCTTCTTTGTTAAAGAAATATTTCCCCATCCCTCCCAGACACTCTTTTCATTCATTTGTTATGTTTCTTTATATTTTCTTTTCTATCTGGGCAACTGTAGTCTTCACGAGTACAATGAAGTTATTTATGTGCAAGTTCTTGTTATTTTCTGGATTTTTTCTTTACGTGTTTTGTAATTGCTATAGCTGATTTATGATTTGCATGTCTCAGATGTAAAATGGAACTAGAATTTAATTGTTTTTCAGCCCTTAACCTCTTTACCCTACTTTGATTAACACCTATCAGAACAGAAGAGACATTCAAAAAATAATCTCTCTAGTTTTTCCCCCCCATAAAAGAACTCCTTCTCTAATTACATTGTTTTAGAAAACTACTGAAGATCTCCCCTGATAGGAATTAAATCAGCACCCAGTTGGTGCTTTATTATCTCTTCTACAAATGATTTATCGTTTGTCATCTGAAAGGAAAAGTGGAAGAAAATTACATTTTCTGTACCAATAGAGCCAGCTCCCTGACAGGCTATATGGTATACCATGAAGATTACAATGAACAATATCAGGATTTCGGAAACAGTTAATTCTAACAAAGCTGCTTGTACACACATACAGGAATTTGAGACCACATATAGCTAAGATAGCATAACAATTCCTGCTTTGACTTTGTTTCTCACATGAGCATAACTTTCTGAAATATTTAAACTTTTGAGATGGCATTTCCTATATTTGATCTCTGCATACACCTACATATTTCTGATTTTGTGAAAGTTTTAACCAAATCCCATTAGCTGTTTAAAGTTGATCAGAACATAAAAATTGTCCAATGATAAATTTAATGGGATTTTTTGGGGGAGTGGGGGGAAGCAGTTCTCTTTGAGAGTGTAAGAATTAACTCAGCAGTAGATGAATTTTGAAGTGTTTTACTTGGTTCATAAATAGACCTTTTTTTAAAAAAATGGATCTAAAAAGCAAAAACAATTCAATATACAACAGAAAAACCCATTAAGCTGCTCGGGGTGCACACCAAAAAATAAAGGCAGAGGACATACATTTGCAAGTAAGTAACTGTGCAGATAATTGATAATAAGAACCTCCAAATTTATCTGCTGAAGAAGGAAGATATCTTGAGCTGAAGAGGCTTCAGAAAAAAGAAGAAAAATGAGTGATGGGGGTTTTAAGTACAAGAAACTGTTTATCACCACATTTGTAGCACCTCTGTAGTAGCAAAAGCCCATTAACTCAGAAGCAAGGAACTTAGAAGCTCCTTGCTGGTGAAGCCTACAGAATTGGTAAACTATACAAGCTAAACTGCTCTGTTCCGAGCCACACACAAGGTCAGAAACTCTTTTCCTATTTCTTTAGAAGTTCCAGGAAAAAATGGATTCACATTACTAGTACTAATACCACATCAACACTGCAGAAGCAAACATTCATACATTCTTTAAAATCCAAAATGAACATTTTCACAGTCTTGGTTTGATCTTTTGTTGTAGGAGAAACCTTAAGGCTTAGAATTTCCTGACTTTAGATTACTTGATTTCACAGATTTAATATTGTATTACCTTGTGTGTATGTTATAAATGTGAGATAGAGCAAGATTAAATAAAAGTGGGGGGGTTTGGAGAGGTGGTTGGTTATAAATGTGGGACAGCCTGCATCACCAACCCAGAGAATTATTATTTTCAAGTAACGCTGATAAGGCCTTCGTACCAATCCATACCATTATGTATTCTGTTATCTCTCACTGTTCTCATAAATTGTACCTAGTTAGACAGAGCAACAAAACAATTAAAAATACATTAAGTAGTTATGACATCATACTGTCACATCACTATATCAATATTAATAATTCACATCACAGTTACATCAATACTACTATATGAATTTTGAAGACTGTGGAAGGTAAACAAAATCTTTAAAAGCATAATTTATATCTGTGTACAGTAAGATGAGCAGAAGTCTTGGAATGCTGTCTTTGTTTTGACTTAATCACAACTAAAACCCTTAGCAAAATTATTTCATTTTAGTATCTAATTACTGCTAATTTTCTTCCTACAAAAAGCAAATGACTTTCTGGGAACATGCTGTTGAGGGTAGACTATCAGGTAGTAGGAATCTTCCTGGATGCTCATCTAGATACTATAAGGATGATATCAATCCTCTGATCTTCAGGGCATCTTAACACTTTCTGTCCTGAACATTTCATTATAATCAAAAGTTGTATTTTTAGAAGGAATTCTAAGTATCTATATTTTTCATCCAAGCATATATGGTAGTTAATAATTTCAAATACATATAATACAGAAGGTAGAATCAACTTTTAATATTTATGTTTCTTTGATAAAACTAGTTAAGAGTGAAACATCTTTATATAATTTATATATCAGAACGTGTAGCATATTCATGTATAATTCAAACATTATTTCCTATGATAAGTCGACCTTCTATTCTCCTTAACCCTTTTTTTCATCAAAGCCACCTACACCCACTTTGCCTTCTGCTTCTCTAATCTGCAATTATTTATGTTTTCTTCATGCTGCTCTGTCCGCCATGGGAGCAAAATTGTATTTCGTGAAATATAGAGCTAATTATACCATGAACCCAACAACAAAAAGACAGAGCAGATGTTACTTCAGACGTGCTAACAGTCCCTATGCTTAATGCACACATAGCAAAGGACTGAACTCAGCATTTGAAAACCGTATCTATTCAGAATAGCTTAGACAAAAAAATCTTTTTAGCACAAAAGGCAATTGGAGAAGCATTGTCAATCAATGTGATCCAAGTCACTTGTTCTGTCAATCCCAGAAATACTGTGTTCCACACTGATACTATAATAAATAGGTAAAAACATCTTGTTACCATATGCAGAGGGATTTATATGATATTAGCTAATGACACTAAACTTGTTTCCAACATTGGTATTTAGCCTAGCTTTTCTTCCTTTTACTTATCCATTAGTTTTAGTTTTGTACAATGTTCATCTGTTTACACAACTGAACATATTTTAAAATGTGTTTTAAAATACTGAAGGAAAGTGAGCTATTGGTAACTTATTGTGTAGGCCCTGAAAAAGCTTTTTATTCTCCTGAATGTACACACACATAGTGTGAAGTCAATATGAACAAACAAGTGTTAGAAAAAACAGTACTTAAGGAAAATAATATGGAGAAATTTATGGAACTAAACAGCTACCGTTATCTTAAAAATATGTTCCATGCATAGGTCTTTGCCAATATTTAATTCTTTGACATAGTACCTAGCTTCCTGTGCTGCAGAGGAAATTGACAAATACCATTTTGTCAAGATCTTCTATATTTTGTTGTATGGTACACCTGTGAGATACTTCCAAATATGACATTTCCATCTGTGTGTAAGACATAACATAAAACATGCTTGAGTCTTCCTTTGCATATATGTGTCCAAACTGTCAGAAGTCTGTATGTGCAGTTAAGGGATCTGCATGTTCACATCCTTATTCCATATGTTAAAATTAGCTTACAAGGGGATGATGTTTTGGGAAGCAGTGCCTCTCATCATCCTGGGGGGATGTGGGGAAAAGTGAATTTGCCCCCCAGGGGTTGATAGACAGAAAGATGGATTTTGAGGATTGGGCCCTAAATAGATGTAAAATGGTGAGATCAGCAAGCAAACACAAAGCAAGTCCCATGCCATTGTCCAGTTATGGGAGTAAGGCAAGACCTTTTTGTCCCCACAAAAACTTTGGATTTGTGAAAATAGGTATCAGTGGTCCTTATCTTCTAAATGCCCCCAAAATTACCCTGCAAGGAGGGGATTGTTTAACCCTTCCCCTCTGAAGATCAGATAGTTGGGGTGGCAGGCCCATTTTGGAATTTGGGAAAGGTAATACCACCAGTTTCCTTATGAACAGATGACACTGCCAACAGATATATAGAATATTTTACGGCTTTACAGCGGGGAGAGGCTAGAGTGAGGCCATTGGGGGAAAGGCCTTAGCCAAATCTCACTCCATGTTTGTGAACTGTTAGTAATTCAGAGTTGTTTTCTATTTCACTGTAGAACAACAAACCTCTGCTGTTTTCAGATAGGGTATGAGTCTTTTTCACCAGAAGGGACGCTGGTAGATTCATTTAATGGGTAACAACAGTACTACAACTGCAAATTAGCTTGTATTAAACTTATATTGGTGGGAGAACAATTATGCACCTGCAGTTGCAAAGAGGTGGTAAGAAAGCACCATGAGCTTTCCTAGCTGTAGCATAGAAAAGCATCTGACCACAATGTCAGATGCCAGCATTCCTCAAATGAATCTCATCTTAAGAGAGGCTGGGTGACACTTTCATTTATATCTTAAGGCAACTAAAAGCCCTCTTGTCCCATCAATAATCAGAGGGAGACTGCCAATGACCAAATATTGCATCTTGTCCAATAAAAGGACACCAGTGTTAGCAGCTGGCAGAAGCACAAGTGATTAATACTCCTCGCCAATCGAGGTAATGAACTGATAGCTGGAGTAGTTAGGAGGGAGTCTGGCTTTTATTATGAGGGATTTCACAGAACTAGAAAACAATCTCTCTGCAACATGCTCACATGGGTACAGTAGAAGAATTTTTGTTCCACTTTAGGATTTGCATGTTTGTAGAATGATTAGGTGGGGGCGACACCAACAGCAGGGTTTTTACTCAAAATAGTATCAGCCTAACATAAGGTTATTAGGCTAATGAAAATTATTTAAATCCAGACACAAATTCATTACCCGCAATCTGGAAATGAAAAAGTTACCCAATGGCTGAGACTGGGTAAAAAATGCAACATGTCCCTTCTTTCCTTATTCCACTTTCTATCAGTGTACTCTGCAGAGTTGCCATACAAATGCCCAAGATGATTCCAGATAATCGGCAGGCTCTGGAATTTGGTATAACTCCCATACTTATTATCATTTCATAACTCTTAATAAATTATTAATATGAAAACTTGTGAGTAACTAAGACATCTTGGTAGAACAACTGGCAAAAAACAAAGAACAGAAAGTATATTAGTCAAATACATAGTATTCCAGCTGATAATAAAGAAATAGACATAGCCCAGAAATCTTTGACTGAGATGAGTCACTCATAAGAGTTCAAAGACAGATTTTAATTATGAACTGTGTGAACATTTATTATCCTGTATTGCTCTTTCAATATATATTTAGTGTCCTTTGCATAATATATCCAAGGGCATTTTATAGGAAGCAAAAATATATAAGCTACCTGTGCAGAGGCAGTAGAACATCAGTAAGGATAAATCAAAATGATGAGTTTTAAATTAAATTTTTAAAAGGTTAACTCACATCAACAGAAAGAATTTCCCTTGTCATGAGACAAAGGCCTGATGGCTATGATTATAGAGTATTTCAATGAACTGAGTACCTATATACAAGTGTAAAACATTTTGGCGTGCTGATTGTTACTTATTACAATACTCTAAAAAATGACGTCTTTGATACCAATCATCACAGTAGGAGATCCTCTGTGAGTTTGTTTTATTCAGTTGAAGAATCTAAAATAGTGAGATTAAAAATAATTATTGATAAAAGAAAGACATAAAACTTGCCCGGCTGTTTAAATGTAAAGTTATCAGGAGATTGAAAGAATGCTGAATTTATGTTGTGTAAAATTGGTCCCAAGTTGGTTTTACACTTCATCAGAAAGTCCTTTCTTCTTGTATGCAAACAGTTAATGAAGCATACTAAAACTTCAGCTTTTTTCATTGTCACTAGTGTGTCAAAATCTTATATATTTTCCAGTTACATGTGTTTTTACTATTTTAAAGTGTTAATTTATTTATATTTAGACTGAGATAGGTGATCTTAATTTGAAGTAAACTACCTTCCTACATTTCCAGGTATCGATTAACAGATTATCAGATGCATATATACCATACCCATCATTTATACCTGAATCATTCAGATCTGTCCCCTCCAAAGCATTTACCAGTAAGATGGCAATATATTTACCAATTTTGCATAGTAAGTGCCAAGAAGGTATGTATTTTGAAAGCTATACAGTCATTATCCTATATTACCCACCTATGGCATTAGAGTTTTCAAAGAGTAAGCCTTCAGATTTGCTTTGGAAAGCCTCAGGCAGGTAGTAAAATTGTGTTCCAACAATACTCATCTGGATGCAGATGGAAACACAGAAATTACTTCAAGTGGACTATGACTGTACTTTCATGTGATTTTCAAAGAAAATGGAGATGATAGTTTCTTTTGTACAGAAACTGAAATAAATGTACACGACTGGAAAGACTCTATACTAGCCTGAACACTTCCTTTTCTAAAAGATTTTTTTTTTCCACACTGCAGTTGACTTCTTCACTAAGTAGCACTCACCTGGATCACTATAATCCTCTACTTTAATCCTTAGAATGAGTTTTTTGTAATGGATGTTAAAAGTAAGAGTAAAAATTCTAGAGTAGCCAGTCTCATTATCCATTTATTTTAAACATACAGACATTAGCACCATCAATTTGAGACAATTTCCTAAGCTGAAGAAGCTATATTAGCTGTTTCAACTCACAAGAGGTGCTTTCTTTTATCAACTACCTTGCCAAAACACACAGATCCTGACCAGCAGACCAATCACATGCCAAAATACAGTACTAACACGGCCTGTGCAAGTTTTCCAAACCCTGGGGAGCTTCTCCCATTGAGGACTAGACCTAAAATAGTAAGATACAAAAGCAGCGGTTGACTAGATTAGGTCTATCAATAAAAGATGATTCCACAGAGACAAAGATACGTAGGAAAACTCTAGAAAAAGTCTTTACTGTTGATGGGAACACCACAACTAATCTCCTATTATAATGTGTGTTTTTGGTAACCCCACAGTAGTTAATATTGCAAAATAACTTACATAATTTTAGTTATAAAACTCTCACACTACATCATTATACCTTATTGTTACACTCAGATATTACAATGCTGACTGGAGTCCCATCCAAGTAGGGTACGAAATGACAGACTGAACAGATTAATAAACAAGGAGTCCTGTGGCACTTAAATACTAACAAATTTATTTATTGCATGACCTGTTATGGGAGAAAATCCCACTTTTTCAGACACTTCTGACAAAGTGGGATTTTATCCCACAAAAGCTCATGCGATAAATAAATGTATTAATCTTTATGTGCCACTGGACTCTTTTTTTGTTTTACTGAAATAGACAAACACAGCTGTCCTTTTGGAACTTAAATAGATCTAATGAGTATCAACATTGCAAGGTTCCTCATGATTCCAGAACAAATTATTGTTAATATGCAAGTTCCAAAGGGGTTTTCTCTTAACTTCTAATTTTGTTACTATTTACCATATCAGCAAATGTCAGTGCTTGGATTACAAAGCTAAAAGTTATTGCCACTTTATTATAAGGCATTTTACAATGAGTTAGACCCTTACATTTAGACAAGCTCCTGAAAAGATGGCACGCCCAGAAGGCTAACAGCTCCCACTGTTACAATATCTGTTGAAGTATTTTACATTGAAACACTTCCGGCACTTGTAATTATACTTGCAGTCAATTATACTTGGGTTGTGATCTTGTCAGACCTCATTTGCTAAACAATGTTTGGCTTGGCCAGTGTTTTGATAAAAGATTTTCAAAGAAAATCCAGTTGCAGCAGGAAGCAGCAGTAGTGATTCAATAGGTGATACTTAGCCCCCTGTGTCTATACTGAACGAGTGCTCCAGCATGGTGCTAGAGGACATTGTGCTGCTGGTGATGCTGTCTTTCAGATGAAATGTAAAACTGAGTTCTGACAACTTACAGTCATTAAATATCCCGTGGCACTTTTCACAGGAGTACATGTGTTAACCCATATGTCCTGGCCATGTTCCAAATGCATAATTGCATTCTGCCTACCTAAATCCCCTATGCAGTTTCAATAGAATACAGTACCGTTAATCTTCCATCCTTCCTTGCTACAGCATGCTTTTAAGCATTTATTGCTTTGTGCTCAAGAATTGGCCAAACTGGCTATATAAGCATATATTGTTCAGAGAGGGCTCTGAGATCTTTGAATGATAGGTGAAGCATAAATGCCAGTGATATTTAGACAATAGCTCTGAACAGCATATTTTAAAACATATGTGTGTACTAGATATCCAGACTGTCATTACTTTAAAACAAATCCTTTCCACCAATTTGTTAAGCTAATATTGTTTATTTTTGACACATAAATTGTTAAAAGTAGAATTATATTTCTCAAAACATTGAACAAGGCACCTACTAACAGATCTAACTGATATTAAAACAAAACAAAACAAAAAACACCTGCAATTGGCTATTTCCATCTTGCTTTAGTCCTTCAGTGAAAAAAAGGATAAGATACATTTCTTGCACAAAACTTAAATGGAGGGCAGTTAGATGCAATCGAGGAAGGTATGAGTATTTACAATATATTAAGTAAACATCAAAGAAAGAAAGAAAGAAAGAAAGAAAGAAAGAAAGAAAGAAAGAAAGAACTCGGGATAATTTGAGATCATAGCTTACCTTTGTTCATATTCAGATAAAGGACAAATTAAAATAACCCATCCACTGAGACTGAAAGATCTAGTTTCAGATTTTTCTGATGCAGAACACTATTCAGCCAATGAGTGCTACTGATGGATTTAAGGATTTTTAATCTTCTGCCTTCAGCTACTGTGTCATAGACCTAAATGTCCTATAATTCTTGCATCATGATCAGAGGCCCTATTGTCATAGTGCTTAGTTGAAATGAGACCAATGAAACAGAAAGGAAGGAGACTAAGCTGATGGACATAGGTTTCTGAATTCAGTCAAATGAATTAATTTGTCTATTTATGTATTCAAAATGTCAATCACTATGCATCAACTACAGAAATTAAAATATTGAAGCACCGTTTAAATAGGACAATCTTAGCTTCCCTCATTCAGTCAGGTTTCAATTGCATGGGTCTTCTACAAAATTATATATAATTATATGGTGTAAAATACTCAATGGCTATTATGTACAGCCTCTATGAGGGAAGGCCTTACCAAAATAAAAAAATAAATCTTATAGCTACAGCTACCTTTCTATCTAATTACTCTCAGTGAGCAAGTCCTTGCTGTGCTGATCCAGTGAATCTGGGTTGTCCTCACTTGGATATAGCATTGAATATTTCTTACTGTGAGGCATTTTAAGTCTGCTTTCCAGCTGAAATTGCTCTGATTCTAATTGTATTGAGTGCCTCTATGATGCCAGATTCAATTCAGGAATGAAAATGGACAAATGCAGAGTCTCCTCCACTTGAGCTTCAGGCAGTTTTGCTCACAAAGGTTCTAAAGATTTGTGAGATTTTGAGACGACAATTCGAGATCTGAATACATGCCCCTCTTGCATAGTAAAAGGCAACATACACTGAGGCTGTTACCCATGAAGACTGTCAATACCTTGTTTCACAGGAGCAAGATGTGAGCAAAATTAAAAAAAAATTCTGAGTCTGAATTCTGAAGAAACCATCACTTCACAATGATGGTCACACTGATTTGTGTTGAGCCTCCCTGTCTTACCAACAATGATTATTTAGAAATCGGCAGCATGACAATTCTGGCAACTCTGGGGGTAAATTGTTGGCTCTACTGCAGTCAATAGTAAAACACCCATTGACTTCAGTGGAGTCAGGCTTTCACTCAGGCGTTTCTCAGATCTCCTCACCTTTCAAGCAATTTTAGTCCCAGATAGGTACAGAGAATGTGCTTGTTTCACTGACTGATGATTTTCTTCTTGTGACAGACAAACACCAAGGTACAGATCCTCTGCTGCTGTGAACAGCTAAACATACTCTTGTTTATACTACCTGAGAATCTAACTGTTAAGCATCCAGTCTGATCTTTTTAGCTCCATCAATTGCTTTGATATCATGACTACAGATTTATTTCACACAGCGAATGCCTCAGAATCGCCTTCCTTTTATCTGAAAAGACAACACCTTACATTTTATAAGAATCATAGGAAGATAAATGCAAACTGTTGCAGTGGCTCTATTCTGTCACAGTCCCTGTGCAAAGTAAAGTCACTAGAGGGGACAGCATGTGGTTTTGAGATGTGATGTTACAGGAGTATGCTGAGAATACACAACTCTATGCCTTTCATCTGACCAACTAGGTACAGCTGCTTGATTTTCCTAGTGTCTGTCTGCGACTAGAATGCGGACACAAGCAAGCTGTTTAAATTATACTCTGGATACGACAGTACTCTAGGTTAGTGGTTTTCAAACTTAGAGACAGGACCCAGTACTGGGTCACCCTGTGCTGCCGCTGCCAAAAGACTGGAATGCATTGCTCAAAGATGTAGTTGCTGGATTGCAGGCATAAATGACTTTTTTCAACTGGTCCAGAGAAAATAAGTTTGAAAATCACTGCTCTAGGTGATTTGAAACAGTAACATGAATAACTCTCTTTTTGAATGGAGGAGTATGTCTGCCTTTGTTACAAACGTTTGCAGTCATGGGATCCTATCAGAGGCTCAGGTTAACATCAGTACACAAAAATGTCAGATCATTTCCTGTCAGATACAAAGTGTCATTGATTATGGTTGCTAGCGGACAAGAGGTACGTCTTACATGGAGAATATTAATATAAACTCCACAGACTTCAATGGCTACTAACTAGGTTCTAGGTACAACTCAGGTGATGTTTTAGTCTTTGAAGTCTTTTACAATTTGTGCCCCATACATTTTAAATGCTCACCTGTGGACAGTCCAGACTGGTGGGATGATTAAGATTACATCCCCTAAAATTGTATTTTAACTGGTGGCAGGATATTCAATTCAGAAATCAACTGCCTTCTTAATCTGATGGAACTTGATACTGAGTTAATTTAGAAGTATTCTGAAACATTTACTCTTGATTATCCTTTCACTTGTGTTATTGTAAAACAGGAATAATTCCATTGACTTCCATGGAGATACAGTCAGGTAAAACTGCTCCAAGTGATAAAGAACTAGACCACTATGTATTTAAAATATTGATTGTGCACAACAAGATTTAATATAGACATGATGTGTACATTGAAAAAGTACTTACTTTATACTTATTTTTTTTCCAAATGTATTGGCTGAAAGGAAATTTAAAGTAACTACCTTTTCTGAGCTGAAAAGCCTGAATATTTTCAGTAAAAAGGTTTTACATTTGGGGGATTAAGGGACAGGGGAAAAACTTGGAGGAATCTTTGAAATGTTTTGTATAAAATAGGTAGTTTTGGGGTTTTTTTCATAATGTTTCTGATTGAAGAACAACAAATTGTGCTAAACTAGCAATCCTCTCTCTTCTTTTTCCTCTGACATGCAAACACCCAACATACAAAGGGAGTCACATTCAGAAGGAGATTATGATGCAATGATCTCATTGTGAATGTTGCATTATGGCTTCAGCAGCGCTGTAAGAGCTCCCTTGGCACTTGTGCTTACAGCAATTTGAATTTCCCTGGCAGGTAGGTATGATTTGTGACATATTTCAGCTTTGTTCTTCATTGAAGGAGAACACTGGCAAGTGCATGAGATATTTACAGTGAAGAATGGAAGGGAGGAAACTTAAAGAGGAACATCTGAGATGGACTTTTTTTTATCCCCCTTAAGGTGTTAACCATTGTTTGAGAACAAGAACCAGTTGCTAGGTTATCTATGACTTCTTCAGCAGCAGCATCACTGACTGCTTAGGGATCTATTTTCAATGTCACTCTTGTTAATGGCAGTATGAATTGTGTGTGTGTGTGCGTGTGTCACTGGCAGTAAAATAATCCCACATATATATATACACACATGCAAAAAAAATATTTCATATGACAAGATTTTGTAGGAGCAAAGTGTGATTTCCTTATAAATGCAGTATTTGTGATTTCTACATGTAAATCTGTTATTGCTCTGCAGGAATCTTAATCAGAGCAAGACTGATTATATGAATATCCTTGGGTGAGAGGTGGGTCATCCTTAGCCTTCAAAGAATTAGTGTTCAGAAAAAGTTTGGGGAGTCAGCCCAGAGGGCTTTGAAGTCTGCACTCTGGATCCCCTAAACCTGGTATGTAAATTGTAATATCTGCCAAGTATAATCTCCTAAATTTAGACCATGCTAGCCAGCTTTCCAAGGTTCACCAGCTCTCATGCAGGACTATTTGCTGTATCTCTTATGCCATGAGCACAGTAAAAATGATCCTGCTTGCAAGTTTCTGTAACACTTGCCTGAGTCTTCTGAGCAAGTCAAAAGTTGGTGCCATCTCCTCATCTCCCCCACATCCTCAAATATGAAACACCATAAAATATGCTCTAGCTAATCTTGGGGAATGAAACCAGCTCCAGAACAGAAAATATGCCTTGTGCATGAGCAGCTCAGAGCACAGTGCAGACATGCGGGTTCACCTCGGGTAAGCTGATCTGCATCCGAATCTTAATGGAGAGATATGGAACATTCTGGGAAAGCATAATGAAACTTCCATTAAACTTCCATTAAGGAATTTTAACTAGATTTAGGCTAATAAGTTTTGTACTGCATCCACTAAAATGAATTCACATATGTATTCACATGTAAAAATAGCCTCTCGATTCAAACACATTTCTTCTTTTTTGGCCTTGTTTTCTAATTAATTTACTTATTACAATTGCTTTGGCAAGTCCTTTTGTTAATACAGTTCCTGTTATTTCTAAAGCAACTGGCACTTAAAACCTGTACAGAAAAGAATGCACTGTAAGATGTTATATGCACCCTTAGGAGGATAAGCATCTCTACATGTTCCTAGATCTTCTACCACAAGACCAAGTAAACAGTATTTGTGTAAATGACTATAATACCCATGGTATTTTACAAGAAACTTTCTTCCCAGGTGAGAAAAAATATGCTTCATTTAAGCTTATCAGGAAGTCTCCAGGTGCTTGTCTTAGCTAGAGAATGTTACCGTGTTTGAACAAAGATGGGGAGAAGACAAGTTAGGTGGCACAGTGCAGCCCAATGCTGACCATGATGAATCAGTCCATGTAGACCTGGATAAGCCATGCTCTTCATCATGTCAGTTAAGCACAACTGACTGATGCTGCTGAAGATGATCTGCTCTGGCCTATACTGATTAAGGAGTTGTAGTATTCTCTTTCATTTGCCGTAGTATTATTCCAAAAGAAGATGAATGTCAGATGAGGGTGATCGTGTGATCTACAAAAACAATGCTTCTAAAGCAACTTTCAGGATCAGATTTTTAAGATAAGAAGCAAAACCATTTTATTCTATCAATCCATTTTGTGTTAGTTTTTCTTTACACATCAACAAGATTTTAAGTATTTTTTGTTACATGTTTATAGGGCATCTTTTTAGTTTTTGTCTAGTTTGAGTTTAAACAATGTACCCCTAAAATGTCTAGGCCCATAGAAAGGTATCTCAGTTTGACTTTTAAGAAAATGCTATGGTACAACAAACATAGGGATCAATAATAAAACCATTCTGGCAGAGGTCCAGAGAATATTCAATGTGTGTTTCCATAAGAGAAGAAAGCTATAATAACTGGCTGTAGTCATTAACTATCTGTATAAAGTAGTTTCTGCAATTAAATTAAGTAAACAATACAACTAATAAAATGAATAACAAGTACATAAAGAAACTAGCAAACTGACTAGCAAAAACTCTGCTACTTTGACAAGCCTTTTAAACCTCAGAACTTACGGCACCAAAGATGTGAACAATGGAAAAATTAAATGTCCACATCCCTTCCCCCCAAGTTCATAGAGGGTGGATTCATATGAACAGACCTGCTGCATCAGAGGGAAGAAGAAAAAGAAGAGGGGGAGTACATGCCTGAAGAAATGTGAGCTGAGCTTCTTGTGATTCTCCACCTCACACTTTCCAGCTGGCAGAAGAGCAAGGACTGACTGGCCTCCCCCTACCCTTGTCTCCATTAAGTAAAACCTTTTCCACAGCCTCCTGAGCCTCTTGTCTCCTTTTGCTGCACCTGTTTTATATTTTGATGTAGTTATTACCTTAAAGAACATCTAATCAAAGCATTTTTAATCATCCTTACCTGTTTCACTCAAACCACCTCTGATTATTAAACATTAAAAAAAAATAAAATCAAATAAAACTTAGATGGAATTATTTGACCTACTCATCATGCACCTTTCTGGTTTCTGAAGTAACAAATAAAAGACCTGGTGTCACAGTGGGAACGAAAATGCAAAACTTTACTCACTCAGAAGAGGGGAGTTCCCCTCCCCCCAAACCTGGAATGAAATACTGAAAATATAACATGATCTGAATTGATAGCTTGGCCTAACAATGACATTCATTTTGGGTCACTCTACTTCATAAAATATATAATGGTAACCGAAAAGATCTAGAAGCAAAAAAGGCAAAAATTTCCCTATGAAAAAGAACCTGAAAATTGTGGAACTGCATTCGTTCAGGGAGTTTATGAACAAAAAAAACACATATTAGAAATATATAAATACTGAGAGTATAGAAAAGATTATTTGGGCACAACTACTTACCCTTCGTTTCAGTACAAGAACACAGAAACATGCTAGGAAATTGAAAGGCAACAAATTTAAAACAGACAAAAAAAATATTTTTAAAGTACCCGCAGTTAACTCAAGGAAATCAATGTGAAAGGATATCAGTGGGGTCAATAGCAGGATTCAAAACAAAAGTAGACAATTATATTGGTAATGAGAACATTGCCACTTAGATTAGATAGCATAAATATATATAAAAAATTAAAATTCCCCTCTCACCCCTATGGGTGGTATGGGTCTTCCTCAACCTCGGGTCCTCTACCAGAGGCCTGGGAGTTTGAGGGTTCTGCGCAGTATCTTAGCTGTTCCTAGCACTGCACTCTTCTGGACAGAGAGCTCTGATGTTGTTCCTAGGATCTGTTGGAGCCACTCTCCCAGCTTAGGAGTCACAGCCCCGAGTGCTCCTACCACCACTGGGACCACTTTGGCCTTTACTTTCCACATCCTCTCTAGTTCCTCTTTCAGGCCCTGGTACTTCTCCAGCTTCTCATACTCCTTCTTCCTGATGTTGCTGTCACTTGGCACTGCTACATCTATCACCACCGCTGTCTTCTGGTCTTTGTCTATTACCACGATTTCTGGTTGATTGGCCAGTACCTGCCCGTCTGTCTGGATCTGGAAGTCCCACAGAATCTTAGCCCTGTTATTCTCCATGATCTTCTGTGGGATCTCCCATCTGGTCTTGGGAGGGTCTAGCCCATACACTGTGCAGATGTTCCTGTACACAATGCCAGCTACTTGGTTATGCCGTTCAGTGTATGCTGTTCCTGCCTGCATCTTACATCCTGCCACTATGTGTTGGACTGTCTCTGAGGCCTCTCTGCACAGTCTGCACCTTGGGTCCTGTCTAGTGTGGTAGATCCCTGCTTCAATGGATCTGGTGCTCAGTGCCTGTTCTTGTGCTGCTATGATCAGTGCCTCAGTGCTGTCTTTTAGTCCAGCCCTTTCCAGTCACTGGTAGGATTTCCCAATGTCAGCCACCTCAGCTATCTGTCGATGGTACATTCCATGCAGGGTCTTGTCTTGCCATGGCACTTCTTCTGCTTGATCTTCCTCCCATGTCTGCTGCTGCCTCAGGCATTCTCTCAGCAGCTCATCTTTGGGTGCCATCTTATTGATGTACTCCTGGATGCTCTGGGTTTCATCCAGGACAGTGGCTTTGACACTCCCCAAACCCCACCCGCCTTCTTTCCAGCTGGTGTACAGCCTCTGGGTGTTGGATTTGGGGTGGAAACCTCCATACATTGTGAGGAGCTTCTGGGTCTTCACATTGGCAGCCTCCATGTCCTCCTTTGGCCAGCTCGCTATACCAGCAGGGTATCTGATGACTGGCAGGGCGTACCTGTTGATGGCGTGGATCTTGTTCTTCCCATTGAGCTGGCTCTTCAGGACCTGTCTTATCCTTTGGTGGTACTTGGATGTTGCTATCTTCCTTGCCTCCTCATCGTGGTTCCCATGTGATTGTGGGATGCCAAGGTACTTGTAGCTGGTCTGTATGTCTGCTATGTAGCCTGCTGGTAGTTCCCTATGGCATTTTACTCTGTACTTGAACACCTTTCTCCAAAGTGTCTTTTACTAAACTTCTACAGGACACTGAACAAAACAAGCCATTCTTACTACTGTGCCTGAGCAATGATCATCATGGGGAATGGTTTACATTTAAAGATTTATTTTATTATTATTTTTTAAAAAGAAGAATTTTATATTTGGGGTGTGTGTGTGTGTGTGTGTGTGTGTGTGTGTGTGTGTGTGTCCTTTATATAAAGCTGTTGTTAAAAATAACTAAAAGGTATGGTAGCACTAACACTGAAAAAAAACTATGTAAAGAGCAGTAACATACAATGCTGATTATTTTAGGAGTTAGAACATAACTGTCAGGCATGCCTTTTTGTACAATAGCTCAGCAATTAAGAAAAGTTTACATTTTATAATGTGCCTCCTCATAAGAAAAATATCCAATGAGTTAAAACAAAAACAAACAAAGAAACAAAAAATTAAACTGAGTTACAGCAAGCTGATATAATTTTGAAGCAAGATTAAAGTATGCCAATGTCTGTTGTATCTAGTTGTACTGCAGCATTTACTTAAATCCTTATTTAAACTGTTTTTTTTTTCTTTACAGAGAAAGAGAGACACTGACATTCATTTCAGTTAGCAAGAAATTTCTCAATTTCATTTGGTGCTTACATGCAAGAATATTTAAGACCCATCTTTGCATGTTACTTTATCTTTCAGTGGTAATTAACAAAGTCTTAATCTGGCTAATGTTAATGACCACTGTTCTTTCTTTAAATCCCAGTTAAACCAAGCTTATTAAAGGCCAATTAAAGGAAGTCTTATGTGATCTGAATAACACTGTGACCAGTTTTTTTTGTTTGTTTTTTGGGGTTTTTTTACAGCTATAACTATTTTGGCTGATAAGTGTGGGTAAAACTTTTCACTGTGGTCTTTGTATGTATTTGAATACATTATAAATAACTTGTCTGGGGAAAAATTCTTTACTTGGGGGAGAAAAATCCAAGACATAGTTGAAAATAGCTATATTCAGATTGCCTCTTATTTTTGATGGTCAGTTGATGATTTTACTTCTTTTGAAATCTGAAAAGGCTATTAAGCGGAGAAACGTGCTTCCTGAAGCAGCACTGAGGTTGCCATCATCACTGTCCAGAATGTAGCAGGGAAAGGAGAAGCAGCTCTTAAAGCCTCATATTCTGGGCATAATCTAATTCCTATGTGGGTAAACCAGAGAGGCTCCCCAGGGTGAAGTCTCAAAATACACTCACTACACCAGCATAACTATTAACACTATTAATGATAACATTCATAAATTTTGTCATAGGATTGAAGGATCAAGCTGAAGAGAAAGATGAATCTCCCTACTCTGGAGGAAGTTCAGGCCATGATGTGGTAAGAAGAATCCTTTGTGCAGAGCACGAGGAGCGCAGAAGTGGACCAATGCACAGTGCTTGGAAGAATTCTCCTGTCTCAGGCACAGGGAGCCATATGATTTTGTGTGTATGCTGGGGCTCAAGAACCCCAAGGGGGAAATAGGGGGTACTCAGCGCTCACTGGGGATGGTTGCCACATATCAGCTGTTCAGGGTGATCATGCACACGACCAAACAACTGATTTGTCATCACCAAAAAACAGCTACTCAGAGTCCAGCATTAATGGTGAAACTGCCCCCCCATCCCACCTGTTCCTGGTCTCATCCCACATCTCCTCCCATGGACATGCCCCCACCCTTCCCCCCAGCCCCTCACCAGCACCCACTGGCAAACCTCAGATACAGCACCTATGCATGCAACACATTCATACCCACAGTGGAATACACATCAGAACCCCAGCACCTGAAGATCAGCAACTTAACAACAACCCAGAACTACATGAATCAAGTATCAAAAAGAAAAAGAAAACTCCTCCCATTATTAGAGTTGGGGGGGGGGAGTGGATGTCGGAACAGAGCAAATATTCCATTTTTATCTTATATGGACAAGTTTAGGGAGCTCTTTGGTTTGGAATTTCTGTGATCCCACTTACATCTAGGGTGACCAGCCAGGAAGATCTGGGGCTTTGTTAAAGAAAGAATATATAGCTGAGATTTCACTGTTTGGTTAGCTTCA
This sequence comes from Podocnemis expansa, assembly GCA_007922195.1. Lineage (NCBI taxonomy): Eukaryota > Metazoa > Chordata > Testudines > Podocnemididae > Podocnemis > Podocnemis expansa. Next base: position 35,829,112 of record ML681993.1, on the reverse strand, counting down.
TCAAGGCTTCCCTTCCTCCCCATTTGTATAGAAGCTGCAGTCCATAGTTTCACTCTCATCCCAACCATTAAACTATTATTTTCTAAAAATCCAAACATCTAAAGGAAGCCACACTGCACTATAGCCAGTCACCACAGGGCAGGACTCTTTTTATTCCATAGAACAACAAACCAAATTCCATGGTGACAATCCCTAAATTCTTCAGCAGCGCTCCCTAAAGACCATGGCAACATTACTTTATTGAGTCATGATGAACTACCCTTTATTCCCATCTTCTTAGTCCCATGTAAACACACTTGCAGCTGGCTCATAGCTGAAAATGCCATTGATATGACATTTTTAACAATAATATAGGACATATTTTTTCACTATGCTCCTCAGGTGACTGGGTACTAGTAGTGTTTTTAAGATCTGATTCAAAGTGGTCATTCCTCCACTATAATACTTGTGAAAATGGGAGCTTGTAGCCAGCTTTAGGCACTCATATCTCCAGTTTTTCACAGCTATGCTGTTGCTCTTATCTCTGCTACCTACCTTCTAAAGGGACTCAGACTCTGACTCACCTTTCCACTCATACTCGACTCCATGAAACAATACAAGAAACATGCATGTAGTTTAAATAACTCACCCATATGGAGTAAACTCAAGGGCAAGAAGTACCCTGGACCCAACATGGAAGATTGCTGTCCAACTTTTTGTTTACTTGTGGCAGCAGCGAAGTGTGAATTCTATAGTACCTTAGAAAAATGCCATACTACAGTTCTTGAATTGTGTAGTTCACAGAGCCCTGACTGCCATGAACAGCACAGTTAATGCCTCTTACAGCTATCGTTTCACCCCCATCTGTGGACTCTGGCAGGAAACATCACATTTGGTTTACCTTCAGTTCATGTTTTCAAAATTCTCTAAAATTATCATGGCTGCCAACATACCTTTAAAAGAGTCAATTAATAACCTAATCTCAGACTCAGACAGAATTCTGCACAAGAGGTGAATTTAGTAGCGAATGGTATGGTCACAGAGTCATGTAATACTCAAGACCCCGCTAAAGGAAAAGCCATGCCTCTAGAAAAATAGGAGAAAAGAGAAAAAGTTGAATCAGGGAGAAGAGGAAAGGTGAGAGTACAGAGTAGTATGCCACTGCTGAGTCTGAGGTCTGCATTTGGTAAAAGAAATAAGGAGTCTTCTGGCACTTACAAAGACTAACAAATATATTAGAGCATAAACTTTCCTGGATTGTAACCCACTTCCCCTCAGTAGGTTGCAACCCATGAAAACTTATGCTGTAATAAATTTGTTAGTTTTTATACATGCCACAGGCTTACTTATTAGTTTTGCTGAAATAGACTAACATGGGTACCCCTCTGGAACTGTCCCATAAAACAAAGTCCACAAGTTGAATGGTTGATCGGTCCACTTAGGATAATGCTCATAGGGAAAATTGGAAGTGGAGGAGGAATAAAATATCAAAGTAAAATAAACTTTGCTTTCTTGCCAGACCATATATGATTCAGAGCCATTAATTTAGTAAAACAGCTTTTTCAGATAAAGATCAATGATAGGCAACTGATCCAGAGTCCAAGGCTATGCAATAGAATCTTAGAATCATAGGGTTGGAAGGGACCTCATGAGGTCAATTAGTTCAACCCCCTGCCAAAAAGCATGACCACTCTCACTAAATTATCCCAGCCAGGGTTTTGTCTAACCGAGTCTTAAATATCTCCAAAGATGGAGGTTCCACATGTGCACCTCTATGTGCAGCAGCAATACTTAACTGAACATCTTGACATCCACCACACAGCACTGAAGGACACTTTCAAAAATACCCTGAACTAATGAGCAAATTGGAGCGAAACTAAATTACAGAAGCATGGTTATGACTGTAGCTATCATTGGCTATGTCTACACTGGGACTTTAAGTCCAACCTTGTTAAGTTGACTTCAGGGTATGTCTGTGCAGACAAGGACCAGACATACCTAGGGTGCCTCTCCTCCTACCCCACCGCCTCATCTGGATTCAGTACCCTGAGCCCAGTGGGCTCCAGGAGCCAATCTGGACTGGAGCTGATCCGGCCCCTATCCTCCAAGGAGGAGCTGGGAGCTGTGTCTCAATCCCAGCCCCTCTCTGCCAGGGCCAGCAAAGAGGGGCTAGGAGTCTGACCTGGCTCCCATGCAATCTTTACTGGCAGCAGGAGATTAAAGCTGGCTCCTGCCACTGGTAACAAGTGACAGGGGGCCAAATTTGCCCCCCAACACTTATCGGGGCAGAAGGCTCTGCAGCCTCAGCACTTTCACAGGTGTGAAATTGACCAGGCTCCAGAAGGGCTGGACTCTGCAGCCTGGGCAATTTCACTTCTGTCAAATTGACCAGGTTGTGGAGCTGCCTACCCTGATAAGTGACCAGGAGGCAAATTTGGCCCTGGTCACTTCTCATGGCTGGCAGGAGCCAGCTTTAATCCCCCACAGCCAGTAAAGAGGATGTGGGAGCCAGGTCAGGGTGCTATCAGCCAGGGTTCGGGGGAGCCTGCATCGCCCCTGGCCACTTGCAAGTGGCCAGGGGAGATGCCAGCTCCCCATGCCAGCCGGGGCAATGCCGGCTCCCCACACCCCTGGCTGCCTGAAAGCAGCCAGAGGAGTTGCTGGCTTCCCTGACCCCTAGGGGAGATGCTGGCTCCCCCAGCCCTCAGCTCCTTGCCAGAGGGTAGGAGCCAGATTGGGTCCCCAGTGGGAGCCCATCATGTGTGTGGGGAGGAAAGGAAGCGGGCACTGCCCTGCGAAGTCAACTTAAATGCTTAATTTCAAAAGGGATAGCCGTGTTAGTCTAGTCCAGTATAAAAAACAACAAGGAGTTGTGTGGCACTTTAAGACTAACAGATTTATTTTATCCATGAGCTTTCGTGGGAGAAGATCCCACTTCCTCACTTCTCCCATGAAAGCTCATGCAAAAAATAAATCTGTTAGTTTTAAAGTGCCAGATAACTCCTTGTTGTTTTTTATAATGCTTAAGTCGACTTCCAGGGCAGGAGTTATTTAGTCAACTTCAGCAATTGTTTAAGTTGACTTAATAATTTCTAAATATAGGCTTGGTTTTAAGTTGACCTAAGCCCATAGCATAGACAGCCTTTGTGATGGTCACGTAAGATAATACAGATGTGAAGGATATAAACACTAATTCAAAATTTTTGGGAAAATAACTGTAATGATGTCTTTGAGCTTTGCTGAGACGTGCAGTTCATATAATGTTGTCTAATGTAGGTGCTCCAGTTTCTTGATACCAATGAAGAATTTATGCTTGGTTTTAGGGAAGAAAATCAGGATACACGTTTTAGAGTGGTAAAATGCATTGGACTAGGAATTATTTATATTTATTCTTTTCCTGTCATCTAGCCATCATTCCTATACTGATAACCAGGTCTCTCTCTTTACTGGTCAACAGACAGCTTCCTACATATCTGCTTTTGCAGCTCTCTGTTTCTTCAAAGATTCCTCCTTAGCCATTAACTGAGGGTATTTTCTGTTCTGATTTAGACTTTGGCATCTAACAACAAGGCAGTTCAAACTGAGGATCAGGAACAGCAATATCCCACTGAAAACTGGTTTGCACTTTATAGAAAGCTGCCGTGTCTGTGACTTATGCACCCTATCTGGTATGAATAATAAGGTTAAGAAGTTGCAAAGCAACTTCAGTTATCAGGTGTCAGTTTTGGATATAGAACATATCTGAGACTGGAAAATAGTAAATTTTTAGCCATTGGAGCAATTTGCCAAGGGTATTGGTGGATTCTACATCACTGACAACTTTAAAAACAAGAGTAAAAGCCTCCCCCCCAAAAAAAGATATATGATCTAGAAATTATTTTGAGGAGGTTCTATGGTTGGTGTTATACAAGGGGGTCAGAATAGACTACCACAATTTTCCTTCTGACTTTAGAATCTATGAATCACTTATTTTCTTTATATATGGATTCGTGTACATGTGTAGAATAGATCTCTCCCTTTCCCCTCCTAATCCCACCAACCATTTGGATATTATACTGTATTTAAAAAGAATTCTCATAATTGAAGTCTTCAGGCTAGACATATTAGTTCTCAGGATTTGCCATGATAAATGAATGTTCTCTCCAGTTTGTTGAGGACAGGTGGAACGCATTATAACTTTCATTGCCCTACCACAATAGCTATTAGATGAAGTGGGACTGGGAGCAATTTTCTGTTCACAGTTCTCAAACCACAAGTGTACCCTGTTTGAATGTGACTACATGTAAGGGATTGAGCAAATCCAGGACAATCCCAGGAGAAAATACAAAGAGGTAGATGTAATAGAACGGAAAATCGACTTGAGAAAGCAGGGCAATCAGCTTGGTATCTTAGGTGCCTGTACACAAATGCAAGGAGCCTGGGAAACAAGCAGGAAGAATTGGCAGTACTGGCACAGACAAGGAACTATGATATAATTGGAATAACAGACACATGGTGGGAGAGCTTGCATGACTGGAGCTCTGCCGTGCATGGGTATAAGTTGTTCAGGAAGGACATCAGGGAAGAAGAGGGGGAGCAGTAGCACTATATTTAAAAGAGCTCTATGACTGCTCAGAGCTCCATTATGGAAGTGAAACCTAGCCAGTTCAAAATCTGTGGGTTAAGCTTAGAGGAGAGAGCAACAAGGGGGATGTTGTGGTGGGTGTCTTCTATAGACCTCCATACCAGAAGCAGGATGTGGATGAGGCATTCTATGGACAACTGGCAGAAGTTTCCAAATCACAGACCCTGGTTCTCATGGGGGACTTCAATTACCTTGACATCTGCTGGGACGCCAATACAGCAGTGCACAGGCAATCCAGGAAGTTTTTGGAGAGTGTTGACGACAACTTCCTGGTACAAATGCTGGAGGAACCAACTAGGGGCCTTGTACCTCTTGACCTGCTGCTCACAAACAGAGAAGAATTGATTGGGGACATAGAAGTGAATGGCAAGCTGGGCAGCACTGACCATGAGATGGTAGAGTTCAAGATGCTGATTAATAGAAAAAAGAAAAGAAGCAAAACTCAGACCCTTGACTTCAGAAAAGCACATTTTGGCTCCCTCAGGGAACTCATGAGCAGGATCCCTTGGGAGGCTAATCTGAAGGGGAAAGGTGTCCAAGACAGCTGGCTGCATTTTAAAGAAACCCTGCTAAGGGCACAGGAAGATACCATTCTGATGAGCAGAAAGAACAGCAAATGTGGAAGGCACCCAGTGTGGCTTAACAGAGAACTCTGCACTGAGCTAAAGCATAAAAAGGAAGCTTACAGGAAGTGGAAGCTTGGACAGATGACAAAGGAGGCATATAAAGATATTGCTCGGGACTGAAGAGACAAAATCAGAAAGGCCAAAGGACAATTGGAGTTGCAGCTAGCAAGGGATGTGAAGGATAACAGGAAGGGGTTCTACAAGTATGTCAATAACAAGAAGGGGATCAGGGCTGGTGTAGGTCCCTTAATGAATAATGCAGGTAGCCTCATGATGAAGGTTGAGGAAGAGGATGAAGTGCTCAATGTTTTTTTTACTTCAGTTTTCACAACAAGGGCCAGCTCCCAGCCCAGTACACTGGGCATGGCAGATTGGACAGAAGAGGAGAGGCCCTTGGTGACAGAAGGTCAGGTTAGGGACTACCTAAAGAAGCTGGATGTGCACAAGTTCATGGGGCTGGATGACCTGCATCCAAGGCTGCTGAGGGAGTTGTCCGATGAGGTAGCAGTACCACTGGCCGTTATCTTTGAAAACTCATGGCGAATGGGAGAGGTGCTGGAAGACTGGAAAGAAGCAAATATAGTGCCTATCTTCAAGAAAGGCTAAAAGGAGGATCCAGGGAATTACAAACCTGTCAGCGTCACCTCAATCCCTGGAAAAATCATGGAGCAGATTCTGAAAGAATCCATCCTGAAACACTTGGAGGAAAACAGAATGATCTGGAACAGTCAGCATGGATTCACCAAGGGTAAATCGTGCCTGACCAACCTCAACACCTTGACTGGATTTGTGGATGCGGGAAGAGCTGTTGATATGATATACCTCGACTTTAGCAAGGCTTTTGATACGGTTTCCCACAGCATTCTCATCGGCAACTTAAGGAAGTATGGTTTGGATGTGTGGACTGAAAGGTGGATAGAGAACTGGCTCGATCAATGGATTCAGCGTGTAGGAATCAATGGCTCCGTGTCTAGTTGGCAAGCAGTAATGAGTGGTGTGCCCCAGGGGTCAGTCCTGGGGCCAGTTCTGTTCAATTTTTTCCTTATGATCTGGAATTCGGTAAGTCTGCGGATGACACCAAGCTCGGGGGAATGGTAGACACACTGGAGGGCAGGGTGAAGATTCAGGAAGACCTTGACAAATTGGAGCAGTGAGCCAATAGAAATCTCATGAGGTTCAACAAAGACAAGTGCAAAGTCTTGCACTTGAGATGGAGAAACCCCATGCATTGCTACAGGCTGGGTAGCGATCAGCTAAGTAGCAGCAACATAGAAAGGGACCTGGGGGTCCTGGTGGATGGGAAGCTGGATATGAGTCAGCAGTGTGCTCTTGCTGTCAAGAAGGCCAATGGCATACTGGGCTGCATCAGAAGAACCATTGTCAGTAGATCGAGGGATGTGATAATTCTGCACTGGTGAGGCCGCATCTGGAATACTGTGTCCAGTTTTGGGCTTCCCACTACAAAAAGGACGCGGACAAATTAGAAATGGTCCAGCGGAGGGCAACAAAAATGATCAAGGGGCTGGAGCACAAGCCCTGTGAAGAAGGACTGAAGGAACGAGGCTTATTTAGCCTGAAGAAGAGAAGACTGAGGAGGGATTTGACAGCAACCTTCAGCTACCTGAAGGGATGCTCCAAGGAGGATGGAGTTCGGCAGTTCTCAGTAGTAACAGAGGATAGAAAAAGGAACAATGGTATCAAGTTGCAGCTGGGGAGGTCGAGGCTGGATATTAGGAAAAACTTTCTTACTAGGAGGGTGGTAAAGCATTGGAATGGGCTGCCTAGAGAGGTGTTGGAATCTCCGTCTTTGGAGATGTTTAAAGCCCAGCAGGATGAAACTCTAGCTGGAATAATTTAGTGGGAGTAGTTCTGCTTTTTTTTGGCAGGGGGTTGGACTAGATGACCTCATGAGGTGCCTTCCAACCCTATGATTCTATAATTCTATGAAACGGACATGAATTTAGAAAACTTCCAACAACTGTCTTGAGGCCTCTCTCCAAACAATGTCTTAAATGACTTTCATGTATATTACAATCAAAAACAATATTTAAAAAATGAATTGTATTATCAAACACTTAAAGGTTAGAAAATGTCAGAAGTAACTTTGCTTGTAAAACCTTAATTTGGCCACCTTGTGTATATGTATTATGATATAGTCTTTAATTACAATCATAAACTATTATGTTTTTCCTTTCCTGCCTCATATAGTGCAAAGAACGGATGGTTTTCACTAAAGGAGCAGCTATACAATATTTTATTTTATTCTCATTATTTAATGCATGGGCCAATGCCTTATTTGCTACACACTGTTCCAACTCTGGTGTAAATACAGGATCATTAATATCCTTCTGTTGATTTGAGTATTTGTTTTCAGAACAAACAGGTATGAAGAAAGGTATTAGCTCCATTTTACAGCTGAGAAACTGAGACATAGAGACATTAAGACCAAAATTAGCAGTTCTGTCCATTAATTGGGGTATCCTCTAATTCTGGATATCTAGTTTGAAACACTAAGGACCTGATTTGTATAAACCCATTTTTTTAAACAGACTCTATATGTTTAATGCACAGCTCCAATTTCAGCTGAAGTTGTGCGCAGTCAGAATTTCTGCAAAAGTGACTTCATGTGACTCATATTGTGCATCCAGAAAATTAGGAGCTCAAAACTGGAGGGGACCTGTGAAATCCTCCAAGGTACCACTCAACTTTCTTAATTGCTTAACCTTCTCTTCCCAGCTTCACTCAACATAAACCTTCCAACTTCTATAGGAAATGGGGCAGAGCCCTATTGACAACAGCCTCCTTCACAATGCAAATACAGTTCATTCCTGGAGCACTGACTATCCCATGTCCCAAATGAGATAAAGATTCTATGTGGAAAAAAAAAAGTATGTGAACAGGTAAAAACTGTATCATAATACAAACACATAACAGGCCTTCTGCAAACCCTTCTCCCTTCAGCTCCTATGGTGCCTCACAGCCCTCATTCATCACCCCTTTGATCTGACCACCTCCTTCTTCTCCAAGTTGCCTGGGTACCAGTGGCACTGGGGAGAGAGATCATCAACCGAACAAGAAAAAGAACCTCTCTCCTCTCAGTTCCAGTGTTTAGTGCCACAGCAGACCTCCCAGAACTGTAAGGAGAGCTGTGAGGACATAGAAACTCCTGAACAATTCCTATAGCTTCAGGAAGGAGCAGGCTGAAGTAGATTTCTACGGATAGTGAGCAGTCCTGATAGAAGGGGTGTCTTCAGAACTTTACTTGGATCCTTTGTGGGAGGCCACCTCTGAACTGGAAAGAGCTCACTCTTCCTTCCCTGTTCACCCCAACCTCGACAGAAGCTCTCTCTCCCTCCTCTGTCCTCCCTCCCCCAACATGCCCACTGCAGCCCAAGGAGTTCTACGTCCCTTATGGTTACTGGGGGGACCCATGTCCCTGCTTCCCTCACCCCAATTGTGCACTGGTGGCTAGTAGCAGGAGCTCTGAAGGGATGGAATATACCCAGAACAGATGGAATCTTCAGGGAATGTAGCTGCCAAACTCTAAGGAACATCTTCTGAAAATGAAACTGTGCAAAGGCTTATTACAACTTAGCCAAATCTGGGCAGTTTCTCACAAGAACAAAAGAAGGCTCATCTTTGTGACTAGGGTGCTGTCTTCTCCCACCCCACTAAGTCTCGAGTCTCTATTCTATGGTGATGCTAGAAATTCTCAATAAAATGACTGTAATTTTTTTTCTAATATGGGCAAACCAACATATTTTGTGCTGAGCACATCTTTAAAACAGTGGAGCCATGTTAGCTGAAAATTTCTTTAAAATTTAGGCAGAGGCAGAAACTTGGCACTGAAAATTTCAGCTCACATGGTTAAAGTTTGGCAATGCTATAAGGAATGTAAAAACAAGTTCTTATAACAGAAAATGTCAGATAATCTTAAATATACATGGTTTTATCAGCTCTGTCTATTAAATCATATCAAAGGGAATGACAAGGTAGGTGAGGTTGTACCAACTCCTGTTGGAGAGAGACAAGCTTTTCAGCTTACATAGAGTCCTTCTTCATCTGGAAAGCTTGTTCTCTCACCAACAGAAGTTTGCCCATAAAAGTTATTCCCTTCTTGCCTCAATAGTCTGGGAATAGTACAGCTACAAAAACACTGCATATAACTTTAGAACGAATCTTAACAAGTAAATTATGTTTTCAATAAGATGTGTGTGATGATATTGCCTGACAAACAGAAAAGATTTGGCATCATTAATTGGGTAGGCAATGGGTCACAATTTACTAGCCTAGTTAATCAATATGTAGTAAGAACACAGATAAATGGCAAGATAGCTGTGCTGTCACATACTGGTAATCTGCCAGTTACATAAACCCAGCATCTGTACAATTCAGCCAAAGTTGCAAGAACCTAAGTGACTTAAATTATGGGAAAATTCAGATCCTCACACATATGTATCACATCTGAACTGCTAATAAAACTTCCCTCTATCTATTCTGCAGTTCACATGCATTGACAGAGACCAACTCTTTCTTTACCCTGGCCTTGAGTTTTGATAAAAACTATGCCCCTGCCCATCTTAATATTCTACAAGGATGAAACCATTCCCAATCAATATCTGCTTTTAAAACCACCTTTTACACATTATGGTAATTACTTGGTAGGCAGTAACATATAATTTACATTTACATATAAACAGAACTTTTCTGGTCCCTGGTTCCCTAAACAAGAAAGAGAAGAGATGGAATATGGGAAATGTTTCTTCCAAATGAGGGAGGATGTCTGGAAAAGTGCTTCACCTTCCAAAAATTAATTGCATTGACAGAAATCTGAGCAATAGCATCAGGCATTCTCTAGATGATCTCTGCTCAAAGTACCAATTCTAGGAGACTGACAGCATTTAACCAGGTGTTCACTCACACCAAGGTGTGACTCTCTGAGCTATATAGAAAAAGCATGCATGGTTGAAGTATCTATCCCTGAGGAGAAATACCCCGCTGAAGTGTTACCCATGGCTCTTTTCAAGCCTCCCATACTTCACAGTATAGCATGAGTATAGGTAAGCTGACCAGATAACAAGTATGAAAAATCAAGATGAGGGGGATCCGAGGATAATAGGCACCTAAAGGGGAAAAAAGTCACGAATATTGGGACTGTGCCTATAAAATCGGGACATCTAGTCACCCTAACTGTAATGTACATTGTAAGTAATCAAGATACAGAGGAAAAAAGAAAACATGAAAAACAAAATTTCATTTTATTTTAAAAACAGACTTCACAATCTTGTACTAAACATTAGTCTCATAGAAGAGCACAGGCTAGAAAATTAATATCATAAGTAATCCATACACCACAATTGGCTAATTTAAGGCTCTAATGTATATTTTTTCTATATAAATTTGTCTCTGATCATTCTCAATAAGGCACTTGGCACTGTAAAAAGAAGGACATTACCAGCAGCATTTTCAATCATGTGGGCTATATTTTCAAGAGCAATCAATAAAAACCACACAGGGCCTGACAAACAACTAGTCAAAGAAATCATTTTTCTCAGATACTTAGCAGTATCCTTTTAAAGTAATTGCTTTTGGTCAATGTTACTCGTTATCATTTGGTCTGCTCTTTTGCTGAAATAGAATAGATGTCATTTCCATTAATATTCCAGATGCCTGTATAGTTTTTCAAAGTCCACACTCCACAAAATAGTAGAATTTTTAGTTTTTTAGTCAACCAAAAAATAACTCTAAAATTTTGGAGAACAGGTAGTGCCACACAGTCCATGCTGCAATGTAATTTTAAGAAACTGATTGCTGTACATAATATAGGACATCTTCTTACACCCTCTGCAAAATATTGACTTCAATGAACTGAGAGTCTAGACTTTGGCCCAGTGAATCAATGTCAGGAAATACTATCAGCATATAAAGATGCACAAAATACTGCTTAAAATAATGAAATCAATACTAATGAAGCACATCCAGGTTTATCTATAACTTGTTTTATGGAACATTAGAAATTTTATATATTTCTAAAGTTCTTTTTCCTGTCGCTGCAAGGGAATTATATCTTTGTGCCAAGTGATCATTTGAATATCTAATATCCACAGAATACAAAATACACACAGTTCAGTATGTAAGTATATAGCCAGGATACCAAATGAGATTAGGCTACACACAGAACACATCTTTTCTGCTGTCTGGTGGCCTCAATAACTGCCTGGTTATTCTTTGTTGTAAATGTTCTGGAATGCTGCCAAGGCACTTCCAAACATTTCTAAGTTCACTTTTCCAAAGATCTCTTTTAAAAATCAATTAGTAGTGAAAGTCTTTCAAATTCAACTGTTGTAAAATGTCAAGCTTGTATTGCTCTTTTTTTCTTGTTGTGCATCAATGACGATATTTTGAATCCTTTATATTAAATTGATCATATTCTGTAATTAAGCCTGTAAAGAGAACAATATGTGCAGGGGGTTTCAAATGCATATAACAAAAGGTTTATTCCTTATTAGAAAATAAATAAATAAGGGTGAGAGAGATGCTGTAATTTTCTTAAACAAGAATACCCAAGACATTTGTATTGATCTCAGGATGATAAATGTTTTTATCATTACAGGGCAACTGTAGAAAAAATAAAATACCCCATTTAGAAATTCCTGGATAGGAATATTTTAAAACCATACTGCACACGAGAGTTTTAGGAGATCAATTGTAAGTACTGGAGAGGGAGACGGAGTGAGTGACAGAGAACACAGGAAGATTGCTACTTTATATTTTATTTATAAAAATGTATTATATGAACAAATGAAATATGGAACATTTTCACTAAGACTTTCCAATTAAAAAGATCTTTTCAAATCTTGGAATTTATCTTTCCCCTTTGCAGAGCAGCTAAATAGATGTTTTGACTTTCCTGTGGTGTGACACACATGACGTAAGACAGATCAACCTTACTATGGAAAAATTGAATGTATATATCATACCTATGCCACATAATCTGTGTCTTCTGTTGTGTTAAGCTAATTACCCCAAAGCCTTCTGTAGATAACAATGAACTGAAATCAGTTCTTTATGTGTAACACATCTATATTAATTGGTTTGTCCTTTCAAATTGTGTTTATCTCTTCATTTCCATCACAGTTTCAAAGGTCACTCAGTTCAATTTATAAATCCAACATGACAGAGATTAGTAAAGGAAAAAAGGAACAACTAAATGGGTGCATCATCACACAATCACACATTTCACAATACATTTATCATATTAATACAAATACTGTCAAATGATTACTGGCAAGTTTGTTTGCCATCATCAAAAATATTTCTGCTACGATAAAGTTTATTTATTAAATATATTGTGAATTGGTGTATTGCACTTTCACCCCCTGGACTCAAACATGTTTGAAACCTGAACTTTTACCATACTAGCAATACTCTGGCGACTGCAGAATCAGGCATTATAGCTCCAAAAGCCTCAAGAATATTTTCTAATATACACAAGAATCCTTATCTACGTTTACTAGGCAATCTAAGTGAAGAACAAAAGATATGGCGGATTCAGTGAAATCAACAAGTGTTGCTGCTTTAAAGCTGAAGCAGCTAAAAAGGGACCCACAGTTATTAGTTCCACAGAGTTTCTCTGATATATTTATTTGGCTTAAGCTCGGGAAAAAAAATGTTGTATTCTCATATACATGTATTACTAACTGAGAAACCAAGCACTAGATGTTGTGTTGCATGTGACAGAGTTATACAAATCCTTCTTTTAATCAAGCCTTCTTTCTCTCATTGAGTAAAATTTTGGAAGTGTAAGTGAAGTAGGAGCCTGGTACCATTTGGAAAAGCAACAGGCATTTAGGAACGTAACTTTCATTGAAAGTCAATGTTAGTGTCAGTTTCAAGATGCTTAGCCATCTATAGTATTACAAAAGTTCGTTATCTTTTTTTTTTTAAGTGTCACAAGCTTTTTGTCATCTAAACTGATGTCAGTGTACAACTTCTGTCAGTGAGAGGCACATCTGAGACCGAGAGGAATCAAAATAAATGAAAACAATGATAGCATACAGCAGTGGAGACTAGATCAAAAAGGGCCCCTTTCCCTGATGCTGTTCCTTTATAAAAAGGTCATCTCATTGGCCAGTCCAACCCCAAAACTTGAAAACAATACTGAGAATTAATCAGTGATATTCTTCCTAAAAAAAAAAAAAAAAAAAAAAAAAAAAAGGCCAGCTAGTGGGCAAGTGAATAAATCTGAAAACCCAAGATAAGAAAAACATTTTGAAAATACAATGTATATGGATTTTTCTCCCTTGATGACTATACTGAAGAAACTGGGAAATGTTATAGGGAAGAGTATGTGAGGCCATGAAAAATCTAAAGCAATGTTAGCAACCTGATTAGATTTTTCTTTATCTAGAATAACTTTTCTAGGTATTTTCAGTAACTTTTAAATGAGGTCAATGAAAGAAATGGGGAGTGGGGGGGAATAATCTGTCACCAGCAAATTAGCAGTTTATGATCATCAGAAATGCTTCTTTATAAAACTGCCAGAATTTTGTTCTGACTGGACATATCTTAGTTTAAAATTTAGAATACAAAAACTCATATAATTCCTTTTCTAAGCATGCTGTTCTCTAGAGACATCTTGATGACCTGACATGAGTTGCAGTGTTTTAAAAATCGTCAGTGGAATAAAATATAATTATTCTACTTCTTCAACCTCTAATCGTTTACTCTTAAAAGCTTGGGAGTACAAAAGACAAGAGATCTCTTTTTAAAATGTAATAATTTAACAAAGCTCATCAGCCCATATTTGTCTGTGCTTTGGTCTCAACTTTATTTAAAAAAAAAAAAAGTATCTTTGGGCTTTCTCTTTTTGTCCATATGCAGATTACAGCCCCCTAGCCCACAAATGACCCCAAGGAAGTAAGTACACTTCTTGGCTGAACAATTTATCAACAGCTTGAAGTGACAGGAATGGTGATTCAATCCTGCATCTCGGCATATCAGATGTAGGCCACATTCCTCAGTCTGAGGAACCAGAGAGGAAAAGAGTCCCTGTCGCATTTGCCCTTTCATAGAGATGGAAATATTATTAGAAAGGACATAAACAGACTAATTAAATCACAGCAGTATGGCTGAGATGACAGCTGGTACAGCGTGTGACTGAGCCGATCCATATCTGTGAGCAGGAGGCACTTCACTTCCAATCCATTCACTATTAGGTGCTCTCAGGCTTGCTGTGCAGACATTAAATAATAACATATCATTTCCAAGGCTAAAATGATTTAAAGAAATAAAAAGGCTTTCTACCCAAGAAATCTTTTGTGCAACAGCAAAAAGAAAAAGGGAGGAGGGATCATTTACCATGTAGTTCTGTTTTTGAGATAAAGATGTAATAATGCCATTACCTTTCATCAGCAGGATCCTTGAAAATCAACACTCTTTGCTTATCATGCTGTGAAATACAAATAGAGCTAAAGGCATGGTCCACAAGGCACTGCTGCAGCTATATTAACTAACAGATCTGCCCTTTGTGAAAGAAACCGTATCCGTTTCATTAGTGCAGACTCTAATTCAAAACTGTTGAAAATGAACTGCACATACTGTTTTAATAACAACATTCCTAGTCGTTATCAAACTAGTAATTCTCTCAGCACTGAAGAAATGTAAGGGTCCGTGTTTCCATTATGACCTGCTGTTAAAGAAAACCATACTAAAATCCTTTCTATTCCCTCCTGTCTGGTCTGTCAAGAATCACTATTGTCTCTATATTCACTGTCTTAAATACATACAGATAGTTTTAACGTACTGTCACTTTACTTTATATTAAAATATTCAGAACTCTTTTTTTAGCATTTTGATCAATTAGTGCGCTATTAAGGCACCAGTTGGGTGAGCTGTGCAAAATGTGTAATTCACACCTTGTTACAAAGTCAAAATGCCGCTCCTCACAAGGAGAACGTTCGCTTGAAATACTATTTTCCATGCAAGGCACAGTGTTTACCCAGACACTAAGGGCCAAATTCTGCAACATAAAAAAACTGCATGAGGCTGTGCAAAACCTGAATTTTTCAGAAACTTTGTGGCCTCCTCACTGGCTTGCAAAGAACAGAGGTTAGACAGGGTATGAGAACTTTTTCCTACTTTAATCTAGCCCTAATTCAACATTTGTGTACTCTTCCATGAGGCTTTAACAAAATACTGATCAACACTTCCACTCCATGAAAGTGTATGTAGACATTAAAAAGCTGACCCTGGTTCTGTCTGGATGCAAAAAAGTTGCCGTTCTGGGTCCGATACTGGTTTATCTTGCCCAATATAACGTCTCTGACAGTGGCCCATACCAGATCCTGAGGCAGATTGTATAGAACACGGCAATTATAGAATACTTCACCTCTAGTTTCCATTAACAGTTTCTGATTGTGAGAAGTTCAGGTTTGCACCAAGCATGCTGTTGCATCACTGACTTGTCTTGGTTAATAGCCACAGATGGACCTATAGTTCATGAACTTTTCTTTTTTAAATCCAGATATATTCTAGCCATCACAACATTCCATAACATTGGATTCCACAGATTAGCTGTAAATTGTGTGAAAAACTACTTCTTTTCTATATTACAACACCTGTCTATGAATTCATCAGGTAAACCTTGTTTTTTGTATCATGGGAAAATGTAAATTACACTTCTCTCTTCACTTTTTCCACAGCACATTTGATTTTATAAACCAATATCATAATCACTTTACACACATCTTTTCTAAATTAAACAGCTGTAACCTGTTCGAACTCTCATTATATGGAAGCTGCTCCATATCCTTTATCATCTTTGTTGCCCTTCTCTGAACCTTTTCCAGTTCCACTCTATCCTCTTTGAGATGACATGGCCAGGACTGGACAAAGTATTTATGATGTGGGTTTACCTCAAGTTGTATAGTGGTTTTATATTTTCTTTTTTCTTTCCTAATAGCTTCTAATGTTTGATTTCTGTTGAGTACTGAGGAATGTTCCCAGAGAACCATGCACAGTGCCTTCCAAGATCTCTTTCTTCCGTATTAATAATTACTTTGGAACCCATCATATATAGATGTGATTATTTTTTCCTGTGTGTTTTACTTTCTACTTATCAATATAGAATTTCATCTGCCATTCTGTTGCACAATCACCCACTTTAGTGAGATCCCTCTGTAATTCCACATAGTCTGCTTTGTACTTAACTTCCTTGATTAAATTTATTCTTCTTTTCTGTTTTCTACCTTTCAACAAACAAGGAGTCTGACAGCACTTTTAGGCTATGTCTACACTGGCAAGTTAGTTTGATTTAAGGAGGCTTAAGTTGAACTAACTTTTTGCCTGTCTACATCAGGCTTTCATTAGTTTGAAATAAGGAATTCCTTAGTTCAACCTAATGCACACTTAGTTTGAATAGTAACTACCACCAGTTAGTTCAAACTAAGTGCTTAGTTCCATTGTTAGGTCAAACTAAGTACCGTGGAGACTAGGACTAACCCTTAGTTCGAAATTAATTAATTCAAACTAAGTGCAGTTAGTTTAAACTAACAAAGTGGACTAGTTTGAACTAACATTAGTTCAAACTAGTTCACATTGTTAATTCAAACTAATAAGTTCGAGGTTAACCTTGAATTAACGTTAGTTCAAACTAACAAGTTCAAACTAACTTGTCCTAATATATACATAGCCTTAAAGAGTAACAAATCTTTTGCATGAGCGTTCATGAGAGAAAATCCCACTACATCACATGCTTGAAGAAGTGAGATATTCTTCCATGAAAGCTCATGCAATAAACAAATTTGTTAGTCTTTAAAAGTTCCAACAGATTCCTTGTTTGTTTTGCTGAACTAGACTAACACAGCTACCCCTTGGAACTTATCTTTCAAAAAGTTACCGATCCAAGAGAGGACTTCCCATGTTATCCCATGGCTACTTAGTGTCCTTAAGAACGTTTGGTAATGAACCTTGTCAAAGGCTTTCTGAAAATACAAGTACACTATATTGATTGGATCACCCTAATTCACATGCCTGCTCACTCAAATGAATAATAAAATAGATTAGGGAGGCACAACTTCCCTTTACAAATGCCATGTTAACTCTCCCCCCAGCAAATAGTGTTCACCTGAGTCTCTCAAATTATGTTCCTTACTTTAGTTTCTACCAATATGCCCACCTCACCGATCCATAATTGCCAAGAGCTCCTCTAGACCCCTTAAAAAAAAGAAAGAAAAAAAAAGGGCATTATATTAGTACCTTCCAGTCATCTGGTACAAAGTCTGATTCCAAAAACAGCTAACACACTACAGTTAGTAGTTCTGCATTTTCATATCAGAGTTCATCGAGAATTCTTGAGTGAATACAATCTAGCCTTGACAGTTTATTTCTGTAGTTTATCAATTTGTTGTAAAACCTCTTAAACTGAGTCATCAGTTTGGGACAGTACTTCAGATTCATCACATAAAAAGAATAGCTCTGATCGGGGTAACTCCCTGACATCCTCTGCACTGAAAATCAATGCAAAAATTCATTTAATCGCTCTATAATGGTCTAGTATTCATTAAGAACTCCTTCAGTATCTTTCATCTATTGGCTCTGCTGTATGTTTGCAAAGCTTTTTGTCTCTAATGTACTTTAAAAAAAAATAGTTTTTTTGTTTTTAACAAGTTACTTCTCAAATTCTTTCTTAGTCTGCCTTATTATACTTTTACATTTTGCTTCCCAGAGTTCATGCTCCTTCCTTTTTTCTTTATTAGGTTAAGATGTTCAAATATTATAGTGTGCTATTTTGAATGGCCTCAGTTCTCTTCTGTTTAGCCATAGTGGCATTCTTTTGGCCTTCTTATTGTCTTTTTTGATTTGGGGAATTCATTTGGTCTGGGCCTCTATTATGATGTATTTAAGTAATCTCCATACTGCCTGAAGGTATTTTACTCTTCTGACTGTTCTTTTTAATTTTGTCTAACTAGCAATTTCATTTTTGCATAGTCCCCTTTGTTGAAGTTAATTATTACTGTGAAAAGGTTTTTCCTTCCTCCTTGAGGGAGGGGCAGATATTAGCTCCCCCCCTCCTCCCCTGGATGCTAAATTTAATTAACACCATGGTCACTATTACCAAGCAGTTTCAGTGATAATTACATCTTGTAGCAGATTTTATCCCCAACTTAGGAGCAATCAAAAATTGCTTCTGCCCTTGCGGGTTCCAGGACTACATTGCTGTGGATGGAGACATGTGACAGAGAAAAGTTTGACTACCTGATCATCAGTGGGTTGCACAGAATATACAGAAATATGAATGAACTTTTCCCATCATGTCATATTGCCTATTTCCTTGCAGTGTTTTTCTCTCCCTTAGTCTGTGCATATAAAACACAGCTGCTAACCTTGTTTAGCTGTTGTTCTTGATGTGTTGCTCACAGCCATTCCAAGTATGTGTGTCCATGCCATGTTCACAGTCATTGGAAAGATTTTCTCCTAGGGATATCTTTAGGGTTGGCTCTTGACTCCCCTGGAGTGGCATCTCCATCACATCCCATATAGGGCCCAGTTGACCCTCTGCCCCTTTGGTTCCTTCTTACTGGCTCACTCCAACAGAAGGATAGGAGGGTGGGTCTTGAAATGGACCTGAACAACACATCTTGAAGAACAACAGTAAGAGAAGTTTAATAACCAGCTTTTCCTCTTTGACTGTTTACTCATGTTGATTCCAAGTAGGTGACTCTCAAGCAGATCCACAAAAAAAAGGTCAGAGTTCATTGCACTACTCTACAGCACTGCTCTACCAAAAGCCACATCATTGCTGGCTTCTTGAGTAATGAGGTAATGTGCTGCAAAGGTGCTTGGCTTGTTGAGTAATGAGATAATGTGCTGCTGGATGGATGGTCACATTGCTCTAGAGATGTCCCAGCTTGGAACCTAAGCTTGGAATGCTGTTGAGAATGCCTGACTCTTTGTGGGGTGAGCTGTCAACACAAGGGCTGGTAAATTTGTCCAGTCATAACAGACTCTGACACATGACGTGAGCCAGGAAAAGACCTTTTAAGATGAAACTGGAAGTCATTTCATCCTATTTGCTATAAGAAGCTGACTCTGTCATCTTTCCAAAGGATTTTGTCTTTTTGATCTAGAAAGCCAGAGCTCATCTGACATCCAGTGAATGAAGCCTCTACTCCTAGCTGTTGGCATGAGCTTCTGGATAGAAAACCTGGTTCTATTGAAACTGTGTTACTACTTTTGCCAGTAAATCAAGTACAGGCACAGACAAACTTTATCTCTGAAGAAGTCAGTGAAAGGAGGCTGAGATCTGAGAACCTCTAGCTCTGAAACTCTTAGCTGATGTGATGGCTTTCATGATGGCTATCTTCCATGAAAGGTAGAGAAGCAAACATGTCACAGTGCTGATAGAAACAGATTAAGATCTCATTGGCTACTTGGCTAATGCATCCGATGATACAGGCTATCTAGGCATCGGAGAAAGCACACTACTATGTGACTAGCAAAGACTGAGCTGCCTGCTATCCAGAGATGAAAGGTCAAGACTGCCATCAAGTGGACTTTAATTGACGATTTTCAAAAGCCTCTGAGGCTTGAGGTGTAGTAGGTAGTCCAAAGTAAGAGGTAAGGATGCCATTTTGGGTGGAGCACCCCTCTGTGAGTTTCAGATGGGGAATCTCTTCCATATAGCCAAGAAAAGATTTGGCCCTAGTGGAAGGTTTCCTAAAGGAGAATCTCTCTCAACTGCTCCAAACATACCATTTCCAGAGGATTCAGTTGTGGAGCTTGGCCAGGCCATAAAGAAGAGGGATTCTAGGCTGGAGTGATGAAGGTGGCTATGATTCTGTCTGATAAAATCTGGCACTAGCAGAAGACTGAGAGGAATCTCTATCAACAGTTCGATAAGGTGGTATATTGGCTTGGCCATGGAGTAGCTTTCAAGAGGACTTTGTGGACCAATGGGATAGACTGTGATTTTGGAAGGAGCAGAACTGCATCCACTTCTTATCGGATTCTGTCACGAATAAGTCTTTGAAAGGAATTCCTCACCTCCAAAAGATGTTGTTTACTATGTCCAGAAGAGACCTGCTGAGGTGAATAGCTAGCACATTCTGTGGTCCCAGCAGGTATGATGCCTCTACATGAACTTCATGGGTTCCACAGAAATGCCACAGATTGAAGACTTCCTGGCACAGGGAAGAGGAGCTGTATCCTGTTTACACGAAATACTGTCTATTCCCACTGACACACATTTCTCTTCTGGATGAGCACTGAAAACCTGGCTTGTGAGGCTTACCATGCTCATGTTAATGTGGTTTGACAGATTTTCCAAGAACCAGGGGCCTTCAGTTCTGAGCTTTCCCAGACAACTCCTTCCCCCACCTTACCCCCCACTTACAAGGTGTCTGTGATGAAGGTCAGAGATGAGGACAGAGATGCAAACTGAGAGTGGGATTCTCCTTGCTTCACCAGTAAAGCATTTCCAACAAGCTGGGAGAACTGAAACTATCCTGTTGATATAGTCTACTGATGGGAGGTAGACCATGGCCAGCCATGCCTACAAAGGTCTAAAAACATTTTAGCACACCAGACATCAGCGGTACATGCCAATATGTGGCCCAGGAGTTTCAGGCAGTGGGCCACCTTTTCCATTTTTCTATATTGAAACACATGGTTTAGAATCGAGAGTCTGGGAAGTAAACTCCTGGCCTGGTTTGAATCTAGCACTGTTCCTATGAAAATTATCATTTGAATAGAACCCAGGGAAGATTTCTGTACATTAATGAGGAGGCCTAATTTGGTAAAAGTGTTCTTATGAATCTTTTGTCCATTTCTGCTGATCTCTAGAGTGGTCCTGTGGATTGACAAATAGAGGGAAAAAACCCTCTATTTTCTGCTTTCTGAGGCATGCAGCCATGACTGGCTCATGCTTTCAGGGCCAGTTCAACCAATAAGTGAATGAAGCCCCAGCTCAGGGCATCATTTACTAAGGGGTGGTACAGTCCCACCCATGGGGTGGGTTCCACTCTCTCGCCTTGCCTCGGGGCTGGACCGCCCTGCCCCTAGGAAGGAACAGCTGGCTTAGAGGAGGGGCGAGAGAGCAGAGCCCAGCCTCTGGGCTGGCCCACTCCACCCCAGAGCTGGCCGTTTCCTGCCCTGAGGGTGGGGTGAGCAGGCCTGCAGCAGAGGACCGGTTCCACACCCCCCCCATGCTGGGGGGGTGCAAAATTGAAAGCAGGCTCAGGGTGCCAAAGTCCCTTAAACTATCCCTGTATACTTTGTAAACATCCAAGAAGCTGCCACAAGACTGAACAGGAGTACCATATATTGAGACTGGCTCATTACAAAGCAAAGAAATCTTCTGTGTTTTGGAATAACTGACACATGGAATTATATGTCCTTCAAGTTGAGGGCAGTATGACAATCCCCCATATCCAGGGAAGGGATAATTAAGCTAAAGAGACCATGCAAAATCTCAGTTTCTTTATGAACTAGTTGAGATTTTGGATGTTAGACTGCCTTTGGGATTAAGAAGTATTGGAAATAAAACTCTTTTCCTCTCAGCTCCAGAGGAATCTCTTCCTACTGCTCCGAACTGCAGGAGCTTTTGCACATCTTAAACTGTAAGTTGCTCATGAGAAGGCACTGGGAGGATGGGGATTGGGCAGAAGGGAACGACCTGAATTGGAGGGAATTTCCCAGTTCTACCACACATAGCAGGCAGTGATCTGATGTGATGTCTGTCTGTACTCAATAGAAGTGGAATAACTTGTTTATGGATGAACATGGTGACAGATCTGGGATTTTGGGCCTAGGGGGGCTGCTACTTCATCTTGGAGCACACCTTTGAAAGTTTTGTTTGAGCCCAAGAGGCTGAGTGATAGAGGACTGAGGAGGTTTCCTCCTAGTATTCCTGTTCCTTCTATAACTAACGTCCTACTCAGCTGAGGATGACAAAATCAAGGAAGGGCCTTGGATCTGAATTGCCTCCACTGTGGCACCAGCACACGGAGACCTGAAGATTGAGGGTAGCCCCAGAGTCCTTGAGGCTATGAAATCTCAAGTCCACTTGTCCAAGAACAAACACTGTCCTTCAAAAGGAAGGCCCTGTATTGTCTGTTGAACTTAATGGGGAAGGCCTGAGACTTGGAACCAAGAACTCAGATGCATCACTAGCCCTGAGGCCATTGTTCAATATATTGCGTTGGTCACGTCTAGAGCTCATCAGAGAGATGGCCTTGATACCTCCTTCCATTTTTGATAAAGGCTACGAACTATTCCAAGGCCGTATCTTGGAATCTGGTGGAATGGACTCTGCAAACTTCACAATAGACTCCCAAGAGCTGAAGCTGGGAATTGAGGAGCAAATTTAGGGGGCTCCAGAGCCAACCCTATCAATATCACCAATGAAAAACCCTTCTTACAACTGTGAATGCAGCGTGTTCACACCTACTTGGAATTAACATGAACAAGCACTTGAAAAAGAAGTAGGCATTACGTGGCTGCTGAATGTTTGTCTACATATAGACAGTTGTTTTTTATTCTGATCAGAGACAAGATAGCTAGCTAACTTCATTTTTCATAAAAGTGACGATCCGAACTGAATATCATAAAAGTGATGATCTGAACTGATAAGAACTGAATCCCAAATTCCAAGCTTGGACTAGCAAAAAGGAATGGAACAAGCTATCACTGGCATCTCTGATGAGAACAGGTCTTATAACTAGCCACTATACTAACCACTATACTTTGTGGTACTCTTGTCACCGTGTCGGATTAACTTTCCATTCACACAGGGCGGCTGGGAAGACTTACAGTTTCAGTGACTATTTCTTGCTAGATAAGCCAAGGGGTGCCTTCATGTATGCTGTAGTTATGTTGATTAAATTAAGACTCTGAAATTCTATAGTTACTATAGTTGCCTTCATGTCTAGTCAAGAATTAGTTGTTTTATTCAGCACCATTTTGGTGATAGCACCCAGCTAGGAGAAAGTGTATAACTTTATTCAATATTCAGTTTTTAAATATGAAGAAAGATATTTCTGCTCATTCTCCAATTCATGAAAGAATACCGTAATTCAATATTTTCTTCAGTATTATATTTAAATTATAATCTTTAGACATATATGTGTAACATGTTCACATGTCTCAAACAGAAAAGAAGAGTATAGTTTTATTACGGTAATTCAACCTGAATATGTTAAAGGAATTTTCATTTGTTACTTATCCTGAAAATACATGTTATTTTCTGGAATGAAGCTAATATTCATACGGATTAGTTTCTTATTATTTTAGATGCATTTCCTGCCTCACATTTGTGAGGGATGATCATAGATGATAGTGTTTAGCAAATACAGTTATTCAGCTTAAATTTATTAAGATGGTATGCTGAAAATATCATGTTTACTTAATTATCCAGTCATTAATAGTAATAAATAATATTGAAGCTAATGCAAGTTGGTAGTTTTGTTAACAATTTTCAGATTATGATTCCAAGTTTCTTTATAAACAGGGAAATGACAAAAATAGCTGTAACAATAGGATGTGTAAAATAAAAATGTGCAAAATGAACATTACTCAATTATTTGTAAAGTCTTTGCATGGTGCTAGAAATGATATAAATACAATTAAATAATACAAGTAACATTATTTTCTTAGCAACAAGAAATAAATCTTCAAAATACTTTTGCTCCCTCCTGGACTATTTTTAAATGAACACAGGACAGCTGTGTACTACAGGAAGATGACAATTTTCATTTAATGACCTTTTCTTTTATATCTTTTGAAGTCTGTAATCACTTACAATAAAACAGACAAGTACAACAAGTGCTCTATGAAGACTAATGTATATTAATTTATATAAAATCAAAACAACCCTAAAAATGCAAAGTTGCCTTGTTAAACAGTCTCCTGAATGACAATATAAAATTTTCATCTACTGTTTTCAACAGAGGATTTTTTCCTTTCATTTTCAGTGTGTCTCAGTCACATTTCTGTCACTTCAGTATCACAGCTTTGGGCAAGAACTACTAACTCAGTCATGTCTTATTTAAGGAAATCCCAACTGTTGTCACTAAAGGACTTAATGTAGATGGGAATCTCACCTTTTTAATACTATTGACTGTCCAGTATGAAAACAGTGAGGCTCTGCTAATCCTTTAATAAATTGGCTAATTGCTGTTCAAATTATAACATCACGTTGGCTGTCTTGTTTAGCAACTTAAATAGTCATAATGAAAGGCAAGAGAAGCAGATGCTGAAATCCTAGGAAGCCCAGGACTATTTTGAGTGTCCTGCACTCACAGATTAAAATTCCTTTTAAGGCTTGACATTCAATATAAGAAATTACTTTTCCACAGTTGTACCTTTCAAGACAAAAAATAATGTCTAGTGGCCTGGCTGCTACCAAACGATCTGTTCCTGGTATCTCTGTGCATTCCCAGGGAACAGTTTTATGAAAGCATTCCTTTTAACTTGAAATGTGATGTGTTCAACATATAACATATCTCCTTAGGGCTATACGACTATCTCTTTGCTAGCAACTAGGCAGCACTTTTCATCAAAGAGGTTTATAGAAGTAAAGACATATCATTGCCAAACATTCATGATATCCTATGGCACAAAAAATTTTATAGGTACAGCCCATTCCTAAAACTTTAGAGGATAGGGTGATTCTTATGTATCACATACTCAACATCACTATAGGAAAGGAGAGATTTTCTTCCTGAAATTGTATGTGCCTTGTTTTCAAATTTTACAAATACAGGGTTGGGTTTTTTTTAGAAATTGTTTATATTGGATCCAGCTGGGAAATGTACTTAAGACTTACAATTAAACATGGCAGAAATTCACCTATTCATAAAAAAATGGAAAATGGAAAAAAAAAACCCTTTCAGTGTTTAATCTGTAAAACTATAGTAAAATTCGTATGTATTAGTGATACTGTTGTCGAACTGGATACAGTTTTAGAACAAGCTTGCTCTGGCTTTTTCACCCTACAATTTGGAATCTGCTCACAGTACTGCCAGCTTAACCAAAAAGGATTAACTCTCATATCCAACTGAGAACACAGATAATTCTCGGTAATTGGTAAAAAATGAAGATGAATGGGGCTGAGAGATAAGGAGCAATTAGCTCATCAGCAGTTACAGCTGTGCACTCAATCCGGATCCATCTCTTGAGTCTCGGCCCCTTTTAAAGAACCCAAGCAGAATAAGCATAGGACACCTCCTCCCCCCAAAAAACTGCAATACCTGCCCGTCATTCCTCTCTCTTCCATTTTACTTCCTCACTATACAAAGACACCTGTCATAGCATTCTTTGTAAATTACTAGCTCTCTCAGGACCTGTGTCTACAGCCAATCTTCTTTTTAAGCTTAAAAAAAAAAAACAAAAAAAAAAACAGAAACCAAATGACTACTGTAGACACTCTTAAGTTCCCTGTCAATCGTTTCATTATAGCAGCATCATCTGTTTGAAAATATAAGCAATTCCCTCATCTAATTATAGAGAGGATTTGAGGTTCATTAACATTGCCAAGGCAAAGAATCAGATGTGCAACTGCAGAGCTGTGCTCAGTGGCCTGCATTCTCTGTTTCCTTTTATTTGCTTTCTCAAGGTCTCCAAGACTTTTTCCTGAAACCATAAAAGTAATTCTTTCCTTCAGAATAGACGTGTGTTTAGAGAAAGGAAATGATCACATTTTGCACAGTTCTATTATTGGGAGAGGTCACTAGAGAAAAATAACTTCATCTCAATGTCTTTTTTACTCTTTTGGAAGAAGGAAGGGATAATGTTAAGCAAGGCAACCTTTAATTTCAGGCAACAGATCATAGCTTTCTTTACATTTGTGTCTCATAGTTTAAATATTGTAAGCTAAGGATACAAAGGAAGCCTAAAATATCAAGAACACCTATTAATTTTCAACACATTTGTGGTTGTTTATGGATTATTGTGCTAGCTAAGTGTAAAATACTGTCTTGTATTTCCTAATTGTGTTTAGAAACAGAAAACACTGAAGACTATATGATTGCTTCACTTCCTTAAAGAAATAATAGCAGGTTTTTGGTATGAATGTAGTTTAAACAATGATATTTTCTTGGGACATCTGTTTTGAGATCACATTTTGAATAGATATGAACTCATTTCCTACTAAGAAAGTAATTTACTATTGTTGATAGCTTGTTTACAACTACAAGTTCCATGAGTCAGATATTACCTAGTGGCAAAGGTCCTCTCAAATCCTTGGAGTATTCCCTAAGTACATATTTTTTAATCATATAAAATGTTAAGGGGAGCAACATTATATGGACTTTTCCTACTAACTCATAGTCATTTAAGGCCAACTTAAAAGAATTATTTTAAATGTATTTACCTTTAAAGAATTCTTTCCTTTTCCTGATCTATGTTAGTGAACTATGACAGTGAGTACAGTAAGGTTTAAAAATAGTGGAAGAATTAAGACATTTGCTTTACTTATATTTTTGAAGTATAAAAATATGCAATTTGATCATAATTTACTTGCATTAAAATAAAAGTGTTACTGATCATAATAACAGAAGATAACATTCATATATCTAACAAACAGGGAGAAAAAAATCAAGTAAAATTTAAAGTTTGACCTTGTGAATTTTATTCTTTTAATCCTACATTCATAAGCACATAATCTTAGAAGAAGTAGTGTTTTGAATGCTGGTTTAGGTAGATAGTTTTTTAAACAAAAAATAATAATTTATCTGGCCTGAATGTTGTGTGCAGAGTTGCCACTAAAAAGAATCCAGGACATTTTTCCTTCTTATCTGCAGTGTAGCTCATATCAGCCAACCTGTCACAAGACAGTACTTGATATAAACAAGAGATTGCAAAGACATCTCAGTAATCAATATTAGGATGGCTACAGTATGGAAACCCCAACCCTGCATATCATTTGTCTCAGCATCTATTTCTACGACCAAATGAAGCATTAATTCAAATCATAAATCTATGGTGATTTAAATCTGGGAATGAGCACCTGCCTGCTTTAATGATTTATTTTGTACATTTCAGTAAGCAGGAGATTTGTCCATATGAACTGACAGGTCACCTTCAGATGCCAGTAGCAGACTGTTTATCACCATGCAGACTAGCATCTCATCTAAGCAAGTAAATATTAAACTAAAAGAATCCAATTGATTGGGGATGGGGGAGAAAGACGTAGCTGCCATATATTTTACTCAGTGTGCTAATACCTCACTCTGATTCCTCCACAGTTCCTTATTTTTTCTCCTAAAATGATGATTCTGGTGGGAGGATGCAAGCTCAAGGTTATCATACAAAACTGATGGATATAAAATAATTACTTATTAGGATCATTGGCTTCCTTTAATTCCTCTCACTCAGTAACCTTTTGGCCATTGATTCAAAGGACCAGTTAATAAATTTGTGTATGCTGTGCATAACTGTAAAATGTTCAGGCACAAAAATGACTTCTTTGAGTCATATTTTGTTTCTGAGAAAAGCCAGACAATTCAAAACTAAAGCCAACAACTCAATATGGGACTCCGTGCTTAATTTGCCTATTTTGAATAGGCATTGCAGGAGACTGAGATCAAGGAATTATCTCTCCACATATACTAAATATGCTATAATAGCATGATACAATGGAATGAGTTACTTTAGTTTAGCTTTGACCCTGATTCTTCTTGTTTTCTACATGTGTTTGGTCAAGGGCATTATGTACACTTAAAATGTAAAGCGTGATCAAATTACTTTCATTATTCTTTTACCCTCTTCCCCATTCCAGCCCTCAATAACATTTAAAATGCAAGTTGAGAATTATTTATAGCAATTAATTAATAATGTATGTATTTAATACTCAGATGTCTAGATAAACAAAATATTGACTAGATATATGATAACACAATTCTAAAACAGAGCTTCTGATTGGGTCAGGGGAGATTTGCAAAGGCACAGATAGCAAGTAGGCACCTAATTCCCATGGACAGTCAATCTGAGATAGGCTACTATCTGCTGCTTGTGACTCTAAAAGTTTTCTTCAGTAGTTACAGTTCTGCCAAAGCCTGTTTAGATATTTCTTAGCATAGTGCTCATCTAAGAGGCTAACAGGCCAATGCAATCATCACTGACACCAGAGTATATGAGCTACTTTCAAACCATCATGGTTTATTCTAACAAAACCTAGATAGAGATTTCTTTTATCTGTAATTTGCCCATTATTACAGTGTTTTCATTTCTAAATAAATCAATAGACATGAGACTGTACTAGGTAAGTCATGCTAAACAGTAAACAACCTTTTAACCAAGAGGCCCTGAGCAGGCATAAGAAAGCAGATAATAGTATGAGCCAAACAAGCAAACTGTAGTTCCAGAGGTTTTCTTGAATATGTGGGAGAAATTAGAATATTACTATTCATTGCAATGACCACACCACACCTTTAAGCAGGAAAGGGGGGATTTTGTCCAGTTGGTGGATTGAAGAGAAGAGTGCTTTACCCTGCAGCGGAAAATAAAGAGTTCAAACTGCTGCAAAATGGGAAGAGTGGCAAGCACAGTCAAACTCAGGGGTGCTGCTGCCCCAGGGAGGGACCAGGGGCACCGGCCCAGGCCCCACCCCCAGTCCTCAGGCCACGCCCCCTGGCCAAGGACAGGGCCAGAAGCCATGGCAGCGGGCAGCTGGGCCCCGGATCCCCCGCCAGGGATGGGACCAGGACCGGCCTCCGCAGCCACGGGCAGCTGAGCCCTGGATCCCCAGCTGGGGATGGGGTTGCTGCGGCCGCGCGCCAAATCTCTGGCCTGATCAGGCCGGAGAACGGGGGGGGGGGGGGCAGACCCGGGGCACTGGCACTGGAATTTGGGGCACATGCCCCGTGTGCCCAGCACCAGCGACGCCCCTGGGTCAAACTGACTTATCCCCTGGAAACTAAATGGGAGAAAAGTTTATAAGGAGCAACACCGTCATGGCCAGATCAAGAGCCGGGAGCAGAGGGGGCACATGGCTTCCCACCCTTGTGGGCATTCCATTGCACCCCCACCGCAAGATCTGGGACATGGTTGGGGTGCCCCAGCTAACACTGTGAAAGTGGTTGGGGGGGCATAGCCAGCACAACCACAGCCTGGCACAACTGCAGGGGAGTTATGGGGGGGCCACAGCTCCATGGGAGTGGGCTGTACTGCTGTGGAGAAAGGGCTGTGGGCCAGCACAGCTGCAGGGAGGGGCTTGGTCTGGGTGGTGGTGGGGGGCAAGGCTCTGGGGAGGATGGAGGCCAATGTTGCTGCTAGAGGATGTTGGGGAGGGGGAGTGGACCAGAGGCCATAGTACTCCTGCTCAGCCACTCAAGCGTGCTGGGTCAGATTTTGGAGGGTCCATGGGGCCGAGGCCAGGGGCTGAAGGCCTTAAAGCCCCTGCCTTAATCCAGTGCTGAATGCTGTGAATAAAGTCCCCTTCACACAGAGAAGACTGACTTGTTTAGAAAAGCATTCTTAACTGAAAAGGTGCTTTCAAGATCAGCAAACTAGGCCTTGGGTGTTGTAGAGGTTCCACAGCAGGCAGCTTGGAACTGTGCAATTACACTGGCAGGGACTAACAGGGGCTATGTCTACCCTGGAGGCTTAAGTCGACTTAAGCAACTCCCAGGCCACACTGAGCAAAGAGAATAAGTTCACTTAAGCACTTGCTTAAGTCGACTTGATAACTCCTACCCTTAAAGTTGACTTTAAGGGTTAGGTCAATTTTATTAAGTTGACTTAACAAACTGTGACCATTTTGTGGCCATTAATGCAGCAAAGCCATTTAAATCAACTTTATAAAGTCGATTTAAACAAATAGGCCCTCTCTAAGTTGACTGAATAAGGTTGACTTTAAGTTGACCTTATTAAGTCAACTCACCTGTAGTGCAGACATACCCAGTCAACTTGCAATAGTCAAGGACTCATTCAGGAAGCCAGAAAGAATTTTTTTATCCTCTGAGAAGGCAGTGAGCCTGGGTTCTACCCCAGGAAACTGGTTCTCTCCCCCCCCCCCCCATTTCCTGGTCAGGATCACAACAGTATCAGTATAGCTAGGTATGGGGGCAGAGACCATTCTGGAAATTGGATGTTGGCATTTGGAAGCATATAAAATGTGTCACTGACTTCAGTGGTGAGTCAACATTAATGTGTTGTCATATCATTCCAGATGTTGGAAGACCTGCCATCCAGAAGATAGTATGCATCTGTGGGCACAGGGCTATTTTCTATAAACACATGTCTCTTAAGGGTTTACACCCAGGGTCCAGTGACAGGGCAAGCCCAAGCTGGGATGGAAGGAGGCACATGCCACAGCTATATGCTGTGGGATCTGTCAGTGGTCCCTGATATAATGGTGGTGCACCTAGAAAAACAGTAATTGGAAATAGGTAAAGGGATCCAATTAATGCTCTAAGCATAAATGAATTTAAGGCTGATCCTTCAGATTTTTCAGAAGAAAATAAAAAATGTGGAGTCAGACATGCATTAATGGGTATTGCAGGGAACCATGAGGACAAGGTAAGGAAAATGTGGGGTCCCCCTGTCAGGCTTTACGCTCTTTTGTTTAGATGTCTGGCAACTCAACTGGGTTGGGACGGGAGGGCAGCCAGGGTTAGTTGCTGGAGCCTCCTCGAGGCAATGTCCAGGGCAGGTACTCTATAAGAAAGGTGTACAGTGAGTGTATGAATGGCTTGTATAAGGACCTAAAAGGAGGCATTACTTAAAGAAATGGAACAGGAGAGAGAAGGATCTACATGGATTTCCACATCCATTACTGCCTCTTCATCCTCCAAGCTGGTAATGCTACTCACCCTCTCACTCTTCCTCAATGCTGCATTCTTCCTTATCTTTTCTGAGGGCCACCTGCTCTCCCCAACTCACTGTTGCATCACCCCTACTCTCAAACTTCTGCTATGACCTTTCTCTTCCTCATCCCTCTCTCACTGGCAAAAGAACCGGCTGTTTCTCCCTGGTGGCCCCTATAGCTCTGGTAATTGCCGGTTCTACAGCACCTACCATGCTAGTCAGGGCCCTCTTTTATTGTCGCCAGAAAAATTTTTTGAAATGCTGTTGTGTTTTTCTTAATCTTTTCAGGGCTGCATTATTGCAGAAGCTTTAGGGACTTAAGCCCTGGGCCCCAGTTGAAAAGGGGCCTGGGGCTTCAGCCCCTAAACCCCTAAGATAATTGCCCCTACCCTACTCAGTGCCAGCAGGGCAGGAGCACTGAGAGCTCTCTTGCCCCGCCAGCACTGTGGAGGGCGGGGCAGGGCCCTGGAGCCAAAGGCCTGGCTCTGCACTTCCTCCCTGCCCTTGCGCTGGCTAGTCTGCTCCCAGAGGTGGGGCAGGATGGGCCAGCGCCTGCTTGCTATGCCTGGGAGTTGCGGCTGGCTGGCACAGCCATAGTAGCTGCTCCAGACTGCACTGTTCTCCAGGGCTCGTGGCCCTTTGGGGCTTCATTGGAGCCACCATTCTGCACACCAGCCCTTCACACCAGCAGACTGGTCCCAGCACTGCACCCCCTAAATAACAGAGAGAGTGGATATCGGCCCCCGCAGTGAGGCATTCTTCATTAACAAAAGTGGTTTTGGTACTGTACCCACACTCTGCCTGTATTTATAAAAGTAGGTTATAAATACATGCAGAAATATACTGAAACAGTAGTCCCATGCTTTTATTTATTTTTAAGGAAGGAAATGCCCCTCCTCTGAAGTCAGCTGAGGGTGAGCTTTGATCCATCTGCAATGGAAATATGCAGTGTGGAAAGGGCAAAAGGAAACAAAAAGGCATCCATAGCTAGAAAATGAAGCATAGTAGACAACTATTTATTCTTGAAAGTAATCTCAAAATGTATGAAGAATACAGTAGGGAAGAAGGAATGGATTGAACTCTCAAGAGCCATTTTATATCTATATGCACTTATCCTGAGTACAGTATCCTGAACATACATTTTAGTCACTGAATTACTACTGCTGAGTTATCCGGTTAGCACTGTCTCAACATGATAAAAGGAGTCAGTACAATAAAATGGCATAACAAACTATTTGTGCAGAGACATGCAGATGATTAAAGATTTAATCAACAAAAAAAGTTAGTCTAGCTTTGAAGTGAGGTTTATCAAAACAAATTCGCCAGACAAATGCACACAATGTATTGGAACAATTCTTTTTTTCAAAAGAACAGGAGCTGTTGTTAATTGTTTAAGAAACAGAAAAAAAAAATCCATTAACAACAAATTAAGAATGTGTGTATTAAAATAGCACAGAAACTATGAAGCACGGTAATAATTTATTGTATATTCATGTTGTATGTACGCTTTCCTTTTGTCACAAGGAACACAAAACTGTGAAATATTTTGCTACCAAGTTACCATTCAGAATTACCTGAAGTCAATACCCAGTACAGTGAGCAGGAGACATAGTTAAATTTTGCCCCAATACCTTCATTTGTCATCCTACCTTACTTTGAAAAATGAACTCTTAGCAATCAAACTGTTTTTTTTTTCCACAGAAAATATTAACTGGGGTCTGCAAAGGAAAGGACGTTCTTAATAGTACCAACAACACTGTCAGCACTCCTGTAAAGGTCAGCTAAAATATAAAGCTAAACACACACAAGAATGGCCTCTTAATGTGCCAAATGTTCTAAAAATTAAAGTTTTACTGGTCCAGTTGGCAAAAGTGGAAAGGGAGAACAGGTGTCATTGCAGTAAGGTGCTGATACATTACTGACATGTCTAAATGTAATGTTTACTTCCAAAACTTACCAACACTTGAATTCAGGTCTCCATTCTCTGACTCTGTTCCATGCTGGTTATTACTGGCATGATAGTTGGACATAGCTTCTAATTTGATTTTTTTCACTTTCATTGCTTCTGCTATGGCTGCATTGGTAGCAGCTGCTGCTGCTGCAGCTGCTGCTGTCAGACCTACAAAAAAAAAACATGAATGAAACTTAATATACATTATACTATGACTCTTCATTAGTGTAGGGCTTGAAACTATTACTTCTTTATCATTTACTACATAATTAGCAGATAATATTATTGAATAATATTCATTCTTTTCTGCTTGGGAGATCATTTACTTTTTACCATAAAATACACAACATAACATGTAAATAGTTACTTATATACATGTGAATTCACAAAATTGGTCTCTAATTGCTTCAGGCACAATGCAATCCCAGCTACAAATATACTCATTTAGAATCCTAGCTGCTTCACTGCATCAGCAAACCATGTATTCAGACGCAAATGTGGGTATAATAAATATACCTGCAATAAAGTGTGGATGCAAAACTATGCTTGAAGCATTGGAGGACATGCTAGAAATCAGAGCCATAGAGTTTGAATAGCATATTCATGACTAATAAGTAAAA
This sequence comes from Podocnemis expansa, assembly GCA_007922195.1. Lineage (NCBI taxonomy): Eukaryota > Metazoa > Chordata > Testudines > Podocnemididae > Podocnemis > Podocnemis expansa. Next base: position 35,795,506 of record ML681993.1, on the reverse strand, counting down.
TTCACAATTAAGCCATTCTCCCTGAGCTCACATAAAATTCCAAGTCACTCTAGTAAAATAAATGGGGCATACTAAGAACCAGCCATAGCTTTCTTAGATGAAAGGTTAGCAGCGCATATCAAAGATAAAATATTTAATAATTTACAATCCTACAACAGAAAACCAGGCTTAGGCTTCAAGGTGCCTACCAGAGACACTCACACAAAGTTTAAACCTCTTCAGTCTCCAAGCCACCCTCCTGCAATGACTGTTCTCTCTAAGCTGTGCATGTGTGTATGCAGACACAGGTCACGAAACCCATGCACAGAACAAAATAAAAGTGTGCACAACTAAACTCAACAGTGCTAATATTAGTGCACACAAAGAAATGTTTTTGCGCACACAAAGAAATCTTTTGCGCACACAGCCTACTAAAAATTAGATGCAACATTGCCTGCAGCCCAAGTTCTACATTTCCTAAGACAAAGTCTCCCTCTCCAAAAAAACTCTCTGCTTCCAGCCGAATTTCTGAAACACTGCATTGTAGCCTGATGCTGAGCTTTCTGTCAAGAATGACTGGCCAATTTGTTTTCATCACACTATATTCGGTCTTAATCCAATGTCCTGAGTTGCAGTTCCTCTCATTTCCCCCCTGACTTCTGGAAAGAGAGCATTTTGCTACAGCCCTCTATCAATGGCAACATGGTCAGCATTGTCTTGCACCAGATCAGTCCCTTTCTTCTGTGCTGTATGCAGAGGAGGGGTAGGAGGCATAGCTCTGTCAACCCTCCTCCACGTACCTGTTTCCTCCCAATTCCACCCTGGATCCCATGAACAGAGATAGTGTCACGCTCCCCCTTAGCAAACCATAGTACTACAGTTTGAGATTAGGGTCCCAGCAGCTGGAAACAAGTGATAAGGGCAAAATTTCAGTTTTTCTTTTAAATAAGTTTTTAGCCACCCTAGCTGTGAAGAAAGACTGGGAAACATGGTCTGAATCTAACTAGTGTAGTGATGTCTATGCATGAGTCTGCAGACAGACTTAGACTACTTATCTAAGTGTGAACTGCCTCATCCACTTCAAAGGGGATTAAGTCTACAACTCCCTACTCTAGGTGCTCCTGACAGCTCTACCCAGAGGGATCTGTGTGGCTGGAGAAGGTTGCAGGAGAGGCCCAACCCACCTGCTCAAGCAAGCAGATAACCCTTTGTCAGCCAAAGTAAATATTGGAGAACACCATGCTGCCACCACTGCTGCTTCTCACAAGGGTCCCCCTGACTTTTGGTTGGTAAGAAGGGACCTCTATAGCCACGTCTGCTGCTCACAATGCAAGGCAGGGCCTGTTGGATGTGGTTGAAGGAGAAGAGGTTAACCCCATGTCACAGTTCTTGCCTCTCCAAGTGACTGGATGGGCCATAATGTGGATCCAAGACCATGAGAGCCCCATGCCATGCTTTCTTGGGCTCTACATGGCTTTGACTCTTATTCCACTGCATATAATTGACATCTAGATTGTGGCTAGTCCTAATTTCCTGACAAACCTTTAATGCCTGCCAGCATTGCTGGAATTATTAATTGCACTATTAGTGGCTTCTGAACAGTTCTACTAATGTTAATTACAAAATGGTTATTCCAGGTAGCAGGAAGAGTCCTAATATAAAAAACCAATGAACAGGGTGGACAGAAATAAACCTATTTTAATATTTAGTACTCCTGTGTAACTTGCGTATTCAGATCTGACCAATACAGTAACATGGATGCTTTTCAATTTTATTTTTATCTTAAAGGGAGGAGATGAAGTTATACATTATATAGATTTGGTTACTGTTCCTAAATTAAACCATAGAAACAGGATGATGCACCTCCAAACTTACATTTGCATCCTGTATTTGTTACGCACTGCAGTATTCTATACTTTCCATTTCTTAACACCGCTGTCAAGCTGAAGCTAATGTCTCTAAAGAACCATCTGTTACAAGAAAGGTTCAAATACAGCGTACCGAGTGAATGCAAACTTTCTTTTTCGTCAGAAATACACCAATATGCAATTCTCTGGAGTTGGCTCAGACTTTTTGGATTCACACTAGAAATCTGAAACACATACTGTAGCGTTGCTAAACTGTTATCAAAATACTGCCTGTGGTATTTTTTCTTTTTTCCTTGAAACAGGGTCGGGGGGGGGGGATAAAGACAGACATTAGACTACTATTTTCATTCCCTCTCTTACATAATTACAAAACACTGATATGGGAACCCTGCTAATTTAAAGCATGAACCTACTGCAGAATCAAAATCATTTATCCCATATTAATTCTGAACTATCAGGCTCATTCAGATGAATGCACAGGGTTTAGATGGGGAGAAATCCACTAAGCTGGCACCAATGCTCAGGACTAAGCACAGTCTCTCTCCCCTTCATACTTTCACCCTAGCACAACTGGTCCTGTGTTGTCACTGTGCTTTTTCATACCTTTCATAGCCACAGTATCAGACATAAGTGGCATGCAAGTTCTTGAGCCGGCCATTTGCACCACGATATATTTTAACCACTGCTACGAGACAAGGTCTCTCTCTGACAAAGCACCCTATTTAGTTGAGGTCCTCTCCAGAGGGGCCTCTCAAATGCACTGTAAAGGCTAAGTCTGCAAAATAGCAGCTACCATTCCATTGCTTAAAACTCTGGAACTACGATTCACATTGATTCAAGAAATGCCTTACATTGTTGCTTAACCATTCCACCACCAATCCCTCGCCACCATCACCAAACTATACAGTACTCATTGCAAATACTCTCTTACATCTAGCTGCCAGGGAATTTCTTAGCCTTAAAGAGATTAAAGTATAGTACAGCACTTGCCCATTTGCATTATGTAAACTGCATCTTCAAAAATTAGATCACCAAAAGTCACCTTTAAAGGCAATTTAAAATGGAACAGATAACAAGAACTGTATTGGATATTCAGTAGCTCAGATAATAAGATATTTTATTGTTTGTTAATATTTGTTTGAAAAGTTAAAAAATGTGTCAAAATACTCAGACTATGGTCAATGGTAGTTATCATTAATATTCTAGAATTGATACATGGTTTATGTCTGGCATTCCTTCAGCTGATTATTCAGTAAGAGAGGCAGCTTTATAACTATCTCATCACTCCACCGTCACACAAATTTCATCGACAGTGCTCATGCACAGCTATTAGCAATATGAATCTAACCATTACAAGAGGGAGGAAAATCGAACATGTGGCATTAATACGCAGTCCTGGTTCCTAACCATCTGATAGGCAGATGGTGTAAAGAGGATTCTCCAGCTGAAATGAAAGGGGACATCATTTAAAACCTTGTTTGCATTCTAACTGGTATCAGTGCCATATTGATATACATGATACATCATGGCAGGATTTGAACAGTCTAGTTTGTTTCAGTCATAAATGTTTACAGCCTTGTTTTTTATCTTTAGAAGCATGTTTTGAAGAGCGTATTTTTAATTTATGAAACCCATTGTTTACTTCTGTTGAATCAGAAGATTAGCAAGGAGCAGGAATATTAAATTACCACAGTCACAGCAATATAACTAAAATGGATGAATAAAGTATGTTTTTTTCAATAAGAGGTGTTAGTAAAGGAATTAAAAAATTAGCCTAGACATTTTATGCATTTAATACATTTATTCATTTAAACTGTCTAGTTTTTCCCATGAGACATACTTAGAAGTTTAATGCTTTACACAGCTATTCATTTAAAGCTCTCACTGTGTTCAATTAATCTTGTCCAACAATTTAATTCAAAAAGTAAAACATCAAAAAGTAAAGTTCAATTCAACAATCATGGTCCTGAAGTAATCTCCTTACCACTGACAGTTCCTATAGACTCATCGGCAAAAGTCTGTTCAAGGTGTCTTGTAAGAGCTGTGTGAGCTTGAATTATAACTCAATTGAAAGCCCTCCAAGTCTCAGTAGGAACTCACATCTTAACTTCGACTGGAAGCAGCCCACCAAAAGAAACAGTGTGAATGATCGCTTTCTACAAAGCCCTTTTTCCCCTTTGTCACCCGAATGCTGGTCATCAGTACAATTTTATGTTCTTGAAATCATACACATTTTGAACTAAGCATGTGCAAAGAGCTTACATTCTAATAATGACATTTTGTAATAGCTCTTATTAACTATAAAATGCATTTTAAATCATAATAGTAAATTTAAATATAATTTGAATTTTAATCCATATTGATTCCAAGAACATTTGAAAAATGTATTACTACACCACACACCTATGTGCGGTAAAGCAGTCTGAAAACTGAGAAATTAGCTGCACTGTTTATTTGTATTATTAGCTAATTAGACCATCTTTGGAAGAAATAAATGACAGTTTCTTGTCTCTAGGAATGCATTGCAATCTCTTTCAGTGTTCATATTGCTTAAAAAACAGTAATTCACAGAACTGGTCAAAAAGGGCACATGGAGAAATTTTAAATAGTTGTATTTGGCACATGGATCTTACAAGTAATGATAATGGAACAAATCACTGATGTTCCACAGAAGCAATATCGGAGAACATGGTTTTTTCAAAACTCAAGCACTAGGCTGGAAAGAATGCATCTGAGATACAAGATTGGTGGTTACAAGAAACATTTTCCAAAGGGATAGCTGTGTTAGTCTAGTCCAGCAAAAAAGAACAAGGAGTCATGTGGCACTTTAAGACTAACAGATTTACTTTTTGCATGAGCTTTCGTGGGAGAAAATCCCACTTCGTCAGATGCTTTGTAGATGGGTGAACTTAGCTCATGTGAATAATAAATCTGTTAGTCTTTGTCACACGACTCCTTGTTTTTTTTACAAGAGACATGTTCTGTCATTGGGTATAAGTGAGAGGCATCGCTTAGTGAAGGCTCAATTTTCAGCCTAGTAAAAAAGAAGCCATGGAGTCGCAGGAGGTCATATGTCAGGTGTTCGTATTTGACTCTATTTGGGGCATTAGGGATTTGGTGTGCTGTGCAACTCCTAAGACATTTTGGCCTGTTGTCTACTTGTAGTTGTTAAATAACTTAAGAAAAGGTCCTGTTCAGTTCCTTTGTCACATATAATCAACCACACTTTCCTACCAAATTCTGGTCTGATTTACATCCATGCTACCTGGCAGTGTTTCCTCAGTCCAAATGAGACCAGAATTTGGACTCCTACATATAGGAATCCAGAGCACAGAAATGAATAAAACAATCAGAAGACTTCAGGATCACTTCTTCCTGACAGGAGATCTTAGAAAAAGTTTTCCTTCTCCAGTAGGATTCTTGGAAGAACAGCCCACTGTGCTGGCAGGTTTTTTCAAGAGAATACAAGATGATACCAGTGATGATATCTGACATACACTACTGCCCTCCAACATGTGCTACTGCCTGCTTATGAAGGATTTATCCAAATTCTGACCAGTGTGTAACCAGTCAAATCTGTTAAAAATACAAGGACTGTATGTACCCACACATGCACATACATACAGTAGTTTGACTATACTTCCCATTATACTCAGGACAAGTCTACACTTAAAGTGACAGATTCACCACAATCAGTTTGATCTTTCTGGTTCTACTGAGTGGTCAGTGGAGACCTGCTCAATTGATCCAAAAGTCTATTCTGTAAGTTCAGCTCGTCAAGAAGAGTAGCACTGAGTCAAAGGGAGGGTATTTCCCTTTGACACAGCACACTGGGGGTGCTGAGGCAAATAGGTGTTAGAAATTCAAAGTGAGAAGATCAAGTTATTTTAGGTAGGTTGCATCTCCTTTCCACTGATGCCAAAAACCTCAGTAAGTAGACCAGGCCTTATTCATTTGAATAGTCCTTGAACTCATTAGGACTATTAGTAAAAAGATTATTCAACTGAATAAGGACTACTACTATTATTAAAGTAATAACAAAGAACTGAATCAACAAGATAGACAGCATACCAATTCAGATTTGTTCATAAATGTTTACAGGATTATACAGGAAACACTTGAAATATTGCTTCCATTATACAAATCAGGTAAAGTAATTACGTCTCTTTCTGCATATTTAGCATGCTTTCTTCATTGCAAACAAAAATTCTGTCTTTCTCCATAAAACAAGCTTCTTCTGCAGCTCAATCCTGCATCCCTCATGCATTAAAGACTTATTAAAGGCAACAGGAATTCTGAATATATAACAAAGGTTGACCTCTTAATCAAATCAAGTTTACTATATAACTGATGGTGTCCCCTCCCGTTAAAAAAAAAAAAAGACCCTTCAGTAAGTCTGCCGACTGCAAAGGTTTGTTTGTTTGTTTGTTTGTTTGTTTGTTTGTAAGCATTTCTAAGCCATTCCACTTTTGGCAATATAGAACAAATGAAAAGCTAAAAAAAATATGTCAAGGTCTGGTATTATATTTCATTCATTCTATGCACCAGAAAGTTCATATCAGCATACAGAAACATTTTATCCATCTTGTGGGAAGAAATCCAAATCTTTTCTAAATTCTGATAGAATGCTTTTCAGTATTTCAAATTAATACTTAATTCTTTTACTTTAAGTTTATTTCATCTGCTTTGACTTGAAAATAATAAATGTCTTTTCCTGACCTAATTTAAGATTTGATCATGCAGGCTGTAATCAGGTACCATGGGAATTTTGCTTGAGTAAGGAATGCCAGACTCAGCTCTTAGGATGTGATCCTGATCTTACTACAGTTAATGGCAAAGCTTCCATTGACTTCAGGCACGTAGACTGAGGCTTTATATCTATACAGTGAGCAGCAATCCCCACCAGCAAGCCTCAGCCCTTAGGTCAACAGACTTGGGCTCCCAGGGTTCATGCTACAGTACTAAAAATAACTGAGTAGACTTTTTGGCTTGCACTGGAGCCCAAGTTTCAGTCAGATCATCAACATCTACACAACACTCAACCACCAGCCCAGCAAGCCAAGTCTGTTGACCAGGCTCTGAAATTCATTGCCAAGACCTGCCATTCCCTATGTAAACATACCCTTAAGTGGCCTCTCCAAATCCCACTCAAGAGCATAGGAATCTTCCTCTGATTTTGAATAAGCAGAATCAGAAACATAGGCTCTTACATTTTATTTTGGCAAACACTTATAACAGTGATGTATCTGTACTTGGACAGGGGTCTGTCTACACAGAACAGATTTCAGAACGAGAACCTTAGATTGTATCATAATGCTCTGTTGAAATACATTAAATATTAGCAGTAGGGTGTTTTGTTTTTTGTTTGGTTGTTTTTTTGTTTTTTTTTTTGGTTGGTTGGTTGGTTGGTTGTGTGGGTTTTTTTTGTTTGTTTGTTTGGTTGGTTGGTTTTTTTTGTTAAACACAAACTCAACCATCTTTGCACATACAAGGCTCCCACAAACTACAATTCCTGAGTGACCAAGAAATTCTCTGTGAGAGCCTATAACTGAATATTCCCACTGCTAGATTTTTACTTTTTGCTGCTTACCCAATCTGTTCTCAAACAGTTAAAAATGACTCTAGTAGAAAGTAATGATAGCAAAAAGGTTAATTATTCATATTTCACTCAAACTTCCACATCAAGTGGTGTTCGCAAAATTAAATCAATTGTTAATTTTTTACAAATTGTAGGCCAATTCTGATCTTGTTTACACTGAAGTACTTCATTGAAGTCAGATTTACGAAATTTGATAAGCAACATGAGAATCACGCCAGCTGTTTTTAATAATATTTAATCAAGTTTTTTCCTTAACTATACTTAAGTTTCATTATGATTTTGATATATGACTAATACATAAAAACAAATAAGGTAAAAACATTTAAACGTCAACAACTAGGCTTCAAGATTCAAATCCCCTTTTGCTTTTAGTCATCAAGTCTCCCAGCAACTAATGATATTACTTTAGAGAAATAGATCATTTTTTTGTTGAGAAATGAGTTGTTAACCATTTTAAGGGCCATCTAGTCCCATTGTTATTTTAGCAGATATCCTTATAAAAGGAAAAGGAATTAAAATAGTTCCGAGAGCATATCTGAATATATATTTTTAAACCGAATTGATAGAAATGTTAAGATTTCATTACATGACCTGAGAGCTTTTACAGCTTTTGCTATTTGCTTGTGAAAAATGAGAAGTGCTTACCGAAAAATTAAATTATTCAACAAATAAAGTGAAAATTTAAATTTAACTCATCAGTGCTTTATTCTATTTACAGAATCAATGGGCCATTATTTCTAGAAATTTTTCAATTTTGTGATTGCATTCCTTTGTATTTTACGTAGAAAATAATCAATTACAATAACATAATCAATAATAAAAATCTTCAGTTTTAAACTTTTTTTTTCAAGTCTATGAACTTTATTTTGACTCAAAGTATTTTTGGCAAAATTAAGTTATATATACTGTATATATGCTGTCCTAACTGCCACTGAATTTACTATGAATAGTTTGAAATACTACTAAAATGCATACAGAATCAAAACAACAAAATTAAGAGAGAACTTTTTTCTTACACAGTCATCTGTGCAAAAGCAATAGATTCTCAGTCCTCATTCAATCTGTTGCATTATTCATTTCATGTGCAACCTCATGCCTGACCATAAATTGTTACTTTATCTAATCAAAGGCGACTTAACTCTACAGAAGGTCAAAGGTTTAATTTTGTGAAGTATTATCTTACACTGTGAGTTTAACTGAAAAATAGAAGAAGAAAAACAGTCAAGAAACTGGTAATAAATGAACCTTTATTGCCTCAGGCATTGGCCTAGTTAATAAACTTTCATTGAAGGTTTCTTTCAACTGTTATGGACAATGAGGTAAAAAAAAAAATCTTAAATTACAGCCATGTGTGACTTTTAAAGCAAGCATTCTTTTTTATCTCAACCTCCCTAGCTTAGGGAAAAAAAAAAAAAAAGACAAAGAGATTGTCTTCAATTTCTTAACCAAAAATGTATGTTTCTAAATAGATGAAAAAGTGCAAATAAAACCTTTTTAAAAACAGAGGTCAACTTAGAACAATACAAAAATGCTTTCTGTAGGTGTCAAATCCTGGTCCACCATCTCTTTACCCAAATGTCTGAAAGAAAGAAAGAAAGAAAGAAAGAAAGAAAGAAAGAAAGAAAGAAAGAAAGAAAGAAAG
>ML681993.1:35566589-35782594 GCA_007922195.1 Podocnemis expansa | reverse complement strand
TTGTATACTATTCAGAGTGCAGATTCAATTATTGGACAGAAGAGTGGCACCCATACATATTGATACTATGTGACTACAAGTTATTCAGTATGCTGATAATATACAATTATATCTCCATCACAACCAACCTGGCTATTGTTATGAAATGGATTGTCCAATGTCTGTAAGAGTTTGGCCTGAAGACACAATTTTGATAATCTAGTCTGACCTCCTATATAATACACAACATAGAACTTCCTCAAAATAATTCCTCAAACATATATTTTAGAAAAATATCTAATCTTAATTTGAGAATTGTCACTGATGGAGAATCTACCATGACACTTTGAAAATTGTTCCAATGTTTAGTTATTCTCACTGTTAAAAATCTATGCCTTATTTCCAGTCTGAATTTGTCTTCCATCAATTTCCAGCCATTGGAATATGTTATACCTTTCTCTGCTACACTGAAGAGCTCTTTATTAAGTATGTGTTGCCCAGGTAGACACTCACAGATTGTAATCAAGTCACCCTTAACCTTCTCTTTGTTCAGCTACATAGATTGGGGTTCTTCAGTCTATCTATAAAGCATGTTTTATAATCCTTTAATTGTTCTCATGGCTCTTCTCTGAACTCATTCCAATTTATCATTATCTCTTTCTTGAATTGTGGACAACAGAACTGAACATGCATTTTCTGCAACAATCACGCCACTGCAAGTACAGAAGTAAAAGAACCTCTCTACTCCTTTTTGGGACCTCCCTGCCTATGTGTCCCAGGATTGCATTAGCTCTTTTGGCCGACGTGTCACACTGGGAACCCATGTTTAGCTGATTATCTACTATGATCCCAAAATTTTTCAGACCTTGTTTTCCAGGATTGAGTCCCCTACATTGTTCCTAGATGTATACAGGTGCTTAAACCATTTAAAAACACACATTGTTTGCTTGTGTCCAGCTTGCCAAGTGATTAGATCACTGGCTGACTGAAACTATTGTGTCTGACAGAACAGAACTCCTGCTACAGTAGAATACAGCTGGGGAGAGAATTGTGGCTTGCATTTCTACAAAAGGTTGTATTCTATCTAAGCTGTAGAGTAAGCAAAGGGTAGTGTAGCATAAGGTGGAGTTTATAATAGTAGAACTTAAAATTTTGACTAATGGCCAATCAGTATGGTTTTGTGCAACCTTGCACCATACTCAAATTCAAAAACTGTTCCATGATAGAAAATGTATGTATTTACAATTGTTCTCTCTCTCTCTCTTTCATGGTGATATTCTCACTTATCAACCTAGAAAGAAAACATCTAAAAAGTGACATTGTACCATTAACTTGTGTGTTCACAAAGTTTCCCAGGGCACCGAAGTCTGTCTGCAATTAAAGGGGGAGGGGTCTTTTGTTCTGCCATTTCAATCAAAACTAATGAATATGCTCATATCTACAGATATGAAATGAGGCACGTACAATAGGAGGATTGTGTTATGGGAAAAAAGACTACCTCATAGAGAGTCCTGTTATATACTGACAGCTAGTACATGTGAATACACACAGTTTTTTACATAAATTACTTATGTGTTTATTAAATTGGAGAAGCTGTCATTTTTACATAATAGATGCCAATGACATCACAATCTGTGAATAAAATATCCATGACACACACACGGTGCACTAATAATTATACATTTAAAAACAAAAATAATAAAACCCCACATAGGTGACTCCTAGCCCAATAAAAGTTATTACCTAAAATGAAATATAGTTGACATTTAAAAAAAAAAAACCCAAAAACCACACAACTTAATGGATTCTAGAATTTAGACCATTTTACAAATCTTTGACATCTGTCTTCTATCCACTGACAGCCTAATGCATAGAGGCACAGTGGTTGGAGGTTTTGATAATTTTGTATAAATGACAAAAAAAACCCTCAAACATTTCTCACTGTAAGATGTTTTGTGAAGAATCAAACTCCTTGATAAGTGGTTGGGGCTTTAATGAAAATCAGAAATTCTATGTCCTCTTGTTACTACTTGATAATCATTAGATCTACTGGAATACAAAATACAATCATTCTGAATCACTGAAGTGTTATCAGGAAAAAAAAAACAATTATTTTTCCTGATGTTTGTAAAATGTGATTAAGTATTTTCATTGAATACAAAGGAAGTTGCATTCTGTAAAACAGGATATTAAAGGTTTAAAAATTATTTTCTAATCTAATTGTGACATATAATATCGGACATTATAAAATAGGTGGGAAAGACAAGCAATCTGATTACCTAACACATTTCCAGCCTTTTCAGATAGGACTAAAAAGGTGTGTGTGTGGGACTCTGCAACCCAGATCATCTTGTGATCAGGTTAAAATAGGGGGAAAAATATATATATATATATATATATATATTAAAAAAAAAATCCCCTCTCACCCCTATGGGTGGTGTGTGTCATCCTCAACCTCAGGTCCTCTACCAGAGTCCTGGGAGTTTGAGGGTTCTGCGCAGTATCTTAGCTGTTCCTAGCACTGCACTCCTCTGGACAGAGAGCTCTGATGTTGTTCCTGGGATCTGTTGGAGCCACTCTCCCAGCTTAGGAGTCACAGCCCCGAGTGCTCCTACCACCACTGGGACCACTTTGGCCTTTACTTTCCACATCCGTTCTAGTTCCTCTTTCAGGCCCTGGTACTTCTCCAGCTTCTCATACTCCTTCTTCCTGATGTTGCTGTCACTTGGCACTGCTAAATCTATCACCACTGCTGTCTTCTGGTCTTTGTCTATTACCACGATTTCTGGTTGATTGGCCAGTACCTGCCTGTCTGTCTGGATCTGGAAGTCCCACAGAATCTTAGCCCTGTTGTTCTCCACGACCTTCTGTGGAATCTCCCATCTGGACTTGGGAGGGTCTAGCCCATATACTGTGCAGATGTTCCTGTACACAATGCCAGCTACTTGGTTGTGCCGTTCAGTGTATGCTGTTCCTGCCTGCATCTTACATCCTGCCACTATGTGTCTGTCTCTGAGGCCTCTCTGCACAGTCTGCACCTTGGGACCTGTCTAGTGTGGTGTGTGTGTGTGTGTGTGTGTATATCTATCTATCTATCTATCTATCTATCTATCTATCTATCTATCTATATCTATATATCTATATAGATATATATATATCTATATATATATATATAGATATATATAAGCACCACGGTGAGCTGGTTTCAGATCCAAAGATAAATGAAGCTACTCCTAAATGCTGAAGCCACTAGTTCTTAATTAAAGGAAGAAGGGCTTGAGCTCAGTTCTGCTCTTGGGGTGAGTCTTCCACAAATTAATTCAATGAGAGTTTTTGTTAACTTGAAAAGTTGCAGGATAGAGACTTCAGTTATTCATGTGTAAATCCGTATGAACAGCACAGAAGTCAATGTTTTACTTCAAATTTATTCCAGAGTAGCAACATTGATTTGGGCTCACTAAATCTATTTACAACCTCTCTGTAAGTAAATTTTAAGTCATTTAAAAATCCCATTAGTGTCTGTCTGTTCAGAAGTTCAGTTCAAAGGCAGAAAGGTGCCAAGTTGATGCCCACCAGTGATCCTGTCTTTGAAATTCTGTAGACAACTGCAATGTGAAAGTACCTCTCAACATACACATGAGAACCAATGGAAGCCGCTCATGATTTTTGAGGAAAGACTAGTTCCTTTTAATACAAAGTTATTTTAATAATCTAGTTTATTTATTTCTTCATATTTACTTCTTCAAATAATTTATTTCTTCATGTCTTATAAATTAAAAATAAATAAATAAATACACAAAGCGAGGACAGTCCATAAATATATTCCATTCACTGCATACCATCCTCAACAGCCTTAGAGAAGACAGAAGACCAACTCTGTAGTGTGTCTGTGAAGGTTAACCAATTTGGCTCTGGTCCACTAAAGTAGGGTTGGGGGAGAGAGAAGGAATGATAAATTCTAAATTTTGTAGATCTTCACAGGTAAATTATTTTAAATGCTGTTTCCCTAGAAGGTATGAAGTTGATGGTTCTCTGTTTATTTTTTAACAAATAAATATACAGAAAAATTATTTTGTAAAACTAACAGATAACATTTCATGCAATCCAGACAAGAGTGCTCACTTCAACTATATGCAGGGGATCCTCCTTGACCAGCTGGAAAGAAAGAAACGTCTGTTTACCTTATATGGGGAGAAGGCAAAGGGTGGGGTTCTCTGCTACTATTGGCAGAGGGGATGGAAGGGTAACATTTACCTAGACAAAGCAGGGAGGAACAAGAAGTGGCTGGACTAAGTGGGAGGGGTGCCCTTCCAAATGACCAATGACAACACCTCCTCTCTGTCCAGCTGAATCACAGTAAAATCAGGTGGGGATTATGCTAGTTGCTTTTTTCCTTGGGGATGGGAAAGAATTTCTCCTTTACCTAGGCTGGCTGAGGAAGGATGTTTTTTACCACCTCAAAGCAGGCCAAGGAACTCATGGGGTACGCAGAGAAACTAGGGTAAAATATTTCCATTAGGTAATTATGAAATGTGGCAGCTGCACCTTCCATTGCATGTACTAAACATGGATTGGAAGGATATTTAAAAGAAAAAAAATCCTTAAAGAAGATGGAGAAGGTAGGTTCAGGAATCTTAATGACTAGAAGAGCTAGGAGTAGCGACCCTACCACTCTTTTTCTAGACCCTTTAACCATTGCACAAGGGGAGTACTGGGGGATCCCAGCCAGCCTCAAATTTAGGAAGGGGAACAGCTAACAGCACCCCTTCCAAGTAGGGGGAGAAACAGTTCAAGAAATAAAAATGACTTGCATTATGCAATATATTGCCAGCCTTCCACAATAAAGTTGTGGCCTCACTGAAATAATATCCACTGCTTCCCATCTTTTATCTGGCATGGTCAAGACAACAAAACTATACACATGCATCACACCTATTGTAGTATTCCTGAGCTGATGACAGTCTCGCAGGAACACCCTGCACGCTGTAGTTTGTTTTGGCTTTTCTGTATTGATTAGTTAAATGAAGAAGAATACTGGGGACATCCTAGGACAGAATCCTGACCCGAGAGAATTCAATGGAAAATTCACATTAATTTTAATTGAGCGGGGATCCCACCTAATCTTCATACTTCACCTATATGGAAAATAAAATTTTAAAAGGTAACTAAGCAATACAGTTGATCCTTAAAATCAATTAACTAATTGTCTTTTAAATCTTCTCATTTTTTAATATTGCCTTAGTATTTCTTAATTTACAACAATTAACATTACACACGTTCATTATGCAAATTTATATTTAGTGTTTGGCACAACCCTGTGTAGTTTCATACAATAATTTAAGGACAAATTCAGTAAATTTGGAGTCCACAGTGTCAAAAACACTTGAATACATTCCTTAGCTATTAGAGCACATGTGGGTCAAAATAAAACTCCCTAATCTTTAACATTAAAAAGCTTAAAAATGATAATATTGTGTGTTACAAGTAGTCCTATGGAGTCAGAATGTCTGAAGATATTAAGTTTGATGATAATATTGATATTGATTTTAGCCTGTTAAAGTAATGAAAGTGGATTACATAAATCAATTTTTGAATACAATACAAAAAGCACACATTGTTTCCTTATACTTCATGATACCCACTTTTAAAATGAGAACTGGTTGCAGGTATTTGCATACTGTGTACTGTAACTGATCAGCAAGTGTTAATTTTCTCGGACCTCAACACAACAAAAAATTAATATAATTATATATTTTGATGGTTTAGATGCTTACAAAGTATCTGAAACCTGTAAGCAACTCAAAGGAAATTTACATGTATGATTAATTATTTAAGACTCCAGCTCTTACATCATTATATCTAAACCAAGAGGAGGAGGAGCTGCCATTAAGACAATTAGAAAACAGTCTGTTTCATTTTACTGGAGGGATAAACACTAACAAAGTGCAGCAAAATGTTAAAGAATAAGAACTTTTTGGTAATGCATCTACCCTAATATGTAAATAAATATTCTTGTCCTACTCCAAGTGATGGTTTAAATTCCAAGGTTTTGCTGGGAATTTGTTGATTTGGTTGTGTTTTTGGAAAGGGAAGAACAGTTATTTTTAATTTCATCAGAAGATTACTCTATTTTGGATATTTAAAGGAATAAAGCTACCAATGGAAGGTCCATCACTATGAATAATAAAATACCATAATAGTAATCTTATCCAATACGGTTACTATATTCATTACATTATAAACACAGTATTTCTGTGAACTGTGATACAAAATGAATTGTGATCTCAAACATGCAATGTAATCAAACCTTCTAAACACAAAGCATGCATTCAGAACTGAACTGTGAAGTGAATATTAATTTGCATGATGAATACAATAAATACTGTAAATCAGCCTTTTCAAAACTGAAGACAACAAAGGCATGATCATTTTATTTATTCTTAGCTACGAGCTGTAGGCAAATTTACTAACTAGGTATACTGAACTATATAGATTTCTGTACTGGAATAGCAAGTTACATATGTGCAATGGTGAGTTCCATGAATACTCTACTACTGTTACCACACAACAGTATTTCTAAGTTTATTCTCTTCCCAGTGGAAAATATCTTCTGAAGCAAAGGGTGGCTGTGGGATGCAAGAGGAGGGAAAACACATACCATAAAATATAATTAAAAATTGTGGAGGCTCCATATGACAAGAATAACCATAAAAAAACAGATACAAACCAGCTGGCTGTTAACAACTTTTGAGTTATAAAAATCTTAAACCTGCTGTAAAGCACTCAGTTCGATTTACATAACCACAGAGCTGACATTCCTTTTAGGCTCCTCTGCTGGGGATTATTTTGACATGTTTTAAGGCAGCATAAAAAGCACTGTGAAAGGAAGACATGTATCATCTTACATAAAAATTCATTCCAGCCTTAAGATTGGACTTACATATTTTAATCCCAACGTCTTTACTAGAACTGGAAAATATCTTCAATAGCTACTGGTGCTTTAATTTTATTACATTATTCCTTTGGAGCTCATATTTTTCATAAAGTTATATACATGCACTCAGATGCAAATCTATACAATCACAGAAGCTTGAGTTTCAGTTCCAGTACACACAATACAGCTCTACTAGAATGCACGACAGACTACAGCATATGTAGTCATAGATAGATTTCACTGCTTACGATTATGATCAGCCTTTTCTAGAAAAGCAAAGCATTTCTTAGGAACCTAATGATGCAGACAGCATTTTACAGGAGTAACATAGCTTGCTGAAGGGAATTAAAATAAACAAAATAAAATAAAATCAATCTTACATTGAGTGAAGTTTTGATGTATAAGTGCTGGCAGCTTACATTGCCCAGAGCACAGAATGAGTTTTGCCATTTGATAATTTGCTTGATTCACTGTGCTGCCTCATGCAGGGCATTTTATGCCTGATTTATGTTTAATCGAGTCACCTGCTTAATGTTAAGGAGGGTCATTGTGAGATAGAAGGGTTATGACCATATAGGGCTTTCAGCATTTCCCAGTTTGACATAAGAAATGGGTGAAGGTGTAAGAGGTCAACCTTTTACTTTTCTTTTTATTTAATGTCCTCTATGCAATAGTGTTTAAAAACATTAATGCACCACAAAATCAATTTGATTTTCCTACAAAACAGAGTAAGAAAACATGGATTAAGAGACTGACAATATTGACAAAATAAAGCAAAAAGCAATTTGTAGCCATAAACGTGATCAGTTGGAAATGGATTTTTTTAAAATAGACTAGAAGGTACACCTTCACTTAAAAATTAAAAATAAGTTATTTTTCTTTAATGGTGACGGGCTAAATAATCTAGTATCTAATCTAGTTTGATAAGCATTGGAGGGGGGGAAGCTTCTAAATGGCAGAGAATGTTAGACTCTGTTTAATTAGGAGTCAAGACTTATTATTCATAGTTAACATTCATCCTTCTAAACATCCAGCTTTTAGCTGGACTTCATGATTAGAGGCCTCTTCTTATTTAATGAAGTTGCTAACAAGATACCATGAAAGTAACAGATAATAGCTCAACTAAAGAATATAAAGAACAAAAATCTGATCTTCCCAAGTACTGCAGGCTGGATGACTCAGTCAGATGTGTCCTTTATCAATATTTCTGATTTTCTATCAGTTTATTCAGAAAGGCTGAAGATTTACTGCAAGTTTTATGTATTATAAGATTAAAGTATCTTCACAGGACACTGCAAAGAGAAAAAAAAATATAAGCACAATATGCCATGAAATTATGTATTACTAGGCACATTCTTTAGCAGTGCAGTTATAATAGGGTAGAAGGAATTCACTACTGAAACCAGTTCAGATAACCACATTTCCAAGTTCACTCGCCACTAGTACAGATTAAAGATGACATTTAAAGATTGGAAAGAAATTTGCATTTGTTATCTATAAAACAAACAAAAAAAACTGCCTTCATTTTTTTCTGGTATACTTGATAGAAAAATTGATGTGGGGTTATTAACAGTATTATTTCTATAAGAGTCAGAAGAGTCTTAGATTACATTTTTAACATGGGATGGTGAGATTGATATTATTTTGCTGGATAAGAAAGTCTGCTTCAGAAAATACTGATCTGGATAATGTTAGTTTATTTGAATATCCTAAATTAAAAATAAATTTATGCTTATTTACAACACTGAAGGCCTGATCCTGCTTAACTAAATCCAAGGGTAAAATTCATATTGGAGTTCAATTGGAGCAAGATTAAATCTTTGACTGTTTAAATATCAAGCAGCTGGAGACCCAGGACATTAACCCATGCAAAATCTTAAGAGTATTACCGAAGCACTAAAACATAACTGTGTATAACATGAGAGGCACAAACCTGCAGTTGTCATTGGGCAGCTGTCAGGCAAAATTCCCACTGAATTAGGTGGAATGGGACTTTGGAAAAGTAAGAAGCTCAAAGCAGCCAGATTGTAAACTCAGCTGAATATGTGTCAAATTCTAAGTTTCTTATGGGAAAAAAAAATCTTGATTATATACAAAACAAAATATGTATGTTCAAATGTTTAAATATATATGAGATTATTACCATAACCTATTAAATTATACTGTAAAATGTCCAGACCTAATCCTACACAAACACTTACCAAGGTGGGCTTTTTTTACATCAGTGGTTCCAATGACTTATATTGTAAGTGAAATAACATATGTATATTTGCAGAAGCAAGTATCAAGTAAGTAAAAATAATAGTAATGAAGCTATGCACTGACAGTTTTTTAAAAAATGATTTTATGCTTACTTCCTCTATACATCAACAGTTTTCTATTGGTCTAGAGTTATTACCAAGCTGTATCACAGACGACTAGTAGGTTTTCATAGCTGAATCAACGATTGAGTCATAATTTCCATTTAAATCCACATTTGCAAATGGCAAACGGAGGTGTAAACTTGACATTAAAATGAACTTCAAGATCAAGTGTGTCCAAAAAGGAGGTTACAATTAAGCAACCTTTATTTATATCATTAAAAAAAAAACCAAAAACCTAAAGCTGTTTAATCATAGCAAAGTCATGAAGAATACGAAAGCTCATGTAATAAATTGTTAGTTTTTATAAGTGCCACCAGACTCCTTGTTTATTTAAGTAAAGTTAATAGTTTCAGAAGAATGTTTAGAACTGTCGTTGTTTGCTCTTCTATAAATCCAATAGAATTTAATTTCTTTAAAATGTGGAACCTTTGCCATGTCATTTGCTGTGGGGTATTTTAGAATAAAGGTGTTAATGTGTTAGGCTTAGAAAGCAGTTAATGCACATGTTCAACACTTAGTAAAGTCTGGATACTGTGAACAGCCACTCCCAACCCAAATCTCCTGGTGAACATCATTGGGTATTCATAAACAACTTGTCGGGAGCAATTGCAACCATATATTCAATAATATATTTTTAAAAATCTATGCATTTACACAGCATGTAATCCTATGTTCCCTCTAAGCATGTGCGTGCGCAGACAGGTTGTGAAAACTGTGCACACAACAAAATAAAGTGTGCACAAAATATTCAACAGTGCTAATATTTTTATGCTACTTTAAGAAGACAATTCTCAAGTACCATGTTTCAAATAAGGTTTTGTAATTTATAAAATCATTTCCATCACCATATCAAAATAAAATTTAGACATTATTTGCATCATACACACTTACTTTGTTGCACTGACAAGTTTGATCACACTCACTGGAGTGCACACAAAATTTGGACTCTGAGTTCCAAAAATCTGCACAAAAGAAATTTTTTGTGCACATAGCCTATGAAAAATTAGAGGGAACACTGATATAGTCACTCCATCACTTTAACAAATTTCTGCTTTTAAGATAGAGCTTTCTTCCCTCCTTGGAAAAAAAAGGGGGGGGCAGTTCTACTGAGAGAAAAATGCACTTTGTGAAACAAAAATGAAGAAGACTCATAGTGCTGGAGAACAGAAAGTAGTATTGCTTTGAATTTCTTTATTTCTCTAACACTGTCATATTCTTTAATAATGTTTTATAGTTTTTCCTTGTTCAGTCTCCTATACATTCACATGAGCCAGCCCAACTGATTTCACAGTGTAAACATTCACTTCTAATAAAGAACCTGAATTAATGCTGGATTAGCCATCTTCTAAGAGTGGTAAACATATACAGAGACTTTCACAAATGGATTACTAATTAAAATTTGGATCACATCAGTTGAAAGTTGTCTACCTAAATATGGACTGCAGGTTTTGGTCCCAACATCTTTTTCAGAGCTTGAGTTAGGGACAGAATGCATTTCTAATATACTACACCAGCATGTTTCCAAGTTTCCATCATGTACCCCCTGAATCCAAACCTGCATTTAAAAGGAGAAAGAAGTCTGTAGCTGGTTAAGGCTGTGAATTACATAGAACTGAAAATATGAATCAAGTAGAACCAAAACCTGAGTCTGCAGAAAGTCTGAAACCGTAGCTCTGAAGTTTTCGGGGGTTTTTTGCCCCCCCCCCCCCCGGTAACTGTTAAATAAAATGTTCGGTATAGAGGTGGATTTATATATAGTATAGGAGATGGATTTACAGCAGAAAAGAGAAAGAATGGTGATGAAATCCTGAAAACCAGAGTACCAATACACTGTCTGTCAGCCCTTCCTGACACTGTATTCTTAGAGACAGGGCATCTATGGAGTCTGACCACATAAGAAATAACATGTAGAAAAATTACATAAACAAAAGAGAAAAATAAAACTTTTAAATTGACCAAAAAAACCCAAGTTTTTTTTTTTAAACAACTCAAAGTATTTTTTAAAGTGTTTAGGGAAGCTTCCTACCATTTTTAACAAACTCTTAAAAATCCTGCAGCTTTCTTAGCCCACTGTGCAGCAGCTAAAAGGTTATATTCTTGACTATGTCTCAATATTTTTGAGGTGGTCCTGCATTCAGCAGGAACTTTTTCAACTACTTGCATTTGAGATTAGATGATCATAATGGCCCCTGCTGACCTTAAAGTGAGTCTAAGACAAAAGCTAGAACAAAGGTCACATCAGCAGAGAAATATGTGGCAATTTGTCAGAAAGTTCTGTAA
The DNA here is from genome assembly GCA_007922195.1 of Podocnemis expansa. Classification (NCBI taxonomy): domain Eukaryota; kingdom Metazoa; phylum Chordata; order Testudines; family Podocnemididae; genus Podocnemis; species Podocnemis expansa. The sequence goes on along the minus strand of ML681993.1, from coordinate 35,771,038 downwards.
TTATTGGTCTGGGCAGATTTTAACAATTAGAGGGCTTTCAGTAATGATCTGTTTTATCAATCAGGGAGATTTCTTCTAAAAAATGCAAGCATTCATGTGAGTAAAAGGAATAACAGATATTGGCGTGAATAAATGAAAAAATGCCTGAAGATTTGGCAGGGGGGAGGGGAAGAAGAAGTGGACTGATTTAATTTTAAAGAACAAGGAAGAAATAACTTTATGTTGTTCACAGTAAATGGACATGGAATACAACCAGGCTGCTGTTTTGAATGTCTCATTTTAGTACAAAACAAATGGTTTAAAACCAAATGTAACATTGTTATAATTGAATCCATCATTAAACTGGCTGGGAAAGTAACCAGCTGGGCTAGCCCCACAAATCCCCTTTATGTTGCTGACTGGCTGCAGTTTCTCCATTATCAGCATTTAGTTATTAATTTTTTCCTAAACAGGCATGGCCTAATAGCCTTCCTCCCAAACCCAATAAATTACCAGTCCTGGTGGATGCAGACTGGTCAATGTGCTAAGCGTTAAGGCAAAAAGAAATGGGGCTAATTTGTAGCAGCAAGCAATATTACAAGTGTCTAAAATGAATCTAATGATTTTGCCAAAACATGGTTGCACTTTGAACACTTCTGAAGTTGCAGAGAGACAGAGTAATGTCTGCAGGGCCTCAAACTAAACATCTCACTTTTACTCTAGTTGTTCTGTGTGCATGAACACGGAGGAGGAAGAGGCACTGCTTAAAAAATGTGCCAGAATGTAAGAGAAAAAAATAATCAGAAAAACAAATGCACAAAACAACTTAATTTCAGAAAGCAGAGAATGTTTACAATACGATCATACAAAAGGTGCGGAAACAGACAAAAAAAAAAAACACCTATGACCTGATCAAAAGGTTTGAGGAGCTGAAGAAATATAACACTGACAAACAGAAAAACAGATTAAACATTTGCTACTTCATAAACAACCCCTCAAAATCTCACTCCAACCCCTGAGAGAGAGACGCAGGCATCTTGTAGGTGGTGTATATAAAGAGATAATTATAAAACAGCGATTAAGTGCATGGATATATATGCAGGGCAGCAGAAACTGCACCATCACAACAAATAAAAACTATAATGATTATGCTGCAAGCTCTGTTAAAAGGAATCACATCATGTAACCATAGGAACCACACTGCATAAAAGTGTGTAGGAGTTAAGCACTGCATGAGATGTTGGCATTTAGTGACAGAGGATGAAATGAGGAGCCTTCTATAGGGAGTGGGACACAGATGCATCTGTGTTAAGTGAATAAATACAATTAAGTCATGAATAACTCCAAAAGAGGCAGTGGAGCAGATTCAAACACTACTCCAAAAGACAGTGTTCTGCAAGAGGTTATATAAGCCAGACTGGGGGGAGTAGTGGGGAGGGATACTTTCTACACACTTTCTACACAAAGATAAAACCAGGTACCAGTAAAGGAGCAAATGTGTCTGTTGTTATACCAAAATTAAAACAGCCTAAGCTGCCCATTATTAAAGCAGAATTTTTGTATCTAAATTTAGAAGATATAAAGTTATATCAGCTGACTCTAACCCTCACCCACCTAATCAAAAAACTATATAAAGGCTAGAATTAACTATCACACTGTCTTCCTTATGTCTTACCTTATATCTGGGCTTCAAAATCTACTAACATCCTGAGAAAACAGTGTAAGGAAGAAGACGGGGAGGAATTCTGTGGAAGCACATCACAATGTCTGATCCAAACCCCATATTCTTATTCCTAATGTCTGTCCTTCTAGGTATCCAGTCTGCTGGCTGAGAAGAATGTTATGAAACAATCTGCTTGAACAGCAAGGATGAAAGATGGGAATTAGATGGCAGGAGCTGAGTCTTCCCAGGAAACAGTGCCAGATTAAGGCACAAGTCAAACAAGCCATGGCTTTGGGCCTCACATTATCAGGGGCCTCTAAATATGCTGGAGATAACTAAGATGATTTATCATATACGAAATTGCTTTGGCTTAAATAACCTTTCCTATAAAATCCACTGGTAAAATTCTGAACCCTGACCTCTCCATTCTGATCCACACCCAATCCCATCAACTTCCCTTCCAGGACTGCAGGACTATTCACATCATCCACAGGTTGCCCAGCCTCACGTCAGACCTCAAGAGGAGACAATGGGAGCTAGCTTACCAACACATTCTAAAGTCCCATTCCACATCAGGCATCTTCTCCGCTAATCCCCTCCTCGCCACTTTCCCATCCCCACCCCTCCATGTAACACCATCATTTATTTATTCTCTACCCTTTCTATTACCATGCAATTCACTTTTTTCCTCTTTATTTTTTATGGCATGGGGCCTCTGAATCTTGACATAATTGAGGGCCTCAGCTTGTCTTAATCCAGCCCTTCCAGGAAGCACACAATACGATCACAATTTTTTATTCCTTTTTCTTCAATAGCATCTTTTTATACAGCCAAAGGCTTGAACACTCAAGTCTATTATATGAATTCCAAAATTTACAGATAGGGAACCTATATGGGAGGGAATTCAGAATCATATTTCTACCAATGTTATATGAATTTTGTATACCAGATCCTGCGTTCAGAACTTTTGTCAGGGTTAAGACAGTGTAAATCTGGACCTAATGAAATTTACAATGATCTTTAATGAAAATGTCACAGATATGAAAGTTATTATGGATAAAATATTATAAATACTAGTCTGATGTCCCCGCTTAGGGAGTAGGGGAAGTTAGCTGAGACATTAAATACCAGATTGTCCACGGCAAATTCTGGGAAAAGAATTGTTCACATGGAATGTGAGTTAATATTTACTCATAGCAAATTATAACTTAAGATATTTTGAAATAGCTTAACTCCTAAATCCCGAATGCAATACAGATCAGTAACACCAAATGCACTTTATTGTTACATTTAATGAGGCTAAAGTTCTAAAAAACTGTATAGCCATACAGAAGAATCCAAAAGTCAACTGTTAATTTAAGCAAATGATACAGGTGATTTAATGTCTACTGGGAAAACAAGAGCTTAGAAAGATTGCACACAACTTAGAATCTTATAAGAACAAATGTTCAACTCTTTATCTTGTGTTCACTTATATCCAAATACCTTGTTCAAAATAACTGCTAAACCTAAATATACTAAGGCTTTACCACAAATAACTAACAATCCTTTGCATATAATAGATTTGCTTTAGAAATATTACAGTCAGTCTGGGACAGGTAGGGTACAACTCTTTGCTCACAAAAGTAATTGCACTGTATATGTAGAAAATGACAGATACCATGGATATATATCAATTCCTTCTTAGTCACAAGGCTAATATGAGATCACAAAAGGAGGAGCTGTGAGCAGGGGAAAATGGGGGTCAACCTTCACAATACAAAAAGAAAAGGATCCTTCCCTCAAGCTAAAGAAAGAAAATAAATAAAAAGTTGCACTGCAACAGACTTTTATGGCAAAGATATGTTCTTGTTCAAAATTCAGATAGCAAATTGAATCCAACTACTGGAAGGAACATGGGGGACCCAACTTTCTCATCCATAAAACACCCAAAGGTAAAACACTATTAAATAATGAAGTACAAGGGAAATAGTAGAATAAGCTAGATGACTTTAAGGATTACAGTGGCGTACTCTCAATGTAGATGCAGTTGCAAAGGCATCAAACCTATTAAATGAGGCAAAAGAAAATCAGCCAAACAGGAAAATCATAATATTTCATATTTTGATTTGCGTTACGGTTGTGCCTTTGAACTGCAAATGAAATTAGGGTCATTTTGTCAGGCACTATAGATGCATAAAGACTTCCTCTCTATCAAAGAGCTTACAATAGACAAAATATGCTGAGGGTGGGAAGGAAAACAAGCTTGAAGACATGAAATGGTGGCTGACTAAAAAGAAGTTCTATTAATAAATCAATCATTCCACAGAGAAATGTCAAACTTCATAGCTAACTAACTCAGTTTTATATATTTAAACATATTCTTATGGATTAATTTTGAAATGACATCAGGCAAGTCATTTTCCATAAACGCAATAACAGGACAAATATAAACAAAAGTGGTATATTTTCAAAGCACTGGGTCTTTTCCTTTTTTCCACATAGATGGGGATTCTCTTCAGCCTCGTTGTACAGCTGGCATGCCCAAGATTTAAAAGACAACTTATTGGGGGACTTCAACAGAAGAGAAAAGATGTTCCTAAGAAACACTCTGCTTTCACTCTTTGCATAATACCCAGAAATTAATATATCCCATCGCTGAAAATGGCAAAAGGTCAGTAGCTACCATCATCATCTGAAATATTTTTCAAATGAGAGTAACACCTCTATTTTTTTAGCTCATTTTCAGATATTTGTGTTTTGTTAATTTTTTGTGTTAAGCAGCTGTGGAACTCTAAAAGCTAAATTTCTTTCATGGGCAGCTGTGTGGGATTAGCAAAAAGAGTAATGATCATCTTTATTAGTTTTAGAAAAGTCCTCATCTCTTTACATGTTTAAGTGATGTTGTAGGTCTAATGTTCCAACATCATAACTATATGCCTTCTAATACTTCAGTGATATACTGTAACAGACACAAGAAGGATCAGGTATACTAACAAAAGAGAACATACCACAGAAGTGACAACAGTCAGAGCAGTGGGAATATCAAGTGACACCAGGACTTGAAAACTTTAACCAATGCTTACAACAAACCCTCCTAACCATTGTGAAAGGTATCTTTGCTACCTCACTCTCAGTCCTCCTGCTAGTTGTGAAGTTCCAAAGGGGCAGCAGCGTTAGTCTCGTTTTCAGCAAAACAAACAAGGAGACCAGTGGCACTTATAAAGACTAACAAATTTATTTATCACATGAGCTTTCGTGGGAGAAAATTCCACTTCTTCAGATACTGTTACAATGTGAGCTGATCCTATGACTTATACCTTACCTGGATTTATTTTCCTCCCATTCTGTAAGTTCCCTCATCTTCAAAGTATCAGACGAAGTGGGATTTTCTCCCATGAAAGTGTATGAGATGAATAAATCTGCTAGTTATAGTTTCATCTAATGGAAGTACCATTAATTTTCACTGTAATGTAAGGAAAAAGGATCACTCACTAGCTGTTGCTTCTCTTTCCAAAGATGCTTCTGGTTTCTAGAAAAGGTTACAATCATAGAATCTTAGGGTTGGAAGGACCTCATAAGGAGGACCACTCCTACAAAATCATCCGAGCCAGGGTTTTCTCTAGCCAGCCCTTAAATGTTTCCAAAGAGAGAGATTCCACCATGTCCCTAGGTAACCCATTCCAATGCTTCACCACCCTCCTAATGAGAAAGTAGCCAAACTCAGCAGTCCCAGCTGCAACTTGAAACCATTGCTCCTTGTTCTGTCCCCTGTAACTACTGAGAACAGCCTAGCTCTCTCCTCTTTGGAGGACCCCTTCAAGTAGTTGAAGGTTGCTATCAAATCCCCCCTCAATCTTCTCTTCTGCAGACTAAATAAGCCTAGTTCCTTCAGTATCTCCTCAGAAGTCATGTGCTCCAAGTCCCTAATCATTTTCATTGTCCTCTGCTGGACTCTTTCTAATTTGTCAACATCCTTTTAGAAGTGTGGAGCCCAAAACTGGACACAGTATTCCAGCTGGGGCCTCACCAGCACTGAAGAGAGGGGAATAATCACATCCCTCGATCTGCTGGCAACACTCCTACTGATGCAGCCCAATATACCATTGGCTTTACTGGCAACAAGAGCACATTGTTGACTCTTATCCAGCTTCCCATCCACCATAATGCCCAGGTCCTTTTCTACAGTGCTGCTACTTAGCCAATCTGTCCCCAGCCTGTAGCAGAATACAGGATTTTTCCATTCTAAGTGCAGTATTTTGTACTTGTCCTTGTTGAACCTCATGGGATTTTGTTTGGCCAAATGCTCCAATTTGTCTACAGAGGGGACATATGCCTTACTCTACCCTCATCTCTACAGCCTCTTGTAAGCTGTGACGGTAACTTTATTTCCAATCCTTTTTTTCTCTTTCCTCTTTCTCAATGAATAATCTCCACTGGTGTCCTCCACTGCTGTTCATAACTTTGCCACTCTGCAATAAACACAAATTAACTAGATTTTTGTCTGTGTTCACAGTACATTGAAAACTTCTAAGACTCTTCAGTTTTTACCTCCCTGTGACTTGACATGTCTATGGACAGCATTTGAGGCACAGAAACTGTCTATATCAGGGGTGTCAAACTTAAGGCCCACCAAGGGCATTAATCTAGCAGACAGAGCTGCTGCCTGAACTGTGTCTTGGAGTTCTCCGCAGCAACAGTGAACAGCAAAGACAGGCTGCCAGTGGCAGAGCAGGGGTGGCTGGCTCACTCACATGATCCTAGTCACAGCACAAGGGAACAAAGTAAGCTTTCCAGCCATTCCTGGCTCAGCTATGCTGTGGTCTGCCAACCAATCAGAGTCTTAGTCACAGCAGGCCGGGCTGGGCTCCTGGAGAGCCCCAACACCCCCCCCCCCAACTGTTCACTGTCAGTCAGTCAGCATGCTGATTTGATTGACAGCACATTGCACAAATCATAAATAAGAACGGAAAAAGTAGAAGAGGCCCATGGGGGAATGAGCCAATCAAAAGCCAGCTGGAACTGAGCACAACCAAAGGCCACCATCCCCCATCTTCAAAGTGCCAGACGAAGTGTGATTCTCTCCCACAAAAGCTCATGCAATAAATAAATTTGTTAGTCTTTAAGTGCCACATTACTCCTTGTTTATTACGCTGAATGACTGACAGTGAGTGCATAGGGAGAAGGGGAGGGAGCAGCCCAGACTGCCTGTGTCTGTGACTGTGACACACTGATTGCCTACTGCCACACTGAATTAGAAAGGGAAGGGAAAGGGGTCTCAAGGAGCTGTGCAGTAGGAGAGGTCTGGGAGCCATTTGGGGAAGGGGAGCCCACAAGTCAAGGAAAAGGGAAGATGTCCAAGCCTGCAGGATAGGGGAAGGGAAAGGGGAGCTCATGCCACTCTGAATGTGGCTTCGGGAGCCTGTGTGGACACATGGCCCTCATCAGGTGTCCTGCCCTCTAATGTGGCCACCCACTGAATGAGTTTGACACCCCTGGTCTATATCCTCAAAAGAAGAGCACTGCATGGGTTTACAGCATGTTTGGAAGTATATCTTTGTAATCCTAAGTACCAGAAATTTCCTTCTTTAAATGAATGCCTAAACTCTGCATGACATTTCACCTTTGCAAGCTACTTTCTCCCCATGAACAAATGGATTTTTCAAGTTCTGGCTGAAGATTCACTACTAAATCGAAGCTTCACTGTGAACAGGAAACAGAACAAGTGTAGTGGGATTTAAATATGGCAGGGAAAACTTGCTCCATTTCCCATACTTTGATCTAAATCTTGTTTAACAGAAGTAACAGAAACTTAATATTGGTGGATGAAGGGTTTCGGGTAAAGAAATTGTCAGTACCTGAATTATTTCCTTCAGCATTGTTATGTTGTTTAATAAGGAAAAAGCTGGACAATAAAGTAATTGTCTTTATATGGAGGTATCAGTCTTCCAATTTGGCTATTTCCATGGAGACAATGATTTTCAAAGTCAAAAGTTGGTTTGTCATAAACTGTTGCTAACCTCATACTTATATGAATTATTAACAATAACAGCAGCACCTGGCTACACTGTGATCAGACTCTTCATGTCCAAATATCCAAGTTTATTAAAAGCAGTAGCAGCTCTTTTTTTAATACACAACACTGTGAATGCATTATCTTGCAGTACAGCCTGAATATGCCCTGATTTGAGGATTGATGAGAAGATTCTCTGATGTGTAAAATCAGAAATAACATGCTCTAAATTTGGTGAGGGCAAATCAAAGCATACCAGATAAGTGTATTCGAGAGAAGACAAACCCAACAACCAATTATACCATTATATGAGCTCCCATTAATTAACTGTAACCCACTGTAATTTAGCAATAGCTGTGTAACACTGGACAACAGCAAATAAATGAACAAATGGTTCAGCAAGTGCATAAGTCTTAAAAATGATAAGGAAACAGTTTCTCTCTCTCATACCCCCTCTACACGCTCTCTCTCTTTTAGGTACACTTTTAACAGAGTAAATACATAGCTAAAGAGCAGCATTTAGAGGGCCAGAACAACAAATAGCACATTTATCTTAAAGAGCAATGAGCAAATAGTGTCTCTCTCCCACTTACATATGTTACAGTGATAACCCCAGGGGCTGCCTGGTGGTTCAAGTGGGTGTCCTTGCAGCAACTCCAAAACTCAGGAAAGCCTCAAATACTGAAGAACATATAATACAATGCAGCTAGTATACGAACTCTCACTATCAGAAGCTAGCCAAAGACTTTCAGTATCACTTACACTGAAGCTTTAAAAAATAACAATGAGAAACTTATGTTGGTGTACATATCTATTTGGGTAGCTATGGTGGCAAAAATGGATTCTCTCTCTGATGCTAGAGTGACCACCATTAAAAAGTCAACATTTACCACACAGTAGATGGCATAACAGATTTGCTTCTTCAAATGTCTGCTGAATTGATGTTTCTTTCTGTCCATTGTTCCTCTTGCAGCAGTTGTGTGTTTAAATTAAGGAATTTTTATCTACCTCAGACCTTTTACAGACCATATGTTTGTTTTCAAAGCTAATTTTTCCTTAGCCCACCATCTCCTGAGCTCCCACCATTCTCATTTCAGTTTTTGTCTCACACAGAGAGATGAAATATATGACCCAAAGAGACAGGTCTCATTTCTAAACCAGGAAAAAAGCAGCGGTATCTTTTCACATCCAAAGATGTGAAAAGTAAACTCAAGTAGGTTGTCCAACATAGAACAACTTGAACATATGAAAGCTAGGTCTTTAATTTTGGATTCATACACACAAAGAAGTCCAAAATCTGGCAAAACATAACTACTCATGCCTACTTTTATAACCAATGATCAGTGTTTGCATCAATTAATTTTGCAACATAATATACTTCAGAGACAATACTTATCTCCATTTTATAGCCATGAAAACTGAAGTATGGAAAAATTAAGTGATTTGCCTAAGATCTGGGTTGAAGTCTGTGCCATTTTCCAGTCCTCTGAGAACTTTGCCAAAACACCCACCTTCATCTCTTTAAAAACAGTCTTAGTTTGCCTTCTGATGGACCTTATATATCACATAGGATGATATTAGGGAAAAAAAAAACCTGCATTGCAGAAAACAGATGATGGATTAATTATAATTTGGGTAGTATTCTATCATGTCATAGCAAATCCATGCAGGAAATGCTATTGCAGCTGTAAGTCAAAAGGACAGCTTGTATAGTGACTGGTTCTCCTTGGAAAAGTAACTCTAAGTTCATCTTGTGTTCAATAAGCTTGTTGCATGAAATGTTAGATGTGATAAGATGATTCTATGCTTGACCCCTCCACGCTGCTTACTGAGATATAAAATGATCATTGTGCGTTAAATATTCATCCATATTTGTTCTTTTGCGAGTCCAAAGACATATAAAATTTCAGTTTCTAGTTATCAGTTTGCTGATATCAGTTATCAGTTTGGGATCAGGTCTATAATGGTTACTTCCCCCCAAATAATTAGCACCTTTTGGAACCATTTTATCATCTCACATCCATGACTTAGATAGTTTCCGCTGTGTTTTGTTCTTAAACTCTAATCTTTCCCAGTCATGAGTTTCAGTCATTTAGAGTTGCCCAGCTCCACTGGTGTTAGTCTACATCTGTTCTCAGAGATTTCATTTGTATACCTAGAATTATAGTTCCACCAACACCCTCAGTCCCATGACAAGGTTCCAGAATGGGTGCTTACTGGTGCCTCTGCCAGCTTACTTGCAGATATTGTGCCAATGTTTCTTGAACACTAAAATCCTTGTGGAAATGCTGGAAAAATACATGCCTCAGGAGACAGTTGTGATAATATTAATAATAGAAATAATATTTAATAGAAACAAATAGCAAAATATTTAACAGAAAATTATAAAATTATAAAACCCTAGATGTGTTATGTCCCATTTTTCCACTGTTGTATTAGAGAACAAATCTCCAAATAAATATAATGAAAACATGAACTATCATTCTGGAAAATATAAACTTGGATCCCTCTTTTACCAAACATAATATGCAATCGTGTTAGTAGAACACAGATGAATAAAAGAAAAAAATGCATTTGCACTTCATTGATGATGTCATCCAAAAATTGCATTCTAATTCCATGACTTCTTAATATTAAGGAAACTGCTCTGTCTGCTTTGAAATAGAAGTGCAGTTAAGACATGTGAGCAAACTTAGCATTCAAAAGCTTCACAGCAAATCCTGCTGCCTTAACTCCAGTTCAGTAGCATTGTTGCAAGGCAGAGCAGTTGCCTTCCGGCCGGGAAGCAGTTAATCACCAGCACTCCTCCTGCTGGCCTGAGGAGGATCAGCCCAAAAGTCCAACCTGGAACCAAAGAGATGAGCCAAGGGAAAGGGAGGACTATATAAAGGGGCATACTGGTCAGTCAAGGGGGAACCAGAAGAGGAGATGCTAGCTGGATTCAGCAGATCTCCCTCCCTGGGAGAGCCAAGGGCGTGACCGCTGGCTGGACTTTCCCTTGTATTCACCTCCTGCAGGTGAGGACCTAGAAAAGCTTCCCTTGGCAGAGATCCTGGATGAGGGAAACAAGCCAGATGCCCATGAAGACCTGGAGGAGCTTCCTTCTGCAGAGGATGTCAGCAAGCTGGCTGCCCAGAACCCCTGTAACCTGTAGGAACTCTCGCTGGCTGATGGACTGGAGGAGTTACCCACACTGCTGCCGGTTGACAGTGAGGGCCTGACTGGGATGCCCTGGGCTATCTACCTGGAAGACTTCAAAGACAGTGAGATGCAGATGGCCCAAAGGGAAAATGGGAGGAAGTAGCCAAGAGGCAGTAGCTGGATACCCAGCTGTGTGTGGAAGGTCAGTGTTTTGGCTGGAGCCCACTGACCGGGGGCACTCTCCTGCTACTGTTAGGGCTCTGGGCTGGAATGCAGTGGCGTGGTGGGCCTGTGTTCCCCTTCCAAACCCACCTGTGCCCTGCCTTACCCTGCTGAGGGGTTCAAGGCCCTAGACTCTTGATACTGTGCTCTGCATTACCCTGCTGAAGGGGGTGGAAGGCTAGAGACTGTGCTACTGTGTGCTGCCTTATCCTGCTGCAGGGATTGAAGACTTTGGGATCCTGCCTCACCCTATTAGAGGGCTAGAAGGCCACTGAAATACGGGAGTTTGGACTGACCCCGGTAAGGGTCAGGACCAGCACACCTAAAAGTGGCTCAGCTGAAGGCTGAGCCCATTTATAAGCATCTTACTCCACAAATATTCCCATTAGAAAAAGGGTGGCAGAATCATAATGGAAAGAATATAAAATATAATGATCTTCAAATTTTTAGTATTTTTAAGATCACAGCATGACTCTAAAATTAACAAATCAGGCTCATTCCTAATTTTGTGTTAAATAAATCCTACAAACTTGAAGTAAAAAATTATAATCCATTGCTAATCTGGAAAGAATGCTAATCCAGAAAAAAAATTATTTTAATTAATGGCTATATTTAAAACTAGGATGGATGAACATACAGCACATGGAAGACTTTGTTTGAAAGCTCTCAGATTTAAAACAAGAAGAGCTGCAAACAAAGAAGAACCACTTGATGATCTCATTGTTTTACTGAATGCCTTGGTCTTGAAATCTGAACTACTAGAGAATCTCATTAATCTGTTAATGGCATATTGTGAACCACTGAATAAACCAATAAAATAACAACATAAATAAATACTATACATAAAATAAATGTATAAAATAATGAAACAATACAAATAAATACCATAAGAAATATCTAGTTAAAAATAATAAATAAAATTTCCTAATTTTAGATGCAGTTGGTGGAAACACCTGTTACTTAGAACTTTATCCCAGTGGTATTCAAACTTTTTTTCTCAAAAAACCCAGTTAAACAAAAATCACTTATGCCTGCAACCCAATGATTACATCTTTCAGCAATGTATTCCAGTCTTTCAGCAGTGGCAGCAGGGGATGCCACAATCCAGTACCTGAAGGTCTTAGACACAGTACTGGGTCCCAACTCATAGTTTGAAGACCACCACTTTACTGTACAGCTTCCCAGTTCAATTGTTATAACTTTGGGCTGAAATTTTAATTGCTTCTTCTTGATTATTATTATTTTTTATTTCAGCAAGAACAGCCCTGTCATTTCCAAGACCAAAATTAAGGGAAAATAGGTTCTTAAGCCAATGTTTTAAAGATAAACCATTTTTGTGAAGATCTCAAGCACAACTGTGTGGTTTGAAACATGAAGTGTAAATTTGGGTGAGGGCCAACTCTGTGGTCAAGAGAAGTGCCTTTTCCTAGTCATGAATATGCATTCCAACCTGACCAGTCTGAGCCTTGGAAAGACACCTTTTATACTTTTACAGATGCTCAGTGTATTGAAATCTCATTCACCTAGTCATATTGCCTTTCAGAATGAATGTGAAAAAATCTGTTTTATGTAGTTGAGGTGTAGGCACTACATCATAGTCTCCACAGACAGTAATAGAACCCAAAAATCCCAAATATCACATTCAACTGAAACATAGCAAATAGTAGAGCAAGCAGCTGGCTATGTTTGTCATGTCCATCTCTATTGCTGGTTCACACATAGTTCAACCGCCTGCTGCTGCTACTAGTTACTCCTTTATCTCAGCTGACAGAGGTCTATGCACCGGATATAATGGTCCTCATTTCCAGCTTTGGAGGATGACCTATATAATGGAAAAATATAGTTCCACATGATGGAATATCTAATTTTTGGGTTACTAAGAGTTTAATAAATAAGTTAAAAACCATTAAGACTTGTCTAAATAAACAGTTAATTCACAGGAAGGTGGGGTGTGAATCTAATCTTTCTGCAAACTAACTGTATGGACTGTGCTGATGCACACAAACAGTTTGTTAGTGCATTTTAATCTAGTCCTCTCTGAAACAGAATGAGATACAAATGCATTAATGAGCTATTACTCCATATCAGTTGAGTCCACATGAACAAATAGCGGTGGACAGGCAGGGTGACCTCAAACCTCTTCTTGCTGCAAATTAACTGTTCAGATACACAAGTCATAAGGTTCTAAAATAAACCTCTCAGAAGTGCCAAAGGGGTAGCCGTGTTAGTCTTGTTCAACAAAACAAACAAAGAGTCCTATGGCACTTAAACTAACGATTTATTTATTGCATGACCTTTCATGGGAGAAAATACCACTTCATCAGACTCTTTAAAGATGGGAGAAGTTACATAATGGGGTGCAATAAATGCAAGGACATGTAAATCATGGGATTAGGTCACACTATAACAGCAAATCAAAGAAGTTGTTAAGATCCAAACACTGGGGAACAGCATATAGAGGAAGGCGAAGTCAAATCACCTCTTATAATAAGGAGAAGGAAAAAAAAATCCTTATTTAGCCATGAAGGAACACAGTCATATTTGCAAATGAATTTCAAATCTTCACTTTCTCTTTGAAGCCTTGAGCCGTTATTCATTTGTCTGAGCACAGCAAATAACAAATTGTCAATGGAGTGACCAGGAAGATTGAAGTACTCAACTTCTGGTTTTGGAATGCTGTGATTTCTTATGTCAGATGTGTGTCCAATTTTTCTTTTGCACAGAGACTGTCGTGTTTTTTCCAATACATAAGACAGAGCAATTTTTTTGGATTTTTTTTTTCTAATTATAACAGGTGATTTGACCTCATCTTTCTCTATATGTCGTTCCCAAGTGTTTGGATCTTAACAACTGCTTTCATTTGCTGTTACAGTGTGAACTGATCCCGTAACTTACACTTCCCTGCATTTATTTTCCTCCCATTCTTTAAGTTTCCCCATGTTCTAAGTCAGTGGTTCCCAACCTGTGGTTTGTGAGGGCACTATAGGTGGCCCATGGCGGAGGCAGGGAAGATAATTACTGCATGGAAATGTACTATGATGAGTGCAATATGTTTATGAGTGAGCATAATAAATTATTAGAAGTAACTGCATTTTAATCTCTTGATATATAAATTGGACTCCCATCAGCCACAGGCTATGTAAAAAATGTTTTAAATGGCTTGCTTGCATGGTGGTCTACAAAAGCTTTCGATGACGATGTATGGTCTGCATAAAGGAAGAAGCTGGGAACCGCTGTTCTAAGTGTCTGACGAAGTGGGATTTTCTCTCATGAAAGCTCATGAGATAAATAAGGACTCCTTGTTTGATCTTCCAGAAACTAGAGACTGTAAGAATTAAGACTGTCTTACAATTTTATATCTGTTCCCTTGTGCATTATGACACAGACTTTAATTATATAATCATGTGCTATTTGTTTTAAACGAAACCCTCCTCTTTCAGTACAAAATAATCAACTATGAATGAGGTAGTATTACAGGAAGAGAAAAAATGTTCTCTTCTCTTTATGACCCTCCCCTGGGACCCTGAAGAGCAATGTGGGTGAACAAGAATTTCACAGAGAATCCGAAGTGTGGCGTTGCCTAATTTTGGAAGTGTTCTGACTTTGCAATTTTATTTTTTTTAAGATTATATTTCTTATGTAATATATAATATTTTGTAGAAACTATGTTTTACTAATACAAGAACTCCCTACATTACCACCCCTGTAATTAGGGGTCACATTGTAGATCCCCACACTGCTAAGCATCTTCTCTTTTGAGTAGTCCCTTTTAAGTCAAAGGGATTATCTTTATGAATCTGTACTCAGTACGATGAATGTACGCCTTATAATCTAGCCCATAAATCTTTGCTAATAACTGGTCAAAAACCATTTTTTCATTTAAAAATTAGAGAGGCTTTACAAAATTGTACACCAGAAAAATTTTACTGGAAATCCCACTTCATCAGGCATTTAGAAGTTCCCCCTTCTTCTAAACATCTGATGAAGTGGGATTTTCACCCACAAAAGATCATGCAATAAATAAAGTTTTTAGTCTTTTAAGTGTCACAGGACTCCTTGTTTGTTTTGCTAAACTAGACTAGCATGGCTACACCTTTGGAACCTGGAAAATTTTTACTGCATCCATATCTAGCCTCAAAAAATTATGGCCTTAATGAAACTTAAAAGCAGTGAAAGGATTGCTTTTTAACTAAATATGAAACCTCCTCATTGTGAAGAAAGCAATACAAGATGCCTTTTCAGCAGGACAATACGACAAAATCATAAGTCTTTTCAGAACAGAACATGTAGCCTGTATTAAAACCATAATTAAAATGTAAAAAGCTAGCAAATATCATCTTTACAGAGTTTACCCTACTTCATCTTTGTAGCCATACATCAACAAGTGAACATGATAACAGCTCTCACATTAATTATAGTGACTATTTCCTTAATGAAGTGCACAAATGCTTGAATAATCTGATTCAGTTTATTAAATTAGTTTACAGTTTATCACTCTGAAAATAGGCTTTGTTGCTTAAGTTTACAATATATCATCTTATTTCCAACAGGTAAACAGCATACTATACAGTAATAATCAACTTATAACACTTTTTAGATTAAGAATCATGAAATTACCAATAGCCTAATACTGTGTCAATACAATACCTATTTTAGAAACAAATAGGTCTGTTACTTACTGTCTTCCATCAGTATCTCCTTTATTTCTAAAAGTTGTACATGTACAAACTGAATAACAACCAAATCAAATTACAGTAACCTTCATCCTTCTTTGCTCCATTTCCATACTGGCAATTCTCACAGTCATACAGTCTTAAGGTCAGAAGGGACCAGTATGATCATCTAGTCTAACCTCCTTCACAGTGCAGGCCCCAATCCTCACCCATGAACTTCAGCAATAAGCCTCTAACCTATGACAAATATTAAAATCCTCAAATCATGATTTAAGGACTTTAAGATATAGAGAACTCACCAGCAGTGAGCCATGCTACAGTGGAAGGCAAAAGTAAAATAAAATTAAATTAAATAAAATAAAATAAAATAAAATAAAATAAAATAAAATAAAATAAAATAAAATAAAATAAAAAAGCCCAACCAGCCCTGAGGGAAAATTACTTCCTGACCCCAAATATGGAGATCAGTTCAACCCTGAGCTTGTGAGGAAGTCTCACTAGCCAGTCACCCAAGAAAGAAGCCTCTGTAATAACTCAGAGCCCATCCTATCTACCGTCTCTTCCTAGGCCACTGGCATATCCACCATCAGTAGTGAAAGATCAGTCAATTAACAAAGTAGGCCATCCCCTCCATGAAATTATCAAGTTCAGTTTTGAAAGAAGTTATTTTTTGGCCCCCCACAACATCCCCTTGGAAGGCTATTCCAGAACCTTCCCCCTCTGATGGTTAGAAACCTGTATCTAATTTAAGGCCTAAATTTCCTGATGGACAGTTTGTATCCATTTGTTCTTATGTTCATATTGGTGCTGTACTCAAATAATTCCTCTCCATCCCAGATATTTATCCATCTGATGTATTTATAGAGAACAATCACATCACCCCTCAACACGCTTTTGGTTAAGCTAAATAATCAAGCTCCTTGAGTCCTCTCTCATAAAACAGGTTCTGCATTCTGTGGACCATCCTTGTAGCCCTTCTCTGAACCTGTTCTAATTTGAATTCATCTTTTTTAAACATGGGGGACAAGAACTGCATACAATATTCCAGATGGCGTGTCACCAGTGCCTTGTAAAGCAGCACTAACAACTCCATATCTCTACTTGAAATACCTCTTCTGATGCACCCTAGGACCTCATAGCTTTTTCCATGCTCACATGGCATTGGTGGCTCAAATTCATCCTGTGATCAACCAGTACTCCCAGGTCCTTCTCCTCCTCTGTCCCTTCCAACTGATGTGTCCTAAACTTCTGGGGAAAATATATGTTGTTTGTCCCTAAATGTATGACTTTGCACTTCCTGTTATTAAATTTCATCCTATTCCTGATACTCCAGTTTACAAGGTCTTCCTGATATTTCCATACGATATCACAGTATGGCTGTTTTCATATGTCCTCTGTGATACACCTAGTATATTTTTGGTTATGATCAAAACAATGTTAATAAAAAACACATAAAACAAAGTTGCATTTCTAGCTAATGGCTTCCTATAAAATATAATTTAAATGTGAAGACATTAATATGAGATTATTCCATGGTAGGTTTAACTGACTTAGAACACCAACCTGTCATTTTAGAAAAAAAAAAAACCAACATTGCCAGACCTTTTTAACATCTATGTTCTTTTAACTCCATATTTGGCTTTCTTACTCAGGTTAATACATGTAAAAGCTTCCCAACCCAAGCAAAGGGATGTAAATGATGTTTCAGGGTTAGGAAAGCTTTGCAAAGAGGGGAGAAAGTGGGAACACATTTTTATTGACTCAGGCCCAAAATAAGAAGGGAAGATAAGGTTTAGATCACCCTTACAGAGCAAGATTCTTCGTTAAAGATGAGTAAAAGATGTGAAGGATAACAGGAAGGGGTTCTACAAGTATATCAATAACAAGAAGAGGATCAGGGATGGTGTAGGTCCCTTACTGAATGGGGCAGGCATCCTCGTGACAGAGGATGAGGAAAAAGCTGAAGTGCTCAATGCTTTTTTTACTTCAGTTTTCACAAGCAGGGTCAGCTCCCAGCCCACTACACTAGGTACGGTAGACTGGGGAGAAGAAGAGAGGCCCTTGGTGACAGAAGGTCAGGTTAGGGACTGCTTAAAGAAACTAGATGTGTACAAGTCCATGGGACCGGATGAACTGCATCCAAGGGTGCTGAGGGAGCTGGCTGATGAGATAGCAGTACCGTTGGCCATTATCTTTGAAAACTCGTGGCGAACAGGGGAGGTGCCAGAGGACTGGAAAAAAGCAAATATAGTACCTATCTTCAAGAAAGGCAAAAAGGAGGATCCAGGGAATTACAGACCTGTCAGCCTCACCTCAATCCCTGGAAAAATCATGGAGCAGCTTCTCAAAGAATCCATCCTGAAACACTTGGAGGAAAACAGAGTAATCAGGAACAGTCAGCATGGATTCACCAAGGGTAAATCATGCCTGACCAACCTCATCGCCTTCTATGATGAGATGACTGGATTTGTGGATGCGGGAAGAGCCGTTGATGTGATATACCTTGACTTTAGCATGGCTTTTGATACACTTTCCCACAGCATTCTCATTGGGAAATTAAGGAAGTATGGGTTAGATGCATGGACTGTAAGGTGGATAGAAAACTGGCTAGATCAACGGTTTCAGCGTGTAGGAATCAATGGCTCCATGTCAGGTTGGCAAGCAGTAACAAGTGGTGTGCCCCAGGGGTCGGTCCTGGGGCCAGTTCTGTTCAATGTTTTCATTAATGATCTGGATGATGGGATAGATTGCACACTTAGTAAGTGTGCGGATGATATCAAACTGGGGGGAACGGTAGACACCCTAGAGGGCAGGGACAGGATTCAGGGAGACCTAGACAAATCGGAGCAGTGGGCCAAGAGGAATCTCATGAGATTCAACAAGGACAAGTGTAAAATCCTGCACTTGGGACGAAAAAACCCCATGTACTGCTACAGGCTGGGGAGTGATCAGCTAAATAGCAGCACTGGAGAAAAGGACCTGGGAGTCATGGTGGATGGGAAGCTGGATATGAGTCAGCAGTGTGCGCTTGCTGCCAGAAAGGCCAATGGCATACTGGGCTGCATCAGAAGAAGTGTTGCCAGCAGATCGAGGGATGTGATCATTCCCCTCTATTCTGCACTAGTGAGGCCACATCTGGAATACTGTGTCCAGTTTTGGGCTCCCCACTACAAAAAGGACATGGACAAATTAGAGAGAGTCCAGAGGAGGGCAACAAAAATGATCAAAGGGCTGGAGCACAAGCCCTATGAAGAAAGACTGAAGGAACTAGGCTTATTTAGCCTGCAGAAGAGAAGACTGAGGGGGGATTTGATAGCAACCTTCAACTACTTGAAGGGTTGCTCCAAGGAGGAGGGAGCTCAACTGTTCTCGGTAGTAACAGAGGGCAGAACGAGAAGCAATGGTTTCAAGTTACAGCTGGGGCGGTCCAGGCTGGATATTAGGAGAAACTTCCTTACTAGGCGAGTGGTGAAGCATTGGAATAAGCTGCCTAGGGAGGTGGTGGAATCTCCATCTCTGGAGGTGTTCAAGGCCCAGCTGGACAAAACCCTGACTGGGATAATCTAATGGGAGTGGTCCTGCTTTTTTTGGCAGGGGGTTGTACTAGATGACCTCGTGGGGTCCCTTCCAACCCTATGATTCTATGATTCTATGACAACCCAGGGAATTATAGACCAGTCAGCTTAATTTCTGTACAAGGAAAGATAATGGAGCTAATAATTAAAGAATCAAAAAGCAAACCTCTAGAAAAGAATCAGGTGTTAAATGATAGCCAGCATGGATTTGTCAAGAACAACTTCCATTAAAACAACCTGACAGCTTTCTATGACAGGGTAACAAACCTTGGGGATAGAGGTGAAGATGTAAATATGGTATATCTAGACTTTTAGTAAGACTTTTGATACCATCTCACATCACCTTCCCATTAGCAAACTAGAGTAGTAAAACCTTGATGGAGCTCCTATAAGGTGGGTGCATAACTGGTTGGATAATCACTTTCAGAAAGTAGTTATCAATGGTTCATGGTCACGCCAGCAGGGCATAAGTGGTGTATCTCAGAGATTGGTTCTAAGTCTGGTTCTGTTCAACATTTTCATTGATGATTTAGATAATAGTATAGAGAGTACACTTATAAAGTTTCCTGATGATACCAAGCTGGGAGGGGTTGCAAGTGCTTAGAGGATAGGATCACAATTCAAAATGACTTGGACAAACTGGTGAAAGGGTCTGAGGTAAATAGAATAAAATTCAATAAGAACAAATACAAAATATTCTGTTCCGGAAGTTGTGATGAGGAAGGAGAAAAATTATTCTCCTTAACCACAGATGATAGGACAAGAAGCAACGGTCTTAAAATACAGCAAGGGAGGTTCAGCCTAGACATTAGGAAAAAATCCCTAACTGTCAGAGTGATTAAAGACTGGAATAAGTTGCCTTAGCAGGTTGCAGAAACTCCTACTATGGAGGCTTTTAAGAGCAGGTTAGACGAACACCTGACAGTGATGGTTTAATAGGCGTACTTGGTCCTGCCATGAGAGCAGGGAACTGGACTTGATGACCTGTCACAGTCCCTTCCAGTATCTATAATTCTATAGAGCTGGGCTTGTCTTCATGAGGCAACACAGCTACAACCACCAACGTTGTTCTGCAGTCAAAACACATTACCACTAAAGAGACAAGCCTCAATAGAGGTTGGGTTCTTGTCAGTTTGTGATTTTCTCAGTGGCTCCAGAGCTCACCGAAGCTCTAAAGCAGTTGCATATCGGGGGCATGTTATTCCCAGCAACCTAACAGAAAGTGATGAAGAAGATCCAAAGTCCTATCTCTTGTCTACCAGTTCCAACACTGAGCTACATCAGAGGCAGAGAGAAAGTGCACTTAGTGAGCTGAAGATTGCCCCTACTTTCCAAGAGCAAGTAGGACTGGAGGGACTCTGTCTAGTACTCTACTGCAGGAACACTATAGTATAAATATTTTGTTTCTTTTAATCAGTAATCCATCTTCCATACTTTCTCCTGTTCTGAAGCCACGGGGGAGTTACTACAATCTATGGCTATAATAATTTTTTTATGATAAGTATATTTCCAACTACAGGAAAGATAAACAAAGAGAATAAAGAGAACTAGTGCTAAGAGGAATGGGATATTTGCCCTTCCCTCATCAATCTATACCCCAAACAGTTCTGTTACTCCTGAAGTTGGACCCTTGTTTTTATAGTCCCCCTTGTAGTCCATTCTTCTGAGCACATTAACCCATTGCAGAGTCCAAAATACTTATCCAGGGCATATCCATCCTCCAGAACAAAAGTCAACTGTTTAATGATTTGATCTTTCCTGACCACTTCAACCATCTTGTGTATTAGCAAGAGGTTTCTGCTTCTCTTTTCTTATAAGCCAAAATTTCAAGAGTTGCCTGTTTCATCTAACTACATACTTATGCTTTGTATCACATATAATTTTAACACTCAAAATAGCAAATACTCAGCTTCAAAGCTCCATTGCCTTCAGCTGATATTCCACAGAAGTGAGATGTCCAAAAGGACACCAGCCTCAAAATGTAATTAATTTGAAAGCAGAGGTGTCTTTTATTGGACCAGCTGTTGGTCCAATGAGACATACTACCTCATCCAGTTTCTTTCTCTCATGTCCTGTGACCAGAACCACTACCCAAATGCTGCAAATAATTTGAGAGCAGTCTTTGATTGATGAGGCAACTCTTCAAAGCCCTTTTGTCTTCCCAACCACATTACCAGAGTCTTGACTGGATTCAGCTTTAGGAAGTTTCTTTATAATAAGGTGTATTGGGTATTATGGGTCCATGAAGTAGTCCTAACTTCAACATACCTCACCAGCTTCCCAGTCCCTTAGTTATGACTCATTAGTTTCCATAGTTCCTTGCCCTGCTCCTTTTCTTAATATTTATAGCAATATCTTGTTTAGGGTGCATACTGAATACCATCAATGTGCTCTGCACTCCATAAAACATACAACAGAACACAATCCCTCCAACAGGAAGCTTATTATATTTAAGTGGGCGGGGGGGGGTAGTCAAACCCAAATACGTCGGTCAATGGTGGTCTAGAGAAGAACTTGTTTGATTTATTTTACATATGGCGGTTAGTGTTTAACGCATTTTAACATCTCAAGTTTGGGGGGGGGCAACACTGACAAGTCCTCCAAGCACTGTGTTTCAATGGAAATTGTAAGGAGACAATTAGAAATTTACCACAAAGACATTTCAGGAGTAAATGAAAGTGTAAAAAAGGCATATGGAAGAAGATGGTAAAAGAATGATATTATAACTGAGGTACAGGTAGGATTAAACATATTAATTCATAAATGTAAAAACTATTTGAAGGAAACTGGATGAGAAAGTTCCCAAATCAAAATTAAACAAAACAACAAAATGCCTTATGGAGTTCTTGTGATGTCAGCACTGAAGAAATTACAAATTCATGTGAAGTCCAGAAGACTTATAGCTGTGTATTTAATATGGACTAATCTATGGCCTCCCTCAGATTTATTTATTTAAAAAAAAAAAAAAGAAGTCTGCCTATGTTTAGGTTAATTGGTTGGTCTGGGGATTTTTTTGGTGATTTTTCCCCCTTTTTGGGGGGGTAACATTATGGAGCAGGTGTGGCCAAACTGTGGCTCATGAGCCACATGCGGTTCTTGAAAGAAAAAGCTCAGCTGGCAGAAGAGCATGGTGGAAAAAAGCGTGGCATGGGTGGGGACAGTGGGGGAAGCACGGCATGGTTGGGGATGGTGGGAAGAAGCATGGCATAGTTGGAGACGGCGGGGAAGCAATGACATTTTTACTGTAAGCCTAGTTTTCATGGTAACCTTAAGTAATTATTAGAATCTGACATTAGTAGGATCAATATTGCCCTCTTTTTACGATAAAATTAAAGTGTGCATGAATTTTAAACTTAGCAATTTTGGAATAAAAGTATATGGCTATATGCCTCAGTGAGGCTCACAAAGGTTTAATAATCAATGTTTGTGGCTCCTGAGTTCCCTAAGTTTGGCCACCCCTGTTATAGAGTTTTATATCAATAACAGAAACTCTAATTACAGTGTGTGATGGTATGATGGTTGAATTTAGCACACAAACAGCTCCACTACAACAGTGATTCTCAAACTGAGAGTGCAGAATTTATTCAGTGAGGGGAGTGATGAAAGACTTCAGGGGGGAAAAAAGAATTACTGTACTCATTTTGGCCACAGTAATGAATAACAAGGAAAACTCCAGCCATACCACGTCCTCAGATGGCGTTGTACATTTGACTCTAGATGACACTGTGAATGTTGATGGATTTCTGTGATGTTTGCATAGCATTATAGAAATCATTGCCATCTCTACGTTAGTTCCTTTGCTCGGATGTGATGTACAAATGTAACTGTAAGCATCAACCACAAGTGTAGTTTTGTTTTTGATCTTATTACAATGGATTGTTGGCTCTGTTTGAATCAATGCCTTGCTATTTTTAATATTTAGTGAGAGTTGCATGCTGATTTTTTTTTACCAGTATATGTACTTGTGTGGCAGAAGACTACTACAGATGCAAAGAAGCAGGCATGATTAAATAAGTTGTAGAATCACTGCACTACAACATACTCCATACCATAAAGGAGGAGGACAAGGCAGTGAAAGTGCTTGACTTCTTAACACAGCAGCACTTTACACAGTGCTTTCTGATCATTTCCTCTACAAAATCATTTTATTTGCCCTTAGGGTTCCACAACCTTTTCTTTCTCTTATTAAAATCCAAACTCTCTCCCATTCTGTTCTCCCTCTGAATCCACCAGGCTTCCTTCACCCTCTTTCCTATTATTCCTCAGCAGAGAGTATAACTGACAAATCAATCAACATACCTGTGATATGGTACATTAATGTCATGGGAAACAAGGCCACCAGTAGGGGTAGTGAGGATGGGTGGTTCCCAGTGACAATCATTGTCATGAAGAGGAAGTAATGGGAAAACAAAGAGGATATGGAGTATAATAGTACCATTAAGCATTCAAAACAATTCAAGGACATTTATAAAAAAGTGAAACTACTTTATAGGTTGTAACTTCAAATTAATGCAGTGGTCCAAACACCACTGAACATTATTCACAAACTGACATATCTGGATACAGACTAGTTAAAGGGAAAGGCTTTAAACTAAGTTTAATGGGAGCAGGAGACAAAAGCCCACAGTCAAAAACATGAAGAGCTGCAAGAAGGGTCAGAATCTGGGGGAGCATGTGCCATTATAGAAGGGATAAAGGACATACAAGACTCAGGAGAGAACAGAAGGGCAAATCAAATGAGCATTTGAGATATTTGTAGACTAATGTGAGAAGTATGGGGAATAAGCAGGAAGAATTAATAAACACATAGTTGGCATCACACCTTGGTGATGACTTTGCAGAATAATGCACATGATTGAAATACTGGAATAGAAGGGTACAACTTGCTCAGGAAGGACAGGTCAAAAAAAAAAGTAGAGGTCAACTATAGACTCCCTAATCAGGAAGAAAAGGTGGATGAACCTTTCCATAAACAACTAACAAAAGCATCCAAAGCAGAGGATTTTTTGGGGTAATAGGGGACTTGAATTATCCAGACATCTGCTGGGAAAATAACACAGCATGACAGATTATCTAAGAAGTTCTTGGAATGCATTAGAAACAGGGTTTATTATTATTATTATTATTATTATTATTATTATTATTATTATTATTATTACAGAAGGTAAATATTTGATTTTGACAAATCGGGAGAAACTGGTTGAGAATGAGCTGGGATGAAAGTAATCATAAAATGTTGGAGTTCATGATTCTAAGAAATGGTAAGAGAGAAAACAGCACAATAAGGATAATAGATTTCAAGAAGACAGTCATTAGCAAAGTTAAGCCAGGGTGGTCTCATGCCATGCTTCCTATCTTTCCAACCCCTTAATAGACGGGCAACTAATTACATTAAAAGAATTGTTCACTACCCTGCAATAGTTTGTTGCCTTGCTTAGGTTTTCACCTACTCTCTACTTCTAAAATATAATAAATGTTTGTTTTGTCCCCAACTTATTTCAGATCTCACATAGCCAGCTGACTCCAAAGTGGACATGATTTTTATCAGTAAGACTTCTGTAAAAAGAAAGCAACCAACTTTCTCCTTAAGCAAAAGAGCACCAAACCACTGGTCTCCAGGTAAAGACGTGTATTTCCTCCCTAACAAGTTGCAAGGAATTGGTTCAGTGAAGGAAGAACAATAGTTACATGACTCCTAATTCTAGATCCCAATCTGGCATTCTAAATTGGATTGCCACGACAGAGTTGTAATTTTTTTGTAAAATGTTTTATGAATCCTCTGTGAGCCTCAGTTTCCCCTATATTCTGCATGCCTACCAGTGGAAGAAGAGGACTACATCTGCACTCAGGGAATGGGTAAGAGACAGACTGCATGTGTGGGTGTATGCATACATGTGTCAGGATTAGCTGTCTAAGACTGAATGAGTCACTAAAAAGAACTGGCCAAGGATCACTCCATATCAGTGGCAAATTTGAGAAGACTATAAAAAATCCAATCACCAAAATATTGACAGCTAGCAAGCAATAATCCAGATGGGGATAGATTTCCCTAACTCTCAGCAGAGAAGCTGAGCAATGACTCCAGTTCAAGAACAAAGGACTGGAGAGATGTGAAGTGAAGGATAAACACTGGGATCTGGAGAAAGCTGGGAACTCTCTCACCTGAGAACTGATTAAGGAGGTGAGACAGAGAGATAGAGCCTGACTATGGACTTCCACTGAAAAGTGTAGCTGAGCTAACTTAAACGGTGTGTGCTTTAACCTTCATTTCTCTGTGCTAACCTAAGGATTTTCTATGCTGCGTGTTCCACTCGACTAATAAAACTCACAAGTTTGAAAATTCTGCCTGTCACTGAGAATACTTGGTGAAGTCCATTCACCCTTGAAGAATGTACAGGTCTCTATAAGGAATTTTTCTCCATCACACTTGCCAAACAGAGTTCCAAGCAGGAAGCAGGAGCGCTGAAGACACATAATTCAGTATCTGGAGTAATGAGGCCATGTGACTTTCCCTGAAAGAAGAGTGAGTCCCTCTGGCATGTGGCACACCAAAACAGTTTCTCCAAGAGACTGATTCAAAGTTGAGATGTAGCACCAGTCCTGTGGGTAAGAGACAACTGCCCATGACAAATTCCGTCTTTCAGATCAGAGCAGCCTCACTTATTCCACTTGCAGTAACCAATAAACAGAACTGACCTATCCATTAATGATTCCAGTCCAAATATCAGCATTCAAGTATCTTATGAGCCATGTACTGGACTAACGGATAGGTTTCTTAAATTTTTTTTTATAATATAAATCACATCATAATAGAAAGATTAATTTATAATCCAACTCGCCCCAAATGCGTAAATGTGTAAAACCTTTCCCACACATATCTGTGACTGTATTACTTTCCTGTGGCAATTATATCAATTGCTTATGTGGATAAGTTACTTTAGTTAAAGGTTCATGACCTTTGCTTCCTCTAATATGACTATGATTTGCTAAATAGGAACAAAGAGAACCAGCACCAGTGAGCCATGGATGATAGATTAAGAACTCCTGCAAGATAGCTGTAGACAAGGATGCACTGTCCATCTATATCAAGGGTGTCAAACTCATTTGCTATGGCAGCCCAGATTTGACTTAAATCAGGGGTGTTAAACTTACGGTCCACAGGCTGCACCCACCCGCCCAGAGCACTGATCCAGCTTGCAAAGCTGCTGCCTGAAATGTGTCTGGAAGCCGTCTGCAGCAACGAACTGCAAAGACAAGCTGTAAACAGAGAAGAGGTAGGCATGCTTCTGACTCACTCACATGATCAGAGTCACAGCACAGTGGAAGAAAAGAAGGCTCTAGCCAATCCTGCTCTTCTCTGTTGGTCTGCCAATCAACCAGAGTCTCAATCACAGCAGGCTAAACCAGGCTCCAAGACAGCCACTGTACTGCCCCCAACCCCAACTGTTCACTGCCAGTCAGCATGCCAATTTGATTGACAGCACATTGCATAAATCATGAAAGAGAAAAGAAAAAGGGAGTGGGGCCCACATGTCAATAAGCCAATCAAAAGCCAGCCAAGACTGAGACAACGAAAAATCAGCATGCTGAATGACTAACAGTGAGCTGGGGAGAGGAAGGAGCACAGCCTTCCTGGGGCTGTGGCTGTGACTGAGATTGATTGTCTGCCACCATGCAGTAGGGGAAATAGAAAAGGAAGGAGAAGAAGGGCCAGAAAGCCACCCAGCTGCAGGGGGCTCTAGGAGCAGCCCAGCAGGGGTAGGGAGGCCCACAAGGCAAGGAAAAGTGAAGAGGTCTGAGAACCTGTGGCATTGGAGAGGGAAAGGGGACCCCAGGGCAGTCAATGTCCTTGTCAATTTCCTGTGATTGTTTTCACCAGGGGTAGCAGCCATGGGAAATCTATGACCATGTGGGGTCACACTCATAAATAATTTTTTTCTGTTGGGTCCCAACCACTGCCATAGGGCACTGTTATGGGCTGGATGGAAGAGCTTCACAGGCTGCATGTTTGACACCCCTGATCTAGATAGTCAAAATAAAACTACATGTAGAGAATTTCTGAACAAAGAGCAGTAAATGAATAGGTACAAAGATTAACACTGGTCATATATGCCAGGAAGGATCTTAAGAAAGGGGAGAAACCACTAAAGGAAGAGACATAAGCTGGGAAGGGCTAGATTTTTACTTTTTGGGGGGGGGGGGTGTTTAGAAAAATCACTAATTTTTTTATATGTCCCTATGAAACCTCCAAACTTCTGAATTTCTTAACCAAGAAATGTGAAAAATGTGGTAGGGGGAAAAAAATCACAATATGAATTTCAGTGCATGTAAAATGGTACCTTTTTCACTAGTTGCACTAAATGTTAATTACAATTATTGTAATTCCCTCCTGGCAGGCCTCTTCCTAGAGCTCTCTGTCAAATGCAGCTGACTCAGAACACAGCAGTACAACTGCTCAACTGTTTGAACTAATGGGATCATACTTCAAGCCCACCCTGCTTTATTTACTTTGAGTGCCTTAAGAATGGTGCTAGCTCTTAAAGCCCTTGGCTTGGCTGCCTCAGGCTATCTACAAGACATCCCTCTGGAGCATGGTACTCACAGTATTTGTGCCCACATTCCACCTGCTGCTCAAGGACCTCACCATCTAACCCTACTTTTACGAAGCAACCTCAAGTGCTCCTATCCTTCCTAAAGATGTCCTGCTCTCTTTAGCCTAAAAGGCCTTCCATTGAAACCACTGCCCTTTCAAAAAAAGATTATTTGGACCCATAAAATTTGATTTTATGTGTCGGTATTTTAAAAAGTTGGTCTTCTATATTTTGTTATATTATGATTAACCTGTTATCCTACATACATTCTCATTAATTTGCAAAAGATGAAACCACAAGAACTAGAAGCTGTATCACAAGCACCTGTGATTTGTTCTTATCACCCAGAACACCTTTAAAAAAAGAAAACAAATTATCTTATTGCCAGATTGTTTGTTTTGTTTTGTTTTGTTTTTTAATTTCTCTGATCACCCTCTCTTCTTTTTTCCTCCTGTGGATTTTGCATCTCTTAAATTCTAAAAGCTCCTCTGATTGTTTTTTTCTTGATGTTCTTTCTTTCTTACTCTATTCCTGGCAAATTTCTCTTCCCTCTATCCTTTCTGAAGTTCTCTATCCAAAATCATTTTCCTTCTCCTCTTCTCTTCTTCATTCTAGACTTATCTCCCACATTGTTCTCTGTATGTATTCTCCCATACTTCCTTAACCAGTTTTCCTCTTTCTACTGTTTCTCTACTCCTGATTCCCCTTATCTCACTAGCCCTGCCTTTCAAAAGTACTTCCCTATATCCCACATAATGTTGGCAGGCCTCCCTACCTAACACCTCCTGTATCCCTTCTTACTGTACATACTTGCCACCAATGTCACCCTACCCTTACCCTTTGCTTGCCTTGTCTCCAGATGTCTTCCTGACACCACAACCTGTCTGTCCTCTCTTCCTCTCTCTGAATCATTACCCTTGCAAAGATGCCCTAATCTCTTCAAGAATGCTTTGTGATTCCTTTTTCCTCTTCTCCACTGAGATTTGTCTTTAGGAATGTGTCCCTTGCCATAGATAAAGTCAGTGCTAAAGATGAAGGTGAGGAAGGAAGTGGGTACCAAGGGAAGGAGTATGAGAATTCGTATCAGCCTTTCAGAAGATAAGGGGGCTCCTACCAGCCTGAAAAGTAAGGAGATTGCATGACAGTAAGGGCCAGGGTTAGACAGCAACTCTTCCATTAGGATTTTCCATCTACATGGATTTGCCATGGATGGGTATAAACTGTTCAGGAAAGACAGGCAGGGAAGAAGAGGGGGAGGAGTAGCATTATATGTAAAAGAGCTCTATGACTGCTCAGAGCTTCATTATGGAAGTGGAAGCGTGCCAGTAGAAAGTCTGTGGGTTACATTGAGAGGGGAAAGCAACAAGGGGGATGTTGTGGTGGGTGTCTGCTATAGACCACCAGACCAGAAGCAGGAGGTGGATGAGGTGTTCTATGGACAACTAGCAGAAGCTTCTAGATCACAAGCCCTGGTGCTGATGGGGGACTAGAGTTACCCTGACATCTGCTAGGAGGCCAATATAGCAATGCATGGGCAATCCAGGAAATTTTTAGAGAGTGTTGGAGACAACTTTCTAGTACAAATGCTAGAGGAACCAACTAGGGGCCTTGCACCTCTCGACCTGCTGCTCACAAACAGGGAAGAATTGATCAGGGAAGTAGAAGTAAATCGCAAGCTAGGCAGTAGTGACCATGACATGGTTGAGTTCAGGATGCTGATTAAAAGAAGGAAGGAAAGAAGCAAAACAAAAACCCTGGACTTCAAAAAAGCAGATTTTGGCTCCCTCGGGGAACTGATGGGCAGGATCCCTTGGGAAGCAAATTTGAAGGGGAAAGAAGTCCAAGAGAGTTGGTTATATTTTAAAGAAACCCTGCTAAGGGCACAGGAAGTTGCCATTCCAATTAGGAGAAAAAACAAACATGTGAGGCAGCCAGAATAGCTTAGCAGAGAACTCTGCTCTAAGCTTAATCATAAAAAGGAAGCTTACAGGAAGTGGAAGCTTGGTCAGATGACCAAGGAGGCATATAAAGATATTGCTAGGGACTGCAGGGATAAAATCAGAAAGGCCAAAGGACAAATGGAGTTGCGGCTAGCGAGGGATGTAAAGGATAACAGGAAGGGGTTCTATAAGTATGTTAATAAGAAGAGGATCAGGGATGATGTAGGCCCCTTGCTGAATGGGGCAGGCATCCTCGTGACAGAGGATGAGGGAAAAGCTGAAGTGCTCAATGCTTTTTTTGCTTCTGTTTTCACAGGCAGGCTCAGCTCCCAGCCCACTACCATGGGTATGGCAGATTTGAGAGAAGAAGAGAGGCCCTTGGTGACGGAAGGTCAAGTTAGGGATTGCTTAAAGAAGCTGGATATGCACAAGTCCCTAGGGCCGGACGAACTGCATCCAAGGGTGCTAAGGGAATTGGCCGATGAGATAGCAGCACCGCTGGCCATTATCTTTCAAAACTCATGGAGAACGGGGGAGGTGCCAGAGGACTGGAAAAAAGCAAATGTAGTGCCTATTTTCAAGAAAGAGAAAAAGGAGGATCCAGGGAATTGCAAACCAGTCAGCCTCACCTCAATCCCTGGAAAACTTATGGAGCAGGTTCTCAAAGAAGCCATCCTAAAACACTTAGAGGAAAATAAAGTGATCAGGAGCAGTCAGCATGGATTTACCAAGGGTAAATCATGCCTGACCAATCTCATTTCCTTCTATGAGCAGATGACTGGTTTTCTGGATGCAGGAAGAACCATTGATGTGATATACCTTGATTTTAGCAAGGCTTTTGATACACTTTCCCAAAGCATTCTCATTGGCAAATTAAGGAAGTATGGGTTGGATAGGTAGACTATAAGGTGGATAGAAAACTGGGTAGATTAACGGTTTCAGCATGTAGGAATCAATGGCTCCACGTCTAGCTGGAAACCAGTAACGAGTGGTGTGCCCCAGGGGTCGGTCCTGTGGCTGGAACTGTTCAACATTTTCATCAATGATCTGGATGATGGAATAGACTGCATTCTCAGTAAGTTTGTGGATGACACCAAGCTGGGGGGACCAGTAGACACGTTGGAGGGCAAGGACAGGATTCAGGGAGACCTAGATAAATTGGAACAGTGGGCCAATAGAAATCTTATGAGGTTCAATAAGGACAAGTGTAAAATCCTGCACTTGGGATGGAAAAACCCCATGCACTGCTACAGGCTGGGGAACATTCACTTAAGTAGCAGCAGTGTAGAAAAGGACCCGGGGGTCATGGTGGATGGGAAGCTAGATATGAGTCAGCAGTGTGCTCTTGCGGCCAAAAAGGCCAATGGCATACTGGGCTGCATCAAAAGAAGTATTACCAGCAGATCAGGGGATGTGATCCTTCCCCTCTATTCTGCACTTGTGAGGTCACATCTAGAAGACTGTGTTCAGTTTTGGGCTCCCCACTACAAAAAGGATAGGGACATGCTAGAGAGAGTTCAGAGGAGGGCAACCAAAATGACCAAAGGGCTGGAGCACAAGCCGTATGAGGAAAGACTGAAAGCATTAGGCTTATTTAGTCTGCAGAAGAGAAGATTGAGGGGGGATTTGATAGCAACCTTCAACTACTTGAAGGGATGCTCCAGGGAAGATGGAGCTCAACTGTTCTCGGTAGTAACAGAGGACAGAACGAGGAGCAATGGTCTCAAGTTGCGGTTAGGGAGGTCGAGGCTGGATATTAGAATAAACTTTTTTTATTAGGAGAGTGGTGAAGCATTGGAATGAGCTGCCAAGGGAGGTGGTGAAATCTCCATCTTTGGTGGTGTTTAAGGCCCAGCTGGACAAAACCATGCCTGGGATGGTTTAGTGGGAGTGGTCCTGCCTCTGGCAGGGGGTTGGACTAGATGACCTATGAGATCCCTTCCAACCCTATGATTCTGTGATATCGCATGACAGTAAGGGCCAGGGTTCCACAGCAACTCTTCCATTAGGATTTTCCATCTACATGGATTTGACCTTCTATGTACAGTAGTATTGATTTCAATAGGGTTATCCTATGAGTATGATACTATCTCCATAGGGCAACAGGATCTCATCCATGGTGTTTAACATTTTCACCTTAAATAGAATGATAGCAGTTTATTTAAGTGACAAAATGTTGCCTAAGTGGACATTTCTTTAATCAAAAGGAAGACAAATGTTGTCCCCAGAGAAATATACCATGAATATGATTTGACTGTGAAAAATAGTAAGGAATGGTTTGTTCAATGAGTAGATACTCAAACTAATAAATGCCATTCTCTGGGCAGGCAAATTCCTGATGATACCACCTTTTGTACAAACAATGGTCAGATAACAAAGCAAAATAAAACAAACAGTCACAAGTATCACTTTTCTAGTCAAAATGCAAGGATTGTGAGAATCATTATTTGCCAAGTGGAGGATGAAAACAATAAGGTAAGAAATGTCATGCTTCAAAAGGCTATTTAAAGAGAGAGAGAGAGAGAGAGAGAGAGAGAGAGAGAGAGAGAGAGAACACTATAAAGGGCCACTCAAGAATTTATACTCAAGTATTTGTACTGTAAAATGTTGTGCTAACATTCTAGCAGACAGTAAATTGACATGACAAGAGGATACTCCATATTGCAGCACAAATTATGCGCTATTAGGCTATTGGTTTTGTATTTTTCCTGTTTTTAATTTCTGTGATTATTAAACAAATAGATTTAAATCAATTAGCCATAAGATTCCAAGTGTTAATGCATTACTAACAGTCCTACCTGTTGGTGGGATGATTCCAGGAGACATTAGACCTGGGACAGAGTGTGGCATGATATGAGAATTCTCTGGGGAAGTGACACTTTGAGTCCGCTTAGGAGGCCTTCCAGGTCTAGAACTGAAACAAACAAATTTTTTTTTTTTTTTTTTTTTTTTTTTTACAATTAAGCTGTTGTCTTACACATCATTTCAAAGTTGTTTCAAGTGGTAACATGGACTGTAAATAAATTTGTTTCAAGGACGGTTGCTTTTGCAGTTAGATGTAATAGACTTCCATCACTAATTAGATTACATGCTGAATTCATTTTCCTCATTGAAGATCAGCCGCTCCTGATGCATAATTCATAGCCTGCACCTCGTTACCTGCTTCTTCATATTAATATCTATACACAGTTTGAATTGCCTCGTTTGCATATGCTAAAGTTCTGCATGCAGCCTTCAGCACGAAAATTATGCACTAACTTGTAATAATTATTACAGTCAGCTTGCTATTGATTTATGAGACTTTTAAAAACCAAATATGTGTAGTACTTGTAATGAATGATATTTTAAGGTTCTTCAGGAAATTAAAAGGCAATGGCTGCCTAAGGAAATGTTCTGCTTGTTTGATTTAATACTACAGTTAGCTGGGAGGTGGAATGAAAGAGTGATTCAGACCTATAGCACATTTTTCGATGATATGTTTTATTACTTTGCACTGCTAGCCTGATATCTAGATGATAAATGACAATACATATCTAATGTGTGAAAAGGTCTTGCAATTTCTTTATTTTTTGTCATTTAAAAGATAAGTCAAGTTATCATTTAACCCTTATTCTATTTAAAGTGAAAATCATACTAAGTCACCTTACTTTAAATGTACTACATCAGAAAGGGCTCACTATTATTTGTAGGACATTGTTGAGTAACTGTCATCACAGCAGCATACGTCTGGCCAAGATGGATATATAAAGGTTTAAGCATTCATTGTCTTTGCTCACAGTTTTCCACCTCCAGAGCTGTGTAAGTAACCCCAAAATTAGACATGAATTACAATGAAAATGTTTACTGCCAACCCACACACCCATATATATGTGAAAGATGATGCACCAAAGTGCTCATATTCCCATATGGACACACCAAGCCAGTATGCTAGTGAACATGCCTGCACCTATGAACTTGGGGGTTGTTTAGGAATGACTTCAAAGAGTCAGGCAATCGATTATGTATTTGTTTGTTTTTACATCAACGTCTTATTCTAGACTATACCATATTTTAGAGTTGTCTCATTTATTTCTGCAAGGGTCAGCCCTTGCAGCCTTAAGATAGGCAAAACTCCCATTGGCTATAATGAGAGTTTTATCTATGCAGGAACTGGAGCAGAAAGCAGGTAATAAATAAATAACTAAAGAAATAAAGTAATCACCCACTTTTCCAGTGAATACTGAATCATCACCATGCTTGGAAACATCCACATTTAAAAAAACAATCCACAAACTATTTCTAATAAACCAGTAATAATCAAAGTACAGGGCATTTCCTTGGTGTTTAATGACTCAGGGCCTTGAGCCATTAACCTTAACTGTTCATTAATTCCTAAGTTAATGTCCTGAATTGAGGTCATCATTAATATTGTAAACTGGGGGGGGGGTTGTTATTCTCTTTTTGGAATATAAACAAAAATTCTTATTTCCTGCTGTAACTGAAACAGATGCACATGAGAACCAGACTGTTTTACAGTGCTATCACGCTCAGATATCACAGCTTCAAATCAAAAAGCCTGGCTTTCTTGGAATGCTTTATATGGATTATAAAAAATAAACATACCTGAAACTGATGAAAATTATAATTAAAAAAAAAATCTGACTTCAGTGGAGTGTTTCTTATGTGTTCAGCCATTACAAAAAAACCACTATGTTAGAAAATGTTAATGGCTTAACTGAAATACAGACAGTGAGGATACTCCCCGCAGCTCCCCATCATGAGCCTAGGGGTCTGACAACACATCAACATACAAACCATAATCTATGTGTTACTTTACCATAGCATAACAGAGCATGTTATGAATAGCATTTTAGCAGAGGTTTCCCCTCATTAAAATGCAAGGGACCAAATCCTGCAGAACAAACAAGGAGTCCCATGGCACTTTAAAAGACTAACAAATTTATTTATCACATGGACTCATAAGATAAATAATGTTGTTAGTCTTTAAAAGTGCCACAGGACTCCTTGTTGGTTTTGCTGAACTAGACTAACACAGCTACCCCTTTAACACTCCCATAAAGACTCTTCCTCATGACACAGTGCTTACTAGTAAAAGTAGTCCCATGAAGTCAGCAAACTTGATTATGCCACAGGCTCTAACACACATACAAGTTTCTCTGAGGAGCAGAGCTGTAACGTGGTGTTTTGCCACCCAAAGCGCATTCTGATTGGAACGCCCCTCCTTCCCATTAGCGGCACTTGGAGCCGGCGCCACAAAGTCACCCCCTTAATAGCGCGGCTTTATTGAGACACTTCAGGCCACTGGGGGCTTTGCCCCATCGGCCCCACTGTAGTTACAGCTCTGCTGAGGAGTAAGCACTAATCTATGCTTGCCGCATTTTTCGATGACAGTTGACAATAGATACATGAGGTATGTAAAATACCTTGTGTGTCTCCCGTCTATTTACTAAGAGCTCACTACACACTTCACTAAGTCAACCAGAAACACCTTCCAGTCGTCTTATCACAACTCCAGTTCTGCGGCTAGAGTTGCTATGGTGATTTCCGGGGCAACTGAATGCATCTACACAGACTGCACAGTCAAATCCAGAAGATCACACTGACAGTGGCAATTTTGCTACCATCAGTATAGACTTACCCTAAGTCTCCTAACTCTGTGAGCTAGCCAGACCTTGTGTCTGGCATACACAGGTAGCAATGCGGCTGACCTCCTTATGCAGCACCTCAACATATTGCATCACACAGAGGAGTTGCCACAAAGACACAAGAAGACAACTTCCTGAAGTAAGTGTTTGCAGAATGAAGCCCTATGTTTCCAATTCAAAACCATCGCTAAAATGTCATTTTTACAGGCTAGTTCTCTTTTTTTCTGATAACATTTTT
Organism: Podocnemis expansa; assembly: GCA_007922195.1. Lineage (NCBI taxonomy): Eukaryota > Metazoa > Chordata > Testudines > Podocnemididae > Podocnemis > Podocnemis expansa. The sequence continues at coordinate 35,735,379 of ML681993.1, read as the reverse complement.
TAAAAAAAAATATGTAGGAAATACTGTCTTGCGCTTTTTTATCTATTTAAAAAGAGTTACTAATTATGGTAAATAAATGTCACCCTTCTAAACTAATAAGTCTGGAAGACCTAATTTAGAGTCACTGCAGACTGTCTAGTATCCAATTAAAATAAGTATACCAATGATTGGGTAAAGCAAGCATACACTGATTGCCCCAGATGACTGATTATGTAATAACAATTGTTTAAGTTATTATTTATATTACACACTTGTTTCACTAACAAATTTCTAGACTACAATAATTCTGGTTTATATTTGACAGTGAAGTACTAAATTCTTTATATTATGTATATATATTATATACATATAATGGCAAAAGCATGACTGTCTCTGTTTTTAAAGGAGCTATAGGAATGTTTTCTGAGCCATAGGTACGGAGAATTGCTGTGTCAACTTATATCTTTCATTCCTACAATTCAGCAAAAGAAAAAGGTCAAAAGAACTTTTTGGAAAAGCCTTTGTTCTTAACACCATATCCTGCATACTACTTTGTAGTTCCCGATGAAATTTTAATATTATAAAATCATTAAAACAACTATAGTCAGTTTGACAAATGTATTATAAGCTGCTCTCTCCTACAGAGCTAACGAAGATTAACTGCTCTCACAACCAGATCTGTGTATACAGGGCGTTATTTCCACTTACTAATTCCTCAGAGGGGCTCAGTTTACAAACAGACTGTCTTTCTTTAGTTCTTTCTTTCCCCAAACTGACCATAGCACATGTTGCAGCGAAGCAACCATGAAGCAGGCAGTTTAATTATGAGCAGAAAGAGAACCTGGGAAGAAATTACATGAAAGGTGACAGACGACAAAGGCTTGAAGAGAAGATGCACCTACTGCTCAATCTGCTTCTCTCAAATTAGAAAAGAAATAAAGTGAAAATGGAGAAGAATAAACATTTTTTTACTGCTTAAAATGTTCATAGAAGACATTTCGGAATCAAGGACTCTATGGGCCAAGTCTTTACCTGGTTTATATCACTGTAGTACCATCAGGGGCTAAAGCATAATTTGAGGGGCCCCGGAACACTCCTGCACTGGAGGGCCCCCTCCTGCTCCAGTGGGCGGTCCTCCTGTGCCGGTGCACCCCCCCAGACCACAGCTCCTGCCCCCCATGCCAACTACCCATGCCCTGCTGCCAATACTCCCCCCTAGCGTGAGCTGCCCGCCCCCACACTCACTGGCATCACAGCTGGGGAGGTGGGGACTGTAGGCCTTAGGCCCCAGTGGGGCTGCATCTGGGGCCGATGCTGCAGCCCCAGGTTGGGAGTGGAAGGGGAGGGGTTGGGCGTGGGGCTTGAGCCCCCAGTAATACCGCTAACCCCCACCCCCAGCCCTCGCCCCCTCCTCTGCCCGCCGGAACGCTGCTCCAGGGCCTTCTATTTTTAGGGGCCCAGCGTTCGGGGCCTGATTTCCAAGGTCTACTATTTTTCAATGGTGGGCCCTGGAACACAGCATTCCAGCTCCACGTTCTATTTTTAGGGTCCCTGGAACGCTGAGCCCCTAAAAATAGTGGGCCCCAGAATGGCATTCCAGTGTGTTCCCCCTTACTTTAAACCCCCTGAGCACCACCAATTTCCATGCAGCTTAGGCAATTTATACCAACTGAAAATATAGCCTTATGAGCAGAGAGCTGCTGCAGCCTTTAAATGTGTAATGTTGGCAGAAGTACATCTCCAGAAACCCCTTGTTCAGCCAGACCTTAATGTATAGGTGCACTATAGTCAAAAGGGAAAAATCTGGTCCAGATTCAGGTTCCTTCACATGGGACAAGGATTCAACTAAATCTAAACCAAAACATTCTGTATGAAAACTGAGGCCTGAATTAATACACAAAATGTTGTTAAGATGTGTATGGGTTATTCTAATAGCAACATTGCATGCTTCAAAAGAAAAAAAAAAGAAATGGAAGAAATTACCTTCTTAAATATATTTTGTGTTCAACAAGCCCTTTCCTGTCACATTCATAGTATGCATATCAAGTTTTAGCCCAAAACTGTTCTTCCTCTTTCCTCTAGCTTCACACTGTCCCAATGTCACTTATTAACAGGAGCAGTAATGGATTAACCATTTTTGCTCCTCTCATCTGTGCTCTGGAATGCAGCAGCGTCTTGTAAGTGCTGACATTCTCAACGAGAAAAGACCAGGTATGCAAAACAGCAGAGAATCACACATATTTCAAGTGCTTGTTGTATTAGGCAGCACTAAAGTGGTTAAATATCTGTCATAGAAAGACATCTTGATAGGGGATATGGAAGGGACTGGAAAGGATAGGGGATTGGTACTGGCATATGGAGCCTTTTGCCTGATGGCTGTTGGTTGAATCCAGCACTAGCGATCAGTTATCAGAAGTTATTACTGTCTATCTGGAGTCCTATATGAAACAAGACTAGATGCCTCAGCTCAGCTCCCAAATAATAAGTATCTACATTACAAAAAGCATTGCCACAGTTAATACTAACAGAAAATCTTTCTGGTCTCAGCACAGAGATCAATAACTGAATGGCACTGAGATGCTCCCACCTTTCAAAGAAGCCCTTCCTTCCAGGGATACCTTTCATTGCTGCTACCAATGCCATATCTCCCCCTGCATCATTCATGAACCCTGAGCCACATAACCAGAGATGCATCAATTTGGAAATGAAATACTAAACAAAAAGAATCCTGTGGCACCTTAAAGACTAACAGATTTCTTCAGGCATAAGCCTGCGAAAGTTTATGCCGGAAGAAATCTGTTAGTCTTTAAGGTGCCACAGGACTCTTGTTGTTTTTAATAAAACAAAGCAAATGATTGACCAAACCATCTAATGTAACTTTATTAAGTTCTGAAAAAGCTTGAATTATAAGGGCTGCATCCTTCTTCAGAGATATTTCAAATGCACAACAGTAACCTTTTAAAGGAAAAACACAACACATTTTGATGCTCATTTACACAAGTTCAGGTTTTCCACTTAAACATAAATTTTTGTTAGCTAAAAGCATGCCCGAGACCAGAAAAGCAAGAATGTAATCCTGGGGTCAGATGAATTTCTACCTTAGCAGTTAGTAAAACAAACATTAGAAAATACTTTGTATGTTCTATTTACTTAGAGCAGTAGGATAAAACAATAAAACTCTCAGGGCCATTACTTTAAATTTATTTTTCTTCCCATAGTTAAGTAGAAAAAATTCTCACGCAATAATTAGTGTTGAACTTCTCATGATGTATTGGAAAGATTTATTGAGATAGCAAACAACGCTGATAAAGTAAATAAAGTACAGAGGTGCATTTTAAAATTCTCACAAAGGGAAAAAAAAAACACATACCAATGATTTCTGAAAGGGTGAGACTGTGCCATAAAAGTGGTTCAAGAAAGTGAAGGGGCAATAACATTCTACAGACTCAAAAATATACTCCTGCTATTTCTAAAATAAATTATTGAGAAATGAATCTTTGGCCCAGAGTGCAGTACCAGTTTATTAATGCTACAAATGATTAGACGGAATGTAACAGTATACCCTGCACACTGTAACCTATCTAAAGGGCACTCATTACTCTAATAAATCAGCTCTGTTTAGTTCTAGACATATTAAATTTCTTTGGTGGCTATAGAAGACCATATTAGGCTGTTTCCCTTCCCACAAAACTGCATGCAAATATCATGCTTCCCCTAAATTTGCCATATATCATACCAAACTTGTTCTTGGCAATATCTGGAAAATTTTAGGCAGAATATTATTATTTACAATACTGTTACATGTTAAGGCCCCAGCTAAAAGTTAGTGGCCCCACTACAAACTTACTGAAAGAATCAATCCCTTCTCTGAAGACCTTACTAGCTAAATACACCAATCAAAGAATGGGAAAAGAAACAGAAGCACAAATGTTAACTGATCACTCAGCAGAACAGACAGAGATTTGGGACTAAAACATGTCTCATAGCACACAATCCTACATGCTGTAAAGTAGACCAGACTGCCTCTCTAACACAGTGGTTGCCATTAGAAAGTCAACATTTTTTCCAACAGTTACCACAGAATGGTATCTGAAATAGTACCAGTATGTTCAAAAAGGGGTAGAAAATAACTGCAGTACCTCCTTGACTGAAAGAGAGTGAAGGACGTCTATGGTAACAAACATGACTGCTATTTGGCTGAGACATTTATGGTGGAATTGGTGGAAGCATAATGCTTAGAATTTTGCCTCTTGCATTAGACTGTGATGTTAAAGTTATAGGACTCAAGCATTATGGTTCTCCTATCCAATTAACACAAATAACACCAAGCAGGTAAGCCATCCAGTTTGTAATCAAAATCATAAATGCTAGATACAAACAGTTAATTACTGCGATGTCAGAGCTGACCTGGCCAACAGTTCACAACTGCATTTTCATTCTATTGGTTGAAATGCTACAATGGCTGTCTAAAATATTGATTCATGTTTTATGTGGAATATCCAATGTTGCAGTTGTGAGATATCAATCCTTTATTACATTACAGCCAGACAATCTATACAAGGAAATAAATCTGCTTAAGTAATGGATTAAAATGATTATGAAACAAAACTCATTTACATTCTAACTATACTTCACTGAGGATCTACTTTTTCAATTAAAATAAAATAATGAACTCAAATTTAAAAAGAGTTGTTGAAGTAAAAAGAGAATGCAGTAGTGACACAGAAAGCACAAGTAAAGAGATCATCAAAGAAAGTTATTTAAGAAGATTGTAAATACAATAAACAATTTTTAAAACAAAAATAATTCATCAACTTTTCTTTAGTGTTTTGCAATGCATTACCAAGTCTATCTGCTAGCTGACCAGGGGCAAACTTTTTGGATGGAGAATCCTATTCACATATGCAGGGCCAGCTGAAGGGTCTGTGGCGCCCCAAGGCAGCTTTTGCTTTTGCGCCCCCCTGTGGGGGCAGAGGGTACCCACTCTCCACTCTGGGCCAGCTCACCGCGAACAGCTGGCCCAGAGGCAGAGTTGGCCAGCCCAGAGGTAGGGCTCCTTTCTCCCTCCCCTTCCCTGGGGTGGCTGTACCTCCCTCGGGGTGGGAAGGGACAGCCCAGAGGCAGGGTGAGAAAGCAGAGTCCACCCCATGGGGTGGCCTGCTCTGCCCCTGGTGGAGAAGTGGTCGGCTCAGGGAAGGGCAGGAGCACAGATCCAGCTTCTGGGCCAGCCAGCCCTGCTCCTGGCACAGCATCACAGCACCCCTAAGACAGTGACGCCCCCAAGTCACTGCCTTATTTGTCTCTGAGTTGAGCCAGCCCTGCACATGTGGCAGCCGATATGTGGTTGAAGAGAGATGGGGTAAAGGGTGGGGCACAGAAGGTGATGGCCATCACTCTATCTGCATTGTGGGATGGGGCAGTAAAAGCCATGGGGCTGGGAAGAGTGACGTATTATATTACTATTGACATCTCCGTAAATATAAATAGATAGATACATAAATAAATAAAGATAAAACCTACTCACTGTCCATTCTTTTTCTTTTTTTTTTTCTTTGTTTTTTTCTTTCTTGCACTGTCCACTCTTTTTGGGGTAGAAGATAGTAACTTTGGGAGAAGGGGTGGAGCCATGATAGGGCAGGTTTTTTGCACTCCCCCCCCCACACACACACTGTTTTTTTGCACTTTTTCCCCCACTTTTCTCCTTGGGATGGAAAGGGGAGGAGCTGATGTGGGAGCTGGACACCGCTAGGCCCTGGCCACTGAGGGAAGTTGTCTTGGCACTCCATACAGGATGCTCCCGAGCCCTGGGGGAAGTGGCTGCCACACTCTGATCAGGCGGGGCACCACTGGGCCCACATGGTGAGGAGGGGTGTGTGCCTGCAGTAGCTATGTTCTGGGCCACCAGCCAGAGCCAGCTGGTGGGCTGGATGAAGGCTCGGGTCACGGATTGCCCATCTCTGCTCTAGCTTCTCTATCATTAGTAATAATTTCAAAGGTGAAGTCATGTTAGTCTAGACCAGGAAAACAAGCAAGGAGTCCTGTGGACTTAAAGACTAACAAATTTATTTATTGCATGAGCTTTTGTGGAAGAAAATCCCACTTCATAAGATGCTTTGAATATCTTGCATCTGATGTAGTGGGATTTTCTCTCATAAAAGCTCATGTGATAAACCAATTTGTTAGTCTTTAAATGTCACAGGAATCCTTGCTTGTTTTACTAGTAATAATGTGACAGAAGAGCTCAACGTCCCTTATATACCATTTCTAGAATTATGAAAAAGTGGGTAAAAGCAGAATCTTAAGGTATACAGTCCAAGAAATGTGTTCCATCAAGTAATACTACAAGAGACTCCCAAAAAATGAAAAATGTTCTCCTCTTCACAGAATTATGCACCTGCTGGAGAATCCAAATAATTGTAAATTCATAAACTCATCTTTCTCAACTGGTTTTACATTTAGTAGAGTTGAATATTAACCAATATATTCACAATATCATCCTGTGTAAAAAAAACCAAACCAGTATATGACCCACAGCCCAGAGGCGGAACTCTTGATGGTTTCATGCAGCCCACACAACGTAACCCACATGCCTGAAGGAGCTATCTCTTTACGGGATCTCTTGATGCTGGGTTATGTTGCTGGTCAGATTTGGCTGCCCAGATGCAGAAGCTTCTGGAAAGTGTGTGTGCTAGCATGCTCCACAAATCTTCCTGCTCATGTAGTGGTCAGATGTCATAAGAGCAACAGCCACGGCAACTTCTCTGAGAAGAGCCCATCTGCTCAGTGTGTGACTGGGAGAAACAAAGCTAGGAGAGGACAGCAAGATGTTTGCTCCCTACTCTGGAGCCTTGTGCCACAGAGTTTCTGTATATGTGTATGTGACTGACTGCTGGTTCATCATTGAGCTGACTGGTTCTAGCAGAGGAAGAGTCATCTACATGGATTTCTACTGAAGATTCCTGCATAGAATCATAGAAACATAGGGTTGGAAGGGACCTCATAGGTCATCTAGTCCAACCCCCTGCCAGAGGCAGGACCACTCCCACTAAACCATCCCAGGCATGGTTTTGTCTAGCCAGGCCTTAAACACCTCCAAAGATGGAGACTCCACCACCTCACTAGGCAGCTCATTCCAATGCTTCACCACTCGCCTGATAAAAAAGTTTTTTTCTAATATCCAGCCTCAACCTCCCTAACCGCAACTTGAGACCATTGCTCCTCGTTCTGTCCTCTGTTACTACCGAGAACAGTTGAGCTCCATCTTCCTTGGAGCATCCCTTCAAGTAGTTGAAGGTTGCTATCAAATCCCCCCTCAGTCTTCTCTTCTGCAGACTAAATAAGCCTAATGCTTTCAGTCTTTCCTCATACGGCTTGTGCTCCAGCCCTTTGATCATTTTGGTTGTCCTCCTCTGAACTCTCTCTAGCATGTCCCTGTCCTTTTTGTAGTGGGGAGCCCAAAACTGAACACAGTATTCTAGATGTGGCCTTACCAGTGTAGAATAGAGGGGAATGATCACACCCCCTGATCTGCTGGTAATTCTTCTTTCGATGCAGCCCAGTATGCCATTGGCCTTTTTGGCAGCAAGAGCACACTGCTGACTCATATCTAGCTTCCCATCCACCATGACCCCTGGGTCCTTTTCTACACTGCTGCTACTTAACTGAATGTTCCCCAGCCTGTAGCAGTGCATGGGGTTTTTCCATCCCAAGTGCAGGGTTTTACACTTGTCCTTAGTGAACCTCATAAGATTTCTATTGGCCCACTGCAACCAAAAAAGAAAGAGCTACTTCCTTTAACTCAAGTCTTTGGACCTGGTGACAGAGACTATACCTGAGAGTCAGGTGTTTCTGCAGGGACAGTACTGTTTAACTTTATTATTTTGTTTTTCTTGTGTTGTAAAGGAAAAAGCTGTGAAGTGGTGAATGTGGATTTACCAAATAGCCAGAACATGTTATACAGTAGTTATTATATTTTCTTATAAGATTTAGTAAGTTGCTAGTTAATAAAGTTTATTACTTTTGTTCTTAGTAGCACTTGAATGTGGGAGGGTGACTCGGAACAGCCTTTGTTGTGAGTCCCTTGAAGACTGAATCCTGGGTCCCCAGCTGCTTCTCTATAGGAGTTGGTGTGTAATTTTTTAGGCACTGGGGAGGGACAATTAAATTAATTCTAGCCCACCCAAAGGTTAAACTAACACATGCTGAGTGTGTGAATTTGAAGTTTTAATTAAAAAAAAAAAATCTAAAGAAAATTTCTAGCTCTCAAAGCTGAGATGAAAACCTTCCAAATATGAATCAGGTACAACTGATGTAGTTCTGTGTGCTAGAGTCTGCAGATAGCCTGAAACAATGACTCAAATATGTGAACTCCTTCAACAACTATTAATCACATGCAAACGGTATTTCTAAATCTCAGTGAACATACATTAATGTTACATTAACTACTTCATTGCTGATCATTTAGCATATGAAATGGAGAAGAAGGTGTGATAGATCTGGCAATTTCCTGAAACATCATTGAGAAACTCTGTACTTCATTTGTGTGTTACCGTGGACCATGATTGCACATAACATCTCTTCGGGGTGGAGGTAGAGTGGATTAGCAGATAGTATCACTCCATCAAGTACCTTGGGGGGTCAACTGCTTTACCTGAATGGTTTGTGTACAATTGTGTTCCGCTCAAGAGCCGAGTGCTACCACTACTCCCTCAGGAACTAACAACAATGGGTGGTCACCACCCAGGTTATAACCCCCCACTCTGGGAAGTACCACCTTCAGTGAAGTCTCTCATATACTAGTACAAACTGGATTTTCCAGAGGTCAAACATACAAATTACTTTGGAATAAATAGCTTGACTTAAAAACAGACTCCAGGCCTCTTTTAGATCCAGCAAATGGATAGGATCTTTGGTCTCAGGGGGACCCTGATCCCTGAGGAAAGCTTGGAAAGACTGACACAAAATCCCAGGGCTGGATTTGGGATGTCCTGTGGTAAGTTTCTTTAGCATGTGTGTAGGTTATTTTAGTGTTTTAAGATGAAAACATTACAGAGAAAAACATATTTAAGAATAAAGGTGTTGTAGCACTGTAAGGCTGGAGGACAGCACATGTAGGTTCTTTTAGTGTTTTAAATATATGTTTTCACTGCTATATTTTCATTTTAAGAATAAATATGTTGTAAGGCTGGAGGACAGAGCTGACAGTTGAATTGCCAGTGTTAACAGAGAGGACGAAAGTATGAAAATTTTCAAGGGAAGTCAGTTTTTGGAGTTAGACAAGTTGAGCTTTAGCTCTCAATAGAAGGGCATCCAAGATAGTTGTCAAAGAGGTACAGTTCTGAACAGAGTGGAACTGATTAAGAAACTACAGCTAGATCAGGGGTCTCAAACTCAAATCACCATGAAGGCCGCATGAGGACTAGCAGAGGGCCACATGAAGATTAGTACAGTAGCCAGAGGGCCGTGCCACTGAAACCTTTCCATACAATGATATTGCAAATATCGGTAATAATTGTGGCACTGCAGGCCACAGGAAATAGCTTTAGGGGCCGCATGCAGCCCATGGGCCATGTGTTTGAGACCCTGAGCTAGATCTTTGAGACATCAGCCCAAAACAGGGTTCTCAAACTCAAATCACCACGAAGGCCGCATGAGGACTGGTACGTTAGACCGAGAGCCACGCCACTGAAACCTTTCTGTACAATATTGCAAATATCAGTAACGTTAGTGTTGTTCCAGGCCTCAGGAAATAGCTTTAAGGGCCACATGCGGCCCCTGGGCCGCATGTTTGGGACCCCTGGCCCAGAAGAAATATATGAAACAATGTGACTAAATGAGGCTCCCCAGAAACACAGTTGAAAATAAGAGGATACCAAGATTGAGATTGAAGGTCACAACTGGACAGCAAGATTATTAGAAGATTAACAAATAGGTTTTAAATCTCTCCTCATGGCCTCCATCTTCCCCTCACTAAGGGCATTCATAAGCCCACTTCTGTTGCTTCACATAAAGAAGAGTATATCACACAAGAAACAGACAATGATTTCAGTGGAAGAGGTTAGAAACAGTTTAAATAAATAGAGAGCTAGGTAGACAAACAGATGAACTCCTCTGGAGTTGCTTCTGGTTTACACTTGTGTAAGAAAAGAAATAAGACTTAAAGCTATACACATTTTAAAACATGCTGGAAGATCAGCTTAAGAAAGCTTTTTGTTCATAGAGAAAAATTACACCCCATTAAACTGCAAAGAAAGTTAGGCAGAAAGTTGCCAGTACTTCTGGAATATGATAAGGTAGGTAGGTAGGCAGGTAGCCACAAACAGCTAAATAAACCAGTACATCAAAACGACCTTAATTCATAATATATTTACAAGCATGTAGCAAGAACAAAATCCTCATGCCAGTGACCAGCCCAAAAAACTGGGTTGGGTGCTGAGGAATGTAAGGAAAGAGAAAGTCAATTGAGTGAAGTAAGTGTCTCCCTGGATGGAGAGTCACAAAACTCATGAAGCAAAGATGCTGGTCCACTGTCCTCTATTCTGCTCTCTTCAACTTTTTCCTCTCCATATGAAGGTTGATTTGGCATTACCCAGAAGTGGATACCTTGCCCCTTCCTTTTGTTGCAAAACAATACTTATTCTCTCACAAAGAACTCACAGAAAAGGGAACTGAGTCTTCTCTTATATGGGAGATAAAGAATTTCAATCCAGTACATCCGAGATATTGAAAAGACTGATAAAACCATATAAAACTAGACTTTAGAAACTGATTCACCTAAAGGGTAAAAAAATTGTTCATTTTCACTGTACTTCATTCATTACATTATAAAATTATCTCACTACAAAATTAAAAGTTCTCCAACACATATAAAGGTTCATTAAGGCATACTGCTATGTGAGATATAAAGGCTCAAATTTGTATTAAACTATCTAGCTGAAACGCTTCAGTCAGTGATCACAGCCATAACATTCCCAAATTTGCTGATATCTTAAAACAGTCAATGGGCAAATATATGCCCAAACTGTTCTTCTATAAAAAGTTTTCCTTACACAAGTCAATTTGCTGCCAGAGTGCTATTTTGGAACACCACTGAGGACACCTGTCATTTGTGCCAAGTGGAAAAATAATATGTTTTTGGATAACAGAGCTGATAAATGGTATTCTCTCCAATAAGATGTTCTTTTTTGTTTGTTTGTTTGTGTTTTTGCTTAATTTATATTTCTTTGCACTTCAGATAATTCACATTTTGTAAAGATGGATTGTGAATGATTTAATAGAAAGTTATAGAAAATGCATTCACAGACCAGTGCCTTAACTACAGATTGTAGTGCCTGGGGCAACCACCCTAAAAAGCACACTCCCCCTACCTGGGATCCGATCCAGCCCCAGCCACTGCCTGAAGGTGTCAGGGAGCCGGATCTGGCCTGGGCTGAGTGCCTTCACCAGCTCAGCACCTTCCTCAGCCAGGCAGCACCAGTTCCCCATCCCTGGCCCATCAGGAGCCTTCCCCGCCCTACTCCCACCCTGCCGGTCCCCTGAGTAACCCCAACCCTTCACTAGCCTGCCCACTAGTCCCCCAACCACTCCAGCAGTGCCCCTCCTTACCTGGCTGGCCAGAGCTACCCTGGCCACAGGCTGTTCCCACCCTGTGCATGCATCTGAGCATGCTCAGGGGCAGGGCAGAAGATTTTAAACTCCCAGCCCAGCCACAGCTTACTGGGGCTGGAGGAATGTGCTTTCCTGGTTTGACGTCCTCTAAAATTCGGTACCTGGGGCTTTGCCCTGGTTACCCCACCCTAGTTATGGCCTTGTCTCAGATGTATTGTACAGAAGAATATCATTTACTGAGAAGTTCATCTTAATGTGTACTTTGAATACTGAATAATCTGTTAGGTTGTTCTGTGGCTGGACAACTTACAAACATTTTAAAACACCACTTCCAACTGCAACACCCATTTTGAAACATATATATTGTATTTTTGTTATTCACACATCACTACCACCCTATGACTGAAAAATTCTAAGTTTTATTCAGGTGTATGTGTTTTTAAACAAAGACCTCACATTCATCAAAACAAGCAATGAAATCCCAAAGCAAAAGAGCTCATGCTATAAATAAATTTGTCAGTCTTTAAAAGTGACACAGGACTTCTTGTTTGCATTTCTGTACTGCAATTCTCATGAGCTGCAATTTTGCCAAGCCTGTTCTGTTTGGACTCTTTCAGGTTTTTTTATCTTAGCCTTTTCTTTGTACCTTCACACTTCTAGTAGTGTGTTGTCAATGACCATAAAATTTCATGCAAAAGAGTGACCTCCCATCTCCCACAGCTCAGAAAGGCAACAGCCAGAAGCAGCACACTGTTCTCAGGGGGCCATGCAGCTATTGGCTGGGACTCTGGTGTGATGCTTGATTGCATGCCCAAATCCTGGCACTGCTCTGCCCAGTCCAAATCTGCAGGCTGTCCTTTTGCTCTGTTTGTATAGCTCTTAGCACAACAAGACCAGATTTTTTTCTGGTAACTTTAAGCACTACTGAAATAGAAATAATTAAATCACTAATTACAACAACTTCCTCTTCTTGAGCCTGAAATCAGTAGTTTGAAATATTAAGAGACAAAGTTTGGAGTTCTTCAGGCTGGGAAAGATACTCAGACCAGCACACCTAAATACAAAGTGGAACAGATTGTTAAAGACAAGGTATTAACACATATTGCAGGAGATCTATCACAGTGAAGTGGCAGTTAACATCTCCACAGCTGGAGAACAAAGGAGGGTTTGTGGGTAAACTCAAAGTAGCACCAGATCCTGCCATGATAACAGATGCAAAACTGGTAAGCATACTGTACCTCTGCTGTTACAATGATCAACACCTCCACAAAACACCTATCAAGAGTCCTGAGACCTACACAAGTACATCACAACACGTGATGCTCCTCATTCAGTATACAAAATGCTCCAATAAACTATATGGGTCAAGTGAGGCCATTACTGTGCTTTCGAATGAACTTGCACAGAAAAAAGCTGTTAAAAAGAGAAACACCATATCACCCGTGGGCAAACACTTTTCACAAAATAATCACTCTGTATCTGACCTCCTAATCTTTGTCCTCAAAAGAAACTTACACATCATCTTCAAAAGATGAGCCTGGCAACTAAAATTCATAACTTTGCTGGACACTAAAAATCATAGACTTGTATATACTGGATTTATGGCTCATTACAACAATCTGTAACAAAACCCTCTTTTATCCTACATACATCTCATGGAGGTAGATAAACTACACGAAAGGGAGAAGTTCATAGTAGCATCTGCACTGAAACACTACAGCATTTTAATTATAGAACTGCCCTGAATTTCTTTCCAAGAACTGAAGAGCTTTGTGTAGCTAAAAATCTTGTCGCTCTCACTGACAAGTTCGCCCAGTAAAATATATTTCCATTTCTACCTCATCTTTCCAAAACCAGTTGCATAGTTAATCAAGAGTGTTAAGTGCTTCTCATCGTGTGTTGCTGGCCAAACCAAAAGACACAAGGATACATTTTTGGTGATCCTGTCCTTTCTCATCCAAACATGAGGGTTATCACACAACTGACAAATGTCCTTTAAGTTAAATCAAATACTGTTTGTGCTATTTATACCTGATCATGCCACCAAGGATTGATGGTCTCTGTGGTAAAGGAGCAGGTCTTCAACCTCACAATGGTTGAGACATGAGAAATGCTGTGACTTCTGCAGTACAGGCATCAAAACAGATATCATCTGAACAGTCAGGGTCAGATGAAGACACCCTCTTTTCCATAAATGAGAATGATGCTGTCACTTGAGAGGCCTAGGTTCTGGCACAGATGGTGCTCTACCTTCAATCAGGTGGTGAGCCCTGGGAGATCTGTCAGCATGTGCAAACATTGTAAAAGAGGAGCATATAGATGGCATAGATAGTATAGATCAGGATGGGCAAACCACAGCCCACATGAGCCTTTCATCAGGCCCTCCAGCTGATCCTGATTGGAATGTGGCAGCTGCCCCACCCTCTCTAGCTCCAACCCCTCCCCCTTTCCTATTGCTTGGCTTCCATACCATTTCTCAATGCAGATGTTGTCCTCAGGCCAAAACGTTTTCCCATCCTGGTACAGATAAACTAAGAGCCACCCTCAACCACTTATCATCTATTAGAACTTCTTAGCTCAGTCAGATACCATACATGATGTGTAGTGATCTAACTGTTGCATCCTAGAATGTATTTCAAGTAAGCAACATATTTGTGTCATCATTCCAGTCTACCTTAACAGTGATAAAGATCTTGCATTTACACAGTGCCTTCTATTCAAACAGAACCTAAAGAACTTTAGAAACTTTACACAGGGCATGTCTACTTTACAAAGTTAAGTTGACAGCCACCACAGTAGTTAAGTCAGTCGGGCTTATCTACACCACACTCATGTCAGTAGAGCACATCTGCACTAAAAGTGCTTGTATCAATGCACAGAGCAGTCCACTGGGGGTAGCCATCCCACAGGGCAGCTAGGTGTCAGGGGATTAGGAAGAGCTTGCAAAACCTCCTGGGACCAAATCACTGTTACCAAGGGAATAGGAACATGGCACTGGCCTTCCATGACGCAGTTTCCTTCTCCCCCTTCCCCCCAATATCAACATCAAACATCACAGCTTGTTTTGAAGGCCTGGCTTAGCTCCACATAGACCATAACCTAAGAAGCATGGACCCCACTCAGCTGTTCACTCTTCTGTGAGCATTACAAACACTTCATGCCTTATCCTGCAGTACTTCCAGACCTAAGACAGGAGCCAGCACATGAAACATTGTGATATCAGTCAAGGGGCCCTGCTGCAATCCATAGATCAAAATAATTCTCAGTTGCTCTGGCAGTCATGGAGCAAACAAACAATCTGGAGTGCTGTTTCTGGTCCTGGGAAGCAAGCACAGCATGCATCCCATGCTGTTATGGGATGAGGAGCAGTGGCTACAGAACTTCTGAATGCAGAAGACCTATTTCCAGAAATTTTGTACAGAGCTTTCCTCAGCCCTGCAGTGCAACACTGAAATGAGACTTGCTCTGACAGTAAAGAAGTGAGTAGAGATCACTCTGTGGAAGCTTGCAGTATCAGAGCGATACCAGTCAGTGGGGAATCAATTCAGAGTTGGTAAATCCGCCATGGAACTGTTGTGATCCAACTGTGCAGTGCCATTCATCAACTTCTGCTAAGAAAGATAGTGACTCTGAGCAATGTGCAAGATATAGTAGATGGATTGCCACAGTGGGATTCCCTAACTGTGGTAGGGTGAAAGATGGCCATCATATCCATATCTTGGCATCAGACCACCTTGCTAAAGAGTAAATAAACTGAAAGAGATACTTTTCAATGATGTTGCAAGTGCTGGTGGATCACTGACATCAGCATGGGATGGTCAAGAAAGGTATATGATACACACCATCTTTTGCAACACAAATCTGTTAAAAAAGCTGGAATCAGAGATTTTCCTTCCAAATTGCAAAATAATCATTGATGATGTTGAAATGCCAACAATGACCCTGGGAGACTTAGCCTATCCCTTGCTCCCATACCTTACAAAATGGTACACTGGCCACGCAGACAGTATTAAGAAGCAGTTCAGCAACAAGCTAAGCAAGAGTAGAATTGTGGTGGACTGTGTCTTTGGAAGTTTAATGGGTGGCTGGTACAGTTTTCTTACTAAGGTAGAACTATATGAAAGCAACATCCCCTTTCCTATCACTGTATGCTGTGTGCTCCATAATATCTGTCAGGCAAAGAGAGAGAAATTTCAGCAGTGCTGGGGTGTGGAGGTGGACAGATTGGCAGCTAGTTTTGAGCAGCCGCATAACAAGGCCATAAGAGAAGCTTGTTGTGGGATGCAAGGAGTCCTGTGGCACTTAAAGACTAACAGATTTATTTATCATGTGACCTATCTGTTAGTCTCTAAGTGCCACAGGACTGCTTGTTTCTTTTGCTTAACTAACACAGCTGCCCCCTTGGAACTTGTCATGGGATCTATACCTGTGCACCTCTGGGTTATGACCTATGTAACTGTTCACTTCTTCAATGGAATTGTATGGTTTAATGCCAAATATGCTATACAAGGTTCCTTTATGAATGTCCATATCATAGTCTACAGGATTACTGTAGTACTATGTTTTCTGAAGCATCATGTATGTGTACAGATGTGAAGCAGGGCTATCAATAGCACAGAGGCTGTAGAATTACATGACAGAGGCAATGCAATGCAAATGATCTCCCTGGCTCGGACAGAAGGAGAATCACATAAAAACACAGAAAGGGATCAGTCAGGGAGGTTTAGAAACAAAGAGAGACACTTTGAACAGCTTGATTTTTTTTTTTTCCCCAGAGAAAGTCTATCTTGAAACATCTACAAGAAGGACTGTACCCTGCTTTTAAAGAAGCAGAGATGGCTGCAAACCATCACAGCCAGACTTGGGGGTAAGACTCAGAAATCACTGGGACTGTGGGAATGCATGTTCTGTTGCTTATGGTACAATCACTCGTAATAAAAACGTCTACCATCTCCCCTAGGTGATTCTGTTTGCCCATCCTGATCTATACTATCTACGTATAGACCTGGCCTTTATCCTGCCACAATGATAACAGCAGAGTTAATACTGACATAGGAAAGTGTCCTACTGAAGTGGAAGAAATAAGGCGGCCCTTCCGAGATGCCTTCTGGAAAGGGATTGTGGAACCTCCATGAAATTTGCCTGGAGATCTCCAAAGAGGATTCTTGGAGTATCCCTGTGAACATAAAGAGTCTATTTCAGGAGGCACCATACGTATAGCTGGAGTGGCCACTTGGAAGTAAATACCCATTGCACCTCATTTTTTCTTCATATTATGCAAAACATAAGCAGATATAAACCCTACAGTTTGACTGGAATCACTTAGCCACCATGATGTCCTGCAACCAACTGGACTGTTTCAGGGAGAGTGAATCCCCCACTTCCCTGTCTTCCATTTGCCTCCTTCTCTTCCTCATCCAGAATGCCCTCCTCATTGTTCCCTGAGGTAGCTCAGAATTCAGGCTTCCAGGAGGTATCCACACTGCATTTGTGGTAGGGTCACTACCAAGAATCATATGCAGCTCATTGTAGAAGCAGCACGTCTGTGGTACAGAGCCATAATGATTGTTCACCTTCCTTGTCTTCTGGTATGCCTGTTGAAGTTCTTTGAATTACATAGAGCACTGCTGTAAGTCCCTCGTGTAGTTCTTGTCCATCATATCCTATATGATAATTTCTTTGTGTCTACATTTGTTTGGCTGGATCGAGACTGTGCCTGCAGAAACTCTCCTCCCTAGAGACTGATAAGATCCACCACCTCCTGTGTATTCCAGGCAGGAACACAGTAGGAGCATTGACTCACCATGATCAGCTATTTTGGTGAGCTCTCCATGCTCATCAAACAGGAAATGGGAATTCAAAATTTTCCAGTAGACATTAACAGGGGAGGGGCTGTTTCCTACGTACCTGGCTGTTACGCAGAAATCAAAACAATATCCAAAGCAATCACAGTGGAGCATTGTCGGACACATCCTGAAGACCAATTCAGTCAACTTACACAACAGTGCATTTATGCTAACTGTCTGTCAACCCATCAACATTGATTTAAATGTTAGACCTCTTGCAGACGTGGAGCAATTAAGTTAATGTTATAGGTGAGTTAGGTCAGTGAAGTACTTAGTAGTGTAGATGCATACGTTTGTAATGTAAACCAAGCCTCACTATACATTACATCTAATATATCTAAGTAAAATGCATCCAATACAACAATCTCTGCAATAAAACACTGTGGCTGATTAGTAAGGCACAGTCAAACCCAATAATTTGATTGGAAATGAATACCCTATCCAACGGAAAATTTAGGGGAAAAGGAAGACATAGTATCACATCAAGTTTGAATTTAGTTAGTAGTATGGGATTAATGCCTCTAGAGCCCTTTAATGATCACAGGTGCAGAACTTCTGTCCTACATCTCATGCTGAAGACAGAGCCATAAGCAGTAAAGTTAGCTCAATAATGCCTCAAAGGGAAAATGTCACCTATTGAATCAACAACACTACATACATTTTTTGTAGAGATTACCCATTCAAATACTCACCTGCCCTGACCCTGCTTCACTCATAAGATTTTTTTTCTTTTTTTAAAATGAGATCACAGTTGAAGAGACATGACTGCAGGCAACTCTTGAAAATTACCTACTCCCTTAGTCAGCTTTCACAGCTGGGACTGAATCGAGACTCTCTTCTAAATGGCATGTTTCTCTGACTTGCTTAAAAATTGGTTAAACCTGCCCACACTAACACTCTCTTAAAGAGCCAGCTTATGGAAGCTATATGCGAGATTTTTTTAGAAGAAAAAAATATTGCTGAAAACGGTTCTCTGTTTGTATCATAACCTATAGAGTTTACCTGAGAATCATAGAAGTAGTCTATAAGGGAAAATATATACAATATTTTTTCTTTACAAAATTTCTATACTTTGCTACAAGAAGTCAGTTGAACACTCTATAATATGGTACAGTAGATTTTTTTTCCTCTTAGAACAGACTTAAAACAATAAAAGGCATATATATTGTTTTAAAGATTCTCTGCCCCCAACTGCCAGCTCCTTTGTACCAAATGTAGGATTTAAACATTTTCATAATTGCACCTTACAAGTGGTTTACAACTTTACAATACATGTTAAACACACATGGTGACATTTAAGATATACACACTTTTCCAAAAACGATGTTTTATTTTATAACCACAATAAAAAGAAAACACTCTAATGGACAGGTTATTTTAAAGAGAAAATAAACACACTTATTCTAAAAGATTTACTCTAAGTTAATTAACCCCAACATACTGTAAACAAAAGCCAGCAATAATGTCTTTTATGAAGTTTTAATTTTTGCATTGACCAGTAGGTCAATTTAAACCTTGACGGTTTAGGAGATCAAATTAAATGAATATAAACATTTTGCTTAATGACATCAGCAGTCAACAGGGAACATCTGTGTTTTACTTCAAAAATGATCAGAGAATATTCTTTTGTTTACACTACAGATAATCATGAGGTTTATATTTCTGCATTCAATTTAAGGAGCGGGGGGGGGTCATAGTACCTCCACGGAGGGCCCAAGGAAGCAATATGTTACATACACAGGATTTCTTCTTCTTTTTTTGTTTTGTTTTGTGTTGTAACCATGGTAAAACAATAGAAATGAACTTTCCCTGAACCTTTCTCCTTTAATGGCCTGGGTCCATGTTGACCCAGCACTGAAAGCTGGAACCTGATACTATCAAACTGACTGCTGCTAAAGCAATCAGATTCAACACAAAACTATACACACTCCATTATAATAGTAATTTCAGCATCCCACAGAGTCAGTGCAAATGCAAGCTTTTAAAGTATTATATTCTATTGTTTAAAAGTGAGATTAATTCAATAGCCTTGAATGCACCCAAACACTGAACTAAATGGCAAGCTCTACAATTATATTATTGTTCTTTTATAATTATAATACTGTACCAAATGTATTTGCAGATAAGGTCCTCTCTCCCTCCCATCCTGCTGCCCTCAGAAAAACATACAAAAAGCTACTGGATGAATTATTTGTAAACAGATAATTTAAGTCATTATAGTTTCTTATGACCTTGTATTTGAACATGGCACGTAATTAACTTATCAAGACCTAAACTGTTGAAAGAAGAAAAGTATGAAAAAAGTGTTTTAAAACATAGAATAACAGAAGAAACTTTTTCATGTTCCTCTACAGACAATTAAGGTATGAAAGCGTAATTGAGTCAATCCACTAATTAAGATATTTGTTATTTCTGTAATAATAGCATGATAAATAATGTATTACACAGATCACAGCAGCACCATTTCCTGCCACTGTTGTTTAAAGTTGCCTGTGTTTCATATTTAAATACTTATTTTCAGGGATTTAATAGGTTTTTTTTTTTTCAAGGCTCAGACATCTCACTTTAAAGTAAGTGAAATACATTTTTAAACATATACAGTGGACAATTTTTAGATAATTATTTTCATAAAATTGGTATTATTTGTATGATCCAAAGCACTATTAAAAGAAAGTTCATTGGAGTTTTGGAGGTAGAAACAGATCATTATTAATAATATTTATTACTGGAATTGAAGTAGTAGTAAAAATCCTAGTCACAGATTAGGACCCTATTATGTTACACATTATACACACAAAACAAAAAGACTTTTCCCACCCTGAAAAAGATCTAAAATTGCTGTGTGCCTTTAATCTCTAAATGTATATTTTGTTAAAATGATTTTACTATGTGAAGGGACTGTGCCTTATTTTCAGTGAATCTATCATAAGATGACTTCTATTTGGTAAGTATAATGGGTGGCACTCCAATATAAATGTTAAATATCGCATGCATGTATATACAGTATGTAGAGTTAACATTAACATCATATCTCATTTACCAGACTTGGCTACCTGTTCTTAACCTGAGATACTTCACTGCCTCCTTCCACATTCATTTTCTCCTTTAAGTATTTTACCGCTTCATCTCAAGTCAGGCTCTTGAACATCCTATGTATTCTTCTAAAACAGTGTTTCTCAACCTCTCATGGGTTGTGACATGCTTGGCGCCGTATCATGACCCTACAGGACACACCAACCCACCACCCCAGGGTCAAAATCCAGCCATCTCCCCAGCTCTCAACGACACATTTACTAATATGTGGTGACATAGTAATGTGCCCCAACACAGTTGTTGAGAACCACTGTTCTAAAATATCTCTTCTGACTTCTACCATGATCATCTCCTTATCTGTACTCAATTAAATTGCCATGCCCTTCATCTCTTTCTGCTAACCACTTCTTTCCAGAATTTTCTATGCTACTATGCAGTGAAGTATAGGACATCTTACATTGCAGCCCATAATATGTGACAGTTGACACAGTTCCACAAGCTGGAAGCAGCAAGCAAGGAGATGAGAGAGAGAGATGAAGGGCTTGTAACAGTATGAGTTGCACAAAACTGACTAGAATCTGTTCAGTTCTCTTTTTAATATCGCCAATATTAAGAACAGCAGTAAAAGTGACAAGAGTCCTTAAACGTCACAAGGTAGATATTGCTGCTTTGGAAAAATGGCCTCTTCCAATCCCCTTTACAGTCAAAGGAAAGATTCCCCACTAACTTCACAATCAACAGCAAAATCTCGAAAGAATTTGGTTAATTTCTCTGCCACTTTCTGGAAAAGCTGTGAGTTAAAGATGTGTTAAGTAGCTTGACGGAGGTGTTTGATCAGGAAAAAGAAAAAGAAAGTAGGGGTCAAAGAAAGAGGTTCCCTATTGTTTATCAGGCAAAGGGAGAAAAAAGGAACAAAGAGATCCCTCTTGCAGAGGAGGCAAGAAGCAGGTGAGAGTATGATGAGGAGCCCAGAGAAGAGAAAAATGTTCATGGTGGTTAAAATGCCTGATCCTTCCCAACTGATAACAACTGCAGGACGAAGTATCAGACATCTACAGTCCAAGCCTGCTATAAAAGTTAGCCCCCATTACATTGCAGTCAAACACTCTGCAATCTGAAGCACTGCCTTGTAGAATTCTAGCATCACCTCCCGCACCCCAGCACTGACAGAGCTGGTTAGTGAGCTGCTGGGTTTCTCATTCATGTGCTATCCTAGAAACATGCTGACAGACATGGGAGATGGTAGAAGGCTTCACTTTTGTGGTGTCAATTGGAACAAAGACATTGATGCACCTTAACATTGTTGGGTTCCCAATTCAGAAGCCACTTGCTTGTATATATTGACAAATCTAGAACAAAGCATGCCTCAAATTTAACTTTTCATTTCCTTACAAATGTTTATATTGAAGAATAAATATTTGATTTTACTTTTGCTTCTACTGCTTTTCATTAGCTTTAGTGAAACAAATAGACAAGTCATTTAATAACTGCAATTTTTTTTTTACTATTCTCTTACATTATCTATACTACTAATATAGTATATTTATAACTGAGAAAATGTTGGAGAATGGTAAATATGAAAATATGGGTTAGGTTTGGTCTAATTCCACTTACCACAGTAAATAGTTTATAGAGCCAAGCAAAATGGATTATCCTAAATACACCAAAACATGCTACACAATCAAATCCACTTGTGAAGAGCAAGTTGTTTCTTCAGAAGAAATAACGTTTGTATACCTATAGGCATATGTGTATCTATTAGTACAAAAACCAAGGAAGTATTAATTAAAACACTGAGAATTTTAACTTATTATAGAGTATTTTTAGTTTTTAAAAATTTACCTAACTATAATGTCAAATAATCTAAAATATTAAGTCATCATTGCCCTTTTAAATCCTTTCAACTAGAATTCCCTAATTGTTCCTTCACTTTATCTCACTGTACCAGTAAGTAAATAAATTAACAAAATAGCTTTTATTGCACAGAATAACCTTTTAACTGAAGGATTATCTCTGGTTTATTTTTCATTTCTTTCACTGCAGATAGCAGTTCATGCCTCATTGATTAGTTTGCCGAGGTGGTGACCAGAAATGAAAACAAGGTTTCTCAGATATTGCCAGGACTTGTAAATATCAAAAACTTGCACCAACGCTAATACGTGTTATGCTTCCAGAATTCAGTTTCTAAGATACTGAGAGTCAGTGGTCAGAAGCTCATTTATTCCAGCCAATCTGTGCCAGGATGCAATTCCAATAAACCATTCCAAGGTGCAATCTGTTTGCTTCTTATTTTCACCTACACCATAAAGCTTTTCCATGATCATTTGCTGGTTTGGGGTTTGTTTTTGTTTTACATCTGCCAATACACTGAAGATATAAAGTAAATTATAACAGAGTCGATTCCATCAAGATAAATTTCCACACCAAATTGATTTCTTTAATTTTAATTCCCCGCTGAAAATTCTGTGCAGGCTAAAATATTGCTGTAAAAAGCGTATAAGACAAAAACACTTCCTACTTTTAAAAATTAAAGTGAATGCCTAGCCCTTCAAAAGGAACCAGACCAACAATCTTGAAGTCCACTATCCTCTGAAGTGCTCCCACTCTCACCCCCACCCCCATATGCAGCCAGCATCTCTCATTTCTAAGATCCAAAAGGGAAGTCGTGTTAATCTAGTTCTGCAAAACAAACAAGGAATGGTCTTTATAAGTGTTGCCAGACTCCTTGTTACTTTCTAAGAAAGGTCACGTCTTCCAGGGAGGGATGGTAAAGCAGTGTCCATGCTAACTAAGACTTAAACCAATTTGTTAAGTCCACATTTAAAACCAGTTGTGATAATGCACACCAGTCCATCAAGAACTGCACTTTGGCTACTGAGTTCACACTGGACACCACACAGCTACCATATGGCATCAGCTTTCACCCATTACCAGTCAAGACAACGTTCAAAGCAGTGACTTGCTTGTTGTAAATACAAATTATTTTTACATAGTATCACTTCTAAGTTAATGACAAACGCAGATAAAAACTGAAGTTCTGTGCTTTTCAGACACTAACACTACTGCTGAGAACTGCATATATATTGAAATATTATAAGGATTTTAGTCTAGCTATTGCCCTGATCCTCCTCCAATTGAAACCAAATTTAATTTTTACTACTGTTTTCAACAGACACATGGATTGTCCTTTATGTAAATTATACATTATATTTCTTAAATACACAAGCTTCCACTGACATGACAACTGTTATAGTCTGTCATATCAATGATCCATAGTTGTAGGTGTACCGCATACACCTTCACCAAGTTATTTTTCCTCTTTGAATTAAAACAAGATGACAGGAAAAATTAGCACACAGTAGGCTTCACTGATAATCTGTACTGTCAGGGATTTATCTTATTCCCACAAAAACAAGACAATGCAGAGTTAATGTTTCCACTCCATTGTTAACTCACATGGTTGTGACCACCTTTTTTTTTCTTTTTTTAAATTCTTAAGTGCAGAAAGTAGATGGAGCTCTGCAGTGCATGAGCCTACAGTCTAATTCCAACAAAAGCTATGCAGAGAACATACCAGGCACAAGAATGTGTCAGTACAGTAAGTAACATAATTCATTCATCTTCAATCCTGGCACAATACGACAAGTTAAGAATAGCAGTAAAGCAGTTGTTTTGAATAGCTTTGATTAAGTGGATTTGGGTCAGACCTCTACCATTTGTTTTGTTTTAACACTAATTAGGTGAAATCTGATAACTTGTTTTAATTATACAGCATAGACCAGTATTAATATTAAAATTCTCCTTGAAGACATGATGACATTACCTGATTCAAGAAGAATTTAAGTATGTGCTTAAACCCCTCTGTCTTCAGAACAGCATTTGGGTATGTGCTTAAGTCTCATTGCCTTCAAAATAATTGCTCCAAGCACCAGCAATGGTCTTTGGAGCCACTTTCATTGCATGGAAAACAGTGAATTGGGAGGGAGAAATGAGCCAGGAGAACTTTCACAAAACTCAAAAGTTCCAGGAAGTGAAAAACTTGGTGAACCTCTGCCTTACAAACTCTCATTTGCTCAGATCAGGTGATTGGTTTCATTCCAGGAATTTCTTGTCAGTAAAAAAAGGAAAAAAAAAAAGTTTTTATACTTCCATTCATTTGGAGAAAAGGAAAAAGTCAGTTTAGCCTGTTGACAATGTGTGTATAAATAATTGCTTAGAATCATTCAACCAAGTTCTCTTCAGCTCATTTTTAATTTACATCTGGATAACCAAAGATCCCATGAGATTTCTCTTAATAAGGACTTGGTGTTAAACCAGTGTCCTGAGCAAATACCATTCTTCTCCTGCCACTCTGTAAGATACTAATATTAAAACACAATAAATGAAAAAAGTAGACAGATTCTAGTGGCTCAGGTTATTTGTCAGGTATTGCAGCATAAACAGTAAGTATATCATTCACAGTAACTGCATAGTCAATATCTAACTCATTATTCCAAAGAAATTGTAGCTAATCCATATTGCTATTTTACAAGAAATTTGGGGGGCTTAGATTTGCATTTTAATTAAAGAGGAAACAAAGTTGGAGAAGGAACATGGACAAACAGCTATTCCAGAAGTACTGAATCATCTATGCTTTTAGGTTCGTCGATCACCCCTCTACTATGGTTTCTGAGCACCTAAGTTACTAAACTTAACCACATATGAAACAATATTTATTTAAGTAAAATCATTTAAATATTTCCGTACACATTAAATATAAAAAAAAAATCCACTTAAACCACTTAAGAATGGATATTCTACATACTTTGATTGGCCAAGCATATAATTATTATTTATCATTTTCATTAGCAAGGAATAGAGGCCCTAGTCATGGACCGAGACCCTACAGTGCTAAATATTGTACAAGCACTGAACAAAAAGACAAACCATGCCCTAAGGAACTTACAACATAAGCATAAGACAAAAGACAGGTGGATTCAGATAGACCAAAGAGGGAGTACAAAAAAACAATGAGAAATATTGAATAAATTATGTCTAATTCAAGTTTGCAAGCACATTGTTAGCATAGCTAAGCCCAGGTCAGAAATCATAGGCACCTGGTTAAATCCTTTCATCTTGAGTCAATTGTTTTCCCCCATTAGTTGAATACATGCACTGACTATTTCTGACGCAAACCAAATCAACACATATCAAGATATTGAAATAAATTATGTTTATTCCACAAGGGCAACAATAGGCTGTTAATAAGATGTGGTTACACCATCAAGTCAATACAACCTCTAGATTCTACAATATTGTAAAAAATCTAAATTTCCATTTATCTTACTAAAGTATTAGAATACATTAATAATACATTGAGTGTACACACAGCACACAGATAAGTGAAGAAAAGCTTTCATTTATATATTATTTTGAGAAGTGATCATTTTCACAGAATCATCTCTAAAACTGAACAGCAGGGGATGTCGATGGGGACATATCTCTAAAAAAACAATTTGTACAAACCCTGTGAATTGATAAAGGAAAAAATAATGTCTTTAATGTTTTCATTTTTTTAAGCTGATGCTTTAACCTGCCTCACAATCCATTAAAACAAGTATATTTAAATTCACTGAAAAATATATTAATTTTGCATATCTCAGCACACTACATTTTTAAGTTTTATATGTTATAGACTAGATACTCTATTTCAATGAAATATGAGCACTTTCACTGTTAAGTTGTCCTTGATCTAAAGATTATGCTCCTGCTAAAGGTACATTATACAAATGTCTATATTCAGTCATCTTTTGTCAATGCTTTACTATCCATTTAAAAGATCAAGATCAACATAAAGGTAATAAAATGATACATAATAGCAGACAGTTATGTTCTCTGTACTTTACTTATCAGTTCTAACTAAGATGTCTTTATCAAAAGGTTCATTTTCATGCAATAGTGAGTTTATATCAATCAGTTATCCTTTACACCTGTCAGAACGTTCCTACACCCAGATAAATGTGACTGTTATCAGATACTGGTAGAAGGATAATGTAAAACTGTTTCATGAAAACTATTCTTTATTACTGTTCCACAGCTGTTTCCTGTTATAAATATCCTACATTGTAACAAACAATACTAATTAGATTACGTAAATAAAGAAACCAAAGAGGAAAAGTCACCTCAAGATAACTGGACCTTTAAAAAAAAAAAAAACCTATCATTTCTCTGCCAGCACTTTGTAACATACATAGAAGTGGCAAAGCATGAGGTGTACTCCTTACAGGTTTTCAGACTGAACCATATCATGCCAACAACTTTAAAGCAGAGCTCTCATTAAAAAGTGGGAAATTCTGTTTCTATAGAATGATATAATTTTCTTATTTGCTCAGAACCACAATGTCTTTTTAATATTTCCCTCAGACAATAAGGGTTATTCTGGATAATATTAGAGTTCCACTGAAGTGAGCATCCAAGAGATTAACACTGATGGAGCTAAATGAAACAAGAGTCAAGATCCAACAAGACAATCATAATTATCACTATGGAGATTTAAAAAAAAAAAAAAAAAACATAACAAATCTTTAGCCAACTGAGGCCTATGAACTGCAGGGCCAAAAAATTAAATACTGCTTTTTGTTCATTATGTTACCAGAGGTGGGTTCTCCCCCCAGCCCCAAATTCTGTACTTTCACGGTCTTCTCATAGACTGAGAATGTGGGATAAGCAGGTATAAAACATGTCTAGGCGCATTCCACCTTGTGGATCCACAGTACTGAGTGATACTTCCTGTCACTATGTATTCTCTCTACTGTGTATAAAGAAAGCATGCACATAACTCACATCAAATTCGTAATTCATCATTAAAATGCCATGCACTCAAAGAAGCTGTTGACCCAATACTTTGTCTATAGGATTCTAGAAAAAATACATAAGGTATGTACTACTATGTTTTAATTTTGTGTTCGTTTCAAATGCCATGGATATAGATTTTTTTTAAAAATTTTTGCTCAATTATTGTTTCATAGGCTTTGAAACAATGACTACAAAGAGACTGAAACAGTGTTTCATGTCACTGCAGCTTGTTCTGTATCTGTTAACTTTCTGTTTCATATTGTTTTGTAACACTATTTCTCAGGGATCATAGTAGGTAGCCCCAGAGTACCTAAAGCAGTAGCACTCTGACTGGCAGACACAAAGCAGCATCAAATCTCTGCTACATCAAGAAGTCAGTCCAATCTACACTGAAATTTCAGGTCTTCCGTTCAAAGTAAAGACCAAAATAAAAGTTACCTTTCCTCTTCTAGGGATGTCCACAATGCAGAATGGAACCTCTAAGAAGACGGCTCTCTGTGTAATGGCAGCTATGTGTTTTGATTTTTATTTTTTGTTTACCTAAAAAAAAAAAAAAAAATCTTTCCTGCCCTCCTAAAATGTCATTGAACTAATAGAGAGTTCAAGACAAATTGAGACTCACAGTTATCTAAATTTGGCACCAGTAAAAAAGGAGACCCCTTTTTAACAAAAGTGTTTTGCTTGAAAGACCCAAGACCTCCTTCTTTATCAGACCAAATTGGCACATCCCAGAGATATTTCTAACAAATACCTTCTAACAAATACCAGCCCTTTTTGAAGTCAGCCAACTCTTGCATACAGTAGACAAGTTAAGAACTGTACAAACACCAAATTACATTTATTACTATATTTTGATTACATCTATGACTCAGCAAACACCTAACTAATACTTGCATTTATGCTCCATTCTAACCAGCTTTCTTTATTACACACTTGCACATCCACAATCTACTCAATTCCCTCCCTACGATGTACAACTACTCAGGGGTTAAAGTAAGCTAGAGCGCAGCAGAACGCAGTTGCGGGGCCCACTATTTTTAGGGGCCAGCATTCCGGGGCCCCTAAAAATAGAAAATGGAGCTGGAACGCTGTGTTCGGGGTCCACCATTGAAAAACCGCAGGCCCCGGAACGCAGCATTCTGGCACCACATTCTATTTTTAGGGGCCCAAATGCTGCCCCTAAAAATAGTGGGCCCCGGAACAACGTTCCCCTGCTTTCCGGAAGGCAGGGGAGGGGGCGGGGCCAGGGGTGTTCCTGGGCAGGGCTCAAGCCCAGCCCCAACCTGCAGTCTGCAGCAGCACCATGTTACAGCCCAGACCCGGGGCCTACAGCTCCCACCTCCCCAGCCATGCTGTTGCCACCAGTAAGTGTGGAAGCAGCCTGGCTCATCGTAGGCGGGGTATTGGGGCAGGGGGTGGAGTGCTGACAAGTGTGGGAGGGCAGGAGCTGGGGTCTGGGAGGCCCTCCTGCGTGGGAGAGGTGCAGGACTGTTCCAGGGCCCTCCAAATTATACTTTAACCCCTGCAACTACTGAATATGGAAGGGGTCTTGACCCCCAGATTCCCATCAATACAGGATAAACCATTACCAACATGGAAAATTTAAGATGCATAGGAGAATTCTGAGATGAGTCAATCCATTTATTTAAAAAAGATTGCCAGTCTTGAGTCTTAAAATTGTTAATTATCATAACACCTAATTGTGTAGAAATTTAACAATGTCTGCAGAAGTCATGTTATACATCCACTAACTAACAGAACAGTAGTTCAGGAGTGCAGAAAAAACAAAAGTAAAAACAGCAACATTATGGGCAGGGAAACTGATTTACTGAACCTTCCTTCTTCCCCACAAACTCATTCCTGCAAACACAATTATTGCTTTACTCAAACACTGTATTATTAAAACAAACAAGGAATCTAGTGGCACTTTTAAAGACTAGGAAATTTATTTATTGCATAATGCGATAAATAAATGTTAGTCTTTAAAAGTGCCACCAGACACTTTGATTGTTTTGCTGAACTAGACCTACATGGTTACTTTTTGAAACTTGTATTATTAAATTCCAGAGGAGTAGCCATGTTAATCTGTATACAGCAAAAACAATGACAGTCCTGTGGCATTTATTCGTCTTTGAAGCGCCACAGGACTCTCACTGTTTTTGCTCTATTTTTAAAGTTATTCTTCTAGTAGAATTGGATGCAAGATTACAGTGTTCTTTACGGGAAGCTTAATCTTGGGAAACTATTAAAGTCAAGGATCTGAATAAAACCCAAAAAAGGCATGAATGTTATTTCATGTCACCCAGGGGCGTCGCTGCCCCCCGGAGGGACCCACGGCGTGGCCTGCAGGCCCAGCCCCTGGCCCGCAGGCCACACCCCCTGGTAGCAAGCCATGCCCCCCAGCCGGGGACAGGGCCGGAAGCCACCGCAGGCAGCTGGGTCCCACATCCCCGGCTGGGCACGGGGACGGAGCGGCGGCCACTGCTGTTGGTGGCTGAGCCCCAGATCCCTGGCTGGGGCCAGGGCTGCCGCGGCCGTGGGTGGCTAGGCCCCAGATCCCCCACCGGGGACAGGGCTGCCACGGCCATGGGCGGCTGGACCCCGGATCTCCGGCCCGATCAGGCCAGAGACCAGGGGGGAGGGGTTGCCAGACCCTGGGTACTGGCACTGGGATTCAGGGCACATGCCCTGGGTGCCCAGCACCAGTGACACGCCTGATGTCACCTACACCAAACCACACTGTATTCAACCGACATGGTATTGCATATTGTCACATTTTAATTTCACTCAATGTGTGCATGCAGCTTCCACAGATGGTACGAGAAGTGGTTCAGCACATTTAACTGAATGGAGATTAGTCCCTATGGAATCAAATCCTGGATCCTCTGAAGTGAATGGTAAAACTTTCATTGACTTAAATAGCACCAGAATTTCATCCTATGAGTATTGTGATATAATAGAGTAGGATTAAACACAGAATCTCAGCTTAACTTTGACAGTAAGATCTTTGATAAAGGAATCATATGTATCTTTTATTTAAATCCTCATGCAAATGTACAGTTCCTAGTAAATAACAATTGCTAGTATCTAAGAGACTTTTTAATACAAGGAAATATTAATGGATAATATTAGAAGACTAACTGTGATTCTGATCTCTCTACCTGCTTTCCAGAAAACAAGCCATGTCATTAGGCCAAACTTTGCTGCCTCAAATGAACTTGACCTTTAGAGGAGGCATACAGACTTGCAGGATTATTTGTTCAGTAGGAGTGGCAGATTCCGGCCCACTGTAACTATATATTAAAGCATATACCAGTGGCCTATTGTAGTCATTTACATACACCATGCCAGATTCTTCTGGTAACTGGAGTCATGCATTTGGAATGAAGGGATGGCACGACCCAAAATACTTAATTAAAATGCTTGTCACTACAACGACTTTATCCTACACTCATAGCTCTTCAGATTTTACAAGAGCTTTGTATAAGATTTGGATTAAGAATCTTCTTTAGGAGACCATCATTGCTGGCAATTATTCAGATGTATCTGATGCCACACATGAAAAATGCAACTCATCATTGTTTTTTATAACTATTATAAAAACATCTCCATTGTCAATTTTGATCAAATTATTAGGTGGCTCATGACACTTTCCCATAGCCTGCATCACTCACAACAACATTTAAAAATTTGCTCTGTTCTGTGCATATTCTGTAATTGGTATGGTTACATACAAACAAAATTCCATGTTTGCAGTTAGCTAAACATAATCAAACGGTAAATCAACAAGTTTATATTGTTTAGTTCTTCAGAGATGAACAAACTGAGATTTGGAACAACATTAACCAATCTGGTCACATATTCAAACTGTGTGTAACAATGTGTATCGTTGCTTCATGGTTTGACGAGCATTACTACTTTCTTTCCTTCAAATTAAAAACTGATTGTGTACAGAAATCTTGAAGTACATCTCAACTGAAGTTAATCTTTGCTTGTTAAATTATTAGCATCTGTGCAAAGCTGTACTGCTGAGATGAAATTGGCAGTCATTTCCAGCTCCAAATTGTTCTTAAAATATTTTCATTCCACTTCTCCATCTCTATTTCACTGAAAATACCTACATTCAAAAATGGTTCAAAACCAAACCCAGAAGAGTTATGCAAGACACAAAAGTTGTACCATCAAGTTAAAATGACCAGAAATTGGTCATGTATATGGCAGTTCATTGAGAAAGGGAAATGAAGATAGTACAATAAGGGGGGAATCCAGCTCCTAGCTTTTCAGAGGTAATGGTGCAGGATCAGAACCTAGTTGCCGAGGTCCCCCTAAAACTTTTGGGGTTCTTATGCATGAAGAAGCTGGCTTTAGGTGTAGAAATCATGAAAATACTCTGCATTTCCGTGTCACACACAGATAAGCACCCTGAGAGTCCCCTGAATAGCAACACTTAGGACAAGGGTCTGTAACCTGTGGCTCTAAAGCCACATGCCGCTCTTTGGTTGGCCCCTTGTTGTTGCAGGCTCTGTGTCCCCTCCTGCCACTGGGGAGCCTATGAGTGGCTCATGTCAGGCTCCAGGCTCCCACCACCACCAGGGGATCCTTCAGGGGGCCCACTCCTGGTTCTGGACTTCCTCCCCACCCCAGGGACAATGTGGCAGGTGCCCTGGCCCAGCTCCCAGCTTTCCCCACCAGGAGGCTACACCCACTGCAGCTCTCAAAACGCTTGGTTATTAAAGGAATTTTTTTAATGGCTCTTCTTATCTTTTGGGTTGCTGACCCTGACCTAGGACCAAGTGGGGATTAGACATAGGTGCATGAAGGAGGGGGGCACTGCGGAATGCTGTTACAGCACAGATCATCCAGTCACCAACCCCCATTTCACCTGCCCCTTACTCCCTTCCAAACCTCAGCCACAGGGGCTGTAGTAGATTCTGCAGAAGGGCTCTGCCTTTGTCAAATTAAGAGCATGTTTGCCTAATATCCTGCACACTACACCCAGCTACTTGGTGGTGACTGAAACCCAAATGCATGAATGCTGAAAGATCATCAAAATTTCTAGAACTATTTAATTTTTCACTGTTACCATCATCTGTTCCCATAATCAAAGGATACTGGGTCCCACTTTGCTCAAAGTTCACCTCTGTGCAGAGAGGGAGTACACTTAACTCTCACTTCAGATGTGAGGGCTTTCAACTAGTTTTCCTTTATTAGGACTGGTAACCACACAATTGAGGGCAGACTTGGGACCAGAGCATGTGCATGCAGAGTCATATATATTTTCCTAGAATGGGCCACATTCTGCTCATTTACATCCTTGTAAATTCAGAACAACTCACTTTCCTGCCCCATTCCCTCTCTTTCAAGTGTAAAAGAAACAGGAATTTATTTATTTATCATAAGAGTCAATGGGAAAACCCAATATGATTTGTAATATATGTATTTATTTAAAAACCAGACTAACTGTTCAATAGTCCTTATGTAAATATGTCAAACATCCCTACATTCTGTGCCCCTTCACAATACTCATACAGGACGAACGTCAACAGTTGAGTAGCAGAAACCCCTTATTTGCCAGACTGTTCTATTGACAAGTCATTGTTCCTTACTCATTGTAGGTGCCTGCAAATGACAACAATACAGGCGCTTCACTGGAGCCCGTCTTAAGGGGTGCTCCAGCACCCAAGCCCCAGGTCTGCCGCTGGGCCAGCCGTGGTGGTGGCTGCAGCGGTGGCATGCAAACCCCGAGGCTCCGGGGCGCCGAGTCCCTGGTCTTTTCCAGCAGCACTCCTGCAACAATCTAAGGTTATGTCATTTAACTCATAATAGAAATTCTCTGCTTCTCGTGTAACTACCCCTTCTATTCTATAATGAGAAAATCACTAGCTACAGGACAGTCTCCAGGCAAATAGTTAATTGGTACCCTGTTGCCACTCATCCCTGAGTCACTGCCACTTACAAAATTCAACAGTTTGAAAAAGTCATTTAAGTTACAAACAAATAAAACCAATTTCTGATTTTTTTCCAAATAGGTCCTCAAACATTTGACATTACTATGTTAAACAAATACTACTGTAAAGAGCTATGTTCATAGAAAATTAAGTTTTTCTCTCATCTAAATCAATTCATCAGCTTAATAATTAGCACACACAGGATCAATCCAGGAAGCCCTACAGAAGGCCTCTGATGAGTAGGATGGGACTCATACAAAGCTACAGTTAACAGAGCAGCATTTGGAATGTGTAAAGGAGAAACTCAGTTTTAAAATTAAGAAGAAAATTTCTAAATCCTATTTTCTTGAGAAGATATCCCTGAAAATGCAAAGCAAGCCAGCTATAAATTTCAGTGGCGTAACCATGTTAGTCTATATATAGCAAAACCAATAGAAGTCCTATGGCACCTTAAAGACTAACAAATTTCTTCAGGCATAAGCTTTTGTAGGCTGCAACCCACTTGCATTTGAGGATGTTAATCTTTAAGGTGCCACAGGACTTTGATTGCTCAAGCCAGTTATAAACATTGAAAAAAAAATACTGCAGCTGGGTTTTACTTCAACTCCAGAAAGGTGGAAACTAAAAGATACAGTCCTCCTAACATACATACAAAGCTTCAAGTAAAATGTGTCCCCAGAGACTGATTTCACTAACCGTTCCCTCAATCCATTAGGCAAGCCCTGTACATTGCAATTTGCTAATTATGGACAAAAGGTATGTGCAGGACAGGAAAGGGAAAAAAAATTGTTTTGCATAGCATCAAAAAAACTGTAAGGCTAGGTCTGCTTAAAAGCTCAGTTTTCTCCGAATGTACTCATGATTACAATAGGTTTTTCCCTACATACGCCTCTAGGACTACATGACGGATGTTCACGTAGACCTTACAAACCATCATCATCTCCTCCTATTAGCACATGAGGAGAGAAAAAAGGACAAAGCTGCTGGTGATGATGAATTGAGTGGAAATCCATTGCAGTCTGCTTCTCTCAGTGTCGCCTGCCTCATACTAGCGGGTGGTCTGAAGAACTGGTACAGGAAGGAGCTTGGATCCTTGTTCCTCTGCTCCCCTAGTCAGCGGAAATCCATTCCTCCATAGCACATTCCACTATACATCAAATTAAAAAGATCCAAAAATCAAGGGAGATCTGCTCATCTCAAGAGCTGAAAAGGACTTATTCTTCAACTTATCACTCCAGCAAAGGGGACCCACTCCCTGTCTGACCAACCACTTCACACTGAGAGACTACAGGATGATTTAACTGCTTCCACATCTGCAAGACAATACATATGCTGCTACTGCTACTAGGACAGAAGTCACCAAAAGGAGCATCAATGAGGTACTGGAAAGAAATCAAGGTAGTTAAGAGCAGGAAGTTGTGTTATAGAAGAGCTGGCATATTGGGAAAGAGGGTGTGGAACTGATGCATTGTTCTAGGCAAAGTGTTAAGATGATGGTTATTTTTAGAGTTGGAAAATATTATTCCCAAAAAATATCACACGTATCAAATGAGGTGGAAATATTTTGAGGGAGTAACTTGCTAAAATGTTGGCACTCCATGTTGATTGCCCATAGCCTAGCATTGACTTATAAAATTAGAGCACCAGTCCTTACACTGGCAAAACTCTGACAGAGTCAATAGGAGGTTTGTCTACCTGGACTCTAAAGTTCGATACATGGTGGACAGTAAAACACCTCAATTTAGCAGCAGCAATTAAATGAGGATAAGGGCCTGATGCAACATTCCTGGCTTGAACTTAGTGTTTGATCTTCTTTACACATAACACCAGCATTAATCAGGTTTCTTTCCCTGTTTTCTGCTGAATCAGTTGAAGCCACAGGCATTACACTACTACAAAACAGGTCCAAGTAAAAAAATGTGTCTCTTTGTCTCTAAGGGAATGTCTACACTGCAATTAGACACGCACAGAGGGCTTCTGCCAGCTAACTCAGGCTAGTCAGGCTTGAGGTAAGGGGTTATTTAATTGCAGCATAGATAGTCAGGCTGTGATCTAAACTCTGGGACCCTCCCACTTTGCAGGATCCTAGGCTATGTCTACACTACAGGGCTCCATTAGTGAGGCAACATTGTATTAAGTTGACTTCATAAAGTCAACTTAACCTAGGGGACAATTGAAAGTCAACTTAATAAATTTGACTTTAAATTGATCGCCCAGCTTAAGTTGACTTTATAAAGTTGACTTAAATGGCCTCACTCAACTAAGTTGACTTTATTAAGTTGATTTTAATGGTGACATTGTGTTAAGTTGACTTTATGGGCAGGAATTATTAAGTCGACTCAAGCCCATAATGTAGACATGTCCCTAGCGTCCAGGCTCCAGACCAAGCCTGAAGAGGCACACTGCAATTACACTGCCCAAGCCTCACAAGCCCAAGTCAGATGGCCTAGGCCTGGTTTTTAATTGAAGTGTACACATACTCCAATACAACTGAAAAGCACATATTTTTTACAAGCTACTTTAATCATAGGATTCTGCTTGCTAAATATTATGTATAAAATTCTCTTATTTATCATTTTCTCTCATTATGTATTGTCTAGAGATGCAATTTTCTAAAAGGGGTGGGAAGACCTTATTTTAGTAGAATTACATTTAGCATTTAAAACATTTATGTAGCCAATCAAATCTTAATGAACTCTTCTCAGCTCCTGTGTATTTTTGGAAAAGTTTTAATAATTTTTCCTGTAATTAAAAATAGCATATAATATCAGAAGCCAGCAGCAATTAAAAGTAATCAAATTTGGGGAAGTGTGTAGGAAGTACAAAAAGATC
Source organism: Podocnemis expansa (assembly GCA_007922195.1). Lineage (NCBI taxonomy): Eukaryota > Metazoa > Chordata > Testudines > Podocnemididae > Podocnemis > Podocnemis expansa. The sequence continues at coordinate 35,699,300 of ML681993.1, read as the reverse complement.
TGTAGATATTTTGTTAAATGTTTATTATCAATTAAGTACTATTTGCTGCACATAACAAAACAATGCTTAGAATTAAGAAATAAGAACATTTCTAGTAAATTCTTTGGCTGATTTTTTGCTTTCACAAAACGTACTGCATGTGAAACAAGTCTTTGGAAAAAAAAAAAAAAAAAAACAAGGCCTAAAAAAACCCTACTACTCAGGGTGCCTTTGAGGATATTTAATTAAAATCTAATCCTGCATTCATTAAGGCTCACATAAATTAAGCTGTCATTCATAAGATTTATGGATTCTCATTTGCATATTGCATACAATTCATCAATTACTCAAGTATGAAAGGAGCACATTTCCCTTGGAGCTGCCTGCTACCCTGCCAACATTTGAAATGAGGGAAAGAGCAAGACTGTCAGGCATTCACACAAACTTTCTTCCAAATGTCTGCTCCTTGATTAATCTAATTTTCTAGCTTTCCTTACAAGATACAACAACAGCCCTTCTGCAAATTTCTATTATTTCCCCTGTCTTCATCACAAAATCTTCTTGTCTTTTAATACTACTCCATGTCTGAATGATTATTATTAGTTTGCTAATGATATGGCATTATTATTTTCTTCTTATAAAATGTATAATGGATGCACAGAAACTAATACAAAACAATTAGGATTTGCAGTTTTATTTTTTAACACCACTAATTTCATTAGTAGATCTTTATAACAACCCCTTAAGAGATGGGGGAGGGGGAATATCAAATTATAAATCTATAATAGCCACCACTCCTAACTTTCAGAATATTTCTTTAAGACTGTAATGATAATATTCACCTAATTAAACTAATTGTTAAAACATAACATTAAAATATAACTGAGAAAATACTACAAATATTTAATACAAAAGAATCAGCTTATCTAAAGCCAGTGTTTTCTGTACCTGACTGCACTTTTGAAAGTTCTAAGCCAAGTAGTAATACAGATTAGTTTGTTTTAGTTGCACATAAAGCATGCTGTGTTAATTCAATTGTCTTCTCTAGGGAATTGATCTTAATTTCAGTGGCACAACTAGGAAGTAGCAGTCCTTGCAAGACCAGTCTCTGGATAGTTTCCAACATGCATATGATCAGGTGCTGAATTTAATGCATAATACTCCTTCATGTCTAGGAGTTTCTAAATTAAAATATATGAATATATCAACACTGTCTAAAATTACTGTTGAGCTTCTCTCTCAGAATGTATTGGCTCATTTTATATTGTCAATTAACTGCTAAAAAGAAGTAGCTAGGAAATACAATAAAGTATTAACTTCCCACAAGAACTGTTGTGTTACACAATAAGGAAAACAAATAGTACATTATAAAACAGTTACAACCCAAATCAGAACATTTATGACCTTCTTGTAAGATTTAGTAATTCCTGTTAGTGTAAATTGCTCACAGAGTTAGGACGAGATCCTTCTCCCACTAAAGTTATTAGGAATTTCGCAATTGATTTCAATGTGAACTAAGCAAGGCTTTCACATTTGAAACATGCATAATATAAACCAGAATCTTAGAGCAGATGGTAAGAAAATTAGAAATAAATATTTTAAATATTGGTGAACTAACATTTATTTATTCAAATGTGCTCAGCAGAGAGTCTAGCTTAATAATTATATGCTTCCTCTTGCCATGGAGGGATTGTTGAACATTTGGACTGGATTACTGAAATGACAAACAAATATTTTTCTATTTTTTCTCAAAAGCTGTGGTAGAAAGAGAAGAGATTTCATTCTAAACGTAATTGCTAACATAATCCCATGCAAATAAATTTAACTAACCCTGGAAAAATAAACAGATAACTAACTTTAATCAGAGAAATGAAGTCATCATTATGCTTGGTTTATAAAAACGGATTTCCAAACTGCAGCCTATGGCACTGAGATTTGTTTGTTTGTTTGTTTGTTTTTGAAAGGTGGATGAGGAAATGGAGGAAGAGCTTGTTTGTTTGTTTTTATCTTAAATTAGCTGCTCAAATAAAAAAATTGTTTAAGTCCATCCATGAATTACTATTGCATTTATTGACTGTCTAACTGCTGCGTTCTCCGAGTTTCAAGTTTCTCAGCATGAGCTGTCTGCTTAGCTCCATCCAAGTAATGTGTAATGAGAAAAGAATTTTCCCTGTCTATAATAATATAGCTTATTTCATTCTCTCAACCCAAACCACCTGTTCAATTTTGCTATATAAAGCTCTGTAAAATAACTGAGTACCTCAATATAATTACTTTGAAACAAAAGGCAGTTAAGGATGAAGTTATGGTTACTTTATACTGTGCCCAATAAATGGCATCACCTATGGCACAGCTTCTTGCCTGGAGACAAGCTGGGATTCATGCAATAAAATCCACAACAAATCATAACTGTGCAAATAATGCTTTATTATTTATGTGCATTTCACTCAAAACTGTTTGAAAAGGGATTAATCTCTTAGTATGCAAAAGAGATTAGTGCAAACTAAAATAATAAGTGACTACATAACCTTTTTTAGTTTCTGACTCCCATATTGCTCTGATTATAAACCAGATTTTTAAAGCCCTTTTCCCAATCACCCCTCTGCATCCCCTCCAAAAAATATGTCTCTCTCTGAAGTTTTACATGTCACCTTTTAGTAAGGATAGAACTTCTGTGTGAATTTAGAAAGGATTCTTTTTAAATTTCCTTTTTATTCAGTCTTAAAATGTTCTTAAGTTTGTTGGTGCACTGTGCCCCACCTCAATAGTTTGTCCTAAAATCACCAAATTTGTTACATCGGCCTTGCTGAAGAAAAATATCTCTGAGAAAGGGGGAGAGAGTGTGTGCCTGTAAATTCACATAATGAGCTTGTTATAGGGTATACACATACAGATACACAAGTACAGAGTTGACAAAAGGTTTAAATCAGAAATGTAAAGGGGTGACAACAAAAAGAAGGGAAAGAAGATCCTGTATAATTATAAGGTATAATGGATTAATATGAGGAAGTGCAAGTGTTTTAATCACCCATGAATTAGAAAGCAATAAGGAACGGGAAAAGTGTAGGACAGAGCTACCTGAAAGACTTTATAAATTGTCCACTGTTTAACTGCACTTCTCATTTCAGCCTGTCCCCCACCCATAGCTTGCTTGCTTCTAGCCTCTTCTCCTCCACTCAGCTACATTCACCCAGGAATAATGGGAAAATGTATAGTAGTTTGTTTATTTTACATCAAATGCACACGTCTTTTCTGTATTAAGAGTGGTGTGGGGAAAAAACAAATAATTTCTTCTTGGACTGGCCTCCCTGGTGGGGAAGGGAGAAAGGGAAAGATGGATTCTTCTGTACATGTTGAAATTAAGATTTTGAAAGAAGGTTCTGAGGAAAAATTAGGCACTCAAAGTGCTTGCAGCTTTAAATATGGATAAGTTTCCCCTCCCATCCACTATCTACATATCCACCCAGGTTTAACTTCCTCGCACTCACACTATGTCAAGCAGGTCTGCAGGATACAAGTCTTCTGATGATACCTGCTGAAGCATGGCTTCCCTCCTGGCAATGTTATACACCAGACTGTTTTAAAATAGTGGCTCTCCTTTGAACAGCTAGATAATTCACAAGAAAAAGTCTCTGTTAAAGGAAAAAATTAATGTTCTAAGAGTGTTTCAATGGAGTGTCCCCCTCCCTCTCACATACACAGACACACTTTCTTTACAAAAGTTCTGCATTTTGAAATAATCCAAATCTCAAAATGATTGGAATTTAAAAATTGAGGAATTCAGCTGGTTTCTCACTGTGATTATTCTTCATCCCTTATTTTGACCACAACCAACATACAACAATCCAGTCTTACCCTACCAATTGGTAAAAAAAAATCAGTTCAAAAGTCTAAGGGATCTAGTCTAGATATATGACAATAACAGCATATACTAAGTCATTATTCAGTACACAAACTACATGTTAGTAACTATAATTAAAAACACCAACTTGAGAGGTTTACATATACTTACATAAACCAGCAACACCATATAATTATGTTTCATACAGATTAGTCATTCAAATTATATGAATATTCTTTGACTCCCCCACCATGTTCAACTTACAGAACAAAACAACAATGTAACCTTGGACTAACTTGTTTCAAAGGATCAGTTCTTCAAAGACCACTAAAGTATGATCACTGAATCTGTGGTCTGGGGGGATGTGGGGGGCGGTAGCTTTCAACTAGCTTTGAGGCTCCAAGATACTGGGGCTGACAAGGATTTGTCTAAACTTCCAGCGTAACTGTAGATCATCCTCAGCTCAGGGCTGCTCTAAATTACATCCAGTTGCCTATAGCTACCAGGGGCTTTTCTAATAGCTAGGGTTTGCTACAGGGCTTCTGCTCTTTGACTACAATCATTTTTCCCTGAGGAGGGGGTGATGATACAGAGTCAGTTATGGTGGCTCTACACAATCTAGGCATTTCCCATGTCATAGGAATCGTTGGCAAGGTGGAACTGACAGATTTCCAGCTGCTTTAAAAGCAGGTAAAATGGAAATTAAATTCTGGCATCAATCCCTTAGTACATTTTTTTTAATAATAAGATGAATTCAACATTGTATAATAATTAACAAATTAGGGAGCTAACAGAAGATTGGACAGCAAGTGTAATTTGAGTGGGATGGCAATGGGTAAAGAAAGAAGATATGGCAGTGGGAAAATAGATGATTCCCAAGCTGTTTATTGCCAGACATTCTAATATAGAGTATTTATAAAAGTTTTAGCAGCTAACGTGTGGGATTCTTTCAGATTTTTATGTGGCCTGTACTGAAATACACTTTTGACCTTAATTCTTTTTCTAACAAGCTATTTTTGTTTACGATATCAGAAACTGTACTGACAATTTAAGACCATAAGATTTTAAAAACAAGAGATAATTGGCAGAAATCCTTTAATTAATATCAAATACAAGTCTTTAAAGAAGTACTGCAGCTGTATAACAGTATGTGTTTAACAGAACTCCATACTGTTACCAAGATCCAAAAAGCAATTCATGTCACATTTAATATGCTAACAAGGAATGTTTCTCTACCACTTCACCTTTACCACATTGCATCTTTTTCCCATTGCATATTATTTAAATTCAGCCACAAATTTAGACTTTAGTATTTTTATTTTTATTTACTGTATTATCTCCTCTTTTCTAATTTGCAAAATCAGCAAAGTACCTTAAAATGAAAATAAAACTAATATTGCTAAGTGTCACTTGATTGTGACAACAGACTGCACATTCAAATGCCATGCCTGTATGTATTAAAGGTGATGAGATTTGCACTCATTCTGGAAGTACGTCATGTCATCAACATCATTCAACCTATTGCAAAAAGAGCAAGCAGTAAGCAGCTAGCATAGATAAATATAAAACAGCTTTGACATGAGATACAACCTTCTTACACATTGGTCCAAAAAACAGAACTGCTAATAGCCAGATTTGGGAAAATAATATCCCACTAATAATTCATAGGAAGAATAATAAGCTAGAACAGCAGTTACACTTCCACGTGCCAAAACATAAATGGCATCAATTCGTTTTTATTTGAAATGGCTGGCCATTTTCTACTTCTTAATTTCCCTCCCCACCGTCACATAACCAGACCAAGCTGGGTTTCGAGACAGGGAGGCAGAAAGGATTATTTGGTTGGTTGGGTTTTGAGCTGGAGGTAACAGTGCTAAGATGTGTGTGTCATATGCACAAAAAATCTTTTGTTCTTTGGTGTTACAACACACTACAATGTGCATTTTGAAGGCTTCATTCTATCAGACGTCAGTGTCAAAAATATCCATGCTAAATACTCTCTGAGCAGAGATGTCTATCTCCTGAGAAAACACAGTAAGAAGAGAAGGTAAGAAATACCAGGGGTGCAGAAAAATTCCCAGAGATAATAAACTATATCCCCATAGGCTACAAATCTGATGTACAAACTGCAAGCATGCAAACTGTTTACACCTTTGCATTCCCTATCCGTGAGTTATGGATCACAAGCAGCAAAGTGTTGCAAAATTGTCCCAATCATCTGAATGAACATAGTCATGAAGTGGCTGGACTAAAACAGTCAAGTATTTATTAATTTGAACTTCCTAAAGGGACACAGCACAAAAACATATAGCCCCAAAGGACAAGCAAAATCCTTGTAGGCAATATCCCTGAAAGAGGTCTCAAAAAAGACAAATAAAAATAAAAGGAGTACTGACCCTTCATTCACTGACCTGAATTTCTGTTGTACTGCTTGATTCTGCTGTCTTACTCTCTCCACATTCCCTTGAGATTCACAGACCCACATCACACTCCCATAAACATCTCCTCACTCCTGTCAGGGAGGCCAGTCAGTTTTCATACCCAATAACATTTATGTCTAATGGAATGAATTTCAATTCCAATGTATACAGATGTACTATGTATTATGATTATAATTTTCCTCAACTGCATGGTTTATCAAGACACCAAAATACCTTCTTAACCATTCAGCTTCATAATCCATCACGAAATACACACAGTGACACAAGACACAGCAGCCACTTCAGCCATCATCAACATGAAGTCCTTAAGTGGAACTTGTCAAGAACGTGCAACAACAGAATAGTTTAAGACTGGAAGTGACTAACTCTTCAGTTACACATGCCACATGTAACTTATTTGTATCTTGCTTCTCCATGGGTGCACGAAGGAAGGTAAAGAGTGAAGTAAAGTGCCCCTTTGAAGCAATAGGGCCAAACTCTGAAATCCTTCAGTTCCAGACAGTGCATGCTATATGTTCTTGATGGGGTGCGAGAACACCCACAGGGGATAGGAGGCAGGCAGGGTCACATACTGTTAGATGACAGCTCAGAGTTGGCCGCGAATGTAATGATCTGTGTGTTGCATTCCCCCGAAAGGTAAGAGCAACAAAGAGACCACCTCAGTTTGTGTTGGAGACCTCAGAGATTATTTCTGCCTCCTTGTGACAAAATTTCAAACAAGGGTTACTCCCAGAATGGTAGCGCTGCTCGCTGCCCCAGTAAAAGACTGCATATTCGAGGCAAAATTAACTCTTTGTGAAAAGCAAACATGTCTTGAGCTGAAAATTGAACCAAGCTGTTCTGTGATTTCATCTACATATGGCACGTGATACTTCTGGTATATTTTTGGAGGTAATCAACTGTGGAATAAATTTTCAAATTATTTCAAAGTAATTCTGCAGAAACAATTGTGCTTCAGATAATGCTATTCCCAACTAAGTAGGTAATTTCAGGTAATGAAATGATTAAGGAGTCTGTTTTATGTTTGGATGCAAAAACGAGGTATATGGCATGAAAAAGGTACTTAGATCAGAATGTAAAAGATCTACCAGCCAGATGAAAAATATTTTGTGCAATGCACTGCTACATGAAAGCCTTCAAGGCCATGTCTAGACTAAGAAATCCCTGTTTTACTTAAAAAGATCTTTATTAACTAAAATTTACTTATTTATATCTTCTTAGGCTCAGAGGACCAAAGATGATGTGTAAATTAAATACCCTTATACTAATTCAGCCTACATTCAAGGCTACCCATGCTTACCCTGGTGGCAGATCCTCAGCTGCTACAAATTGTCAAAGTTCTTAAGTTTTACACCAATTGAGGACAGCCACCAGATATCCATTGATACAAAGGACACAGAGATGCTGGAACATGAAAACTATACCATTTTCTGCATGAGAACTATAACAGCTCAGGTACATCTACATAGCAGACTTGCGCTGAAGTCCAAGCCACTACATCTTCACTATCATTGTTATTCACACCAGCTAAAATGAAGAAAGAGGGGAAACTGTAGATGTGTTGTACCTAGACTTAAGTAAGGCTTTTGATACAGTTTCACATCACCTTCTCATTAACAAAATTGGAAAGTACAGCCTGGATGGAGCTACTATACGATGGGTGAAAAAATGGCTGGATAACCTCTCCCAAAAAATAGTTATTGACGATTCACGGTCATGCCGGAAGGGTATGGCAAGTGGGGTACTTCAGGGAATGGTTCATTCATAATGATTTGGACAATGATGAAATGGTCTGCAGTAAACAGAATGAAATTCAATAAAGACAAGTGGAAAGTACTCCACCTGGGAAAGAACAATCCATTGCACACATATAAAATAGGCAATGACTGCCTAGGAAGGAGTACTGCGGAAAGGGATCTGGGTGTCATAGTGGACCACAAGCTAAATAGGAGTCAACAGTGTAATATTGTTGCAAAAAAAAAAAAAAAAAGCTAGCACCATTATGGGATGTATTAACAAAAGTATTGTAAGTAAGACATGAGGGATATGTCCAAACACAGTTTAAATCAAAATAACCAGCATTATTTCAATTTAAAAAATGGTCAGTCTTCATGAAGTTCCCTTATTTCAAAATGAGGAGCTCCCTCATTTCGATATAAGAAAAGTCATAACAATACAATAAAACCTAGTATTATATCAATATGACGGTTAAATCAAAATCGTTATTTCAAAATAACACAGTGTGGACATGTTATTTCAATTTCACTGTTAAATCAATTTAACACTTTTTGCCCTTCTCCTTCCCAGGTGATTTCCTTATTCCATATATTGGGTGGGGGCATGGCCTTCTAGAGGGCCATGTTGCCACACCTCCCATGGCGCTTCTGTCCTAAATCAAAATAGCAAGTGCTGTCCATGGACATGCTATTTCAATTTGAGTTTCTAGTGGGGACCTGTTAAATCAATTTAGCTTAATTCGATACAAGTTACATTGATTTTACTGTGTAAGTGTGGACATAGCTGAGAAGTAATTCTTCTGCTCTGCTCTGCCCTGATTAGGCCTCATCTGGTGGACTGTATCCAGTTCTGGGTGTCTCATTTCAGGAAAGATGTGGACAAATGGGACAAAGTCCAAAGAAGAGCAACACAAATGATTAGAGGTCTGGAACACTTGAGTTATGACAAAAGATAGAAAGAGCTAGCTTTGCTTAATTTCAAAAAGACAGAGAGGACATGAGAAGTTTTCAAATACCTAAGAGGTTGTCATGAGGAAAAGGGAAGAAAAATTGTTCTTAACTGCCAATGATAGGACAAGAAGCAATGGGCTTAAATTATGGATTAACTATTGATTTTTTACAGATTTAGCTGTGTACTTTCAGAGTTACACAGTCAAACTTTAAGCAGTTGTGGAATTTGCAGTTAAACATTAGGAACTCTGAAAGCTTTCCTCAGTTAGGCCCTTATTCAGCAAATTACTTTGACATATACTGAAATCTCATGGGATTTATGCACATGTGTTTATGTTTTGCCTATGGCTACAAATCTTACATCCCCCAGATCTCTCTTTTGTGCCTTGTGAAGACTGAAGCTACAAGTCTCCCTGATTTGGGCAAACTAGAAGCATAAAAAGAAAATATCAGTTATTTTCCCTCCTAAATTAAGTAAATTTCTAGACATTGTCCATACAAAGATTGCCTACATTGTCAAAGCTGATATAAAATTATACAAACCCCTCACTGTGTTTAAGAGAAACCAGCAGCTTGGCTCCAAATCTCCAGCAGGAAGCTAACTAGCAGACTCACACAAGCATACATACATATCCCCTGACCACACTCTTTAGGGTTTAGGAGAAGTGAATCTTCCAAACTGTTAACCACAAATGTTCAGAAATCATGAATTAGGCACCAAGAAACAATGAAGTGGTTTTTTTTCTTTCCTCCTCCTGAATGCAGGTTATTTCTCTGAATGCAGGCTATTTTACTTGCTTTCTGAGCCTTCTGAGTGCACTCTGTTCACATTTTCGAGCTGCTTATGAGACTGGGTTGACAACACTAGACAGTTATTTTTCTAATGTGTCAATACATACTTATGCAATTATTAAATGGTACAGAAGCAAGGATCAAAGTAAGCTAGAACACTGTGAGCACCAAAATGCCTCATTCCAGCTCCATTTTCTATTTTTAGGGGCCCACCAAACACTGAACCCCTACAAATAGTAGGCCCTGGAATGCCATTTCACTGCGTTCTGGCAGGGCAGGGAGCTGATCCCCGCTGGGAGATTTTTAATCTCCCTCCCTGATCCTGTTCAGTCAGAACAGGCTCTGGATGGAAGCCTCAGCCTCGGCTGGGGCCGCTCCACATGGCGGCCAGGTAATATTGCAAAAGCTAAGACCAACAAAAATCAATCCACAAAAATCAGAGCAGAAATTCCACTATCCTTTCAATAAGCAGACATGCAAAACTATTTCACATCTAGACTTCTGAAACATCTGTGATCTGTCAAGACATTAAAATTTTCATACCTATAGCACACTCTTGATGCCATAGAACAAATGGGTTGGCGCCTTTCATTTACTTTGGTAGTACTCCTTTACCTTTAGTGAAATTACACCTGACCATCACTTGTGCAAGTGGAAGAATTATAGCTAATATGCCTATTGTTAATATTTAAGGACTAAATATATTTTTGTCATTGAAATGAGCTACAAGAAAGTTTAGATTTTTCCATGGAAAGCTGCTGTTTAGAGAGAGAGTCCCTTTTGAAGGGTTATAATCATAGGCCTGTATCTTGAAAGTCACTCCCCCTGGCATACAGGTCTACTATATAGACCTCATATATGATCAAGGACACATATGTTTGATTTGTTCCGCAGAGTATATGCACTCAGTTCTATCCCACTCCCCCTGAAGTTAAGGGCAGAACTCCCACTGACTTCCATGAGAGCTGGTTTGGGACTGTTATAAGTATTTATTTATACTATGATGGAGGGTTGGTTGGTTGGTTTGTTTCTGGGGGGGGGGGGGTTTCCAGTTTTTAGTCCAAAAATGATCAACATTTTTATCTTAGCTAAATAATTTCAGAAAGTCCAAGGAATAAGACAGTAAGCACTTTCACTTAGGCTTTTGTAAATCCTTGCCTATGTGGATTGGATCTATACCGGCAATCAAAATTAGACCACAAAATAGCATAATGGACATAGATTGTATAAATTTAATTTGATCATAGATCCAATAATGAAGGGAAGGCAGATAAAATTGACTAACTTAATATTTATGGGAACTTGAACTACTGAAGAGATTAGTACTTTTACCCAGTTAAGCTTCCAACTGTCAGCTGTCATTACTAGACCTGCCAAAAAAAGCAAACGATACCAGTGTTGAACTTGTAACATGAACGCTGGTCCCTTTTAATGAGAAATAAAATGTTCAAGTTAAACCAGGAAAATGCTTCTTTTTCTGGCTTTACAATCAGACTAAATCAATGTTCTGTCCAACTATGTTTGCCAAGACAGAATTTAGTTTTCATATACACAAAATAAAAATGCCAAGGGGGGGGGGGGGGTGAATTCAACCCATGTACATTTTTGAAGATATGGGATAGAGATCTTACCGAATGAGCAATCTCAATTTCCATTACAGATCATACGCGATAGTATTGGAGATATTCTCTGGATTTATACTTCTCTGTTTGTTAACATTGAAATCACGATAAGAGGGACATCAGCAGACTGATCTTGTCCCAACTATACAGACCAGCATAATACCAGCTCTCTCTACTCCTTCTCAGTGAGAGATCTATGCTAATTCCTATGCAAACAGGCATCTCCCATCAATTTCAAGAATGAACACATGCAAGAATTATCTAGTTTTTGGTACATAAGAACCTAAGATGTCTTGTGATCAGACAGCTCCTGTTTCTTCACAAGTACACAATGTATATCAAAGACAGGAGTAAAGCTAAATAAGCACCATCTGGGAGTTGAACACTGATGCCCAGATATCATGGTTAGGGGAAGATATCATCCCATAGTTGGGCATCTGGGTCATACGACAGACTGGCAGCCATTTCAGATCACAAACTGAGAGTTTTGCACCCACTCCTTCAACAAGAAAAGACACAGCTTTGATATTATAACTCTGAATCAAAGTTAGCTCAGCTAATAATGAAATGTCTGATCATTCGTATCCATGAAAGCTCTGGAAAATTACAGATAAAGTTTCTGTAGCAAGCTAGACCTTTCCCTAGAGCTGTAGAAACTCCCATGAGTGTGAAAACAGGTTAGCTGTGCAGAATTTTGCAATCGAAGATCTACTTCTACATGAAAAGGACATCTGTTTCATGCAGACTGCATGCCATATCTGTATATGTGCTACTGTGTGCATATCTCTGTGTTTGTAAACCATATATCAAAGGAGCCAGTTAATGAAATGAGTCACTAAGTGATCTTGCATAAATCTAATATGTAAAAAAACAATTTTGCATAAAAGTTATGTTTCATATATTTCCACTCCATAGGGAAATGGAAGGTAAGAAGCTCATTTTCATGAGCAATCCTTTTCCAAGCAATCACATAACTCTTTACTACAAAACTAATGGGCCTTTCTTTAATCATAGCAGTATTGGGAGAGAAGAAGAAGAAAAACATCAGTTGCAACAATTTCTGGAAAGCTCAGATGAGGAGACCTCAACGTAAATGTTTTCCTGTCCGCAGTGATTCAGTTCTCACACAGGATGAGCCCTAGTAGGAGACTGATGAGATCTGGTATGAGAGGAAAATTACACTCCCTAATCTAACATGTAATTTTTCTGAAGGACTCCCCATTCAGAGAGGGTTGTTTTTGTTTTTTGGGGGTAAGGGGAAACTGCTTGTTTGTTTTTAAGACAGGGCAATAGTTGAACCACCTCAACTCTATCTTTATCCCCTCAACTGAGCACCAAAATTAAGGATAGTGTTGCATATTTATGTCTAACAGAAGCCTGGAATTGTGAAAGTTACATTTAAAGTGTTCTAGAATCAGTGAAGTTTACAATCAGTCTTTCTGCAGCCTAGCTTGTGACTATCTAGTTTTGTGCAACTACATGTTGTAGAACAAGACAAGGATTATGAGATTACTGCATATGCTTCCTCACAACTAATATTGTATTGCAGAATATTGTATATGTAGAAAAGCTTTTCCTGCAGGGGTGAGTTGGAGAGAACTGCAGTTTTCACAGTAAGTAGCAGAATGACCAGAAAATTGTGAACACTTAGTCTTCGAGGAGGGTAGTGAAGCACTGGAGTGGGTTGTCTAAGCAAGTGGTGGAATCTCCATGTTTGGAAACTGTTAAGACCCAGTTGGACAGAATGCTGGCTGGGGTAATTTAGTGGGAGTAGTTCTGCTTTTAGCAGGTGATTGGACTAGGTGACTTCATGAGGTCCCTTCCAGCCCTAATATTCTATGATTGGGCAAATACTGCATGATCTAGGAGCTGCAGACCTACATTGTGAGATGTGTCATCAGAGGTTCTAAAATGGGCCTACGGTTTCACCATTGCTTTTCTGTAACATACAGATAACAATATAATATTACATTCACACATTTTGAACTAAATTACTTTCTCCTGCCAAAAGCCAGAGAAACATGGGTTTGTAGACTGTATTTCATGGAGGTTCTAGGAAGCAGGAGGGAACACCACCAATCTCATACATAGCCCTTGGGCAGTTTAAAGGCTACAAAATAGTTCCTAATCTCATTTATAAATTGGAAATAAGGACTGCAGCCCCTCCATACCGTGAATGTGGGGATTTAATGTCATTGGGATTGTAAGTATGGCTCCAGCTGACCTACCCTAAACAGCTTCTTCCACAGCATGGAACTATTACATATCCCCCCTGCCCTGCCACTCTCTCTCTAACCACCAAAGAGAGGTAATGTGAGCCTTTAAATTGTGCACAGGGCAAATTACTAGAGAAATTATGTTGGCTTGTAAATTGTATGTATTCTATTTCCCTTCACATGTTCAATTTCACACGGGTTATTCATGTTAATTTTTAAATCTAAGGTGTTTGTTTAAGAGAAATAGCTATACACACACACACACACACACACACACACATGCATGTATGCTAGTATCAGTGAAATTAAGGTTTATTTCTCTATGACTTCCACTTTAGAACATGCACAATTTTGTTTCCCTTTTTTGGTAGAGAAAAGACATGATTACAATGGCTAAACAATTTAAGGGATAGGTAACACTTCATAATGATAAAATACAAGGAAGCATAGTAGTTTACTTAGATTACCAAAATATTTTGGTAATCTGTATATGCAAAAAACCTAAACTGGTACCAAGAGATGACTTGATTTACATACTGCAGGAATGAGAGGTTTATACAGTATTTATCCTGCTTAGTGTTATTAATCCAAATTATTAGAATAAAAGAGTATCAATATGTGGTCACACTTTGATATGTCCTACAATAATTTGAAAGGGGAAAAGCCCTCACTGGGGCAAACATGCATTTCTGTGCAATTTAAAAGAGCAAGTCCTTGCTGATTAACAGTTCTTGAGAAAAGGCTTTTCTACTCAAAAATCCTGCATAAACAAACTTATCTGATGTTTATGTTTTTGTGTTTAATAATTAATGAAATATAAATAGTCAAGAGAGTCTAGAGTTTTTCTTTATAACTATTTACTACTATAAATGGCAGTCAGTTGTTTATAAAATACCTAGAACCTTTTTGTATGAAAGGAGGTTACAAATCTGCTCCTTTTCCTTGTTCAAAGTCAAAAATAATGGTGCCTGATCCCCAGAGCATTCATTGCAAGAACCGTTTGCATATTCAGTTATTGTTTCTGCTGCGTCAGTCATCTGCTGAAGTTCACTCTAATGTGGCCCTGATCAATCCTGCCAGCTGTGCTTAAGTGCTGTTTACTATAATAACATCACACTGCATTCTTATTTGGCAACAACATCTATGACAGCACCTAAATGCATTGAGTAGCCAAGATTTTATCATGTTCACAGATCAAATTGGAATTGTTTATGGAGGACAGTGATGTTCTATTTCTGTCCTTTCTAGTGAATACCAATACTACACTAATGGCTTTGCCAAAAGCATTACTACTCTGCCCTTTCTAATAACTGAAGGTCTTGTTGATCTAAATACTGTATAGAACATGGAAATGATTTCATTATTGCACCATCGACATTTTTCACTGGATAAAATAAGAAATTTAGCAGGTATGTAGATTAGATGAAGAGATCTGAACCTACATTACTCCAGATTACAAACGAAACAAGAAATCCACTGTACTCCTCACACAAGACTTCTTGGAAAATATTCTTTAAGTAATAAATATATTAATGCAAATATTCTGACTCTGAATGAAAGAAATAAAAAAGGCACTCTAATTGTGTAACAATAGAATGAATTATGTAGCACAAAGGTCTCCATCATTTAAAAAGCAGTTGTGTGTATTACTTTTTCTAATATATCCAAAAGTTCACTTGATCATGTGTCAAGAAGTAAATCAATACCTTCAGTATGCAGGCACGTCTGCAGAAACCCATAAAAATAACCCCAATCATTCTCCTAAAACCAGCAATAAAACGCCTATTTGTAGCAGAATCTTGCCCTATTATTATTTTCCCTCATTAATGACAATATAAAACAAAATGCTAGAAGCTTTCTAAAGACAGATGAAGATGTCATCCATGAGAGAATACACATAATAAAATAAGCACATGAGATGGAGTTGGGAGAAAGGATGAAACATTAACAACGTTACTGTGTTGATAAGGGTCATAGAATCATAGGGTTGGAAGGGACTTCATGAGGTCATCTAGAGCCAACCCCTTGCTAAAAGCAGAACCACTCCCACTAAGTCATCCCAGCCAGGGTTTTGTCTAACCAGGCCTTAAATGTTTCCAAAGACAGAGATTCCACCACCTCCCTAGGTAACCCATTCCAATGCTTCACCACCAGCTAGTGAGAAAGTTTTTCCTAATAGCCAAACTCGACCTCACCAGCTGCAGCCTGAATCCATTGCTCCTTGTTCTGTCCTCTGTTACTACTGAGAAAAGCCCAGCATTCTCCTCTTTGGACCATCCCTTCAGGTAGCTGAAGGTTGTTTTCAAATACTATATCAGTCTTCTCTTCTGCAGAGTAAATAAGCCTAGTTCCTTCAGTCTCTCCTCGGAAATCACGTGCCCCAACCCCCTAATCATTTTTGTTGCCTTTTGCTGGACTCTTTCTAATCTGTCAACATCTTTTCTGTGGTGTGGAAGTCAAAAACTGGACACAGTATTCCAGGTGTGGCCTCACCAGTGCCAAATAGAGGAGAATCATCACAACTCCCAATCTTCTGGCAACACTCCTACTGATGCAGCCCAATATGCTATTGGCCTTTTTGGCAACAAGAGCACACTGTTGACACACATCTGGCTTCCCATCCACCATAACCCCCAGGTCCTTTTCTACAGTGCTGCTATGTAGCCGAGGGGTCCACAGCCTGTAGCAGTACATGGGATTTTTCTGTCCTAAATTGAGGACTTTGCACTTGTCCTTGGTGAACCTCATGACATTTCATTTGGCCCATAGCTCCAATTTGTTGAGGTCTCCCTGAATCCTATCCCTGCCCCCACCCCAGCATGTTCACTATTCCGCCCCCACCTTGGTGTCAGCCACAAATTTACTGAGCTTGCAATCTACCCCATCATCCAGATCATTAATAAAAATGTTGAACAGAACTGTCCTCAGGACCAGCCCCTGGGGCACTCCACTGGTTACTGGCTGTCAACTAGACACTGAGCCATTGATTCCTACCCTCTGAGCCCAATGATCTAGCCAGTTTTCTATCTGCCTTAAGGTCTATTCATCCAACCCATACTTCCAGAACTTGCTGAAAAGAATGTTGTGGGAAACTGTATCAAAAGCTTTGCTAAAGTCGAGGCATATCACATCAACGGCTATTTCCGCATCCACACAAGCAATCATCTCATCATAGAAGATGATCAGGTTGGACAGGCATGATTTGCCCTTGGTGAATCCATGCTGACTGTTCCTGATCACTATATTTTCCTCCAACTGTTCCAGAAAGGATTCTTTGAGGACCTGCTCCATGATTTTTCCAGGGATTGAGGTGAGGTTGATTGCTCTGTAGTTCCCTGGTTCCTCCTTTTTCCCTGTCTTGAAGACAGGGAATTTATTTGCCTTTTTCATCCAGGACCTCCCCCGTTCACCACAAGTTTTCAAAGATGATGGCTAGTGGCTCTGCAGTCACATTGGCCAACTCCCTTAGCACCCTCAAATGCAGTTCATCCAGCTCCATCGACTTGTGCACATCCAACTTCTCTAAGTAGTCCCTAACCTGACCTTCCAACACTGTCACGTATCTCATTAGCCATGTATTATTGTCTTCATTTTTAGAGAATAGAGAGGGGCTTGTTGTTTGTGCTTTCTTGTTTGGGGGTTTTTTGCTTATTTTTTCCTTAAGTTAAATGCTAACTTCCCTTCCATATTTAAACCATTTTTTCTGTCTCATACATCAAGGTTTCTGTGTTCCCAGCATTCAGTACCTCATTTCCAGCATCTGATACCCACCCTTCTAAAGAGACAAGGGAAACTGTTGAAATAAAAGAGAGAACTCAGTTTCTTGCACACATTGTGGAAGCTGTAGTCTTGATAAGAAGTGAAAAAAAGTAAAGTTGCCGGGCGTTTCAGGCCAGCTCAGGGATTAGTTTGCAAAAAAGCATGGAGAAGTACCAGAAAACAAGAAGGAAGTAAACCAACAAGATAAGAGACCTAAGTAGACACACTAGGATGGTAGTTAGGTAGGACATTGAAGGGGATTACAAGAAACTTGAATCTGATGCAGTAGAAATAGACACTGTAGAAAGACTCAAAGAGCAGAGTAGTGAAGAAGTCTTTGCTGGCCAATTATCTGATGTGTTCAAATGTGCTAGCAACCTTTCACATGGACTGAAAGTAGGAAATGTGAACATTGGTCCTGGGAGGAAGAGGTTCATCACAACACAGCACAAGGCTTGGCAATCAAGAAGGGAAGTGATGGGGACAGGGTATAAAGAAACTCCAGACATACCCCATTAATCAGAGGAAGTGCATATAAGCCCCAGTGGTGTGATCCTCTTGTGGCCAGGTATGTCAGACTTTACAATCAGACTCTTCTGGTGGCACAGCACAGAGCCCTCAGACCATCCTTGAGAATCTGGTTCAGTATCTGCACCCAATGGAGCATAAAGGAACAACTGGCCTGAGCTGAGCATCTACTTTCAGCCTTGAATTTCATTACTCTATCTTCTGTGTGTTTACTTCAGGTCCTTCATTTGGTTTATGGGTAATGAGAAATCTATTTGTTTTTAAGACAGTGACAAAGAAATAACAAACACTGTTATCCTAGTCATTCCTCACCTTTTCCTAAACCACTGACATGTTAATGGACATTTTAAAAACTAAACACAAAAACATGGGTAAATTTTAATCTTCATTCTTGTCATACATCTTAATGGCCCTGAAGGCACCTCCTGAGCTATTGTAGTGCATGCTGTGAATGTATAGTAACAATGGTACATGTGTATACTATAGATTCACAATATATATTCATTTCTATCTCAGTACTACAGTGTATGACAAACCCTTATTAAAAGGGTATATATATAGAATATATATTTAGCAATGACTTAAAATTCCAAATATCACCAATGTATTTTTTGGACCAAGGAAATAAGGCACTGACAAATGTTTTCCAATTGTTCTTTCAAAAAAAGTCCTTAAAAGAAAGCAAAATACTGTCTGTGATAATTTACCAAGACGTAAAAACACAAAGTTTCTGTCATCATGAAGTTTGGACCCAATCCTGTGGTGTGCTGGAACATCCCTAACTCCCAATGAAATTTATAGGTGTTGAGAGCAGTCAGCATCCCACAAGATGTGCTCAGCACTTTCCTGATTAGATCCCAACATTACAAAATCTAATAGAGGAGAGGGCTTTCTTTCTTTCTTTCTTTCTTTCACTTCATTTTTTAAAAGGAAAAAAAAAACTTTTAAAATATGAATCTTGAGGTGAGCTTTCTTATCCTAAATTTCAAGCTGGAGTGCATTTATACAGTCAAGATAGAGACCTCTGAAAGCAGGGTTTGTAATGGTAGAAAAGATTTTTGCTTTAGCAGTGCTGGAAGATAATATGTATATATAAAAATAAAACCCTCTTTCATCTTGGCCATATAGAAAACATGACATCCTTCTAAATACATCATCAAGTTGCCAGGCAGACTCAAAAACAAAAATAATTCATTCAAACTGTTTAATCTACTCAGTGCAGATTGACAGTATCTTTATATATTTTTGAAAGCTCTTTTAACATTAACTGATACTTTAGTGTGGGAAGAAACTAAAAGCTTTCTACATATAAAAGTTCATCGTTTACCTTCTCACAGCTATCAGATAAAAGCATGAGGGCAATGAAGCCACAGCTCTTAGATATATTACTCCCAAAGGAGGAAACCCAAATGCATCAGCATTGGTGAAGGCAGCAGGTGTAAGCATTGACTAAAGAACAATGTTACATAAGGGAAGCATGTCCTGAGAACAGTTAAACCAACCCTATTAACAGCCCCGTGCATCAAACAGAAAGGTTTTGTTGTCAAGAAAAAAAGTGAATTTGTCCTAGCATTCTTACTTATTTTTTAGCTATTTCAAATGTTACAGTGAACTTTCTTATGAATGGATTGCAACACACAATGATAGAACTCCCTCAATTCCACTTTTCAATAACTCCAAGGCACTAGGGATGTGACAGCATGATGAATACCACAACAGACAGCTCCAATATGGTACCATTTTACCAGATCAATATCTCACTGCAATATAAGAAAAAAGGAGCTGATATTAGTCTACACAGTGTATTACAGATGAGGTACATTTCTTCTCACTGCACTCATGCTGAACCAAAGCAATAATTCATAGATGCCTTTAAAAGGTTTGCACACTAGCACATGCAAAAAAAGGCTAATCTTTCTACAACATCTGTTGGAACATGTAATAGCTTAAAGCAATAAGTATGTAGGATTCTATGAATGTATCTATTAATCTGCCTATATATACTACAAATACAATGATAAACACATCCAAGACAGAGGGATATAGGCTTCTTTATACATGGCATAGTTCTGAAAACCCCTTCAGGAACAGACTACAATGCATTAATTAAATAAATCAAACATCTCATAGATATTCAGGGGACCCCCTTTTCCCTTTTTCTAAGATATAAGGATAACTGAGATTTTTCAATTTCTCTTTTAATTAAAGCCATTTCTAATAGTGGTTACCTTTGAAAAACCATCATTTCCCAACAGTAAGCACAGTTTTCATCCGGTATTTCCAATAAAAATTAATGGGAGATCTCAGTCACTCCTGCGTGATAGGACACAATCTTTTTATAGCAATAATTACAGCTTTCAAAACAAACAAACAAACAAACAAACAAACAAAAAAGGCACTACCCTCACAAAACATTTAAGACAAGCATACAGAATATAAAGAATACTAGTTTTCTTTCTGAAGTGTTTCTTTGTTAAAAGGTTATCAGGCAAAAGACTAGCTGACAACAATAAATAGCTCTGATTCTAAATTAAATATGGGACTTTCCCCCTTACCTCAGTGATGATGTCCAAGTTAGACTTCAATATAAGCTAAATGATGTACCCAGACAGATAAAACTATATTACTTTTTTAATCTCTGTGCATGTGCATGTGTAACAGGAAAAAAATTACCAAACAAATGACTTCTGCTGTCTGGCAGCTGTCTTGAGTTTACTGTTTGTTGCTCCAACTTCAATATAGACCTACATTCTATTTGCAAATTAATGTTAAGAGTGCTACTTTTCATATTTTTTGTGTTGTATTTTTTTATTTATTTACAGCATAGTGATTTAACTTGAATGACAGAACTTAATTAAAAATCAAAAGAGGATATCATCATTATATAGCATAGTTAACAGCTATTTAACAAATGTTTATATACACAAAAAGTTAACATAGCACACTATCCCTACATGCTGTTTCTTGAGTTCTTCCTTTTTAACATAGTTATAGCTTGGCAAGATGAAACAGTTGACCATTTTGTTGTAACAAAATACTTAATTCCACAGCTGGCTTGTAGAGACGAGACCCAAAAACATGGCTGAACACCAGAATAATGACTGTGACAAGTAATATGGGAACTTACTCTCATATGGAATTGGACCAAGTCCAGACAGTGTCATGTTTGTGGCTCTGAATAAATCAAGAAAATTAGTACATTTGGAACTTAGACTTCCCTACTGCACACTTGGGGAGAGAGAAAAAAACTAGCAACCTTCCGCACAAAAACTGCTCACAGACTTCATGGAAAAAGGAGGGAGCAAAGACTAGGGGAAGGAATTTGGGAACAGGTATTTTGTGTGACACGTTCCCCCTACTAGAAGGACTAAAGTTCACATTTTTAAAAAGCTTCATACACAAGAGATCATTAAATAATTAACTATCCCAGAACACTCTGTGATCCCAGTTGAAGTGCTTACAAAGGATAGGAGCTAGCTCCCAGTGAAAGGCAGACACACAACCATGATCATGACTAAAAGAGGATGGCTTCACTTCTTATCCATATCACACCAACTTTATAGACATACTAACTAGCGGCAAATAAACTGGGGATGTTGGTCCAACTTTCAAAAGAGGGTTTACATTGATTTCAATTAGAGCTAAAGGCATTACTTTCTGATAGCATTACAAGTTGAACTATTGCTATCTAATATTCTTATTGCAATAATAGTCAGAACCCAGGTCCCATACAAACACATATGAAGACCCAGTCCCTGATCTGAAGACATAAGATGCAAGCAACAGGAAGAGAATGGCAAAAATAATCAATGGGTATTTTTAAATACACTGATGTGTAAATTATATTAATAAAATATACAGTAATTATCTCCAAGTATCTTCAATTTTATATGCCTTGCATGATATTATGCTACAATTTTGGAATGCATCAGTGCTATCAACTTAATAGAAATGTATATAGCCCAATATAAAGAAACACATAAGTAATTAGAAGATTTAAGAAGCAGGTACTTTTTATTCACACACTGACAGATCAAATTCAGAGATATTCTCTTGTACATCTCAAATGCATCAGCAATAAAAATCGAGACTGGCAATATTTTGTTTAAACTGTTGCAATATACAAGTAAAGTAATATAAATTGAGAAAACTCAGATTTTAGGTACTATGTTTACTGCTACACCTGGATTCTTCACTGTGAATTTCCTTGCTCCTGGGAAAACAATGAGAGTCCTTTGGCACCTTAAAGACTAATAGATTTCTTTGGCCATAAGCTTTCATGGGCTCTAACACACTTAATCAGATAGAGGGGCATCACTGGTGCCGGGCACATGGAGCCCGTGCCCCAAATCCCAGTGCCAGTGCCCTGGGTCCTGTAGGGCCCCACCTCTTCTGGTCTCCAGCCCAATCGGGACGCAGATCCAGGGCCCAGCCGCCCGCGGCAGTGGAGACCCCTCTGGCCCTGGCCCTGGCTGGGACCTAGCCGCCTGCGGCCGCGATGACCACTCCCGGCCCTGTCCCCAGGGACATGGCCTGTGGGCAGGGGGTGTGGCCTGGGTCGGTGGTGTGGGTCCTTCCCCGGGGCAGCGACGCTCCTGATCAGATGCATATGACAAAGTGGGTTGGAGCCCATGAAAGCTTATGCCTGAAGAAATCTTTTTGTCTGTTAAGTGTCAAAGGACTCTTGCTGTTTTTACTGTACAACAAACTAACACAGCTACCCCTCTGGAAATTTTCACCTTGCTTTTGTGGCTTTCTCAGACTCCATATTGCTTTAACAGAGCTTTTTGTCATTTACTTTCCTATGTTTTATATAGCAGTAATTTGAAAAATTAGGCATATGAGTTGACCAGGAGAGCTCTGTGTAATCATTATGTACCATTATGTGAATATATGAATTTTATTTTTAAATGAAAGATATTCATTGAAAATCCTTACAAATGTATTTATCACATGAGCTTTTGTGGGAGAAAATCCCATTTTATCAGATGCTTGAAGACTCTTCAAAAGTCTGATGAAGTGGAACTTTCTCCCATGAAAACTCTGTGATAAGTGCC
Source organism: Podocnemis expansa (assembly GCA_007922195.1). NCBI lineage: Eukaryota > Metazoa > Chordata > Testudines > Podocnemididae > Podocnemis > Podocnemis expansa. Next base: position 35,676,378 of record ML681993.1, on the reverse strand, counting down.
ATAGGACTCCTAATTCATTTTGCTGAACTAGAGTAACATTGCTAACCCTTTGGAAATGAAAAGCTTGTAACTGTTCCAAAGTAGTAGTTAAAGAGATATTATGACAAGCTCTAGTGCAAGAGATTCTAGTTTACTGACAGGTACCTGGGACAATTTAGGTGCTAGACATGTTCATACAGTCCCTAATAAAATGCTGATTAAAATAATATCTTCTTAAAGTTAATCAAATTACATCTTTTTAAAAAACCTTTGAAGAATAAACAGCTTCCCTACTGGCATGGAACAAAATCAATTAAAATTTGCTTAATTTTACAATATTAAATTTAACTTCTATTGCTCTTTGCACACAGGTGAAAGTGATAACATCTTGTTTGTTGCAGACAATGTAGTTTGCATGAAATAATGATGAGATTCCCTCAGAATGATTCAGCCTCAGAACAGCACTAATGGCATGACGCAAAGCCCACCAGAATCCTTCAGAAGACCTGATATATATCCATGCAATAACATGAGACTGAGGACCTCACCACTGTCAGTTCAAGGAAGATGTCCAAGATTTGTCAAATAATGCTAAGTTCCAGAGGGGTAGCTGTGTAAGTCTAGTTCAGCAAAACAAATAAGGAGTCTGGTGGCACTTTTAAAGACTAACACGTTTACTGATCGCATGAGTCTCGTGGAAGAAAATCCCACTTTGTCAGACTCTGGGTATTGTTTTTGTGGTCAGTTGTCTGTGCGTCTTTAGTGACTGGAAAATATACAGCAGCAGACCCCAGCTGTAGTGTATTGCCCTAGCTCTCCAGTTGAGATATGACTATACTAGTAGAGCATCTGGCCCACAATGTGTGAATACCAATTATCTGCGCATTCAGACAGATTGAATAGAAAAAATGTTTGGGGATCATTTTGTGCAGTACTGAGCAACAAATTTGGTATAAGAGATGGTTCTTCTTTGAGCGCTGCTCGGATGCATTCAGTAATAGGTGTCTCCGTGCCAGAGCGTTGGATTGGTCAGAAAAAAACTTGTCCTAGCCTGTCAGGAGAAGGCAGGCAGCCTCTGCCCCTCACGCCACCCATGGCTATATATACGGCCGCCTCCTGACCCCTCCTCATTTTAATTTCTTCCGCTCTGTGCGTTGGATTTGGAACGTCCGCTCCTTGCAAACCACAAGCAGCCTGTCGTTTCTCTACAAGCTTGCTGCCCAGCTGGGAGCCTCTCTTCGTGGATTTAATTCCACCACAAGAGTCCCCCACCATCGGGCCGGAACATCTCGCGACCATGCCAGGGTTAAAACACTGCGCAGAGTGCGGCAAGGCCTTTCCCTGGGACGACCCCCATGGGAAGTGCCTTAGGTGCCTGCACAAAGACCACATGGTCTCGGCCTGTTCCATATGTCTCTCCTTCAAACCTTGAACCATCAAGGAGAGGAAACAGCGGTGCCACGCCCTAGCCTCCGAGGAGGCCCAGCACCCTTCACCTGAGGCTTCAGGTTCTCGCCCGGCACTGAGACCCAGCTCGGCACCGGAGCCTATGTGGCACTGCACCACCAGTAGCCGCTGCCGCCGCCGCACAACCTCAGTGCCGACTCCGGCACCTCAGCACCAACCCAGTGCCTCTGCACCACTCGAGGTCACCTTCGGGTAGTCTGGTATCACCGGTACCAGGATTGCCCCGGCGCCACTCCGCATCATCTCCAGTGCCAATGGCTTGGTACAGTCCGGCCTCGCCGGTGGCGAGCTCACTCTGGCACCAGCTAATTTCACCCTCGGCACTGTGGGCTTGCCATAGCCCGAGGCCGCAGGAGCAGGAGTCCTCCCGCCCAGGCAGTCCTCCCTCCCCAGGCGAGGACTTGCCATGGAGCCACATGGAGTCGCTCCTCATGCCGTCCACCCAAGAAGCAGTGGAGGCTGCACGAGCCCTCCTGTTACTCCCAACACCCCCTACCCCACTCCCAACCAGAAGGGGCAAACCGGCTTTCATATCGAAGACCTGGATCCACCCAGGGCATTCGCCCTCACTACACAGCTCCCCGTCTTCCACTCCAGTGGGGGCTGGCACCACCCCATCATCGCCAGTACTGCTCCAGGAGTCTCAGTCTCCTTCCCCCGCTTCCAGCCCGGAGGAAGGACCTTCCAGGGGCTCCAAGCGGCCTCGGCGCTGCACATCGGCCCCATCATCCTTCCACTTCAGGCTGCAGGAATGGTCTCGTCAAGAAACTCCCTCCCCACCATGGCGAGCTCCCAGTACCGCCCTCTCTCCGGCACCAGGGTCTTACACTGAAAACCTGTCAGTGCATTTTGATTTGCTGCCCCACCCGAGCGCATGGGACCTTGCATGCTCCCAGTGGCTGAGCCCAAGTTCCATTCCCCCAGTCTCGGACATGGCAAGCATTAAATATTGGGTGTCCGAGTAGGATTTTCCCTCTCTCATTGGTCACCCGGTTCCCCCGAGGGACGTGGTCCAGATGGCAATGGGCCATGGGGAGCCCCCCAGTGACCCCCTCCCATCCTCCAGGGAAGCCAAGGAACTGGACCTTTTGGGCCATAAGGTCTACTCCTCATCGGCCCTCCAACTGCGAGTGGCAAACAACCAAGCCATAACCACCAGATACCTAATGGATGTGTGGGAGTCACTTGCAAAATTTAGAAGCTTGCTCCCAACTGAGGCCAGAGAGGAATATGATGCCCTTCTGGATGAAGGCAACGTAATCTCTCAAGATCTCCTCCGTTCAACGCAATGCGGTGGACACAGCTGCTTGCACTGTGGCCTCAGCAGTAACCATCCGCTGGGTGGCATGGCTTAGGGAGGCCAGAGCGCCCCCTAATGTGCAGCAGGCAATCCTCGACCTACCCTTTCAAGGGGATGCTTTGTTTCCCACTGATATCCTATCAGTGCTGGGCACTGCTCAAAATCCCCGGGGAGAAGCCAAATACTTTGGCCTGCTTCCCCACGGACCCACCCCTCCCACTTAGTCCCACCCCCCCCCCCCCCCCAAATTCCCACCCATTTCTCCCATAGTGGGAACACAGGGGAACTTCCTTCCACCACCATCATCCACTGGAAAGGCCGGGACCTTTCCCCCTTCTCCCACAGGGAGGGGCCCACCCAACTCGCCGCCACCCCACTCTCGAACCTCGGGGAATAGAGGCATCAGAGCGTCATCACAGTAGACGGTCGACACACCCTTCTCCCCTCGAAAGGGAATGGGGTTCGGTGGTAACCACCTCCCCCCCCCCCTTTTTTTCTTCCTGTTTGCTACTTCATCCACAGGCATCCAACCCCGACTGGGCGTTCCTCCCTCGGATCTTGGGCGGCATGGCCCAGACAACATAAAGACGCCCCTGGCTGCACTGATGGTACCCAGGTACCGTGGTCCAACCCCCACACTCCCTAAGCAGCAGCTACTTTGAATACTCATGGAGAACCGCCCCTCCTTCCCCCCTCCACTCCTTTCGCCGACTTCCCTTCAACCTCACGTCTTCCACACCAACACGCTTGCCTGGGACAAAAGGCGCGTCTCATAGTAGCCCCAGCACTGCTGCAGAGGCTCCGAGATGTGCATATTTGATGCTTACTTAGACACAGAACTGCGCCTGTGACGCTGATGCCTCCATCAGGTAGGTCTTCTCAAGTCCGGGTCAGGGGGAGGGGGATACCTCTGGTTGCATACCGTCGGCATAACACATACCAGCCTTTGTGACCCTGACCCCCAAATTTGATGAGAACTACCTCCTACTCGTCGAGGGGGACACATCCACTTAGCCATGGCGGATCTTAGCCTTCGAGGGAGTGCCAAGGTGAGTGGCCCACCCCAACGAACACTTCCCTCCCTCATGGGAAATACGGCTCCACACACCCTTACCTTATGGTTGATCTCAGTGGTGACCAGGGCACCTACCCTAGGAACCCTCGTCCTAAGCCCACCTCACAAATGCAGTGGTCAATTCTCCTTACACCCCTTGCTCGTGAAGCAGGGGCCTAGTGCACCCTTCTCGAACCCCCAGATAAAGGAACCTAGGAGAGCACACCTAATCACATCTCCACATAAAGGGAAAAGCGATGGGATACCCTATCGGGCCTTCTCTCATCAGCGCCTTCCTCCACGTCACCAGCCCGTCATAACTGGGCAGGAGACCATATTTAGGCAGAGGGGATCATTCCTAACTGACTTGTAGTTGCCTTTTCTGCCTCTCGGTCATGTACCCTGGCAGGGCACCCCCCCCCTTTTGTTTCCTCGGGTCTCTCTGCTACGTCTGCTGCAGACCTACAACCCTACCACGGGATCACCGCCACACACATTGGTGGCGCCCAATAATACTGCTGTTTCCCCTCAATCCTTGAGGAACCATTGGCATACACTGCCCGTTCTTTTCTCTAATGAACAGAGGGAAACAATCTAGAGCCCACTTCCTACAATATCCAGGAATTTAAGGATTGCACTCCCTCAAATCGACTTCTGACCTCTTGGCTGGGGACACTACTTTGTCCGGTCCTCTAACCCAAGGTACCCCTGGGATACTGCAGTTGCCACTTTGTGGTGGATTCATTTCCTAGTTGGTAGGAAATAAACCTTTTCTGGCATCCATGTTTTGGGATATCCATGTATTCAGGAGCTTTCCCTGGCACCCACACTGGCGTGGCAAAGCGGTAGCACTATGCATCCTGGAAATACTATAGGCTCTTGAGACCGTGACCTTACACAGTACCTCTACGAACCTGTTGGTCCACGTTGCGGTGACCAAGCTATAGCTGACACTATCCCCGATCCTTCTTCTCCCTTCCTCATGCACTCGTGAGGGCCCTCGCAATGCGAAACCCTATGAGATTATAGGCCAAGCGGGCCCTTCCTGTGAGCTCTCATGCTACCGCAGTCCTTACAAGGACCAACTCAATAGCACTACCTCAGGCCACCTTGCCTCTCTGTGGCGCTTATGTCCCAGAGTCTCTCTCCTGTGAGAACCCGGTCCTTGGTACCTATTTCAGCTAAAAACATACACTCGTGCACTACCCGGTTTTATAGCTAGCATCCGTAGGCCCTCCGCACTACTCAGCTTGGCCTTCTATATGCTGCTGTGAAACGTCTTGCAAGCCCCTTCTCAGTCGTTCTCAGGGTCCCACCTTACAACCCTGTATCTTCACCCTCACTCGCATCAACCAGACTCCGCTATGTCTGGTCGCGGCCAGGCGAAGGGATAAGGTTATTCTCCTGCGGCTACCTGCACAGCCAGTAGTCGACCAGATCAGTTCATGACTCTGTGGTTGCAGCTAAGGCCTTGGAGTGATCAGTTCAGGAAGTAATCTCCACCCTTTCTTCATTCTCATGCAGGACACAGCTATTATGGCTAAATCCGCACTTGTTGGCATCCAGCATTCTCCCATGAGATCATGCTGCAAGGTCCATGGCTAGACACTATATTCTGTCCGTCATACTTCATGTTTCCACCTATGTGGAGCCTCTAACGCAACCCTCTATGTTCACATTGCGTCCTTTATTCTGGTTATGGTGGCCTTGATCCAACCTGCTTATGTTCATATATCTTGGCGGGTTCAGTCCTGCCCTTGTCCTCAGTTGGCCCTCAGTTCTTGATTCTTCTGCGCCACGTCAAGGCCTGTTCACTCTTGACTCCAGCTAGCACTTGTTGCTGGGCTTCTCCCATATGGGGCATGTTGCTGTGCTGAAGGCAGAAGACCCAATTCCACCTGCCATCCATCAGCATGACTAGTAGTCACCTATTACAGAATGCATCCGAGGAGCGCTCAAAGAGGAACAGCGGGTTACTCACCAGTAACCGTCTTTCTTTGAGATGGGCTGCTCGGATCCATTGAGGTCCCTCCCCTCTGTTTCCGCATCTGGGGTTGGCGACTCTAAGGAACCGAGGAGGTTGGGAGGCAGCCGTATATATATAGGGTGGCGCGAGGGGCAGAGGCCGGCTGCCCTCTCCTGACAGGCTTGGACAAGTTTTTTTTTTCCGACCAATCCGATGCTCCGGTGCGGAGACACCTATTACTGAATGGATCCGAGCAGCCTATCTCAAAAAAGGACAGTTACTGGTGAGTAACCCACCGATACTGTTGGAAACTGACCAATGTAAATAGAATAAAATAGAATAGCATCATAGGGTTGGAAGGGACCTCATGAGATCATCAAGTCCAACCCCCTGGGGCTTGAACCCAGGACCTTGTGCATATTAAGCAGAAGCGCTAGCCACTGCACTAAAATTCTTGTCTGTAGAAATTAAATAAGCTGGAACAAAACACAAACATATTTTCTTAAACATCTTGAAACATTAAATGATCCTTCTATAACAAAATCTAGGAGCAACCAAATTTAGAGCTAGTTTTGCTTTATCTTTAAGCCTCAAACATGTAATACTGATATCAGGTAAAACATTTTTAAATGCAAAAATAATATCATCATGTCCACACAAACAAAAATATAACAGATTGATGAAAAGAAATCAAATGGAACTTTTTTTTATTCCAATATGTGTAAACATGCTCAAAGTCAATATCTTGATACAATGATAAAGTAAAATAGGTTTTGGTTTAATAAAAATCATGAGATCACTTTAGTATGTGGCATATTTCAAATGTAAGGTACCAAATAAGTGTCATTAACAGGAATCATGTGATTATGTTGAGATAAACAGCTTCATTTGAAAACTTGTTTGAGACTTTGACTCACAAAATGTTTACATTATTTTCCAGGCTAAAACCAGTGTATGTTTTTAATGCTAAAAGTTTATGTTAATCAATTTTAAAACCTATTTTGAGAAAGATATTTTGTAGCATTCTATGAAAAAAACCCAGCAAACTCCCACTCACATTATGTTGTTCCTAGTCTTTGTCTCTTTTCCTGTAGTCCTGTTTAAATTCTCACCTTGCTCTGCCCTTGTCATCAAGTCATTCAAGCACAAAGCAGGGAGCAAGGGAGTGTTTACTCATTTCCCAAGTCCATTATCTTACACATTAATCACTGGTCTGGAACTTTTGGACAATGCTGAATCTGTTACCTTTTTTTCTTTCTGTCTGTTTTATTCTTGAGTCTGATAGTTCAATGGTTCCTAGCCATACATGCAGCTGATGACCTTTTCATCTGATTATTTATCTCTTCATTTTTTGTAATTTTTTACAATAAATTAACTCAACCACAGTAGTGTTTATTCTAATGAAAACATAGTTCATGTAAATTCAGGTAAAAAAAAACAAACCATGAATGTAAAGGATTAATCACTTCAGAAATTAGCATCATTTTGACACATGCAGAAAAGCTATTGAACATGTTCTCTATCAGCTACTGAAAATAGAGCACTGAAAATATTAAACTACCATAAAGGTTTGAAGTAAGTCTTATTTTGTTTTTTAGTTGTTTGATAGTGACAACGGTTCTTCAAACAGAGCAAAGTAATTATCAGCCCTTTCTCCTGGATAGGAGAAAAACAGCTAAAAGTGAGAAAATATTTTTGAATAAAGAAAAAGCTTTATTTCACTGAAATCTATAGAATTCTGAAATAATTATGAAGGACTGTTCATGGCATCTAAGGTTTATTTGCCATAATGACTGAAAACCAAAAAGAGATAGATGTAAACCTGGACAGCTGGAGGCTCTTGAACTATACTTGTTAAAAGATTTGTTTGTGAAACATGCATTTTATTGCCTTGTATGCATGTTATAATGAGGCATGGACAACTGCAACATTACACTTAATGATTGCATTTCTTGTTTCAGCCAGTTTCCTTGTCCTTTTGCAATTAACGTTTTCCCAGATCACCCAAGGCTACTTTGTCAGGGAAAAAATCTGAAATTCACATAAATGAGCAATGTCAATAGTTTAGAAAGAGTTTACATAGAGAACAAAGGGCCCTTATGAGCCACTAGTGAGAAGAAATGGGGAAAAAATGAGTCCTCACAATGTAGGCTTTTTCTTACAGCGACTTGTTATCAAGCAGTTTGCAAGAGTCCCTCAAATCTGCATTAAAATACATTTCATTCCATTCACTCATTTGCATTAATTTCTCCCATTATATCTGAAAATGGCTGAATGTCTATCCAACACAATGCAGCAGCCTATCACAAGCAGCCATAGCTGCACCAGGTGCCAATTTACTCCTCTTAGTTCTTTTCATTCTGTTTGCTGATTCTGACAACTGGAGTTCTCCTCTCAGTCCAAGGGACTTTTCAATTGGATTTGCTCGTAGTGACAAAATTGTTGCTTTGCTGAGAGGAGGGGGGATCTTTGACTGAGCGTCTATCATGCTGCCATGGGAAAGCGAGAGGCGAATGATTCTCAGTGGCTTCTGATTTCCAGTATTTGTTCAGCATTAGGCCCACTTATCTCCAGAAGAAAAAGCAACATGTAGAGAGAAAGTGACAGGCAGAAACACACTCACTTGCTTGTTCATTCTCACTGAACTCTGTATTCAAACAACGGGCCCTATTACACTGAAAGCTCCAGATCAGCCTCACTCAATTATCACAGTTAATCCTTATAGCTCTATAAAGTAAATATTTCATTACAATTTCAAATAAACAGTCACCCAATCTAATGAAGCAAGAACTGAAAGAGGCAATGTCACAGAACTTGTTACCATCATCAAAGAAAAGGACACAGCCCTGTCTATTAATAATGTTTAAAAAAAGAAAAAGAAAAAAGTTTCTAAAAGATTCAATGATTTTTTTTAAATTTTATACTGTGACCTTTGTCTTTCCAGACATATTTCACTTATCAAAAACCCATTCGCATTTAATTATTGATTATTGTTCTAGCTGTTATAAAGCCTAGTTCTGTAAGGTGTTTAGCTCCTCCTCAGAGATGCTAATTAGTAGTAGCCCTTATTCTAAAATCAATGAGGACACTCAGTGACTCTCTGGCAGCTCTCAGCACCATTCAAGATCAGGATCTTCAGTAGTGAACAGAAGCTTTTCAATACAACCTTAATAATGCTAAAAGTTTGAAAAAATATTTGAATATATAAATTAATAAATCCCTGGAAGAAAAAACATTTGTTGTTGACTCTCATGGTTCATAACCTCAAGATATTCAGAACTAAGGACAAAAATGGACAAATGGGATTCTAGTATGATTTCAGTTCTCACTGACTTCAGTGAGACCTTTATTTTTCAGGCCAGGAAGCAGAATTTAAAATCCCAAGGGTGAAGCGCCATTGAGCTATTTAATACCATCTCTCATCCAAATGTCCCTATTTAAAAAAACAAAAACAAAAACAAAAAAATCTTCAAGTGTTGTTCCAGTCTGAAAATACTTCTAATATGCCTTTTTTTAAAATCAGATTCACTGTCTCTTAATGGTTTCCACACCGTATGTGCACAGTTGACAGACTATTAAAAAACCCATAAGCCACCAGTCTTGCAAATCAAGCCTAGGAATAAGAATGAAACATGCCACCTCATGCTTTACCAGTAATAATCAGATTCAACAAGCCACATTAGGCCTAAATTCACTGGTAACCCTAGGCACCATTTCAGCCAGACAAAGCATATGCCTCATTTTAAGGACGAGTGGTCTCATTCACTTCCATAGCTTTACTCACATAGTTAACTTTACGCATCTGTTTCAGTGCCTTAAATAAGGTGCCCATTGTCTTTCCCTTACACTCTACTTCACACAGTAGCAATACTGGTATTTTCAATGGGATTGCATAGTTACAACTGAATAAGTACGTCTACACTGAAGAGCTTTTCAGAATAAGGAGGCTTAATTTGAAAAAAAAACTTTTTACCTGCCTATGCAGGCATTTTGTTATTTTGAAATAAGCGCTTCATTCTTTCAAAAAAAAAAAGTGTTATTTCAAAATAACTAAACCCACTTTTATTTCAAAAGAGTAATTCTTTCGAAGTAGTTATTTCAAAAAAAAAAAACATTCCAAGATGCAGAATTAGCTTTTTTTCAAAATAATGGCGGTATACTTTTTCCTGCCTTTCCCTATTTCTAAATAGAGTTTAGTGAAGACTCTCTATTTCAAAATAATAATTCCTACCTTATTTCAAAATAGAAATTCTTTACTAGACTCCTATTTCAAAATAATAAATTCAAAATAATGCTTTTTTTAAAATAATTATTTCAAAATAAATATGAAATCCTTATTTTGAAATAGCTATTTCACAATATCTTTGGCAGCATAGACATAGCCATTGAAATTTAATAAGGAAGACTATTGATGTGCAATGTGGAATAGACAGAATTTTCAACTCATTATCTTATGTGTATTGACTTTTCAACATAGACAGGAATAAGTACAGTAAAAACATGCTTTTATTCCTATAATTATCAGATAACACTCCACATATTAGTGAAAGGTGACTAGTGAGTAAAAAGGTGTGATTTGTATGAAGACATCTTTAAAAGTAAAGTTGCACTTTAACTTCTGCACAAACACATACAATGAAGTTAACCTGAACAGAGAGATCGATACAGTGTCTCTCATTAACAGAATTTGGTCCAATATAGAAGATACTGCCTCACTCACCTTGTCTGTCTAATACCCTGGGACTGACACAGCGACAACTCTATTATCTGTCACACAATGTATTATTTCATTTCCTCCATATTATTCCTCACTTTTTTAAATTCCCACTTGAAATCTTTCTGCGTCACCAGCGTCTCCAAAGAAACACAAGATTCTAGTGACAGAAGAAAAGAAACTAGAAAGTATACCAAGTTACACTCTGCCTCAAAAAGTTTTAAATTAGCAGTCCATTTCTATGTGGTGCTGACTGTCCTGAACTCTCACTGCAGTTCATGAAAACTGAGGATGCTCAAAGCCTCAAGGTTCAGTTCTTAAGTTTCAAAGATACTATTTAAAGGCAATAACAAAACTAGGCACCCACTTTTGGGTAAAAACTATAAATATCTATGGTTTATGGTATAAGTGTAAGGACTTCCACTTCTGGCATGCTGTTATAAATACCATTCGGATGTTTCAAATAAAAATAGCATCAAAACATTACAATTTGCCAGCATATAATAAGTAAGGATAGTTTTCTGCTCAAAACATGTCTGATACAAAGAAGGACTTCTTAAATTGGTCACACCTACTTCTGACTGGTAGGACTGCTAGATCTAGATTCTAGAAGAAACCAATATGTGGATTTTGAAAGACGGGATCATTGATTTCTACCAAATATTAACTGTCTCTGCTTAGTGCACCTTAGAACTAATTTTAAAAATAAGCTTTCAGTAACATTTAGTTGGAAATTGTAAAAGAATTTAAAACAAGGTAGAATATTTTTCCAAAGATTCTCATCTTCAGAAATGACTATCATTTATTTTTGTAGTATCTCTTGTATTTTAAAATAGTTTTATTTTGTTCAGTCAAGATAAGGGTTTCATCTTAGTTCTTTGGGGTTTGTTTGGACTAATGGACACGAATGCCAAATACAAATAAGCAAGTATGCCTACCCATACTCTCCATGTTGAAAACCTTTTATTTCATTTAAATAAATGAATAGATATAGATTAGAGTCTAGGAAGAAAGGAATAATAGAGAAGGTAATAGAGGTAATAAAGGTAACAGAGAAGACTGAATCAAATCAGATTTTATAATACTTTTCTTTCACTTTCAAAGCTCATCATACTTGAAGACAGCTTCATATGTATGGTGGTCATATTTGATTCATTTCTAGACAACTGTAGTTTAATATACAAAATAGTAAACAGCATCAACCAACTTATTAGTAACATACAAAACTGGCTAGGTACCAAAAATTAGATATGCAAGAGAAGTTCAAGACTTTATGTAATTACAAATATTGAGTGAGAAAGAAATGTGAGAAATTATGGGAGTGTGAGGTTTATTGGTTTTAAAATATCTTACAATTTACAGAACTATTTATGGAAGTCGAAACTTTCTAAAAGGTTTATTCCATTTGTTACCAGAAAGCTCTTAAAACATTTGATCCAAACAAAACATCTGACATTTCATTTCTTCCCAAAGCAACATAAATATGCTCCTGTTTGTCTCTGATCATTTGTATTAAGACAGTTTTTTATAAGGTTCTCAGATATTAGCAACATTATTTCCCTTGCTCTAATGCACAATTTTTATCTGCCTGAAGTTTGTATGTCATTTTGTATTATTGTATGCCGAAACTCAATTCTTGGCTCACTATAAAATGAATTGATGTCCACGGGCAATACATTTTATTGAAATAAAATTAAACAGATGCATAGATATACTCATCCATACAAACAAAGACCTTTGTCCTAAAGTCCTCATTCAGGTGCATTTAGAAAAGATGCTAAAGTAAGGACTTTTGTACTGTGTGAAGATAGAAATTTCAAAAGGGATAGCCGTGTTAGTCTAGTCCAGTAAAAAAACAACAAGGAGTTGTGTGGCACTTTAAGACTAACAGATTTATTTTTTGCATGAGTTTTCGTGGGAGAAGATACCACTTCCTCAGATGCTTCGAAGATGGGTGAACTTACAGAAAGGAATCTGTTACTCTTACAGTGTTTTTCTAGTGAAGATAGAAAGCAAACATGAAGATAATCAGCACAATTCTACTTGTAGAGGGGATGAGAGGCTTGGTGTCTCAGAAACAGCAATTAAAAACTATCATGTTTTTGAAAATATTTATCACAGAATGTTAAGTTATATGATGGCAGTTACCATTTCCCGCACACTAAAGACACTTTTATTAATTTGTTAGAACTTCAGAAACACAAGGTGCTGAACTCCCTCAACTCTATGGGAATTGAGCATGCTAAACTGGATTAAGGAGATACTCATCACCATGTAACATCAAGCCCTTACAGAGTACACACACGCAAGAAGAGTGGTAAAAAGAAAGCCCACCACGTAAACAGCAGTTACTAGATTTCTGTGCCAGGAGGGTGTAGGCACAGTGCCCCTCCCGGTGCTGAAAAGAGAATCCTCACTTTTATAAAAGATAAAATCTGGGCTCCCTGATCACTGGTCTCACAGTGCTAGCTAGTAAACAAAGCAAGCAGGGAGGGGATTTTGTGGTGCCTTTAACTAACACAACGATATTTGTTCCAGGGTGTTCAATGATGGACTGTCCAGGAGCATTGTTTATGTATAGAGAACACAAGTGGGTCTAAAATGCAGGACAATATATTTTACACACTACCCCTTCCTTCAAACCCATTATAGAACTGAAATAGTATTCTTTAAATTAAAGCTTGTTTGTATTTATCCTCTAAGCATTACAATTTAACCTAATATTAATTTTAAAATACATACTGTGCAATCGTAAGGAAAGAGTAGTACTCTCAGTGTACTAATCCTCAATTTCGAATATTGTTTTATCCAAGTTTTCCTACATTAGTCAAAATGTAGAACAATCTGTGAAATTTACTAATTCACTTACGAACAATAGAAGTTACTACTGCATTTGGGGTGAGGTTAAAAAGTGCTGAGGGGGTAATACAATAAATGTAAACATAATAATAATTAATTGCTAAGTTACTTTTGGGAAAAATCACACACTTGACCCAAGCTGAAGGCTGAAATATTAATCCATTTCTGTCACAGAGATCAAGCTTCAGTTGCTTTTTATCCTCCTCATAATAGAAGCAACAGTTGAAAACCATAATGTTATAGTTCAAACAATGCCCCCCCTAAGACTTCAAATTTATTATAGCATTCATCTCCAAGACAAAAGACCTGGTATAGGAAAAAAGCTCTTTTTAGCAAAAAGCATGGTTGTTATTTATGGCTCAGATGCGAAGAATGAGTTTGGGGAATTTATCAGAGATGAAGGTATGAAATGTTTTAGCTTGTTCTTCTCTGTCTAATCCATAAACCATTTTCTCAGCCACCCAAGTGAATTCTAATGGAACAGGAGTGATGAAATAATATTTTCCTAGCCCTTTAACACTTTGCCTACTGTGTGTATTGTGTGACTTGTTCAGGAAAACACAGGAGCTTATCCTTACAAATCTTTTAAATCAGGAAGTAAGATAATCTTGTTAATAAATTATGTAAAATGGCCTTGTGGGAAGATTCAACATAATACATAGAATGCTCATTCCCTCCATCAAACTGTATTAATAATCTTATTTATAAAGGGTTTCTCTGCCAGCATTTCATTTAATAGAAATACAAATTATACAGTGCATACAATTTCCTGTGGATATCTTTGTAATTGAACTCAGTCGTGTTCCTGCACCAACCTTGTCCTAGATGGCTTGGTAACAGGGAAATGGGACAAAAGGGACACTGGAACTTTTTCAGTCCCCTGATCAACACAAAAATGAATGCCAGCCTCCACATTGGTTAGTTAGTTTTTATGACAGAGTTGGGATATCATGGGCTATTGTCTCTCATTTGCTGTTTCCCGTGGTGGTTGGTCACACAGGTCTTCCCAAAAATCAATCAACTGCCCATGTCAAAGTAAGAAAGTCTCTCCTAGTTCGAACCAGTCGCGCTGTTTAGTTTGAACTAAAAAGTTAGTTTGAACTAAAAAGCACAGCTAGTTTGAACTAAAAGGTGAGTTTGAACTAGAAAGCATGGTAAGTTCAAACTAAACGGTTAGTTTGAACTTTTAAGTTCAAACTAAGGCCTCTACATTGTGTTAATTCAAACCAAAGTTCAAACTAAGCACTAAGTTTGAACTAACCATTCAAACTAACTAGTTCGAACTAAGCTTTGCCTAGTTTGAACTAAGCAATTTGTTGGGTCCAACGAGGCAAAGCCCAGCGTGGACCCAGATTAAAGCTGCAGTTAGTCTGAACTATCCCATGTTTAGTTCAAACGAACCAATGGTTTGTTCAAATTAACCAGGAACTGCCTACTAACGAAGTCCGAACTAAGCAATCTGATGTAGACGTAGCTTCTCTGTCTTCTCTGGGGCCTGATGGCTTTTGATAAGTCACCCATCACCACCACCTCAACCAATTACTGGTGTTCTGAGCTGAGTTCATCTCAATCTTTGTGCTCCCTCTTTCTTTATGGAAACATAAAAACATAAACATAAAAACTTTATGGAACATGGCAACATGGGAATATGTTTGTAATAGCTGGAAGCAGAGGCATTGCTGGAGCTGGGCACCCCAGGGCACGTGCCCCAAACCCCAGCACCAGTGCCCCAGATCTCCAGCCCAATCGGGCCAGACATCCGGGGCCCAGCCGCCAGTGGCCGCAGTGGCCCCAGCCGGGGATCCGGGCCCCAGCTGCCCGCGGCCGCTTCCGGACCCATCCCCAGGTGGGAATCCAGGGTCTGGCCGCCCACGGCAGCGGCAGCAGCAGCCCCGTCCCTGGGCGAGGCGGGCAATCCGAGGCCCGGCGTCGCATGCCAGTGGCAGCCCCATCCAAGGCCAGGGATGCAGGACCCCGCCACTCGCAGCCACTTCTGGCCCCATCCCCAGCTGGGGATGTAGGCCCCGGCCTCCTGCAGCCACTTCAGGCCCCATCCCCGGCCAGGGATGTGGGGCCTAACTGCCTGTGGCAGTGTGGCAGCTTCTTCCCCTGTCCCGGGCCGGGGGGGGCACCTGGGCCCATGCCCCAGGTCCCTCCCCTGGCCAGCAACGCCTCTGGGCTGGAGTAGGATAGCATTGTCTTTAAACTCACATTGTCACAAAAGGGCATGTCCACACATCTTTTAAATAGAAATAACACTGTTTATTTCAATTTAAAAAAGATTAAGTCCACACAACGTTTTCTTGTTTCAAAATGATGAGCTCCATCATTTCAAAACAAGAGACATTATTTCAAAATAGCTTAAACCTACTTTAATTTGAATTCAAAATGGTTATTTCCAAATAACACCATTTTAACATATTATTTCAAAATAACCATTATTTTGAAATAACACTTTTGCCCTTCTCCTTCCCAGGGTGCCTTCCTTTTTGTATATATTGGGTGGGGGCGTGGCCTAGTGAGGGGGCCATGTTGCCACACCTCCCATGCTGCTCCTCTCCTGATTCAAAATAGCAAGTCCTATGTCTGGACTTGCTATTTCGATTTGAGGTTTTTGCTTATTTCAATTTAAGTTAATTCAAATTAAGGATTTTATTTTGAATTAATTTATTTCGATTTAACTTAAATCAAAATAAGCATGTGCATGTGGATGTAGCCAAAGATTCTTGGGTTGTTCGTTCGGGATAGGCACAGGTCTCAAATCCTAGGCTAGATTGTTGGATCAGGTGGGTAGAGAGTTATGTCAATGTTCAAAGTTTAAGCTTAAAGGAAGAGTGACTCCAAATCTCCTGCTTCTAGAAGATGGATGATTCAGTTTTCATGTGAATTAGGAAAAAAAATCCAGTTATTTGGGGCTAACAGAGATTTGACTACAGTAGAACCTAGATACTTTGTGCAGGGAATGGTGGGGTTTTTTTTGGTTTGTTTTTTTTTGTACTTTTATACACAGGCAACGGGTCAAAGGATCATCCTAGTATGGCACTAGTCTATGGGATTCTTCCTCTATGGATAGTGGTGATGATTATGGCAAGCTCCCTTGACAAGATTTAGCTTGGAAGAGCTAGCTACCCTTAGACATCAGTTAACAAATTTTCAGCAGATCTAGCCAGTTTCTCTCAAATATTTATTTGCTTTAGCATGTCTACAGAAAAAAAAAATATTACTCTTTTGTAACATATGTACTTCTTCTCTTTAATATAGTCCTCCTTATAGTGTCTGATCCTATTCCTATTGAACTCAATATGAGATCTGCCAGTGAGTTCAATGTTTGCACAATTAGGCTCATACATATCTCCCACTTCATAGTAATACAGGGATTTGCAACTTTTGTTGGCCCCTGTGCCAGCCCCATACCCTGCACACTCAGCAGGTGTCGGGGCTGGAGCCAGCATGGGCCAGAGGTGGAGCCAACATGGGCCAGGTACCACCATGAACAGCAGCTCTTTTTCTCTGCTAGCCCCACCCCTGTGTGTGGCTTCTGTCCCCTGCTGGCCCTGCTCCCCAGGGGGAAGCAGGGGGCAAGGGCCAGAAGCAGCATACATGGTGGTGCCTTTTCCCTGATGGGGCTGCCGCCCACCTGGGGAGCAAAGACAGCCGGGCACAGGAGCCACAGCGCATGCACAGCTCTTGTGACCTCAGGCCTGCTGGGGGTCAGAGTCTGCTGGGGGAGTAGCCATGGTGCTGCATGCTGCTGGTGAAAGGCACAAATGCCAGCTTTGGCACTTCTGCTGAGGTTATTGATCCCTGTAGTAATAAATACTTTCCAAAGAAACTGTTTCCCCTCTACATAAAACCACATTTTGTTCCATTTTTTAAGAAATCTCTGTTTTAAAACAATGAGACAAAAGTATGCTTAAGCACAAGTAGCTATGGACTAGCAGTAAATACCAAGATGCTAACCTTACACTGTCCTTGAATGACACAAAATACTCTCATGCCATTCTCCCCAACACCTTCCCTGTCAACTCTCATACTTCCACTTGCACATGCACCTTTTCCTTGGCATAAAAGGAATTACCACTATATTATTAACACAAACAAGGAGTCCTGTGGCACTTGAAGACTAACAAATTTATTCATTGCATGAGCTTTCGTGGGAGAAAATCCCACTTCATCAGACACTTTGAAGATAAGCTCATGCAATAAAAAAATTTGCTATTCTTTAAGTGCCACAGGACAACCTGTTAATTTTGCTGAACTAAACTAACATGGTTGCCCCTTTGAACTTTACTACATTATTATATCATTATTATCACCCTGTATTACAAGAAATTCTTCAATTTTGTCATAGTTCTATTTTACAAAATGTTTTCCCCTTTCATTTAGGCTGAAGGTATTCATGGCAGGAAAACTGGACCATGGGTGAAGCTCTTGCAGAGCTCATCTACCCACTACCAGAGTTCTTCCACTCATTTAAAGAGTGCAGCATGCACCCATTCTGCTAGGGGCCTGCCTTTTTCTTTTACCTCCCTCTGAGAAATGCAGGTGCTGTTTCGACTAGATCCATACAGTCCTTGCACTCAAAGACTGCTACAGTGACAGCTTCCTGTTGAGGGGCACAAGGAAGAATGCGGAAGTAGTAGGATAGAAAAATAGTTCCTTTCTACTGCTATTCTAGTCATAAACTGGTTAAAACTGTGTATTAAAACACCAATATTCATACAGAGAAATGCTTTCATGAATTTTACAAACAATTTTCCTCTGTCAGATGAAACCAAAATGACACCATAACTCCATCTTTAGTATGGGGGGGAAGCCTTTAGTAACACAACATTTTCCCTTAATAAATCATTTTTAATGACTTCTAATAAATCATCTTGTAATCACTTTTCTTTGGCACTTAAGCTAGTCAAACTCTCTCTCTCATAGTTGAAATATTAATGTATTCACATTTCAGAAAGTTTATAAAAGAAAAGTAACTACTAAATAAAGAAATGAACTGAAGCAAAACAAGCTATATTAATATAAAAGGTCATACAGTGCATTTAAAAACTTTCCAGTCAGAAGCATTATTTTCTGTTATATAAGAGACACTACATAGTTTCTCCTTTTTTGCATTGTATGAACTGTACATGCGTGCACGTGCACACGCTCTACAGACATACACAAACAACATTCCTACAGACCAATAGACTGTTTTGTCAGCCTCACAATATTTTCAGTACTGTTCAGGAATTGGTAAGGGTTTTATTTTGCTTTGTTTTAAATTACCTATGCAAGCATTTAACACTTCAACTTAGCATTCCATGATGTCCTACTTGATTTCTGAAGATTCTGATAGTTTTTTTTCCTCCAGTTTCATTGCTGTAATTCCTGAACTACGATTTACATCTGTATTACACCATTTTACCCTGACACAAGAATAAAAGTTAATTAGTTTCTATGACGACCTGCTGGATAAAAGGATCACAGATTCTTTCACATTTGTAAATACACAGCAGCTTAGTATTCAGACGGCAGTGTGTATCAGCATTAACTACAAATAGTATGAGTTTGTTTTTAGTAAGACATAAAAAGGGACTTGAGCCAAAGGACATTCATCGAACATACATTTGTCAATGAACAGATGAGTTTAATTTTTTTTTTGCTTTTCCTCCTGCTTCCCCCTTTGGTATTTAAAGTCTATACTGTTTTGTTAGAAAATAGTTTTCACATATCAATCAAAATTTAAAAAATATAACAATTAATAATTCTATAGACAAAGAAATAGTTGTTGCACTGTACTCACTTCAATGGTCACAGAAGTAAACTTACATACACATATTTCTATGTACCATAATGTATATACACCTTAAAAATATTTCAGGATATTATGAAATTCCCTTTATTCTCAAAGGGTAATGCAAATTACAGGGTCTCTGCACTAGTCTTTGAACTAATGCTATCCTTTGATTCATAAGGTCATACATACAGGCCTTAAAAGAAAATGTATGCCCTGTAGTAAACCAAAATCACAATCTTTCTGAGACTGCTTGCAAATATTACTATAATATTTAATTACGAGTGCTATGTTTTCACTTATATTAATATGTTAACAAAAAGCGAAAATTCACCCTTACTACATGAAAGTTGTCAAATACCCAAGCATCAGAGCCTGTGTTGTTATTAGGCCAGAACATCCCCTTCCATGGGAAAAGCTGTGGGAAGTACTTTAGAAAGCCTCTGTGAGGATTTCCTTGTGGAGACTAATTACCCTATAAGAGTGGTTCCCAACCTTTTTTATTATGAGCACCCCTTTCTAATGTCAACAAATTTTGTGGTCCCCCAAATGATGACAGTTGTTACTGGAGACTCACTGCAGACAGCAGTGCTGCAAAAAGGACAGTGGAGGACCTGGCCCACACCTGCTCTCAAGGGATGGAGACACAGCCAGAGTGTGGCTGCTCACAGCAGGCAAATCTAGCCCACTCCAACATGCATCTCTGGCCCGCAGCAGCTGGGGCCGGATGTATTCACGGACCCCTTGCAATAACTCTGCGGACCCCCAGCCACAGGATAGGAACCAATGTGTAGACAGGGTTGGTAAACCCCTACTCCCCCTCAGGAAAAGGGCACAGGCAAATCCATTTCTTGCCAAGACAAATCAGACTAGAAGACTTATTAGCATTACTCATTCCCAAGTAGTGCAGTTCTTGCATTAAACAAGAACTCCAGCTCCCTCACCTAGTATAGTGGCCCTGCACGGAGTTTATACCAAAAAAGTAGTACAAAATCAGATTGTGTTACCAGAAGGGAATAACCTGTACAGTCACCACTATTTCACCTCCTCGCAGAAATCTTAGCCACCCTTTTTCCCAGGACAAACCCAGATTACACAGGGCAGGGGTCAGCAACCTTTGCCAACCACCATGCCAGCCATGCCTACCTCACCCTCAGTGGGTACTGGGGGCGAGGCCAAAAGGGGGCAGAGCCTGCCCTCTGGTTTACAGCCAGTGCCACCACCCACTTCCAGCAGTGGCAGGTGGTCTCCAGGGGTCGCCCAGCACCCCCACACTGCCATCCCTTTGGGGGAGCAAGAGGGGCAATTGCCCTGGGCCATGCAGTTCTGAGGGCCCCTCTCTGTCCTACCAAGCAGGGCAGTGCGGGGTCCACACCACTGCCCTCTGCATACTGGGGACCGGGTGAGCCGGCCAAAAGCAGCACCTGGCTCAGCACTCCCAATCTCCACTCCCCCACAACCACCATGCGCACTGATTTCAGCTATGCCAGAGCAGCAGGGAGGGGGCAGGAGGCAGCATGGAGCCCGTACGGCTACCTCTCACCCCAGCCACACTACTTCCCGCCCCTTCCCTAATGCTCCAGCACAGAGCCAAAAGCAGCACATGTGGGGGGGACACTGGGAGAGTTGAGCCAGGTGCCACTTTTGGCCAGCTCGCCCAGTCCCCATCATGGGACAGCCAACGGAGGGGTGAAGGGGCCTGGCTGGCCCCACCCCCACTGCTGGGGGGGCTAAGTGGGGGCTCCACGCCCCTTTAGGGATGGTCCTGCCCTCCAGCAGTGGCAGGAGGCCTCCAGGGCATGGGGTTGGGGCTGGCACCCACCCCTAACAGCTGCAGCTCTGGGCTGTCCAACAACCCCACTCCCCTCTAGCCCTGTCCAGCAGGGGGCCAGATGCTGCATGCCGCAGCTTCCTAGTCCTTGCTGGCCACGCTCCCCAATGGGGAAGCACAGACAGCGGGGACCTGGGGGAGCAGAACCAGTGAAGGGGGCCTGAATGGCGCCACATGCCACTCAGGCTCAGAACCCCATGCCATTTTTGGCACAACTGCTGAGGGTTGCCAACCCCTGCCATAGAGATTTGGGTAAAGTGGGGGGATCACCTTCAATCATCTTTCCACATAGAAGGGGAAGAAAGATGTGTGTGTGTGTGAAGGAGCCCTTCCTGACTGGATCACTGGCCCCTCATGGTCAACACCAGGTAGTAGTTACCTGAAACTTTTCATAAAATATGACACTAAATCATCAACTTAAGCATATTCAAAATGCACATTTAATGTATTTCTATACCAAACACACGCATATATATGCATGCAAACTATAACCTAATCAAGATCTTTTCCTAGGCTATGTCTACACAAGAGGGCTCAGGTAAGCTGACTTAATGAGGCTGACCTAAAGTTGACTTTATTAAGTTGTCTCAGAGACGCCCCATTTATTTAAGTGAACTTTAAAAGTCAACTTAAGCCAGGGGACCCATTAAATGCTGACTTAATTAAGTCAACTTTAAATGGGTTCTCTGGCTTAAGTTGACCTTATAAACTCATCTTAAATGACCACATTTTGTTAAGTTGACTTAATAAAATCTCACCCATTTTAAGGGTGAGAGTTCTTAAGTCGTCTTAAGCAAGTGCTTAAGTCGACTTTTAAACTCCAAATCAGGCCGCGGAGTTGCTTAAGTTGACATAACCCTAGAGACTGGAAGGAAGGAAGGAAGGAAGGAAGGAAGGCGAGCGGGATGCAGGATACAAAGATACAGAGAGATAATTAGTGTTATTCATTTTGCAGTTGGGGAAACTGATGCTGAGAGTTTCAGAGGCTTGTTCAACCTACAGAATGTGTCTGAACTGGGATAAGGATACAGAAATTCCTAGTTCTCTGCCATATTTTCACACACTGAAAGACCTTGGTAACATGAAAACTGAAAGTTTTGTAAAGTATCATGGTACTGTTCCATTCAAAATCATCATCTCCAAAAGAAAATTATGCAAACATGATAAAATATAATCCACATAAAACCTGGTCCTGCAATGTGTTCTGTCTGAATGACCTCTGAACTCATACAAATTTCAATCTGCAGAACTGGTTCCCAAATTATGTATTTCCTGATCCTAAAAAAAATGTTCTGGCCCATGTTAGAGAATGTGAAGTGCTCTATGGTTTGGGATTCTGATCAGAAACTTCCATGCAATGTATAAATCACAACCATCTTTCAGTGCATTAGAATATTTTTAGTAAAGCCTCAAAATTGATAAATAAATTCTGCTGAACATTCTATTAATTATCTTCAAAATTCTCCATATTTCAGTGTCACTAAGTAATAAAAAGTTTAAAGGATCATAATCTGAACTTGACTGCTCTAGCCACACTTAAAATTCCTGACTTGATATTTATATTTTCAAAAGCAAGAAATGGAATTGGTTGGTTGTTTTTCATTATTCTTATTATGTTGTTTTCTGCGTGCTTCTTTTTGGCCAATATAGCTAGAGCTGAGTTAAATCTGCATATCAGGTTCTCAACCCAAATTGCCAAACCATATTTTAACAGACTTATAAAGCTGCTATAAGCTAACTATTTTTAAAAAAAGCTATTAATACAAATGTATTACATTTCATTTTCACAATTCCATTTGCTTGTCAGATATTTTAAATTGAGCACGGAAACAGCCTTTGCTTTTTACACTAAATTATCCCTAAAGTTTATATTCTTTTGCTGTCAAAGGCACAATAATGCCTCACAAACTGAATTTGAAGACTGTATAATCATACTGTTATATAGCAGTATATTATGGCTAAAATCCTAGAGAACGTAGTACAAAAGATACTGCAAACAGAAGCTGAACTAACAACCTTAATAACATTTTCTTATCAAAAACTAGCTTTGCAGAGCTTCATCTTCTTAAAGGCAATATAAATGTTTAACCTCTAAAGAATAATAAAACCTTCTTAAATACTAACAACTCGTGCCTGACATTTGTATAAAAACAAAAATAATCTGCTGTCAGCAGAATGTCCAAGTGCCTCTGTCACTCCACTCTAACGTGAACCTTTCCCTGGCTACAAGGGTTTTGCTGTTATACGACACTCATTAGAATGGAATTTGTGTTAACTTCCATGTACCACGACTTACTAATAGGATTGCTAGCAATTATTATACTGAAATGAAATCAGCACAAACTATTAGATCTGTTTAAACAAGTTAAAAATAAACCTTGATTAAATGTTCTTTTTAAAGAAACTGCTCATTAGGGCTGCAGGGCCTTCTGATAAATTGGTGTTTCATTAACATCAAAGCATGAATCAAGTTTAAACTCACTTACCAAACAAGTTATGCTTAAACAGGTTTTAAATAAAATAAAATAAAATAAAATAAAATAAAATAAAATAAAATAAAATAAAATAGCCTGAACTGTAACAAGTCACAAAAAGATAGAAACTAAACAGGCTTTCTGTATATTTAAATACAAACGTACACTAATTTCAAAATGGAAAAACACTTTCCACGTGCCAGGATGGAAAACATACAGAATGGAACTCTGGAGAAGACCAAACCTTCCAAATGTATTCCCAGAGCTCAAGCACAAGCACTAGTTTAAAGCACCAAACTGGAAAAGCAATCTTGGAATTGGATTGCAAATAAGGACACTATGAATCCCTCTTTGTTACAGACCAACAGATTTTGAACTCGAATATGTCTTCTCCAGTCCGCATGTGCTGGCTTGCTTGGTCATGTCTTTTACCCAATTGTTAACACATTTGTAGTAACCTGGTCTATGGACTGAAGCTACTTATACTGCACTGTTGAGTCATGAAAGCATGGAAATGTCAGAGGCTTGCTAAACAAGCTGACAAGAGTTTGTTTCCTCAGTGATGCCCCAGTCTTCCAAGACCTCAAACTTGAAGAATTTTAATCACAAGTAAAAAAAAAAAGTGTTATCAACAATCACATTGTCGCCTTTATGTCACACTTGTTGGAGGGAGAAAAATAATTTATCCTTTCTTTTTTAAAGGTGTTAGGCTGAAACAAACTCTGATCTCTGAAATCTAGAGTTTCTGAATATGTAAAATAATTTTATAAATGCACTGACTTGGTACAGAGTACCAAGAATAATTAAAAGAAATGCATTAACATGAGTACCATTTAAACAAAGCACATATATTTTGAGAAGCTTTCTTTAAAATGGTTCCTGAACATTAATAATGTTGGTCTTATTCAGAAAGATCATGCCGTAAATTCAGTTGTAACTTAACCTATTCATTTGCTGATATCCCTTACAACTTACTTGCAACTTTGTTTGCAACAGCATTATGAAAATGTCCCTTTTTTTATAAAACAAACAAAAAAATTCCTGTTTAAATCATTAATATTCCTCAATAAAATGCACAAAGTAACTGACAATGATTTTTTTATAAAACTGTGAGCATGCCTAAAGCAACAAAGTCACACTTTTGTTAAAACATTTTTAGTGGTGTATTTTGCACAATTTTTTAAAGTTTAACCTCTGTGGATCAATGTGCTTCCTTAAAAGACTTTAATAAATTAAAGTGCAGAGAGCTTTTTTTCACCAGGCAGAAAAAGCTGATGAGACAGGTTTAGTTTAATCTCAGGCAATAGAAGTCATTAACCATTCTCTCAGGGATTAAAATATAGCTTGCCCTTTTCTTCTCTCACTTATCATTAGCATCACTTTAATCTCCCAGCGTTTCACACTGCTATTTTAATCATTACTTACTGCCTTTTGACAAGTGCAGAACATGCTTTTTCTCATTGAGGCAATATCCTGGTTTTAGCTGACAAATGTAGGACATAATGTAAAAATATCAAAGTGACATCTCTTAAACACACCTTCATCATAAAAATCTCTAAAGTTACAATATTCCTTTGTCTAATGTTTCTACTGAAATTATCATCTGAAAGGTTTCTCTCTTGCACAGAGGTAAAAGTTTGTTCAAAATAACACAACAACTAATTTCAGATGAGTGATACACAGGGTATAGGTATTTAATGGATTACATATACACATGCACGCACACACGCACACACACCCCCTAATGTTCTTGTGTTTATCCAAGATATACAGTCATGAACTTCAAAGTATTTATTGTAGAAAGAATCACTCTTCCCATGTAACTTGTAATAACCAAATATATTATGATGAAATGTTGACCTGAGCAACAGTTTTATACTTGATATTGCTATTTTATGACAGCCTCAAAAAAGTATGGCAAGTTTATCACTTGGTTGCTTTATTTATTTAACATTAAAATAAAAGGTAAAATTAGCATGGCAAGATACAGTTTTCAATAAGACAACAAAAAGGGCAAAAAGTGTTCAAAATTTGCACTGCATATTTTAATTAAATGTCCTTGGGTACATTTTAAACTGTGTGATCCTTCTATCTTTAGAAACTTGAATAATGTACATTTAGGGAGTCACATCATTAATTGTAATGTTGAACCTGGCATATAATCTAAAATAATAAACAACAGTAGAATTACATATACCTTAAATTGAATTACCAGTAGAATCAAGTATCTGTTGTTTCCTGTCTCATTGAGCTTTAAGTGGGCAATTATAAGAACTTAAAATATTTTCTCTTTGAAATTCTATTTTGATTCAAAAAGGAAACTAAAAAAAATAATTGGTAATTACAATTTTTTTAAGCAGTAACACAGTTCCTAATGTTTGGCCCCAAGCCCTTTAATCTAGTCCATCTGTAATGATCTCATAGTACTTTCAACCATTATTTAACTGGTAAAAGAAAAAAATATGTTGCACTATATGTTTCAACAATAAAATCCTTTCTTAAGCTTCACAAAGCTGAACAATTCATTATTTGATCTCTTTCCAGGTTCAAAGTCTGTCTTATTGCAATACTTCAAAGAAATTCATAATCAAAGACAAACAGCTGCAAAAACAATCTTTTATTACTTTATTATCATCATCTAGCATATATCTTTAGGGTAAACCAATGAAAAAGTTGCACACACATATATATTTAAATTAGTACTCAACTATAAATTGACATGTCTACCTTAAAATAAGGCCCAATCCTGGGAGGTGTAAGCTCAGCTTCCAGCCCTGCATCCTACATAATCAAGCCCCTAACTCTGAAGCTCTGATTCTGCAAAGACTGGGGTTTGAATCAGCAGCATCAGTCCCCACTAGTGAACTTTTAACATGCATAAGCAGTATTCACATGGACACCTAGTGCCTGGCATGGTGGAGTTTTATAGATTTACACTCCTGTTTGCTGCTTAGTAAATGTATATGTTTACATGCTCTTGAACATGAAAACAGTCTCATTTATTTCAATATGAATATACATACAAACAGTTAAGCATATGCATAAATGTCTCGGCATCGAAACAGTAGGTAATCACCCACAACCCATACTCCTGCCCTGGGCACTTGCAAGCTGACTCTGCGCAAGTGCTAGGGCAGGAGTCAGCTGCCAGCCCCCAACACCCGCGGAGAGGGGCTGGGAGTCAGATTGGGCTCCCAGCCTCTCTCCACAGGCTGCAGGAACCAGCTGTTAGCCCCCACCACATGCGGAGAGGGGCTGGCAGCCAGATCGGGCTTTCAGCCTCTCTCTGTTGGCAGCAGTAACCAACCGCCAGCCCCCACGGCTGGGAGCCAGATCCAACCCCCAGCTCCTCACCACACGGCAGGAATCGAATTGGGCCTCTGGAGCTGGATCAGGGCCCCGGAGCCCAATCACACCCTGGGGTGGGGAAAGGGGCGGGCCCTGCCCTGTAAGGTCAACTAAAATGCTTAAGTCAACTTAAGAAAGTCTAAGTATAGCCTGGGAGTTGCTTAAGTCGACTTAAGCCCCTAGTGTAGACATAGCTGTAATGGCATATGCTCAGGAAATAAGGCCATTTCTATGCTCATCATTCAGAAAGGAGCTCCATCTTGTTCACTATATACCACGCAATTAACAGAATAAATTAGTTCTGCATTGTCTTCTCTAAGGCAGTGGTTTTCAAACTTAGGGTTGGGACCCAGTACTGGGTCATGGACCCACAGGTACTGGGGTGATAGTGCCCCCTGCTGCCACCACCAAAAGACTAGAATTCATTGCTCAAAGATATAACTTTTGGGTTGTGGGCACTTCTTTTTTTCCCCAACTGGGTCCTGGAAAAAAAGTTTGAAAACCGTTGCTCTAAGCTGCTCGTCAGATTTGCCTTTTGAAATAAAAGAGCATTCTTATTGTCATTATACAGATGGGGAAACAAAGACAGAGACTTTCCAGAATTCACACACTGAAACAGAATTAAAGCCAGGATTAGAATTCAGGATCTCCTGATTCTCAGCTATTCATACATTTCTCTAAACCAGGTATGGCCAAACTGCAGCTCTTGAATGAAAAAGTGCGGCATGCAGAAGAAAGTCAGAGGAAAGCATTCTCAGGGGGCAGACCAGCCTTTGCCTAGCTGCTGAGTGGCCCTATTGGAGGCTCAGCCCGGGTAGGGCTTAAAGCAAGGGGAGCAAGCCCCAGCCTGTGCCTAGCCACTGGAGCGGCCAGGTAAGATGGCCCGGGGGTGGGGCTCAGCCCAAGGGAGCCAGCATCAGGGCCTGGGGGTTGGGACAGCAGGGAGAAGTGGCATGGTCAAAGAGGGCAAGAAGAAACAGTGGCATGGTTGGAGAGAGCGAGGAGAAGGAGTGGCATGGTCAGGACAGCAGGGGAGAAATGGTAGCATGGTCGGAGTGGATGGGGAGAAGTGATGGCATCGTAGGAGACGATAGGGAGAAGTTAAGCTTTTATTGTATAGGTAAGCCTAATTTTCATGGTAATCTTAAGTAATTACCAAATTCTGACACTAGTAGGATCAATATTTGCCCTCTTTTTACGATAAAATTAAACTGTGCAATGAAATTTAAACTTAGTAATTTTGGAGTAGGTAAAATATGGCTTTATGCCTCAGTGGCTCTCAAAGGTTTAATAGTCAAATTGTGTGGCTCAGGAGTTCCATAACTTTGGCCACCCCTGCTCTAAACCATACTGCCTGTGATGCTAAGCATTCTACTGCTGCAGTGGGTATTCAGCACACCTGTAAATAAGATCCCATATCTCAAACTGGGCACCTAGAAAATGAGGACTATACCAATTGTGAGAACCTGCCAAATTTTTGGTCAAGTGACCTGCTCAGCATCACATAAAAAATCTGAGAGAGAGGCAAAGTGTGTTCTGTGTGTCGTTTACTTGCCGTAATCCAAGACCATCCTGTTTTCTTATGTTCCTCTCATGATTATCTATTCACTTTAGACTATTCAGTGTAAATGAGGCAGGGACCCCACAATCTGATTCACTTAAAAAAAAAAAGCTTGATTCATTCCTGAGCACTATCCATCGAGCACTATCTATCTACCCCTTCCAATGAATTAGAAATTGATTCTCTAAGGGAAAAATGTCACCATAAAATTAAAAGATTGATAAATACACACAGGAAGGCAGAATTTTGGCTGCATAGGCGCCTTAAATTCTGGCATTTCCAAACTTTCAAGTGCTGCAGCATGCCACTTGTGTGTGTGTGTGTGTGTGTGTGTGTGTGTGTGTGTGTGTGTGTGTGAAAAATGTAAGGGAAGGGGTGTTTGTTTTCATGTAATTTCCTAGGTCTGTTTAAAATAAAGTCATTGAATTTGATATGCATTTGTAGCAAACTCCTGCCCTGTTGTGCACCACCACCAGTACGGTCTGGCCCCTGAATCTTCAGCACTCCTTGGGCTGTTTACTCTAATGGCTGTTGGCAGGATGATGCAATGGCTCGGGCCATGTACTCTGTCTGGGGTAGGGCCACCCAGAGGCGGGGGGGGGGCACACAGGGTCAATCAGCCCCAGACCTCCACCAAGTAGGTGGACCCCTGCCCTAGCCCCTGCCTAAGTTACTGACTCTATACATCCTGGGGAAGATTGAGGCTTGGTAAACCAAGAGGGGCTTGGCAATTGGAAGGTGGCCAGAATGAGATAACATAGGAGGACACCTGGGGGTAGGCAGAGGTGGTATGAGCTGGTACGTAGTATGTATGGAACAGTGGGGGGGCCTCTCTCAACAAATCTGCCCCAGCCACCCTAAGTGCTCTGGGGGGCCCTGGTCTGGGGGATGGGCACAGTAAGACCACCCAGGTCTCTCTTTTCCCTCTGCCCCACCCAGGATAGGGGAGAGAGGGAACTGTTTCCTCATGAATTTAATGGAGGTAGTTATGGGCAAACTGACCAAGTTCTCTTCTTCCTTCACCCTGCCCCAATTTCAAGATAGATTCCCTGTCCACTGTGTCTTGCTGCTGGTGATGCTTTGCTGGCGGAGCAGGCCTGGAACTTGCCCTGGATTACAACAGACATATTCAATTATTATTTTGGCAAGTTTTCCTGAAGAACACAAAAGTGAAAGAAGGGAAATGATTATTTTCAAAAGCTTACATCTCAGTCACACCAAATGAAACTTCAAGGGACAATAAGAAAAAGGCACTTCTATGGATCTACAGCTTTCTTCCTGCCACATTATAAAACCTTGTGGCAAATAACAGAGATGTTAGTGCCTTTCAAATAACTTTCCAATAATGTTTTATAATGGCAAGTGTTAGTCCAAGTATAGAGATTGCTACCAGCTCCCAAGCTGGTAAAAATCACAATGAAATTATATGAACTTGAACCATCTTATTGTTTTTTCAAAATAGCTTGTATTTGGGAGCTGTGTGTAGTAGATCTTTTTGCATACCACAAAGGTATCAAGTCATGTTTCCAAGCATGCCATTTTATATGCTCTTCATTTTATATGCTTCTTTAAAACATACAGCTGCATGGAAATAATTCTTTAAAACACCTCCTTAAATTAATACTAAATATTCAGCATCTTAAACTTAGAAAGAAAACAAAACCATACTATGCCCTAATTCTGTAAGCTACTCTGAACCACTGATGCGAAGTACCAATAAATCCAGTTCCAAAAGTATTCGGCCTTCACAAGATCAATTCCTAACTTGAATGAATGCATTTACGAGGACCATCCAAAAAAGGAATTCAATTTGAAGTCTAAAACAACATTATAGCATAAAAATACTTTACTGGTTACAGTTAATATCCTCTCAATCATAATTTCCTAGTTGTTGTAGCCATTTTTCCACAGATTAATGAAGTAATCTGACAACCACCACAGAAATAACTTGTAAAGTGGATTGAAAAGAGAATTTAATCGAACAAATCCTACATTTCTCATTGCTGGACAGATTATTCTAGAAATTGAAAGACTGTAAAAGCATAACTACTACTATGACTGCATTTAAAATAACTGTACATAAACAAACAAGCCTCTAAGGAGTCTTGGTCATTCCAGTGTCAAAATAATTCTTAAAACTCAGCACCTCTTTTGCAACCATGATCTAAATCTATAGAGCAGTTCCTAGCAAATCAAGTTCATTTCGTACGTGTTACAAAATCCGCTACAGAATAAAACCTGCACCTAATGTACTTCTATTACAAGCTGAAGTTAATTCTCCAATCTTTTCTCACTCTATCATGTCAGAAGTTACGAGTACAAAAGAAAAATAGCTGTCACTCGTGCTTTTAAGAATCTAAACTGTAAGTCAAAATAACTTACTTTCCTTCAATGTATTTCTCTGGATCTTGTGGAGAAAAGTAACTATTAACGAAAAAAGTTGTTTCTTCTTTTTTAAAGATGCAATCTAAAAGTAGTTCTGTAGCACTATTTTACATTCATTGTTAACAGCTTGGCAACAGCTGGGATGCAACTGTTAAAGACTTTCAGCATTGTCACGACAAACGTGTTTTCAAGAAACAATTTGACAGTGAAAAAACTCACTGGAGGTGCAAGCTATCCTGCAGTAACTCAAGAGCACGAGTACCAATTTTAAGATAGATTGTTAGGAAATAGGGCACAAACCCCAAATTAGTTGTGAGGTCTATACTTAGATTTTGCCAACGAGTTATCAAAAGTGAATTTTGCAGGCACTATAACAACCTGGAAATGGAATCATACAGTCTCCTTGGGTAGTCTCATCTGTCTTACTACCAAAGTAAGCTCACTTTTGTGATAGACAGTCATTTATAACAAGGATGAAAGCAGGAGTTAAAGTCGGGGGGAAGGCACTGGAACAGAGTTCCGGAGCCTCCTATTTTTAGGCTGTCTGCACTCTGGGGCCCCTAAAAATAGAGGAACGTACTGGAACACTATTTCAGGGCCCCCCTAAAAATAGCATGAACAATCGGAATGCAGCATTCCGGTGGCTCCACCTTAAGCCCTGCTCCACCTTAAGCCCAGTCAGCAGAGAGCTGTGGCAGGCTGGGAGTTTGTGAATCTCCCCCCTGCAGGGCAGAGCAGCTTGTGGCCAGAAGCAGCTTCCAGCTGGTCAGCCAGCCTGCAAACAGCCCAGGTAAGGGGTTGGGGGCGGAAGGGGGCTGCTCTGTGTGTGTGTGTGTGTGTGTGTGTCCGTTGGTCCATCCCCAGGGGTGGGTATTGGGGCAGGGGGTGGGTTCTGGGGGCGGTTATTGGAGGGCCCACCCATGCCAGAGGGGGGCCCACCAAATTATATTTTAACCCCTGGATCACAGCAATATTCAGGTCTACTGTCCCAAAGAAGCAGTCACTTACCTATGTCAATTGTGTTTTAGATCTAACACCAAAGGCAACACTTGTAGGCCATCCTATAACAGATTAGCTAAAGATTTATTATATAGGACAAGGAAATGCGAGTTATTTACAATGTTAAAGCAGGCTTATACACACAATTAAGTTCCAAAAAGTTTCAAAAAGTATTAGAAGTTTCTATTATAAATAAGCTCTACATGTCCTTTAGGGCTAACACTAGCTAATCACTGGGAATCTTTCATGCATCACACTCTTTGTCCTCCAGATTCCAAGCAACATAAAGATACACTTGCTTTTTGTAGGGGTTTTTATTCCCTTCCACCTTCTGCTTTGAGCTGTAGATTCAGCCAATGGAAGGAATCAACTTGCAAGACTTATTTTCATGGTGGTAGAGGGACGTGCACAAACAACAAAGTCTTTCGTCTTATTTACTGTTTCAATCTAGTCTGGTGTCAGGAAGACTCCTCTGCTGGGCAGAACTTAATACCTTCTGCTGGAGACCAGCATTTCACTCTAGTTAATGTCTCTGTCCTGTCTGGTGATTCACACAAATGCAGAGGCTCACAATGCAGATTCTCAAATATTACTTTACAATATCAGATACAAATGTTATAAGTGAGATTAATGCAGGCAGCAACTCACAAGCATTCTGTAAAGTCTAAACACTGAACGCATTTTGTGTCTTTCTAATACCTATCTTAATAATACTAATATGAGGTAAGCTAAACTGATTCCCTATGCATTTGTCAGTGTTCCATTGGGGCATGGGGATCTCACCTAGTTTGCAGGGGGCTATATCTGACCACACGTTTCAGACTAAACTGCTGGTCTTAGACTCCTTCGCACATGCCTACTGCAGTACTGCATAAGCAAGAATAGCTAGGTACAATTTTAAGTGTTGAAGTATAAACTCTGAGGCTTGTGAGGATATGTAATTTAAACATCAACAATTTTGAAAGATACTGCATCACACTTTAAAGGCCCAGTCTTTTTTCCACTAATACCAATGGGAGTTTTGTCCCTTAGAGTTCACCTGAGCCTTTAGTTATATGAATTTCTACATATATAAACAGACTTTATAAACTGATGGATCGACTCAGCGGAAATAAACAGAGGCAGTCAGCAAAGGTGTTCTTCAAAGATTAATGCTTATAAATAGAAATTAGCCTGGAGTTCAATCCCATTCTATGAGACAAAGAATGAAATTGTGGATTTTCCCTCTGCCTTCCAAATTATAGACTTTCCATGAGAGAAGCAGAACCAGAAATAGATTTATCCCTTGTTCATCAGTAAACTGAAAGTGATTACTGACTTCAGCCATATTTTACCTCTCACCAAAAAACTGAAATCTAAAACCAAGTCATTACTACTTAAGATCTCTCCTGTAAAAAATAAATAAGACAAGTTATCTTTTATTTACAAAAGTATCTTCTGTATACTCTCTCTGTCTCTCACACCTAGATATATATACATATAACTTTCCTGGTAAAAAAATAATCCTGGTTTTAGAACATATTCATGGACCTCCCAGTTGCTTCTGAATGGTCATGCCCAACGAATGTAGAGGAAATGAATTTGAATCCTCCCTTGTTTATAATTCGGAATTAATGAATCTGTCTATGAAAAGAGTTTCCAGATCTGTACTACCTTTGCTTGCTGCTGCAAAAAACAACAGCTAAACTACAGTGTCTACAGGTGGACGATGAAGACAAATCTGCTACTTAATATAGTTCCTCCTTCCAAGAAATAAAAACTGCTTAAATAGTACGCATCCTAATCTGATAGGGGTGCAAGATTTCATCCATTTACTAATCTTTTTTTTCACATATACAAACCTATCCAGCTAAAGTATATTACTAATGCCTTCAGACTCCTTTATGATCTCTATCACAGAGTAGAGACAGTGGCAAGAAAATGGAATTCTGTTTATTCTCTCCCCCCCCACCCCAAATTTTAGACTGGAGCAAAGATTTGAAAGGAGAATACCCTATGACTCATCACATTGTCACTGACTGATAAAACCAGAATGTTTTAGCCACCAATGAAGAACTAGGTTGATGGAAAAATTATTTTACGTACCACATCTCGGAAAGGTGATTACTATATTGACAGAAAAACCTTTCAGTTGATGTGGAAAACATCTATGCTATTGTAACTCATATGTCTAATTGAATGCTCCCTCTTCAAGAAGCTTATTGAGGCTGGGTTACTGTTGCTGGTCAGATTTAGCTGTGCAGAGCCGGAAGTTTCTGTCATGGGGTGTGATAGCTTTCAGCATGTTCAAAAAGGCTCCATGCTGCTGCTATGGTGAGATGCCCTGAGAGCAAGCAGCCAGGGAAGTTACACTGAGAAGAACCCATGTGCTCAGTGTGTAGTGGGGAGAAGCTAAGCCAGAAGTGGACAGCAAGATGTTTTCTCCCTATTCCAGAGCCTTTTGCAGCAGTGTTTTCAGTAAGCTGACTGGATGGTGCTGGTTCCAGCAGACAAGGAAAAGTTGACATGGATTTCTACTGAAGATTCCTACTACCAAAGAAGGAGGAGCTATTTCTTTCAACTCAAGCCTTTGGAGTTGGTGAACAATGATTATAAATGAGACCCAGGTGAACTCTACCTAAACTTTTGGAACTTTTTAAGTTTCTTTCTCACAGTGTTTCTGTGGGGACTCCTCTGTTTAAAGTCAAATTGTTTTCTTGTTTGCATTGTGGAAAAGGAAATCTGTGAAAATAGTGTATGTAGATATAGCCACATTGTTATGAATATATAGTAGCAATTATATTACTTCTCTATAATAAGATTTATAAAGTTAGTATTTAATGAAGTTCATTACTTTTGATGCCACTAGTATTTGAATATGGGGAGGGTAACTGAACAATCTTTGCTGAGAATCCCTTGAAAACCGAATCCTGGGTCTCCAGCTGCTTCCCATAGGAGTTGGGGTTTATTTCTTTTAAGGCACGGGAGAAAGGCAACTGAGATAAACTCTAGCCCACCAGGAGATTACACTATGTCTATACTAAAACATGGTGCTACTGTAGTGCAGACATACTTTTAAGAATAGAATAAGATAAGCATTGCTCTTCTCAGTTTTACAGATTAATTAGTAATAGAAGACCTTGCCAAAATGCCAAAAAAGAGACCTTGTTTCTACTGTAATACGAAAGCATATAACTGGTCTTTTCAAGGCTGCAAAAGCATTAAACTCTTCATGCTCTACTGTAGCCTTCAATATACATTTCCATTCTACTAAAGTAAATGACAGACACTTGTATCTGTAGCATCTTTGGTCTACCTAATGCACATCAGAGGCCCTTCCTGAGTCCTAATATTTGCACCTTTACATCATAAATGTGTAAATATGTGTAAGAAAGATGAATGTAACTAACCATCATCCTAATAGGTCCAGCTATGAAGACAACCGTCAGTTATTCTGCCTCTTCTGTTTAACTGCTGGAATAACCTTTTCATCTGAACTGGTCTGTGTTTAGATCAGTGTCTGGGATTAGAAGGATGCCCTTAAAATGTCCTTTCTTAGCCAAAGCTTATTGCAGCAAAACAGCAGAAGAAACAATGCACATCAGGAAAAGCTTAGGTAAGCAGATAATCACAATGCATTGGGCATGTTACAAGGTCTGTTACACTGTCAGGGAAGTGAATTCCAGAACTGAGTGTCCGCTTCATTCAAATGCCTTCCACAAACCAGAATTCTAATCAGAAAACTATGCAAAATCATTTTAGCTGATCTAAACTACCAGGAAGACACAATAAATAAAATATCAACCAATAATTGCAGCACATCAGATGCACCACTGATATTCTCTGCTTTCTCTGGTGTTTCCAAGTTTTGAGTAGATCTCTTGTTTGAAAGGACTTGAGGTTTATTGTCTCAAACTGGTGGCTCAGAGTTCAGAATCTGTTGGAAGCAAAATTAACCTTTTTGGTCACACCAGACCTCAGAAAATGTTCTTCCGATGAAAATGAGCTAATCTAGTCCACAAGTAAGGCAGCGATGGATATGTCTGGCAAAACCTCCTTCCAACAAGAAAGATTAAAGTCTCAGTGAAGCACAGAAAACAAGCAAGGAGTCCTGTACGCCTACATATTGCTAAAAGAGGCCAGGAAAGTACAAGAAGACAAAGATCCAAAAGGAAGTAAAAACAAAACAAAACAAAACAAACAAAACAAAACAAAAACTTCATTAACAAAAGGCCAGCACTTCTTCCATCCATCACTGGTTTTCTATTTCCAAATATGAAATGTCTGCATAGGTCTTAACGTCACAGATACAAATATAAAAATCATTGTATTATTGCAGGCATTCATGCACATCTCTGCTTTTAGACTGTGTTTTGAAAGTGATATAAGGTGACACCAATGAATAAAAACAAAAACAAAAATATTGCGATGACACTTCATCCTCAATTGTTCCTATTATGTCTACAAGCTGTAGGCCTCTCTGCTCCGTGCATAATGCTGTGGACCATTTATTAGTTGACATCCAAGTAAAACGAGAAAAGTTATGGAGGATGTCCCAGTTGCAACTTCAAAAATCTGTTTTAATGCATCTTCATATGTGATTAAATTTTCTCTGCCTTGTTTATGTTTATCTATAAATTTATAGTATTTGAAATCTGAGATTTTCAAAACACACGAAATGCTGAATCAGTTAGCAACTGATGTATTGTATCAAAGTCTAGCTATAATTTATAAAATGCCATTAAAGATGATCAGGAAATTAAGAGCACAAAACATTTTTGTATGCATTAGTTATCTCATGAAGTCTAGTTGTTTGACCTAGGTAATTATACTGTCCATAACATGTAGCCTTCTAAGTATGATACTATTTCTACACTCTAGGTCATATAAAACTTGTATAGCAGTCAGGGTGTGGGGGAGAAAATGGGGAGAGGAGGGTAAACCAGTTTATTGTTTGTTCTGTTTATCATGCAGGTTAACTTGACAACATTTTTTTTATTTTTTTTTTAATCTGAGTCTTTTCTTCTTGGACCTAGGAATTTTCTCCGTCACAGAGTAATAGAGCTTGAAAACTCCAGCATCAGCAGGGAAGGCAGGCACTCCTTAGCCAGTCACTGTGTGAGAGAGAAAATGCAATTAAGGCTCCCACCAGGGACAGAGAGCTAAACAAAACCTGCATCTTCACACAAGAGCTTTTTTCTTCAATGTGAAGTACAAGGCCTCAAATCTTGTTGGTGAGATGCTAGCATTTAGGACAACACACTTTCAGATTTTCTCACAGTGGATCAAAGTAAATAATGCAAGGGCAGCAAACAAAAGAGAAAACTTCAGTGCACTCACATTAAAAAGAGATTACGGGGCCTTACAAGTGATTGAAGGAATAGATGACATATTCAGAAACATAAAACTAAGATCTTTAAGCACAGCGAGCACAATGATGGAAATCTAGCTCGCTGACACTTTAGCAAGATAGACACATAAGTGAGTTATTTACTCACATATATAATGAAAAAGAGATCATTCCTAACTTACTTATTTTTAATACTTATACACTCACTCCTGCTCTCACTGAAGTCACCGGGAAATTTGTTACTGACTTCATCAAGAGTATCATCCTGCACTGTTATCCTCAGCCTTTCCCTTCCCCCTTGCTTTAATATTTACAAAATACACATTTATAATGTGGATCATTAAAGCCTCTTCAAAGCACTGTTTCACTATACACCTATCAGCCACAATGCAATTTCCAGTACATGAGCTCACTAGGTGGGTCTTCTATATCAGTTCTCCCAGAACAAATAAGGAGTCTTATGGCACTTTTAAACCCTATTCCTTGTTTGTTTTGCTGACCACGGCTACCCCGTTCAGTTTTTCCTTTTTCTTCAAGGACAGTAATCACTTACAGAAGTGGAAGTAGTCCTTACAGAATTTGCTTTCCTTT
Source organism: Podocnemis expansa (assembly GCA_007922195.1). Classification (NCBI taxonomy): domain Eukaryota; kingdom Metazoa; phylum Chordata; order Testudines; family Podocnemididae; genus Podocnemis; species Podocnemis expansa. The sequence continues at coordinate 35,638,742 of ML681993.1, read as the reverse complement.
ATTTCAACTCAATAACTATAAATTCTTCTGTATTTCAAAACTGATGCACACCACTATTAATTTAACTCAGGCCTTTGAGTCGATGCCACACTATATACTTGTTGACAGACTCCAGGGGTAGCACTTAGTCTAGTTCAGCAAAACAAGCTGAAGTCTGTTTCAGCAAAATAAGCAAAGAGTCCTTGGCACTTTTAAAGACTAACTGACTTTTCTGGGTGAAGCTGCACTTTAAGTCTCTAAAGGTGCCACAAGACTCCTTGCTTATTATTCTATATGCATGGTGCATACCCAGTGTAATGAGCACATTAGAAATATCTAATATCACAGCTAGATAATTTTAAGTGACTAAAGATCTATATTCTAACCTTATCTTCAAAGAAAAATCTTATTTTGCTGGGACTAGTGTGCGTAAAACAAAGACAGCACATGACCCTTGGTGCTAAAATATGCTATATAGTAAGAATGAAATAAATCTAGAAAGTTCATGTTAGTATTTTTCTTGTTGCTTTTTGCAAGTTTAATCACAGCAATTTTAAAGCACTGAACAATTTTGTGCACACTCCTCACTCAATTAAGATTCTTTCTGAATTTGGAACTGCTGAATTGCACCCAATGGGAAGGCACAGAAGATTAAAAATGGGAGTATAAACTCTCCTTTAATAGGGAGGGTTTAAAGTCATACAAAGAAATAGAAAACACAGCCTCCAAACACAGAAAAGATTAAAGGTACACAGACAAATCCATCTGATATCTGGACTGTGGGTGACATATTGGGTTTCCCACAGCCTTAACTGGCTCCCATTTGCAGAATGGCTCACAGAAGTCATACCCTCACATTTGTTCTCTATCTCGCAGAAACTTAAAGTTATTGCTGCTTGAGATTTTAACACTAGTTTCTAGTGGGGCCGTAACTAGGGTGGAGTGACCAGGACAAAGCCCCAAGCACCATATTGAACAGCTCCATTAGAGTGTGTGATCTGAGGGCGTGTTTCACGCTACTTGCTGTGGGCATGCACCAGCTGCCAAAATACCTAGTCCAGGCATTGGCTTTTACCTACCATCCCCCAATGAGATCTAGGTGCACGCTCTGCAGGTCAGCTGATCATTAGCTCTACTGAATCCCCACCCCCACCCCATTCACTCCAATTATCCAGTTTTTATGTGTCAATGGACCAAAAGATGCTACTTAGATTCTGCCTTCCCCTTCCACAGGTTTGGGAATCTCTCCACCTTCATTCTTTTCTGTCCCCCTCCCTCCCATTTCACTTCTTTTGAGGTCACACAGTCAACGGAATCATTTCATTCAGCGAATTTCAAACTGGACTAAATGACAGAGGTTGCAATAGTGAAAAAAGAATATTTCTTATTCTTTATGACATGTTTATTTCAAGTTTCTTGAAAAAATAAATAAAATGTATAAAAATAATATGATCTTATCATTATTATGGGCCACATATTGCAGTCTTTAGGGAAAACTGTCCACGTAAATTAATTTTTAGTCTGATTACAGACTTTACAGTAAAGACTGTAGGATTGTGTCTTGTTGTATGCACCTTTAAAGACAGACAACCATTCAGGTCTTTTGTTTATTTTTCCTTCCTTTTCCTTGAAGGAACAAAAGGAAGAATTATTATAATTAGATTATGTCACAAAACACAAAATTAATTGTGTTTGTCAACAAAAATCGAAACAGTTACTAAAAAGGATAGATTATAGGGTTATACTTTATATATGGTTACATAAATACCACACAATGTAAAAATCATTATAACTTATCCTGAAAGAGCTCCCACTTGATAAGTTGTAACAGCTATATAGCACTATTTCAGAAAACATTTCAACTATTGACTTAAAATGTTTATGTCTTAAATACTTCAAGTCACTCAGTTCAACCCCAATCAGAAAAAATTCATTTTCAAGGAATCAAAATCAACGCTGGTTAATACGAGGGAATGACACTACTTACTGCTTTATTAAAAGGAGATAAGTAATATATTACCTATTAAACTTTAGAAAATCAAAGCAGAAAAAAACAAAATATTATATTTGATTGAAGGACTACTTACCTGATGGAATTAGAGTAAATTAAGTTAAATTCCTAACAATTCATACATCCACTATTTTTATCTCCTAAGGTTATTTTATCTTTTTTGCCAAATGCATATTTTTACTCAATTTCAATTACTGGCACTTACTGTATAAAGCATAATGTGAAAATTGTACACACAAAGAGTACTAAACCAATATTGCTGAAATTCTTTCTTTAAATGAATATGGACATTACAAGTTATTCTACTTTGTTTTTCAATTTGAAATCCCTACATAAAAAACCTCAGTAAGATTAATCCAAGTTTTGTAAATTAATTCATAGTGTGCAATTATTGTGATTTCTCAAAATTCTGCATATGGGCATACTTGCCACAGCATATGGTTTAATCAAAGATCAAATGATATTTACCATATTTACAATATTAAGAATAAAATGTTATTTTCAGTTTTTACATTAATTTCCAGTATCTAAAAATGCAGTTATAAAGCAAAGTTATATTTTTTTATAAAGGCACGTTTGACTATAGTGTTAAATGTCATTTTTAACCCATTACTTGTGTCCTTTCTGACACACGCTCCCGCATGTGAGTGATTGCTTATGCAATAAGCCTGGGAAAAATGTAAATTGTATTTCCTCATAGCAAATTGCAACTGAATTAGACTACTGGGCAGACATAAACAATGCAATCAAATTCCCCAGCTTTTTTATTGAGCCTCTATTTGACTTAGTATACATTTGAAAACAAAAAAATTGTGTTTCTCAGGGTCTGTGACATTACAGGCCATGAGAGATTCAATGTCAGTGCCGGCATACAAATTTATTAGTCTATAAAATTTGACATTCTCTTATTTATTCACAGAAAGGACAAATAAGATATTTTTTCATACTTACCAGAAATATCTGGGAGTGTTTATATGCTGCTCCATCTGGAGGATGCAAATAGTCGAGGCTGCTTTACAATTCAGCAGGCAAAGGCCTGCTGAAGGATAACAAATGACTTCATGGTGAAACAGCTATTGAAATTCTTTCAGTACGTGATATTAAAAACAACTGAACAAACAGAGATAAGGGGCAAATAGGATTTGAAACAGACTTTTTTTTTTTAACCCAATGTAAGAGAAAAACAAATGGAGCTCATAGCTGAAACTATACCTTCTAGTTATTTCTATAAATGGGTTTACTTTGGTACTTAAAATCTCAAAAAGGAAGTGGTGCTTGGCAGGGTTGGCGACACAGATTTGGAAGCATTAACCTAACTCTCTTTCTGGATTGATGCTTGATTTCTTCCCTCTAATTTTTTGTAGGCTGTGTGCGCAGAAAGTTTCTTCATGTGTGTTAATATCAGCACTGTTGACATTTTTTATGTACACCTTATTTTGTTGTTTGTGCAGGTTTCACGTCCCATGTGTGCATGCACATGCGCACAGCATAGCGGGAACCATGCAGTTCACCACTGTTACAGAAAATCTTGATTTAAGTACCACCATTTTCCTGGGTTTGAAAAAAAACTGTTTCCTCTGCCAGCTGTGGAAGGCCCAAGTAGAAAAGTGGGATAAAGACAAACTGTAACAAAGGTGCTAAATGAAAAATAGTATCTAATGCAATTCTGAAGTATAGTTCAAGTAAATTCCTAACTTATTCTATGAATCAAGGTTTATCAGTAAGAAATTCTGCTGACAGAAAAGCAAGCAGAGAAAGGAAATTCAGGTACTCTAAAACAGTATAGTAACAAAGAAACATATTACTTTATGGTCTGATTATTTGTCTTTTCTATCTTTGATTAAAGAAATGAATGTGTATTTTGTTTCTAGGGGGGTAGTCATGATTGTCTTCTGTACAGCAAAAATCAACTGCAGTTTCTACTTCATGAATCTGACAAAGTGGGTTGGAGCCCATGAAAGCTTACACCTGAAGAAATTTGTTAGTCTTTAAGGTGTATTTAGTTTGTTACTCTCGTGTGGAAGAAAGAAAGAAAATCTCAAAAATCTCAAATGCACCACATAAAAGATATCACAACAGGCAGATTCAGAAACTTGTACAAACAAAGAATTCATTATATCATTTCAGATCAGAGATCCATCAAGTGAAATATCAGGCATTAAGTCCTACAAAATTCAAGACTTCAGAGAAAAGAAAGAAAACATCTTACAGTATGGATTTAGTTGTGCAGTGCTGCGATAGAACAAATTCCTCCCAGAACCCTAATCATTATAGCCATGTCTACACCAAGAAGCTTAGTTCGGACTTCCTTAGTCCCAAGTAAGCACTTCCTGGTTAGTTTGAACTCAGCGTGGCTTTTTAGTTTGAACTAGCCATGTTTTTTAGTTTGAACTACACTAAAAACTGTGGCTAGTTCAAACTAACAGCTACATCGTACTAGTTCGAACAAAAATCCAAAATATGCAGCTAATTCAAACTACACAAAGTTTTTTAGTTTGAACTAGGCAGAGTGTAATGTAGACAGAGACCAAATTAGTCTGCATTAAGCCTCCTTCATCTGGACTAATTTGCTAGTGTAGACATAGCCTATGATTTTAGACCATGAAGCACAGGATTGGATCATCTTTATTTTAGCATGAATGACTGTGTGTGTCAATGTATGCAATTATCCAAGCCTTGTAAAATTCCAGCCACAGTATTTCATTTAACAAGGTCGTGCATCAGGGAATTCCACAGGTTGACAACAAATTATGGAACAGATTTTTGTGAACTCCTTATCCACAGTGGTGTGACGTTCCTGATACAAATAGCTTCAATGGAACTGCCCATGTGAGTAGCTACTGTCCAGCATAAGTAAGAGATTCACAATCTGGCTTTAAGAAAAGTAGTATTTTCTATTATTTCTTCTTTATTTATCAGTCAGTAATGTTTGTATTATGGGGTAGATGGGGCTCAGATTTTACGAAAATCTTTTCTTATATAAAACTGATACCTTTGGACTATGTCAGATAAGGATGTAATTTTTCCCAAAATTAAACTAATAAAAGATCTGTTATAGACAGCTTTATTTATGCAAGTATTTTCAAAGCAGTACAACTTTCATGTGTAGATGAGCTCCCTGTTTCATGTGTAGATGAGCTGTGGATGGACACGAAGTTTAATTTTAATGCATATCTATTTCTCATGCAACAGGGGAGTCAAGTCTTAGCTGTCAATAATAAACCATTTCTTCTCAATTTAAATGTCTCCTTTTCTTAAACAAGCAAAGCCCCATATCATAAATGTTTAGCAAAACAGGCAGTTCATCCCAACACATTTCCTCTCCAAGATTTAAAAGATTAAACCTACTGATACTATCTACAACCACACCTCCACCTACCTATTGCTTATCACAAAGAGTATTCAGTGTTATTCAGATTGGCTAGCACTATGCCTAGCAGCGTTCCTGAAAACTTCCTATCCTCTGTAATTTCTACAAAGGATCTAGCAGCATGTGCCAGTGTAGCAATCAAAGTTTGCTATAATTCCCTCAAGAAAAAGACATTTCACATTCCCCAGGGCATAGATGTTCTCTAAGAAGTGACTTGCTTAGCAAGTGAACAGTTAGGAAGTATTAAAATTTCAACTTAATTAGAAAAAAATTTAAATGTATATTAAATTTTTAGATGGAAGGCAAAATACTATCACATTAAGGTGGGGGTTGGGGGGTTTTTTGTTTGGTTTTTTTTACACAAATGTCATTAAATTGGTGCACATTTACCAAAACAAGCTGTTCTTAAACTGAAATAAAAGTACTTCCATGTAAACTTTTACTCATTTAACTTAACTGGCATGGAAATACTTCTGTAGTTGAATGGGTATAAATTTGTGTGTAAACATTCAACTTTGAACTACTTATTAAATCAATGCCTTCTACCCAAGATGTTCAGATATAATGAACACATTTATGTAGAAGTGTAAGTGTCCTCAGTAGCCAGTCTGCAATGGCAAAGCTACACATCCTAAATTCCAAAGGCGTAGCCATGTTAGTCTAGTTCAGCAAAACAAACAAGGAGTCCTGTGGAACTTAAAAACTAACTAGTCTATCAGATTTTCTCCCACGAAAGCTCATGCAATAAATAAATTGGTTAGTTTTTAAAAGCCATAGGACTCCTTGTTTGTTTTATTCTATAAATCCTAGTGGTCTTTTAGGATCTCCTATCTCAAGCTGAAGACAAGAAATTGAAGTCTGCCTTATCTATTTTCTCCCTTCCCGGGAATTTGATCAATGGTTACATGGTTATTTACCTGAATTTTGCTAAGCAAGATTAATATTTCAGTCCTCCTATATAGTAATCATACTAGCATTTACTCTTTTATATGTATCTTTAATAAAAAGAGTAAAATAAAAAAGTAAGTAAATAAATAAATAAATAAATAAATAAAACGAAACAAAACAGAAACACTGCACAAGCCGCTGTTTATGAATAATGCTGCTATAAACTTTGGGTATTGGGGGAAGAAAAGTAACAAAAATTAACAGAGGTTGCGAGTTTCTAAGTAAATCCTACACAGAGTAATCAACATTCACTTTGAAAAGCTGATTTCTGGGTTTGGTTTCATTATGCATATACCTCTATTAAGCATAAAACAGTACTCACCTTCTTTTTACTATCCAATGAGATGCCTGAACTTGCTCAGTATTTAAAGGGTCAAAATTTATTATCATTTCAATTCATCTAATAAGTAATGTTTTTGCCGAACAAAACCAATTCCCAATAAATTCTCACTGTATTTGTGCGCTCTGATTTGATTTAGAGGCCTATGGGGAGACACCATTTGGTAGCACAGGATCACAGAGGGGTAGGTGGTACTGAGGAAAAGTAGAGCTCATGTGCCAGAAGTGTTATTGTGTCAGGTTGATTTATTGAGTGAGCTTCACTTCACCGAATGTTCAGAGATATTTATTTCCCTAAAGGCTCTGCAAAGATATGAACAGACCTGCATCCACAGATGTCATCATTGCTCATTTTACCGAGTCATGAAATTTTCTCAACTGCAATTTGTCCATCTAAAATTGCTGTAACAGAACAATGTCAATAGTAGCTTCCTGCTCCCTACCTCTACAAGATACTGTTGCTACACATCACCTTGTAATTTCACAGAGCTTAAAGAGATACATTTCCCTATTATTCCGCTGAGTAGTGGCGCTGAAGTCAGAAAGTATATAAAGAGGGAAAAAGTAGCTGGATGCAATTAACAAGGGTTTAATATCATACAATTAAAAATGACTAGGTTAACCAAACAAAATATACAAACTGGTGATAAGTTAAAGTGTTGGATAAACAAATTTAGAGACTTAGTGTCTTCTAACCCAGAAATAATAGATTTCTAATCTCTTCAACTTCTTGTTATGCAGTATCTTAATATCAATAATGTGTTTTCTTCTTGTGGTTTTTTTTTGTTTGTTTGTTTTTCAAAATATTTGACAAATAATGCTACTTCAGAAATATAATGTCTAAACACCTATACATTTTATTGTAAGTTATAAAGGGTGAAAACAGTCAAATCAAATTTAGCCCAAGTTTTGTGTCTTATAGAGGGAAAAAACAAATTGCAGATAAATATTCTAAAAGCACGACCCAGTGCTTTTAGAAAATTACACAAATTAAAACCAATGCCAAAGGTATGCATAGTTCCTTTTGTTTTGTTGTTATGGAAAAGTCCTTAAAGCCTGAACTTCATTAGGAACAAAAGTGAACTGAAAGTTTTATTTCACTGTCCCAGATAGAAGGTAAGCAAAATACAAACAGCATGATCAATGAAAACCAAATTTGATTTTGTTTCATTTTTAATAATTTAAAGGTGTTATGAACAACAGTCAAGGAAATGTGCTTGTTTTTAATACTCATTTTTAACTATGTATTTCTCTTTAAGGTTTACTAAAGATAATTCCTTTTATATGAATATGACAAGTTTCTAAGATGTTGATTGGAATCAGATATAAACAGCATGTAAACATACCTTTATAATAGTCTGAACTATTATAGGAACTTTAGCCAAAATAATTTTCCGTGTGCTGCAGAATGAGGTGTATCTAACCATAACAAATAAAGTGTATGCTCGTGTCCTATGTCAGAAAGTGCTGGTTTATTTAAATATGTTAATATTTCTCATTATGCCATTAACAATAACCTTCATCCATTTGTGAAAAACATTTTGCCAAGCATGCACATAAAAAATTAGCAAGTGAAGCAAAATCACCTTAATTTGCTTTGGACCAGCAAATAACCAACTAATTTGCAGAAATCCCTGCCAAGCACTCATATTAAATGCTTCATGCTTATTTTATGACCTCTGCTGCTCCTCTCCTTCCCAGGCCCTGAATCATATGATCATTAACATATTGCAAGGTCTGAAACTTTATTTTTTACATTCTTTAATTAATGCCTGTTTATAGAAGGCCATAGGACTTCAGATCCAGTTAATGAAACTTCGCTCCCCCAGGCCCCTGGAGCCCAATAGAGAGCTTTCTCCTCTGTTGTTTTAGTAGCTTTTTTCCAACTGTTTGTTTATACACACTTAATTGATCTCTTTAGTCCCAGAAGCATTCCAGAGACGCAACCTGTTCTGAGGCAAACTAAAGTTTTTTTTCTTCTTCTTTATAAAAGCCCTGATTGCCCAAGGTTATCAGTTTTAATTTGAAAGTTGAAGATTCAGCTTTATTTACACTGTCTAAAAGACAAAATTGATATGGGCCCTGAAGTGTTCATTTTTACATTCATATACAGCAGAGAATGTCGCAAAGACAGACTATATATAATTATTTCAATGTAGAACTAAATAATTACTAAACGCTTCTATGTCTTGTTTTATTGCATTCAAGAAACTCAGTCTTCATAACAAGTTGAAAATAAGAACAAGTCAGCCTGCCAATGCATGAAATTTTCATGGCTCTTCAATTTACATTTTACATATTCCCAATGACAAGAATTTCTATTATGCTATTCTTTTTTTTCTGCTATAATTAAATTAAAAAAGTAATTGGCTGGTGCTGCACACTGCTGCAAATGTCTTAATCACATAGACAAACAGTTTTACAATAGCTTACACCATTTGCCACATGGGGCAGTGACATTATTGTACCAGGCTATAAACCAGAGACAGATATCACATACCAGCTATCAACTACTGCATTCAATCTCCTCGTGCCTGCTTGTGAAAATAGAAAAGAGATATACATTTAGTATCTTGACTGGCAACTCTACGTTAAATTTTAATTAACTACAAGTCACCTAGTCCAGAAACATGATAGGAGGAATGATTTGAGTGCCATAAGCTTCGAGACCATCTTTTTGGGACAAGAGCAAAAGGTTTAGAAGTTTACCACTATTCTTTAAAGTATATTAAAGCTCAGAATTTTTTTTAAAAAAATATAGACAACATACTACAAAGCAGCTATGAAGTAACTATTTACTATGATTATTGTAAAACAAACAAGGAGTCCTGTGGCACTTTTAAAGACTAGCAAATTTATTGCACAAGTTTTCTTTGGCATTTGTTAATCTTTTAAAGTGCCATAGGATTTCTTGTTTGTTTTCACAAAACAGACTAATACAGCTACCCGTATGGAATACGACTATTGTACTGAAAGAAATATAGTTTAGAGTCATAGTGCTGTTTAAAAAAAAAAAAATCTGGTGAATTTAAAAAATGGTAGGTCCACACGACATTCCCTTATTTCAAAATAAGGAGCTCCCTCATTTTGATATACAGAAAGTCATATCGATATAATAAACCTAGTATTATATCGATATGATGCTTAAATCAAAATTATTTTGAAATAACAGCACGGACATGTTATTTCAATTTAACTGTTAAATCAATTTAACACTTTTTGCCCTTCTCCTTCCCAGGTGCTTTCCTTCTTCTATATATTGGGTGGGGGCATGGCCCTTAGGGGGACATGTTGCCATACCTCCCATGATGTCTCTCACCTACATTGAAATAGCAAGTCCTGTCCATGGACATGCTATTTCGATTTGAGTTTCTAGTGGGACCTGTTAAAATTATTTAACTTAAATCAATTTAATGATTTTTATATCTATTTTATTAAATCAATATAAGTTAAATTGATTTAACTGTGTAAGTGTGGACATAGCCTAACAGATTTATTTATGCCATGAGCTTTTGTGAGAGAAAAACCCACATCATCAGACACTTAGAAGATGGGGGAACTTACAGAATGGGATATAAATAAATGCAAGGGAGTGTAAGACATGGGATCAGGTCACACAGCAACAGCAAATCAGAGCAGTTAAGATACAAACTCTGGGAAATAGCACATAGAAAAGAGTGAAGTCAAACCACCTGTTGTAATGGGAAAGGACGCCATAGTCATGATTTAATCATACTTTTACACAATCAAATCCGCACATCAATTCCAATTTAGCTGCTTCTCTTTGAAGTCTTGATGTTCCATTGACTTTCTTGAGCACATTCATTAACAAGCCATCCATACAGTGATTAGAAAGGTGGAAGTGCTCAGGAACTGGTTTTTAAGTGTTGTGATTTTTGAAGTCAGCTTTGTGCCCATTTATTCTTTTGCACAGAGATTGTCTTGTCTGTCCAATGTATAAGGTGTGGGGGCATTTCTAGAACATGATGGCACAAATCACATTAGTGGATGAGCAGATGAATGAGCCCTTGATGGAGCAGCTGGCTTGATTAGGTCCTATGATGGTGTCTTTTGTGCAGATATGTGGGCAAAGCTGGCAACATGGTTTGTTGCAGGGGTGTGTGTCTGCTTCAATGTTTCTGTGGTTAGGTCTGTAGGTGACGGTGAGTATTGTTTAAGGTTAGGGGGCTGTCTGTAGGTGAGGAGAGGTCTGTCTCCCAAAGCTTGAGAGAGTGAGGGATCATCTCTTAGAATAAACTAAAGGTCCTTAGTGATCTATTGTATTGGTCTGACTTGCAAGTTGTAAGTGGTGACCAGTGGCATTCTATTGTTTTCTTTCTTGGGCCTCTCTTGCAGTAGTTGACTTCAGGGTACTCATCTGGCTCTGTCAATCTGTTTTCTTACTTCCACATGTGGGTAGTGTAGTTTGCTCTTCCATTTTTTAAAAAAGGTTCAATTAGAAGCAGTACAATTTCTAAACCATACTTGGGTGTTTGTCCTGTGGGCATCCTCTGCACAGTAAGTAAACTCCCCAGCTTATACTCCAAAGATAAGCAAATAAGGATCTTTTGTGCCGAAGAGGGCAGAAACACCTGTTACACAGTATCATTTGCCACTGATCACTAGTTCCAAAACTAGGGCTGGTACTATTTAGCCAGTGTTATGGTGTTTGAGGGAGGGATGGTTCCTTTTTATAATTTGGTAAAATATACACATCATCTACTGCAAAGGAAATATCTCAGTACATTTTTGCCACCTAAAATCCAACAAAACCAAAAGATAGTAAACACCACCACTTAAAGGGCCAATAAAACCAGAATGCCAAAGCTGCATCTGAAGAGGACTCTAAAGAGTTATGGCTGTGAAATGGAAGTCGTTTAATGGTCAGCAGCAAACAATTGGTCTAATTGTTATTAAAGCTATAGAGAGTCCTAAAACCAAAATCAGCAGTTCCATGGTTCCCTGAAAAGCCTAAGATTGGTGAATGACTCTAGTTTTACAAACAATTAAACCAAACTGCATGGGGCACCCAGCCCTTTAACTGAAGATCTCCTATGATGACCAAAGTGTTGGCTGTCTGGTATAATTGCCCTTAACAGAGAGATAGGGACACACTGATGAATTAGTTGACAGCCCCAGATTGCCAAGTGTAAGCTTGCTGATCTCAAAGAGCTGACGTACATACATCCTAACTGCAGATGTTCCCAGCAATAACTACATAAGGCAATGCATGCAGATGAGACTTGATAGTGCTCCAACCAAAGTCATCTGCAAAAGTTCCATTGACTGACTGGTCTCTGACATAGGGTTGAAATGACAATGATGACCCTTAAAATACTCCATGAGGATTATATCTACTTGACTGCAAGCCATTTTTCCCTCCTCCTCCAGCATGCTTTTTTTTTTTCCTGCAATACAAAGTAAAGCAGGTAAAGATCTTGTAAGGAGTGAGATAATACTATTTAACCTCATATAGTATATGGAGAAGTCACACTCCATCACTATTGTTCAATAGCATCTTCACTGCACTCCCCATCTTTCTGTCTGTATCCTTGTCCTATATTATATCTTCTATTTACATTGTAAGTTCAAATGAGTAGGGACCATCTTTTGTTTCCTATGTTTGTATAGAATGTAGCACATTAGGGTCCTGGTCAATGCTGAGGGCCTGTATGTGCTACCAATATAATAAGTATGACTTCTTTGTTGTATTAGCTACAAAACTGATCTGCTGTAAGAAAGCTTCAAAATTTGGTCCTGAATCCTGCAATACAGGATCAGAACTAAATGAAGGTATTCATTCATCAAAGTATCCCAAACAAAAAGAAGAATAAAATGCACTTGGACAGGATATTATTAACAAACTGAATGAAGAAAAAGTAAGAGGCTTTAAACACAATTTTAATACTTACTTTAACCCTTGACAAATGCCCAAGGACTAGACACCAGGTGTTTATTATCCTCTCTTTAAAAAAACTTGTGAAAGGTGTGAAAAGCATTAGGAATGAAAGACTGCTTTGGATTGCCAGAGGAAAAAAGTACAGCACAGAATGCAGTTCATGAGTGAATCTTAGTCCCATTTAAGACCCCTAGCTTCCGTGCTGACCCTCAGCAATGTGCCTCATCCCTTCCTGAAAGACGGCATTTTAACCACCCCCATAAGGTTTCAGTGTGACAATGGTGTCAACTATGGTTGTTATAAGTAGACAAATACTAGAAAATGGATCTATAAGAGGCTAATATTCAGTGTCCCACTGCCACCGCACAATGATTTATACAAAACTAACAAGGAGTCCTGTGGCACTTTAAAGACTAACAAATTTATATATCACATTGAACTTTCTTGGGAGAAAATCCTCCTTTGTCAGATACTTAAATTTGTTAGTCTCTAAGTGCCACAGGACTCCTTGCTTGTTTTGCTGAACTAGAGTAATATGGCTACTCCTTTGGAACTTGATTTATATACTCAAGTTAGCAAAATACCATGATAATGATCCAGTTTTTCAGGGTTTTCACATGTGCATAGTTTTTCTCAGTTTTGACCATCATAAATGTTACAAAATCATTCTTTTAAAATTGTACTTAATTGTTTCTCTAATTATCATATTGGACACAAATGTTGGTATTATTATAGGGCCTGAAATGCCAAAAAGGGGTGGGGGGGGGTCTCCTCTATCTCCACCCCTTTAAATATTCCCAGTCATCAAAAATCCACCTCATAACAAATTCACTACTTTAAAATGTGCAGGAGTGGTACTGTTTGTACAAGAAATAAATATTTTTAAGTTAGTAAGCCTAGAGCATTTACAGCCTGATTCAACTCTCACTGAAGCCAGTGGGAGTCACCTTAGACATTGAGGGTCTAAATTTCAAAAGTACTTAGCATCAGGGTTTCCATTCTATTCAATGAAAGCTGTGGTGCTCCACACTTTGGAAAATAAGGCTCTTAGAAGAGTAACTCCTTTAAAGATCAAATTCTATGGTGTGCAAAGTCTCTCTCTCTCTCTCTCTCTCCACATGTGTATGTAAACATTCAGCATAATTCTCAAACCACCTACAAATGTTCCAACAAAAATGAAAAATGTATTTGAAGAAGTGCCTCAAATAATGTGATTTTCTTCTTCCTTGCTCTGCAATTTACCTAAACAGGAATACAAATCAAATCTTACCGCAGCAGGTTCAAATCCTGGTATCTCTGGTTCACCAACAGAAGTGTCACAGTTTAGTACCAACTAAGCCACAGATTTATGAAGAAAAGCTCACAGACTGACAAGTAACTTTGTAACAAAAGCATTTCCAATGTGAGACTCACAGGACTGTTAAGAAATGAGTAAATTATTTAGAACTATTTCATACCTCTTCTAAAAAAATAGTTCAAATAATCTGTACAATTTCAAGTAAACGGAAGCAAAAACATTGCAATATTATTTATTTGGTAAAAGTTTATCTTTAAAACTCAAAAATATACAGTTCCAGATGGACATGCTCCATAGCTAAAGTTTGTGGTGCCTTTAAAATGTTGTAAATTAAAGCTGTTGTTGTAGTCTTATTATCATTTTAAAAGTATTTTTGCCTATGAATACTCAGTGTGTGTGTGTGTGTGTGTGTGTGTGTGTGTGTGTGTGTGTGTGTGTGTGTGAGAGAGAGAGAGAGAGAGAGAGAGAATTGCACTCCTGAAAATACGAGAGAGAGAATTGCACTCCTGAAAATACACTTTTTTGCCTTTTTTAACACACCATACTTCAGGGCAAAGAGTAGTAATGAACACCTACTAGTCACACAGAATTACAGTGCTCTTTATTTCAGCCAGGGCTGAAAAAAATTTCCAAAGGTTTGGAATCCTGAAACCTGTAAACGAAATCTGTGGAGCAGATAAAATTTTAAATGGCACAATGCAATTAAAGCTGAATTCAATTTGAGCGCACCCTGTCCATCTGTCAGAGGGAAACAAAAGCCGAAGAGCTCCATTATTGCTGAATCCCTGCTCTTGTTAATTTGCTTGCTGAGAGATTTCAATTTCTAGGAAGTGCACAAATTAGTGTTCAGTCAGGGCTAGATCCTCAGTAAGTATAAGCAGATGGTGGAAATCAGCCCTAATCAAGTGGCCAAAGCCTTTTTTCTGTCTGATTAAAGCATTTTAATCCTTTCACATTGCCTGCTTTTAGCAAATATTCACTATCTTTTCCGCTACCTCATTCACTATCCTTTTCTATTATTTGAAACTGAAGTGAAATTCAGGCTATAAATTTGTGACAAAAAATTTCCTTTTTAACCATACAAATTTCCTTTGAGCCAAGCCAACGTTTGCTAATTAGATTCTTTCATTTAGTTCACTGTGTTTTCTACTTTTCTTTTTTGCTTTGTTTAAAACAAATATTTAATGGTATGTGACCATTTAAAGTAATATATTTTGTCTGTCCTGGTAATAACATAGTTATTTGACAGAATATTTCCCCAAACATTGCACTCTTTAAGATTAAGATTAAAAAGCAAACCAATATATAGCAACAACATAAAATACATTTTGTGTAATTTCTTTTAACCTTTGTGAGGGGAAAAAGATGATGTTTTTCATATTAGTACAAACCATACAGATGTCCGTTCCAAAGGGAAAACATATTCATGCCATATATGAAGAAGGCCCTAATAATTTGTGGGTGCCACAGGCATTTGTGAATAATGAAAGCTAAGATTAACATAGAAACCCTACAAATTGGATAAAGAATACAATATGAAATTAACTGTAAACATTTTTGTGAAAAACATAATTTAATCATTTAAAGACTTTTCAGGTTACTTATTGTTGATCTTCCAAGTAAAGGCAAGTCATACAGTAAGTCAGTGTCCTCTGTTTGTTTACAAATGCAAGATAAGAACACAAAACCAAAACTGCAGTACATTTGATTTGCATAAAATATACAAAGTGGAACACTAATGACTGCAATTTATATTCCATTGTCTGTAGGTTTTAAAAACATAAACGTTTTTGATTTAAAAAATTTGTTTATACCTTCATTTCAAAATGTTTCAAAAAGAATTGTGTTTTATATATAACATTTGAAAAAGGTATCAACTTTGATGGCCAGATCCATACAATAGTGTGTAAAACAATAACCTTAAGGATACATTTTTCAAATACCACATAGGGATTTAGCCACACATTTTCCATTAAAATTAATGGAAGTTGTTTGGCTATAAATCTATATAAAGTGCTTTGAATATATGCCCCTTAAAGTCAACACCATCAACATAATGTTGTGGGGCAGGGGGAGCAGGAGCAAGGAATTAACTTTTGAATAATGAGGAACTTGAATCTAACCCACATGTAGTAGTTTTGCTGGATAATAATTTAGTATCCTTTACAGAAACTTTATAGCACAACTGCCACATTAAAAAAGTATACCTAACATTTTCACAAATTTAGTACATAAAAGCAGTTTATTAATGCCATATTTGGCAGAATGGGAGTTAATATAATAATGAAATAGAGATTCCATCCTTCCACTACTCAAAACTTTTTTTTTTTATCCAAAACGGTTATTTTCTGATCCTGCTTAATTTCTTTAATTCTAGTTTTGGTGTCAGTACTTCAGTATGGAATTTGCAATATGCATAGTAGTGGTAGGTGAGATGCCAACACACTCTTAGTTTTCACTGAATTCTGCTTTCATTTGTGTAGGTTTATGTAGTATAGATATTACTTTCTACTAGCTTTCATATTAATAGCTTCCTTAATGTCATCTCTGAATTTTCATCCCTTGAGCAGAGCCCATTTTGGCACGCCTACGTAAGTTAATCTAATGGTTGTTACTTAACATTTTTAAAGCAGCTTTTCTTTTGGTGTGAGAAATAAGACATCAGCCTCTCTCTGAACTAATCCTGCCAAGAGTCTTGGGCCATGTCTACACTGAAAATTGTGTGTCAATCCCCACCGACTGACATAGCGGGATCAATTGAGCAGCCAGTGTAGACCCACTCGATCCCAGAAGTGCTCTCCCATTGACAAAGTAACTCCACAACCCCCACACCCCGCCGGAGTAACACTGCATCAATGGGAGAGCATTGCTGATCGACACAGCCAAATGAAAACAAAGCGATAAATCAAAGTAACTAATAAGTCAATGGGAGATACACATTCTGTGGCATACAGATTGCATACCTCCCCTTGACTTAGCCCTGCAACATAGACCAGGCCCTGATCTGTATGTATTTCCCTTCTAACCATACTTCCCAAATACATACATTCCTCGCCAGCATGACTCGGAAAGAAAGTAGACAAAAAATTATTTGGTTACAAACTATTTTTTAAGCAATGAAAGCTGTCTAGAAATTAAAAGCTGGTGTACTATAACTACTGAGTCAATGGCAGAGTAAACCAGTTTGAAATATTCTATACATAATGCAAACATCCTCTCAAAAGGCAACCCTCAAGTGTATGCAATGTAAGCGATTTCTAGTCCCTTTCTTTCTGGAGGCTTTGTGAGGGCTGGCTTAGAGGGTCCTTGCATTTCAGTGAAGCGCAGTGAAATAGGAGTGTTGCTGGCACTGGGCACAAGCCTTGTGGGTCCCCAGCACCATCCCAAATCTTCTCAGCTCAGCCCCCAGCAGCAGCAAAGGCTCACAGAGACTGCCTGCCACAAGCAGTAAGAGCTGCTGGCCCCTCTTCCCTGCTGCACATAGCCAGGGCAGGAAGAGACGGAGGGGCAGGGAGATGTAAATCTCTTTCTCTCCTATTGCCCAGGCTACATTTGCAGGGATGGTGGCAGCTCTGGGGACCACATGCACACCACTAGCTAAGGGGGAGAAGGGGGTGGGCAGCCCTGACCCTGAGCAAAAGGGAGGGGCTGAGGAGCCTGAGAGATGGGCTGAACTTTTACCAGGGGGTTGGACTAAATAACCTCATAAGGTCCCTTCCAGCCCTAATATTCTATGATTCTATGACCCCAGGGCTCTCTATGGGGGCAGGGGACAGGAGCTGGGTTGCAGCTTAAGGGGGCCTGGAGCCAAGGTTATGGGAGCCAGAGCCAGAGCCAGGCTGGGGGTCGGAGCGGAGCTGAAGGGGGGAAGGGACCTGGAGCCGGGCTTCAGAGGGGCTGATGGGAGCTGGACCAAGAGCTGGGCCCAGGCTGTGGATGGAGATCCTGTCACAGGCTGCAGAGCCTGGGGAAAGGCAGGTAGTGGTGGTGGGGAAGGCACAAGGACTGTGCCCTGAAACTTTTTTTTTTTTTTAATTTTTCCGGAGCAATGTTCCTGCTATGAAATAGAGGCTCTAGTGCTCCACGGCCACCACACAAGTGCCAACAGTGCCAGTACAGCCAGGTATATAGGTATGATCACATCTGTGGTCTGTGAGGGTATAGGAACCACTGCTGTACAGGCAGTGCGTATGGTGCCGCATATCTAAAATGTTACAGACTATGAGAGAATGCCAATGAAAATTCCTGGCACCGTTTCAAAAACCATTCTGAGTCTGATGGCTGATCCAGGTAGCGTAGTACCATTGAGATGAGGGGGAGCTAGTAGGATCTATGATGACATTCAAGGTTGTAGGCTCAGCAGTTGGTATACTAGCAGCTCATCTGCTGGTGATGGAGGCTGTATGGTCTATGGGGACTATAGTCAACCAGGTGGGGGTGGTACCATTCACTGTACCAGACATGATAGGTCAGACAGACCTAGTGGAGTGGGTGGAACTGGGTATTCCCGTGGTCCCCTGCTGCGGGAGGTAAACGATTACTGTCACTCCTGATGATACTTGGTTCTGTGCTTTGCTCCCTTCAATGGTAACGCTTTCTGCTTTGTGTGTGACTTCTCATCTGGCTCAAGGAGATAGCTCTACACTTGGGGCAGTCTCTCCCGGGACCCGTCCTTGTGCCCATGGATATGCTTCTTCTGTACACAATGGATCTTCACCAGCACTGCCTGTGCTATCCTAGCTGGTGATGGTGGTATAGCGTCCTCCAGTGGGTCTGGTGGTTCCACTTCCAAATGCCTCCTCCACAAGGTGCTTGCACAATCTAAGTTCTCTGCCTTCATGGGTTCTAAACAGGCAGGACCAGCAGATGGAGCAGAAGGAGACTATGTGGCTCTCACTCCAGCAATAAAACAATAAATGAGTCCTATGGCACTTAAAAGACTAACAAATTTATTATCACATGAGCTTTTGCAGGAGAAAATCCCACTTCATCAGACACTTTGAAGAATCCAGCTATAAAGGCAGTGTTGGTGTTTGTCACTCACAAAGAAAGGCTGGGGGACACAGTTCTTGAACCTAAATTGTTGGGCATGGTCTTCAATGATGGGTCGGACATCCCAAATAGCTAGAATGACAGGGAAACTAACTATACTAAGAATACTAAACCCTAAACTACTATCAAGTAAAACTTAAGCATGCAAGAATAAGATGGAGGAAGCAGGGACACTACGCAGACAAAAGGAAACTAAAAAGGAAAGTTGTTCCGACTCTGACCATGTGGCAGTGAAAGGGAAATAAGGGGGCATCAACCTGTGCAGTTTCTTAAGATCTTAAATATACCACGTGGCCAACACATGACAAACATTCAGGTCAAAGAAGACTATTCTAAACAGGTCTGGCTCCAGTGCATGGTCTCCCACGTATGGAAACCACATAAGGATTATCACTCAAAGAATATGATATCACTGGATCTCCAACAACCATTCATGAAGTTTCCCCAAGTGCACCTCTCCACCCTCCACAGGAAGGGATAATTTAGCACTTCACTATTATTGCCTTGACCACATTTAACCCACTGACCTGAATGTCAGACTCTACATACTATGAATTATCTCCCTAGTACTTGAAGGCTGCTTCTTTGCTAAAGCTTCCCCTTATGAAAATGTTCTTTCAATTTAAGGCCCACTGTGATAAAACCTGGCATCTAATTCTGCTGCATTCAGATTCACGGTTTAACTCTAGTTAATATTACACATTCTTAAAAACTTGGGGGGTGGGAATGAACAATATATGCTACCTCATTCTTATCATGTAAACCAAGTTCACAATGATTACCAAACTTCTACAAGTAGTAAGTCATAGCCATTACAAAGTATGGCTAACAAACTTATCTGCTATTGCATGTACTTTATACATTAAGATAAGAGGCCTATGTGAGAGAGAAGTGAATTACAGGCACATTCCTCCTCACTTTCATCCCCATGTCATTTTTAGTGCCCTGCCAGAATACATCCCATATTTAATTTAAAAATAGATATGTAAAGTTAACAGATATATTCCACAGATGAATCAAATGATTTTATAAATCTTTATAAATTCATTCAAAAACCAGGAATTTTTAAGCTTTAAGAAATTGAACCTATATAGTGAATAATATGGCTTTCTATTCACAGTTTTAAAACTCTTAGACACACTAATGTTTATTTTATAAGATTATCTCTCTCTTGATTCACAATGAAACAACATTTAGTAATTTGAAATTTAATTTCTGTTTTGTCACCAAACTGTCCTCCTGCATGATGTGTACACATATTACTATCAGATTGTTCACTACTAATAGACTTCAGTAATATTGGATTTAAAAACAAAAGCACTGAAACCATTGTATAAATAGATGCAAAAATTGCACAGACTTTTCAAACACATAAGAAATCAATTAAATGTTGGGCCTCAACTAATTTTATTTATTAACTTACATTGTATTTTGAGAATATGTATATCATCATAGAAATCCAGTGGTTATACAGAAGAGTGCATATTCTTCATTAAAATACACTGACATATTTGGGAGATTTCTTTTCAATCTTTAGGCACAGTTTTTGATGTTGGCTTCATCAAATACATATTTAACAATTGTGGATATTGGCAGTTAAAAAATATATTGTTTCTGGTCAATGTAAGACATGGGTGGCAATATAGAAAAAGTATAACATATGCTGCACTTTGCTAATTGATTTAAAAATGTTCAGAAAGAGGCACCTCTTCAATAACTCCATGAACTATAAAGGAGTGTGTCATATCTGCAAATTATTTTGGTCTTACCCTATGACATACTTGTGGAAAAACTTCCATTCTTCCTGTGTGTGTAGAATATACAATTAACAATCTAAATATAATCTCTTTATGGTGTATTTGCATAATAAACACCATTTCAAACCCCTTTATTTACATGATTGTGTGATACGAATTCAAGTTCATTATCCACCAGTCTTCAATAGCATCATTTGTATCTGCTTTATAAATATGAAATTATCCTTGACAGAGCCAGCTCAAGGGGCTGCAGTGCCCTGAGCCACCTTTCGCTTTTGTGCCTCCCCATGGGGCCGGGGGGGGGGCAAACTAGCCTCTGCTCTGGAGCAGGGAGGGACAGCTCGGAGGCAGGGCGAGAAAGAGGAATCCGCCCCATGGGCTGACCGCTCTGCCCCCCACGGGCAGAATGGCTGGCTTGGGGAGGGGCAGCTTCCGGGCCAGCCCACCCCGCCCCCAGCACTGCACCACAGTGCCCCTAAGCTTAAGTAGAGCTGGCCCTGGTTCTTGAAAGCAATTTGTGTATTTTCTACATATTTAGCTTTTTGATGCTTCACGAGAGACAGAGAGTTTAGTGACATATTTTCCTTCTTGTAAATTTTTAGCTCAACTCTTCAAGGTCTTTTGGATCTGGCTTTCAAAATAGGTAATAGTTTTTAACAGGTTGCCTGAGTCATCCTTTGTAACTTTTTCATGTTCTCTTTAACAAGGCAGAAAGAATCATTAGCTATTCAAAGTAAAACTTTCAGTAAATGTGGCTAAGTTATCTTGACCTTCTCAGAATCAAGATACACATCTTGCATCTTTATCTGATGCGGATATCATTTGTCTAAACTGTCTCAAATAAATCAAAAACTATCACTCAAGCCTCTCAGTAGAAAAGGTAAAATTTAATTGAGCAATTTAAAATTGCACAATTAAAAGCTGTGTTGCTAGTTAAAGCTAGCACAAACACAAGAATAAAAGCTCATGCATACAAATCACCTTTTGTATACGTGCAGAAAGATTTTCAAAAACAGATTGATGCACAGACCATATCCACACCTTCTACACGTATTTAAAAGGAAAACAGAGTGGAATATTAACCCACACTTTTACAATATAAATGCCTTCTACCTCACTTTGATTTATAAATGGCTTTGAGATAATCCATATTTGATTAACAAGAAAGCTGCAATGATGATTGTAATACAGAGGTAAGCATACAGATAACAAAGTGATATGATGAAAAACAAATGCAATCAAAACAACTTTGTCTGCAGCAGAAATATTTTGTGGAAATTCACAAAAACAAGCTCTGGTTTTATTTATTTTCTAACTAAAAACAGTAGTGAAGTTAGATTTTTTCCAATTAAAGTCAAAAGAACAGTTAAAGTAGTAGACATTACACACATATGCAAAACCTCCAAACCCGCCAACTACAAAAGGAAAATAAAAAGCTGCACAATGAACAGAAAAGTAATATTTCTTAAATTGTTCTTGGACTAGGAGCCAGATGCTCAGCTATTGTTACTCAGCTAAGCTATGTCAAGTTACAGCAGCAAAAGGTCTGGCCTTTTACCTGCAAAAATGCACCTTCTAATCTATCCTAAGTAAAGCAATTGGCATATCATGCAGCTGGACCAGCAGTGATATATATACAACCATAATTATTTGGCACGGAGAAGTAAGATTTTGTTATTTGCTATCTGGCCAATCACAAGCCACAGGGAAGGGTGAAAAGGAGAAGATAATGAAATGGCAAGTAGTTGTTCCATGCAGGATAAGACCATTGGCACTAATATTCTTCCAGAACAGGCTCAGTGCTTAAAGCAGAACTCCCTCCCATGGGCTCTAAATCAGAACCAGAATCTCTACAATTAGACTGGAGATTCTTTCAGCTAAAATTAAGACACATAAGCTGGCTTTACCTGTCAAAGGCCAGGCAGACTGATTGGGTTATCCCCATCTTTTTGTTGGCATAGTAAAAGTCCACTGATACATCCAGAGGAAAGAATGGGGAGAAAAAAAAACCTCAAAAATAAAAAACTTCTTTGATATGATTCTCCTGTACACACTGTATGTTTTTATTTAGAAACCATGTCTTCCATTAAAAGTAATTATTTCTCACAAGTTGCATAATGAAACACAATTACTAAATATGAAATTTGCCTCAGTGCAGGGTGCCTATGTACCACTTGCAGCTCATTTAAAATATTAAAGCCTTGCCTTCACTAGATCAAAAAGTGTATTTAAAACGGGTTAAAACCCTGAGCTGACTGAGCAAGTTATAGTATTAACGCTTTTCCTGATTGAAGTAAATTCTAGGCACCCTCCTAATGCGTTAAAAAAAGAACACTGCTGACGTGGAAGACCTACTCTACAATTACTTGTTCTTCAAGATTTGTAGTTGAGTGGATCCCACTGTTGGCGCTCAGAAGCCTCAGGTATTGGAGATCAGCATCTTTTGAATACCAGTGTCGGCTCCCTTGTGCTTTGCATGTGCCTCCTCATGCTCATGGAATGAAGATATAAAAGGCAGAGCAACAGCAGCCTTCTCTTAGTTCCTTCATAAATCAGACTAAGTCATGGAGGTCTTAGAAGTCCTGGAAATCGTGATTTCCAGCGACCTCCCACAACTGTCCTGACTTCCTGCGACTTTTCATTTCTGTTTGTACTGGGCCACCCAGCATACAAAGAATTGGAACTCTTCTAGTACTAAGACCCAGGAGGCAGCAACCAACTACAGGACCAGCAGAAAGGAGAGCGGTCAGAAAGGATGACTGTTGCCACCGGCTGTGGAGAATGCCCAGGACTGGCCAGACAGTGTAAATGTTACATTTTTTTAATACTTTATTTTAAAAATTACGCATTCTTGTGACTGTGACCACACCATGTTATTCATTTTTACCATGACTGTTCCATGATTTTTGCCTAATTTACAATGAGTTAGTCTGATCTCTACGCATAATTCAAAGTCAATGACAGCCAAGTACTCCGAAAAGCAGAGGTAGAGGGCACATTGATGGATCCAAGCTGACAAGATTTCAAACAACCACAGTTACCGTAGCATAAGGTTTCTTTTATGTTAGACTGTGACAGTATGGATCCCACTGTAGAGGCCTGCCAGTTACAATTGCCACAGGATGGTGGGCATAAAGAATTTCCATTGCATCAGTCGAACTTTTCAGTTAAATGACAAAGCAAGTACGTAAGTCCAAGGCATATTGTTAAGAGTTCCATTGTTAAACAATAACAGGAAATTTTGGTTGTGCAGGAGACAAAACTTTCTCCATGGGCAATGCAAGATTGAAACAGACTTACCCAAGATTTAGGTAACATAATCCTCACCACCCCAAGCCAAAGGCACACTTTTCTGTCCTTACTTTGTGAAATATAAACAGCAACAGACATACATATATTATTTAAAAAGGGAAAAAACTCTGAAAGAAGACATTCCACTCCATACATTTCTCCCTTTGGGGAGAGCATGGGAGAACAAACACACACAAGACAGATGTGCACACACGTTGCTTAAGACACTATTGAATGTGCTCAAATACTCCAGTGATGAGCATAAAATAAAAAAAAAATCTATGTATAATAAAATATTGGGACATTCCAGCAGCAGGCAGATGCTTGCACTCTAGTGGAGAGTGAAACTTGCTATTCAAAGGAAGAGATACATCATCCAACTAGTAACACAAGGAAATATACTGTGTAGTGCATTTCGATATTCTCAAAGATGAGATAGTGGTATAAAGGACAAACTCTGTCGTAGCCAGATATAAACGGGGTGACACAGTTTGAATTGTTTACTCCTGTCAGAGCTGGACAGAAATGGTTTTCCTGTCTCTTGAGAATTTGAAATTTCCTCCCTGCTGAGGAAAACATGCACCAGAAAGTGTCTCAGCTGAAAGCTCTCTGCTGGAGCACAGAGCAAAGAGGCTTTCAGTGCCAGCAGCATCATCGCCAGGGGAAGAGGTCTGAGGGAAAAACAGGTGCATCTCATCTTTATAATGCATCTATTTTTGCTAAGTATTAAACCTATGTGTAGCAAACATTCAGCTGAAGATGAATTTAATAAACTTAAACAAAAGGAATAACAGTAAACAAACACTTCATAGAATAACTTGAGAAGTCATTATTTTGCAAGGCAGCTTGATGAATCCAGACACATCTGTTATGTGATATTTGTCAAAACCACAGGAGCAACAAAAGATGCAGACCCTTAGATAAGACAGTTGACAAGTCTAGTTTAACAGTCTCTTCATAAGAAAAACAAAACTGGGTATCACAATTTCCCCCTCCCAAAACACTCTTGGCTCCCACATGAGCCTTTCGTGGTTTTCCCCTGAGCCACTAATCACAGCTTGGGAAGCACTTGTCTAAGAGTCATATGTAACCCCACATCATTTGGAATCCAGATTCCCTGAATCTTTCCAATAGTCCAACTCATCTTATACCACCATCATTACTGTCTTTGCTGGGGAGGATATTAAAAAGAAGACTCCTTTCTGTCTGTGTGGGATCCAGTCACTAAGCCAATGACATGCTGTCATACTAAGACCTTACCTATCTGATATTTCATCAAAGAACAGGCTGACCAGAGGACAGTGTTGCAGGGATTGCATGTGAAGTCTGACAAGTTCCTACACATGAATGCTGAAATGTAGCCTAGAACTAAGTCATGTGTAGACTATCATAGCTGGACTTGATGACAAATGGAGTATTGGAGCTTGTACTGACTGGAACCTGGTCTCAGGTGGGTATGCTTCCACTGACATAGAGCTAATCACAGCACCTATGTAATCTTTTGTCTGAGAAAACCCAAGGACCTGTTTTTCATGGCTCACTTTCGTAGCTCACTAGGAAGTCAAGCCTCATGAATAGAGATTGAGCACATTCCAGACTCATTGTTAGCTCATGGTGTGGTCTATCTCTAATCAGCAAGTCATGTGAAGTACCTGTGTAGGCCTATACAGCTAAGTTCCTACCCCATTTCATGAAGAACTCTGGTGATGCAGAAAGTCCAAGTGACAGTATCTTGCACTGGTAGTGAGTTGACTCCACTAGGAACCTCAAGTGCTTCCTGTGGGTCACACTGATAGCTATGTGAAAGTATGCATCCTGTCAGTCAAAAGCCATGAATCAGATTTGAACTGCAGGATAGAATGATACTCGTGTGGCAAATCAAGGATTGCCCCCCAATATCAGTTTCTAATGTAGTACCAGAGTATTTGATGATGCCTGCTTGCTGAACATCACTCTCACTTTGGCAAAGGACTTAGACCAGTGATTCCCAACCTTTGGTTCGCAGACCCCTGGGGGGCCTCAGAGTTACTTAAAGGGGTCCATGGACAGGCTGGGAGCTGGGGCCCAATGATGCCAGGAGGAAGCTGCTCTGCCACAGGCTGGGAGTTTAGGGAACAAACCTGTGGCATGGCCACTCCTGACTCTGGCGGCAAGGGGACAGGGAGGTGGGGGGGAATCGGCCCAGGGCAGCAGGGGAAGCCAGTGGCAGGACGGGAGGGGAACGGCACTCCCCTGCTGCAGCTCCATGGCAGGGACATGATTCCGCCAGTGCCCCCACTGCCACTCCTCCGGTCCACAGTGGGGGCATGATTTTGCCGGCGCCCCCCCACCATGACTCTGCAGCTCTGCAGTAGGGGCAGGATTTTCCCAGGGCACCTTCCCCCACCGCCACAGCACCCCTCACAGTGCTGCCTCACTGGCATGAGCTGGATGCCAGCTGCAGCCGGGGGGGCACAAAATTTTTTGAGGATGGGAAGGGGTCCCCACCCTTGAAAAGGCTGGGAACTCCAACTCAGATCTTAAACCATAAAGGAGGATGGTCTCTTCTCCTCCTCCTAAGACATCCTCCTGATGTTTGCAGGAATGACATGGTTCCACTTTGCTGTGTGTTGCACTCTCACCCTTACGCTGAAGCAAAGGCAGCCTAGGTTGAGGCTGATGCAGTATTGGTCAGCCCCTGGTCCAGCAAGGCCACCACTGCTAAATATAATGGTAAGTGCAAATGGTCCCAATGCCTATGTGTAGAGCCCTGCACAGACACAAATCCGCGGATGTGGATATAATCGGATATCCACATATTTGCAGGGTTCTAGCTCTGTGAAGATAAAAATATGTGGACCTTTATCCAATCTGCATCCACAAGAAATGGTCTAAGGATATCTGCATTGTATCTGCGGATGCAGATATCCACATATTTGCAGGGCTCTACCTATGTGGTCAGAGTAAAAAAGCCAACAACAGTTTTGATGTCATTTTCTTTCCTACTTCCCTATGCCCTTCTCTAGTTTGGAGAGGGTGGGGGAAAAAAAACCATGAGTTGGAAGCTCAGTAGAAATAGCAAGTTGGACACTCACTGCCACACATGATCAGAGATTAAGTGTGGAGCAGCCCTGACTTTCTCTCAGTGCCCTCACACAGAAGCACAATGAGGCACAGAGAATATATGCAGTCCCGACAGATGCATTTATTCAAAATGTTCTGATCTTACACACTAGGTCTGTAAGGTCTTACACATCAACAGCAGAATTGACATCTATTCAAAGAAATGAAATTTACTTTGTCTACAGGAAAAGGCATATCTTTTAGTTAAACAATGTTAAAATATACCTGTCTTCATAGTGTAGATGTAGCCTAAATTGTTAAGTACTAAGTGGTTTGTGTGGGCTTTCTACAGTGAGGCAAACTTCAACAAATAAAGGAGATCACTTAAAAAAAAACCAGTCACTTAAATTATTGCAAATATTTTCTGATTTGCCTTCTCTCCTTTCTTTTTAAATATTACTGCATGATATTTATATCTTTATTTCTTAAAATTGGCATTGGCAGCTTGATTTTTTTTTTTTAATAGTGCTTGACAACTGCATCATGATGGAAAGCCTCACATGCAAAACACCAAGTATAATCTAAGATCTGACCAGTCATCTAGTCTTTTGGAGATAACTGCCCACAAGGGAGGGTAATTTTAAGAACCATACGCTTGTGGGTATGCAGAAGGAAAACAGACCATGGTAACACAACAGTGCTACCATAATGACTCATCTGTATGGCCTAACTGTCATGAAAGAAAGTAGCTCAGCAGCTGAGAAAATGGAGGCACATGAATCTTCAGCTGTAAACTGCAGATCCTCAACTGTAAATTATCATGAAGCTATAAAAATGTATGCCAGTTACCAATCTGTCTGAGTATTTTTCATCACATTGGTTCACATAATTTCTACCATGATGCAGTTTTAGGCAAACCCCGATCAAGAGGCAACAGTTTACAAGGCAACTATCGTGAGGCTGGCTCCAGTTTTTGACAAAAGTAGGTTGGCTAATAATAGTACTGTTTGCCATCATCTATGGTAGCGTTCCATCAAGGATGATCTGACTGACCACGATGTCACTAACAGAACCATAATGCCAGGTTTTGCTGCCCAGGGTGTGTTCTGATTGGAACATGCCCCTTGCCATTAGCAGCGCTTGGAGCCTGCACTGTGAAAGCCGCCCTTAATAGAGCAGCTCTATTGAGCCACTCCACGCTGTCTGGGGCTTTGCCCTGTTGCCCCGCCGTACTTACGGCTCTGGCCACTACCACAGCATATACAGAACTTGGTTCCTGCAGAGCAAGGAAAGGAAGCAAATGCTATAGTTGTCTTCCTCCATCACTCCAAGAAAATCTGGAACGCATTAGGATCATTTGAAAAGAGTAGCAGAACACCATCTGTCTACAAGCAATCCTAAATCTACAGAAGTGAGTTTGCCACTTAACAGGTTTGAGTTTATTGGAAGCCAAAAATAATTCTGATATATCCTGATCACCGAAAGCAGGGGTTGGCAACCCAAGAAGGGAGAAGAGCCATTTGCCTCCACCCTCCCACACAACCACATGAGCCAGAGCCGGCCCAGTGGCCATGCCATGGGGTGTGCAAGCAGTGCAGGGGTGTGCAAGCAGTGTGTGCTCCTTCCTTCCCCCCCTCCACTGGTGGGGCGGAGCAGCACTGCCCCGCCTACCCCTAGCCAGCCGCCCCTCTCAAGAGCAATGGAGAAGAGCTGCAGCTTGTGAATGCGGGGCCCTGGAATGGCCCACTCCACAGAGTTCAGGCTGCTTTGACCCAGCCATCCCAGGGCAAAACGGGTCTGATCCAGGGCCTGGGGGCAAGGCAGCCTCTGTTCAGGCCTGGAGTGGCCGGGTCAAAGCGGCCTGAACTCCACGGAGGGGCCATTCCAGGGCACCGCCTCCGCAAGCTGCAGTCCTCTGCTGGCCACTCTTGGGAAGGACAGCTGGCTGGGGATAGGCGGGGCAGCGCTGCTCTGCCCCACCAGTGGAGGGAGTGTCAGAGGGATCGTGCATCACCCATTCACCCCCCACGAGCACTAGGGGCCGCAGCACAGCCGCTGGGCTACTTCCAGCTCATGCAGTTGTGTGGAAGGGTGGGGGTGTCCCTGGCACCCCAAAAGTGGGGGGCTTGCACCAGCCGGGAGCCCCCTTCTTTAGCCCTGATGCTGCGGCCAGCCAGGAGTCCCCGGAGCACACCTAGCTCGCTGGAGGAGACTGCCAGGAAGCCAGAAGGGGACACTTGGGGGGCCACGGGTGGCTCACTGAGCCTGTATTACGGATCCCCAGCCTAAATGAAGGGAAATGGCCTGCAGCCACAGGCTCTGAGATACAATCATAGAATCTGTTAGTCTTTAAAAGTCCCACCAAACTCCTCGTTTGTTTTGCTGGACAAGACTAACACAGCTACCCCCTTGGACCTTAGAATCATAGAATATTAGGCTTAGAAGGTACCTCACGAGGTCATTGAGTCCAATCCCCTACTCAAACCAGGAAAATCCCCCAACTTGGGCCTTAAATATCTCTAAGGATGGAGATTTGCACTTCAAAAATCTAAATATTCTGGTGAAATTGACAATTCACAGTATAAGGACAAATACATTGTGTAATACAATATTCTGTTCCTGAACAATAAATATATACAACAATGTATGCATCACACTGCAAAGCAGCAATATATGTTAAATAAAGGCTAGATGCACAATTTCATTCTGGCTTGAGAAGCTTTAATTTACACACTGTCTTTCCTGAAATTTCAAAAACTTTGAAGAAAAAATTTATTTCTTTTGGTCATATTAAAATATAGGAAACAGTACAGCAAGTATAATTTGAATGAGAAGATGGCATTGCACCATTTTTCCCTTAAAGTTATAGATGGAACATGAAGGAATCAACATATGGGAAAAGGTACAGCTACAGTTTTATTTTATTTTACATTAACATTCTTTCATAAACAGAAGCATAAGACTTCTGTTTCTACCAATTCTTTGCCCCTTTTCTCCCACCCCAATTTACTGAGGTAAAACAATCA
Organism: Podocnemis expansa; assembly: GCA_007922195.1. NCBI lineage: Eukaryota > Metazoa > Chordata > Testudines > Podocnemididae > Podocnemis > Podocnemis expansa. The sequence goes on along the minus strand of ML681993.1, from coordinate 35,608,731 downwards.
ATCATTCTCTATTAATGAATGTGTTCCCCCGGCCACTCTTATGCTACAGTTCATTTATCCTGACAGGGTAAGCAATGCTAATGTCTTTTATTTTCCCTCCCCACCTCCGTCTATTCGCAGTGTTGTAGCTGTGTTGGTTCCAGGATTTAAAGACACAAGGTGGATGTATTAATATCCCATTAGACCAACTTCTGTTGGTGGGAGCAAGGTTTTGTGCTACCAATGCTCCTCTTCAGGTGTAGGGAAGGTTCTCAGATTATCACAGCTAAACACAAAGTGGAATTGTTTAGCACGAGGCTCAACAAATCTGTGACCCAGATAGTAGCTGGCCCAAAAGCTAAGGTCCTTAGCTGTGTGGCACTTCAGAAGAAAAAAGAAGCTGATGTCAACAGTTTCAGTGCCAGTGTGGTACTGCTGCTGATGGCATTGGTAACTTTTTTTTTTTTTTTTTAAGGAATCAGGGATATTCTCCTTCTTAACATTGTGGCGCAGTTAGGCACCACAGTGAAATTCTTGGACGCCATGGCAACCTGGCACTTGGCTTTGTGGGGCCCTGGTCCAGCATAAATAGTTAACCCATATTTCAAGAGGCCGTTCAAAGTGAAATGCTCCATTAACACCCCTCCAGTCATAAAATTAAAAAGGGGAGTTAGCAGCTTACAGATTGTTCTACTAAGTCATACAGTGTCTTTGCTAGATGCTAAAAATCAAGGGCTTCATAAAGTTCTGGATTTAAACTGCCACAGTTATCTTTTGAAGGTATTGTGCAGGTTTCCTTTGACAGTAAGACTGAAAGGTCAGAGAGAGTGAGTGATCATTCTTGGAAGAGCGTTCTCCCACAGGTGATATGGTGTTTTGTCTTTTATTATTTTTCTATGTGACTTCATGTGAGAGCATAGTGATTGTCTGGTTTCACCCACATAGTTACTGAGACATTTGGTGCATTGAATGAGGTACACCACGTGTTGTGATAGATCTATGGATCTTGAACCATGGATCTTGAAAGTTGTATTGTGATAGGTACTGATAATTACAGCAGTGTATATATGTCTGTGGGATTAGCATCTGCCTTCCCGACAGGGTATCATGCTGCTTTGAGTTGGTGTGTGCTGGATTGTGGGGAGCTTGCTTCGAATTAGCTCAACAAAGCTGGGGGCTTGTTTGAAGTCCAGAAGAGAGGGTTCAGAAAGATTTTTTTCAAGATGTGATTCACATCAACTATAGGTAATAGTTGAATGGTACCCCATATGGTTTCCTGTGATGGGTGACAGGTGATAACTAGAAGTGTGCAAATGAAGGCATTTTTTTGCAGGAGAGGGGGAGACTGAAGCAGGTTCTCTCAGGACATTTTAGTGGGGTGACAGGTGACAACTAGAGATGTGCAACTGAAGGGATTTTGGGGGTGGGGGTGTTGAAGCAGGTTCTTTCAGGACATTTGGGTGGCACATTCCATGATATGAACGTCTTCTCTGGTGGAGCACCCTTCCTTGTTGAGGGTGGTTTTAAGTGTATCAAGGTGTGCATCTCAGACCTTCTTGCTATATTTGGGGTTATTAACTGAATCTATGAAGTTAAGTTTATGGTTGGTCTGTGGGTTTCTTGTATTGTGTTGTTTGTAGAATTTCATTGTTGAAGCTGTTTGTGTTGTCCAGGAAATCGATGATGGTGCAGAAGTGTTCTGAAAAGAGTTTGGTAGATGGGTGGTGGCGGATGTTGAAGGTGTGATGGAAATCTACATGGGAGTTCAGGTCATCTGTCCAGAAGATGGAAAGATCATTGATATATCTCTGGTGTCTCATTAGTTTCATGCATTTGACCATTCTCTCTCAAGGTGGTCCATTAAAAGTTTAGCACTTCAATGAGCCACCCTAAAACCCATGGGTGTTCCCAAATTTTGTTTCTTTTATGGTGAGAAAAAAATTCATCTCCAAACATCAGTGCCATTGAGCAGCTTTGCAAGTCTACTGCTGTAAAGTTTTTCTGTTGTCTTCAATAAGGGAAGGATGTCATCCCAATTTTTTAAAAACAAATCGAAGAGATTACTATTACTCATCCTAATTTTGACATGAAAAGATTCAGTGTTTTCCTATGGTACAGACTTCCAACAGAATCACTAGTGACAGAGGATGGAAAACAACAATTTTCAAGAAACTGGAAGAGACAGCATTTTATAAGCATAAAAAGACTGCACTGCAGTATGTTATGTTATGCTATCTATTCTTACTTCCGTTGCTTCTTCAGATTCTGTGTTGTCAACTCCCCTGATTTTATTATAAATCTTATATTTGGAGGTTATTTTTCCTAAAACCCCGGCAAAATTAAACTATCAGCCCTCACTGTTGCAAAGAAAAAGCTTAAAAACATGAACCATAAAGGGTTAAAAACCAGAAGACAAAAAAAAACCAAAAAAAAACCCCACAAACCTTTTTTTAAAATATTTCAGAATTTTAAGCAAATTTCTTAATTTTTGAATGGTTGAGAGTGGCAATAATGCATATGGTAAAGAAATAAATGGAATTTCCCGTACTCATATTTGACATCTAAATTCAAAATGCCATCAGCTAACGTATGTGCCTCGATGCTTGACTCTTGGTGTTATAAAACACATGCGTGTGGAATCCCAGACTGGGAATATTACAGACAGCATACTCATATTGGGGCCTATAGTGGAGATGCATAATGCACAACTACTGGTAGGTTCTTGTACTATAACTGAGCATCTTTCCATCAAGGAATAATATTAGTGAGCTATGAAGGGAATCTCAGCCAGTTCTTTTGGGGATGGGAAGGATGTTGGTGTCAACGGCAACGTCTGAAGAATGATGAACATAGTGGACAAATACATAAGGAGTTCCTTATAGCTCCAGAAGGAGCACAGAATCTCACTCCTCCTTCTGCTGTTCATGTATTCATAAACATTGAAAAAGTGAACTCAGATTATATGATTAAATGCATACAACTATATACACACAGGTATTTGAGAAAGTGCATGAGAAGCATTCAAAGCTTAACTAATTTGAATTAATGTTCTATGCAGTACTTTCTTTCATAATCTACTTGTCATTACACAGTATAATATATTTTTCTATGTATACAATAATTCATGGCAACATTGAAAAAATGTAGCTGCATATTATTTATTTTTCCTCATCAGTATCCTTAGTTTGAAGGGAAAGTATCCTTAGTTTGAGGGAAAGTGAAAACTGAATCCTAGGATAAAAAGCAATTGTTTTCTCGATTCCAGTTATCAAAACAATACAAAGTATTAATGAATGTTAGCAATTTACACAAGATGAAATACGACTATGTTATAAAACATAAAATTGAACATCGTAGGTTTTTTGAAGTTTTATTACCAATGGAATTGCACAAGAAATTAGTACAGCCTAGATTAATTGCTACTTTTTTTTAAATAAATGTGTGTATTCATGCTTATTATATTTCAGCAAAATGCCTAGGTTGTCATAGTCTAAAAAGAAAAATTGCTAGGTTCAGCAAATGTGGTTATTGTACAATGAAAGTAGAACAAGATAGGCGTGTGTAATTAAGAAATGTTCTTATAAACAAGTTTAGGATCCTGGACTCGTAATGAACACCTTTGAAAGGTCGTCTACCACTACTCTAACCACACTGGAAAAACTAAACAGGATCAATTTGTTAAAAGTAAAGATCCAACATGAGGAAACCCTCACAAAGAATGTAAACTAAACGGGTGGGGAGGTCTGTAAGTGTCAATCAATAACAAAATGCAAACTGTCAAGCTCGCTTTACTAACAAACTGTCACATCAACAATATGCTGTTAATGACTACAAATTAACTGTATACCAGATGCTTGACACTTTGTTATGACACTTAGCAAGCTAGTTGACATTTGGGGGATCAAAGCTTCTTTAATTACACTTTGTATAACATGTGCAACCTTTATGCTAATGTCCACATATTCCTTAGCAGAAGACTGTTCAAGTGGCAGAGTTTGTTGGTTTTTTAATTCTTGGAGGAATTATAATTTTTTTTTTTCACATTCAAACATTTATCTAGACAGAGACTGGGGTGAAAAGAAAGCTTGAAAAAAACTCACATCATTATTCAGTGTTATTACCTAATCTAATAAAATCCTGTTCTTTATGTTTCATACTAGTGGTGCAAAAAATCTCATGTCTACATATACTCTGTATGAAATACTGTAAGCCCAACACAAAGCCCAGCACAAAGTTGAAATAGTATTTGTAAAAGAAAAACACTAAGCATGCTGCATTTAAATAAGATAGAAATAATTTCCAGAATCAACAATGTATATTATTAAAAGAACTAGTTTCCTAGAACTACTTTCCTTGAACAAAGTGTTTTCCTGATCACTTCAATAAATTTAGCTATTCACATTTTAGTTTTAAACCCACAATTGCTATAAAAAGTTATACCCAAAAAGAGGCACAACATACAGGCCCAATCCTTCAAACACTTATTCATATGAAGCAAGGAGTTCTATGGCAGTTAAAGACTAATAGATTTATCTATCACATGAGCTTTCATGGGACAAAATCCCACTTTATCAGATGTGGGATTTTCTCCTACAAATGCTCATGCAATAAATAAATTTGTTAGTCTTTAACTGCCATAGAACTCCTTGCTTTTTTTTTTTTTTTTTTTTTGCTTTACTAGACTAACACGGCTGCCCCTTTGGAACTTATTCATACGAGTTCATAAAAGGTTATGTTTTTCAATCACACTAAGTTAACCTGACTGAAGTAACATGACTGAAAACAATACACGCTTTTACCCATCAAGACAAGCCCACTGAAGTTCACACACACTTTTGTACAACTAATGCTATGGTTTGGAAGAAAATATTAATTTTGTATCTAGAGTCATACACTTTTTGGATATTTATTTCCTTCTTAGAAGGTTTCTTGGAAATATTTCTCCTTTCCAGACATTTTTGTGGTCTATTATTTCAAGCCAAGTATGGAGCTGTTATGGTATTTTAATGTACAGAAATTTGGCATAGCTGACATCTAATCAAACTATCAAAGCCAAGAGACCTGACAACTCACAGTTTAGTTGTGTGTTTCTTAAATGACAATATAAATACGCAGTTAAATTCAAGGAATGTGACTGGGTTTTCTCCCCCCTCCCACTCAAGGCTTTTTTAAGCATTAGACTATAAAACTAATCCATCTGAAACAGCATTATGTTTTGAAACTGGCTCATTAAAAATGTGCATATTTAGAGAAGTCATTTTTCAAGAATATGTCCTGATTTTTTCTCCATTTCTGTCTTAGTTAAGATTTAACATCTTCAAGACAAATGTGATTTTCAAGTTTACTGTTTCCCTATTTCTTTACAGTGTTTGTGTTTTTTAAAAGTTTCCATTTAAAAAGATGAATGTACTAGTTTGCAGTACTCACTGGTCAAATATAAACAGACAGATGTCCAAAGAAAATTCTAGAATGGTACCTTTTCATTTATTAGTTTCAATAATATTTAACTTTGGGTGTATTAGAGCTCTTTTTTCTAAAAAGATAAGTCAAACAAAATAACTATCTGTAACCATACACATAAAGGAAGATTTCTTTTCTCATTTGTAAAGGAAACAGTACTACAGATGAAAGGCAGCTATTTACACTGAGGTTAATAATCCAATTAATACAGTATCAGTGCTTATTTATTGATGAAAATACACATCAAAATGATAATTTCAATTACTTCATATATGCTGCTTTGAGCCATGCAGTAATTCTTTCACAAATTTCCTATTATCATTTTAATACAGCATGGCTGAAAAAGTAGGAATGCATATGAATATCCACTTATGAAAAAAGCTTTTTCTGATTAGAGCTCATTTTCCTAATATACAGATTTCTAAAGACAGCTCTATTTTAGTTATGTAAAGCATGTAAAAAGTGGCATATGCTCAATCAAAGATGAATCTTAAATTAACCTGTCACTTTAGACACCACACTGGGGGGCAGGGAGAAGGAGGAATCCTTCTTTAAAAGTTTTTGCATTTTGTGTTATGTAAATGGCTAATTGTCCACTGGAGCTGTATAATTTTAAATAAAGATGAGACTGAACATTCATAAAATACAGTAATCCTGCATTTCAAAAATAAATAAATTAGGGCTGTGCATGCACACATATGCATGCACACACAAGCGCACACACACACACACACACACACACACACTCCTCATAGTCAACAAACTGCACAAACTAGCACCCCAGACCTAAAAAGATTTTACACAGGCTTGACTTATATAAAATACTGTACTGTTAACCACTCATCTAAATCCTTGCAGGACTGCAGCTTAAGTGAATGACCAGTTCTAAAAAACTTTGTTGCAAAGTTCAGAATTTCAAAGAACAAAAAAACAGGAAAGGTAGTTCATTCGTTAACATCTTGAAATCCCCTAAAACCTATATCATTAAGTTTCCCCTTTGAGTTATAAGGCATGTCTCTTTGGATGCATTATAATAAATAAATATACATATATCTGTACTATAGGGGTTAAAATATTCCTTCATTAACTAAGATTACAATTATTAAAAAGCAATTTCTGCATGATGCTATGCTCAACTTATTTTTTTCCTGTTTCCTGACCAATAAATGATTACATTTTTTTCTTTGATTAAAATGGGAACTGACTTTTGCAAGCTGTAAAAACAAACCTGTCTTTTAAAAAAAGCAAAAACAAAACAGAAAAACCCTTAATCCACTACCACCACGACAGAATAATTACTCGATAATGAGAATTAGTAAATTCTATAAGAGAAAAATTATAGGGCATTGTACCAAAACTGAATTTTAAAAACAAGCATTTCATGGGTTAGCTAAACCTCCTGATATCCACAGTGCAAGCACATAATGATTCTAAAAGCTCACAGTGGAACTTTAGAGGGCTATCAAGCAATGAAAGACCTCATAAAAAGGCAAGTGATTAACTTATTTAAACTGAGCAGGGAGAGAAGTCAAACCATCTCTCTCATGCACACAAAATTTTGGTTTGGAATACATTGATTTCACTGCTGATATTGTGACCCTTGCTCAGCACAGAACTCAAGACATATTAGGAAGCTGAATCCATGCTATGTGAAATAAAAATGCAACTGATCACAAGATTAGAAAACTTCTTAAATTATTCTACCACAAAACTCTAAAGGTGAATCCAATCTTGGATGTTTCAGAACATTCAGCTTCAAACAACATAATGTTTCCTTTCAGTTTAACTGATTATGAAAGACATACTGGAACCATTTGAGTTTGTCATTCAAATTAAAAGGGAGAATTGCCTCTTTTTGTGCATTTCTATAAAACATTGTTAATAAAAATTCTTGATATCAAAGCAATACAAACCGTAGATTTTTAAATTAGTGAAATAAACTTAAGGTAGAAAGAATTTTTTCAATCAAGAAAATAAAAACAATAATAATTTGGTGATTTACCCTGATCAGGGTATGAAGACAGTGACATTTGCAGGGTGCATTCCAACACAACAGAAGAGTCTAAAATTATGCTGTGTCGATTGAAGAGGAGTTATTGGCAGATCAGAGTTTAATGCCAGTTTACTATTTCAATTAACTGCTATTAAGTCAGGTACGCAAAGAGAGTTTAAGAAAGGGATAGGTAGTGAGACAGTCAAAAGACGAAGCAGTGGTTAAAGGATAACCTTTTATCTCAAAGAATGTATTTAACTATTTCCAAACTTGTTCAGGAAGTTTTATTTCTAATTTTATAGTGTTATAATTTTACAGTTTTTCTAGTTTTAGTGTGTGTGTGTGTGTGTGTGTGTGTGTGTGTGTGTACACGCACACCATATATACACACTAATAATATATGCCATAGACTTTTATTTCTATTACATGATATATATTTTAGAAAAAGAAAATAAGAGATTTTGCAGGATAACTCAGTTATTTAAAAAACCTCAAGTATGCAACTCATACAGCTATGTTTGGATTTTCAATACTTCCATCTTTGCTTACAGTTTACAGAAACATTTTAATACATCTGAAATAAAAAAATATTTTGTCTTTTCATTTTAATCAGTTTTTGATCTGTGAAGGATTGGGCCTACCTTATAGCACTCTCTTCCAGCTAGACCCAGGCCTGCAGAACCAACTCTCCCTAGGGAAATTCTGCTTGAGACCCTCTCACAGAATCTGGGAAGGATAGTTTCCAGGCTAGTTAATTGCTGTGGGTTTTGCTTCTAGCCCCCTTAAAGAAAACAAGATCAGAGCTTCAAAGCCTTTTCCCAGAAAATCTGTACAGGCCCTCCATCACTCTGAAAGTTCCTGGCTCTTATGTCCGTGTCTCTTGGGCAAGGATGGACAAATGCATGAGCCTACTGGGCCCAATGTGGGGTCCCCCCTGCCCTACCAACACTGGGGGAGGGGGAGCAAGGCACGCTGGCCCAGAGGCCAGGCTCCACACTCCTGACCACAGCTTGGCTGGTCAGCCACTGGCCCCAGAGGTGGTGGGACTGACTGCTGCATGCAGTACAGCCTCCAGCGTGGCCTTCGGGCTACACTGAAAGCCACACTGTGCATGGCAGTCAGCCCCCCCCAGCACTGGCCCACCTGCACCAGGGCCTTAGGCTAGTGGGGAGGCGATGCTAGGTGTGGGGGAAGGGGACCACCAATGGCACAGGCCCAGAGGCCCTGTAGCCCCTGATCCACCACTGTCCTTATGATACAGAACTTTCCCCAGCCTGCTTTTTCCTCCTCTGTTTCTTGATGCTGCTACTCCCAGCAATTGTTCTACCCCCTGCAAGTACTGCAGCCCTCTCTACCATTCCCTGCTCTCCAGCTAATTAAGTTGCACATCTTTTCTCAGGTGCAATAGATGGGAATTAGAGGAATCCCAGAGGAATTTCTAATCCATATACCTTCACAGAATTGTGGAAATATTGTAAGAACACTAGTTTTCTCGTTATTTTGTTCCCATAAGTTATTCCCTGCCCATAAAACAAATAATCAATTAATTAATTAATCACTCAATTAGAGCAATGAATAGTATATATTTAGGTTTATTCTTCATATTTGGTTTGTACAGTGCCTAGGACATTTTGGTCCTGCTTCACAACAGAGTCTAGTAAGTACTGCCACCCTACAAACAGCAGTCAAGGAGCTGTGGAACCTTAATTTTCACCTATCCTAGAATTTGTGTCTCTTTTTTAGTTCATCATTTCCATTCCAAAATGCAGCAAAGAGTATGATGGCATTTTTTGGCAGACTAGGCCACATCCCTAATGGCTGGAGATCAGGATAGTGCTATTGAATTTCTGATCTACTCTTTTATATCACTCCACCTGAAAACAACATAGAAAGTTAGTTGACTTCACTGTTTTTAAAACCATACATAAAGGGAATATTAGTGACTGCCCCTGTTCCCTTAGTGCAGAAGTTCACGCAAGAAGTCTCATTCCTGGGAGGGGCAACAATTCCACTCCAACAGAAGATCTAACAGCTGTGTCAACTATCAATCTAAAGTGAATTAGTAGCTTCAATCCCGTTACTGCTGGACAAGAGACAAGATCTGGTTTGGATATTTCAAGGACTGAATGAGTACAGATACAAAAATTAACTACACCCTTTCATCTTCTGGGTCAGTTGGGAAAGGGTTAGGGCAGGGGAGTCAAACTCATTTGATGTGAGGCACCACACTGGAGGGCAGGGCACTTGCCATGGGCCAAAGTGTGTCCCTGACCCAATAGGCCTGTGAGGGCCCCCACCATCCCTCTGCTGGGGTTGGCAGTGAGGTAGGCCCGCCCAGAAGCAGGGCTCCACGCTCCCACCCCACCCATTGCCTTCAGCTTGCTGCCAAAGGCAGTCTGGCACAGAGGCTGGGCAGCTGCATGGCCTCCATATTGTTCTACCGGTACTGGAGCAGTGGTGTAATGAGGTTTTCTGGCATTTGGGGGCCAATTCCTATTTGCCTCTCCCCCCACCCCCCATGCCCTGCACCCCTCCAGCCCTGTGCAGCCCATTGGATGTACACAGGAGTTAAAATAAGCCAGAACATGGGGGAACGCCATTCCGGGGCCCACTATATTTAGAAGCTCAGCATTCTGGGCCCCCTAAAACTAGAAAATGGAGCCAGAACCCTGTGTCCCGGGGGCTACCATTTAAAAACAGTAAGCCCTAAAACGAAGCATTGTGGCTCCATTTTCTATTTTTAGGGGCCAGAACACCGAGCCTCTAAAAATAGCAAGCACCAGAACAGTGTTCTGCCACATTGGGCAGGGCAGGGACTTCTAAAAACTCCACCACCACCCCCAGCCTGGTCTCACTGAGCCTAGTCAGAAGCTCTGAGCAGGCTCAGTGAGCCGAGGCTCTAGGCCAAAGCCTCAGTCCAGGCTGGGGCCACAACCCATGGCATCCAGGAAAAGGGGGATAGGTGTGGGGGGCAGACAGGCATGTGTGGGGCACTGAGGAGGGAGTTATTTTCAATACTGTTTTCTTTCTGATTTTCTGATATACATTATCTTGCTTTGTTTATGATAGATATTTATTCTATGAAGTTCAAACATGTGACTTCTATAAATTCTAAACAACCAATTTTTAAGTTCCTCATCCATTATCTCCAAGCATTCTCTCTGTAAAAGATATACTACAGTAATAGTTCTTTCATCAAAGCCTAATGGTTTGTTTCAAATAATCAAAGTCGTGTTTATATCACTGTCTGCAGGTACAACCATTTTGTTTCCAAGAGAGCAGTATAGTGCATGTTAATGTCACAAGTGATAAATCAAAGTAAATACATTTGTTTCTCTACCTTACCCAATCTATCTAATGTCTTCAACAGAAAAAAAAAAAAAAAAAGCACCCTGGCATTTGCACTCCTGCAGTTTACTTTGAACACAAATGCAGATAGTAAAACACCAGATGTAAAACTCACTCAGATTCTAAGTCTAACAATAACATGTAAGTGGGGATTACCCTGAAAACAATCACTGTTGTCATCTGAGGGAGGGGATGAGAAGGTTTTTTTGTTTTGTTTTGTTTTTTGTTCTTCTCCTCTCCTATCAAATGTTGATGATTTTAATGCTACTTTCTACCTTTGTTTTAATGCAGTATGGCTGCTCAAGTGAATTCTTCAGAGCAGAATATGAAATGTATTATAGATTTTCTTATACCTAGTACACACAAAGAAGGTTTAATAAACACTTGCAAATCTTTCAGCCAGACCAATCAAATGACTTAGGGCAAAATTCCTGCCTGGCAGATATATTGGGTAACCTCATGGAAATCAATGGAACTGCACAGAGTGCAAGTCAGGGTAGAATTAAGCCCTTATCACCATATTCTGTTTAGTAACTTTCTACTGAACCCCCACAAATATCAATGAAAGTTCCATGTCTATAACAAAAAGATAAGATATGGACATTAGAAGCACTACACACCATTTTGGTTTGGTATGGGAATGACTTTGGAGGTGTTATTCTCTTAACCAAAAAGGGGGCTGGGAAACTCAGGCACAGAATGTTTTCTGTCCAAGGGCAAATGGAACTTGCCTAGCTATCAATCATGCCCCATTTTCAATTAATGGAATGACACCCATAGCAGTACTAAGAGATTCTGTCAGTCCCATTAGGCACAGGGTGAGAGCAGCCCCTATTAACAGCATGAAGGGATGAGAATCAGGGAGTAATAGAGGAACAATGACAGACAAGTGAACTGGAGTAGACCAAAGGCTCACCTTACTATCCTAAATGCAGATTATCATCAATATCCAGTACAAAAGCTTAGGCAGTTAATATTAACCTGGGTATGTATCTTAGTTAAAAAAAGCAAGTGTGGAAAACCCCACACTGTGTTTCTAATTTCTTTTTTTTTTTTTTTAAAGGCTGTAGCAAAAATTGTTAGCATAGGTCACACCACCACACTGAGCAGGTTTGAAAAATGCTATCACATAGAAACCAGGAGCTACAACAAAGATTGCCATTTCCGCTCATTTACCTTTTGGAATTTGAAATGCAACATAAATTATGCCTAAAGCAAGCAGCCATCTGCACAGCATTTCTTTTCACAATATTAGTCTGCTTCCTAGAAATCAAAATTTAGTAAAGCAGCCAACTCTGACAGAGTTTATCTCAAGAAGTCAGTATGATTCTACGGGTATACAGTGACAGAGGTAGATAAGTCACTAAATTAAAATATGATTAGTAATATGAAGTAAGGATAATTGTCTTATAGAACCTTCTATAGATTTAATAGTTTGAGATCTTGAAATATGAAACTGTTTAAACTAAAGCTTAAAACCTTCTTATCAAAACTTTTACAATATAGTTACTGCTCCCTTAAGTGAACATTAAAACTGCTTTTCAAAACTGTCAAACCAATATTTAATTCAAATAACTGTTTGCTCGCTTTTGGCACAAAATATGGGCTGTAGTGGATTTCTCTGATCTACCAGACCAACTCCCAGTTATTAGGATTTTTGGTGATGACAGAGCTCTGCAGGTACAAGTGAAAGTGAAGCTAAATAGAATAAAGTGGGAAGAAGGTATGATCATCAGAATGGATTAAACATAGAAGTTAACTGGGGCCTGAGCTGGAGGAGCAAGCATAAGCAGACCTATTCAGTTTTTAGTTGCTTACTGGAACTAGCAGTTGGCAAAAAAATCACTCTCATGTACCACAGAAGTCAGCAGTGAGCAGAGTATTGCTTAGTCACAGATACAGAGTATTCCATGATCTCATCATATAGCAAGTCCAAGCAGGCAAGTGAGCACCAGCGGAAGCAAGGAAACAGGGAGACCTTTTGGCTGATGGCAACAAGAGAACTGCACCATTTTCTTCATCAACCATCCAGATTGCTGCTGCTCACATCATCACTTGCCTTCTGGAGCCACTTGCTTTACTTTACCATCTGCTAAGTTTTTATTCATAAACAAAGAGAATTGGAAGAAAAATCAGAAAAATGCTCTATGGGAGAAAAAACTGCAAAAGGTAGAGAAATTAAAGGATATAGAAGACCCCACTTTTGCTTCTTGGTTTGGGTCCTGAAGATCCTAACTTTTATCTTCCTTCTAAGATTTATAAGATGTAGGATCCTAAAATACAACATTTCCTTGTTACTTTTTAACAACCAATATAGAATAACCTCAAGGAAATAAGTACTATGTGAGTATGCTGAAAATGGGATTAAAAGTGGAAGCAAAAGTTACTTTAAACACACAGTTCTATCATATTTTCTTCAGCCTTTTCTCATTCATATGTCAACCCACATGCATTAACACATGAACAAGATTGAGATTATCAAATATATATTCCCCTCTCAACTCATCAAGTGGAAAATGTATGTTTGATTCAGTGAAAAACTCTTGAAAATGAATGATTTACACGGCTAATAATCTAAAACTAAATAGTGATCTTTTCTTTTTACCATCACACTACATATTAAGATTGCTCCCAAATGTTCAGTTTAATTTAAATACTTTCTAATTCATGAACAAGGGAATAACATACAGCTAGAAAAATTAATCTAATCCTAAAATGGTTTTAACCCCAATAATCTGCACTTCAATGGCAAGGGAAACCGTATAGTTTTGAAACTGTAATCAAGATCCCCCCCCCCCCCAAGACGCACACTAGAACTGTCCGTTGCTCCCATAGCTTATTAGATTACAATAAAACGACCATGCTCGCTTTATGGTGGGAACAGAGCGACCCTGGGGTGATTTATAATCTTGTGAAACCCTGTCCACACTGCTGACCAGACTTTTTTTTTCTTTTCTTTTTTTTTTTCTTTTTTTTTTGAGGTCGCTATCTGTTTCTTCAACTGATGTCTTCCTGCTGTGACAACACTGTTGGATAGCTGTCAGCACACAAGTATTTTTCAGGCTATGTATTATCTCTGCACACATTTCTTGTGTTTTTTCTATTGAAAAGCATTTACATGCTTGGTGTTCAGACAGCAAAGGACCATTCTAAGACTTTCTCATTAGTGTGAAGCCTGACAAAGAGAAGACAACTAAATAGGAAAAGAATGAAATGGATCTCTTAATGACAAAAGAAAGGAATACTATTTCTTCTAAACTTCTTATCAAATCACTTGCATCAAACCATTTTCCCCCTTCAGGCACAAAACAGTTTGAACCCAAAATCCCTTCTGTTATTTGCAGGTAAGGAGGTGGTTACATATGTGTACAGTTTACACAAGCTTTCTTCTCCCCATCCCAAAAATACAGTGTCTGTCATTCTTAAACAGAACAAAAGGAGAGAAAAAGCATAGATGTACATAGTATGATCAGGAACATAAAAGGGAAACTTCTTGAAGACTAATATAAACATATTTCCATGTGCTTTATTTTATTGAAGTATCAAGAAAACACTCTGGAAAAATATTTTGAAAGTCTCATTTCCATCAGAACACTGCATTATGAAAAGCATATTGCATAGCTTGCCTGCTTTTCCATTTATATTTAATTCACTCTAAGTGGAAGTATTGAAGAATTTGCCATTTATAAATGTTTTCTATTTTAATTATCCAAACATCATCAACTTACTTTACAGCTTATTTCTTTCAATTTAAGATTTTTTTAACCATACCTCTTTAAATAAACAAGACTGAAGGGAAAGGATTTTATAGAAAGCTTTTTAAAAATAACAGCTAAAATTCACTTAACACATTTAAAAGTTGATTATTAAAAGTAAGTTAAGTAGGGCTGAATTTTGGTTCTATCATGAGTCTTGAGCAGGACAATGCATTATATCACATTGCCCCTGGACCAGCTCAGATTGTATCCTGTGACCATCTGAATCAAAATCTCCTTCTTGGCTCCCACCACTGTTCTGGAGAGTCAATAAATTGCACTTGATCTACCCTCAATGTTGAGAACATTCCCTGATGTATTGGCAAAGCTGCTTTGAATAGTGCATTGATTGGAATGGGAATCTGCTTCTTTTCTTGCATGGCTACCTGCAATGCAGGATGCAATTTAGGCTAGGACTGAGACCTGATCCAGTGCACTCTAAAGTCAATAGCAAAGTTCTCACTGAATTCAGTGTTGCTAGATCAAACCCATAAAGAAGCGCTAATCAGACTCACATAGAACATATTTGGCCCTATGCCCCACACTTCTCCATTGTTTTCAGGAGAACCAGGCTAATTGTCATTTGAAATAATATTAGAAAGTCGTAAATGAATGCATTAATTTCTAGAATCTGTGTGACACCCCAAAACCTTCCTTCGTTTGATAGGTTGTGCTATTAACTGTTAAAGTACAGATAAAACAGAATCCAACAGTTCAATCAGTTGCACTTGCCAATTTCTACACCTGCCAAAAACCTGTAGAAGACACAAAATTATGTTCAATCTTCACAAAATACTTAAAAATTGAACAGAATCTCACTGAAGTTCCCGGTAACTACTCCTTATTGTTTTATTCATCATCACAAGCTGTTTCAGAAGAATGAAAAAGTATTTCACTTCATGAAGATAATGACAAACTGATAATCAAAGCAAATAAGTCAGACTGTCCTTTGCTCTCACAGAGGTAACCTAGTGTTGCACTTCTCTAAGGACTCTTTTAATAAGATGAACAAAATCTCTGGGGAAGAAAAAAATCAATTAAAAAGGTGAAAAGTCCCTTAGGATAAAGTTACTAATTCAGTAATCTATGGACTCCTCAATAATTTGTTCATCTTGTTTTAACTGAAGCATTTACACCATGTTTCTAAGTAGTATATTGTTTTGTAATCATGCAGTTTAAAAAGTGAACACAAGAAAGAAAACCAGTGCTGAATCAGCAAGTGTTGCTATGTAAGAGATCTAGAAAATATGATTAGAAACAAAGCGATTATTTCTAAGTTTGTGAAACAGGAGTCAGCGGAGACAGCAAATCTGAAGAGACTTTAATACTCAACTATTTACTAATGTTTCTACCCAGGTAGACATGTGGCCTTTATCTCTGCACTATCCACATTTGTTTACATTTACCCTCCTCACCTACCCCATCTACTACAAACAAAGTATTCCCAAATCTGCAGATACAAACCACCACCAACTGATCTCACTTCTGGAAGGCATTATTTCCAAGAGCTAAAAGAACCAGGAAAGTTACAAAACCAGAAATCATTCTTTTTAAGAACTTATTCATTTTGTTGTTTTTAAAAGCCAGTGTCAGTCTAGCCATATTATTGTTACTAATATTCTAGTAATTCACCATAGTTTTGGAAACTTAATCCCATCAGATTACTCTGGAAATTGATGTCCTAACTTTTTGTGTACAGATCCTCAGCATGCTTCACTGAAATCTGAGTGTCAACCAGAGCGTCTTGGCCAAAATCCAGTTTGGGTAACTAAATTTTGCCCATTTACATTCCTTATGAAGTTTCAGTTGAATATGAAATTCTCCTTCATAGCCTATTCTAAAACTTTCATGCAATATTGCTTTATACTGTTAAAGAGCTGTTGCACTCCATTCCCGTGATGGCAGTGTTTCAGCATCAGTTTTGTATGCTCACTCTATATTTTATACATTGTCTAAAATGCTTAACGTCCATTGGAATTAAAGATTATATAAACATAAAATTACATTAATGTTCAAGCTCATGGGAAAACCAAGGGAGCTGAATCTATCAAATTCATGTGAAACAAAAATTACTAGAACCCTGGTTTTGCTCACCAGCTTAAATGCAAATAAGCGCACGCATACAGCCCAGTGCTGATATATTAAGTTACTGATCATTAACACTGAATTTTAATTTCACCATATTGTATTTGTTATTGATACATTTTAATCAATTATTTTAATAGTACCATGTTACTTCTTCAGACAATTATATTCATATTTCCAAAATTAACAATGAAAAACAGCAATCATACCATGCAGTAACTTCGAGAATGAGGTAAAAAATTGGTTTGTGGCATTCCAAATAAGGGAATATCCCTTGTCTGCAATTTATCTTATTCCATCTTTCCCTCTTGCACATAGATTTGAATATTAGTAATTGTGAAGGTTTTCACCTTATGTCAATCAGATGTCAAGCCACTTAATAATAAATATCAATGAGCACATTCACTGTGTTACTTTGCATTACTTTGAAAGTAAAGAGAAAGAAAACATCTTCCACAAATAGTCATCCCCAAGCTGAGAGCCTCTTGTAATGTTTTAGATCTAGTTAATTTTAAAATTTGTTCTTCTAAAAAGTGGTGTTTAATATGTCTGTGGACATGGCATTATATGGCTGACCTCCTTTGTATGTATTTTGAGATATACTGGTGAAATGAGCTATGTAAGAGCCAGGTATTGCAGTAGTAGTAGTAGTAGTAGTACTTGTCAGACAAAGCAAGAGCTAATTCTTGCTCTAAAAGAGATAATTATATTTTCAGCTGAGCTGGCTTTTCTGTTTTTTGTAATGGTCTGAAAAACTAAAGTAACACTTACCCAAATGACAATATCAGTGCTACTAACAGAACACTTTTTTATGCTTAAGACTATCTATTCAATGCAACTGAAGGTAAATATCCTTTATCTTTAAAAAAAAATAAAATGAAAGCATAACTAATGTAGCAGGAAATAATGACACAGAAATAAAATATTGCGTTAAGTAGCAAATAAACTAAATGGTTTCTCAAAACATTAACTCCCTAAGTGCTTCTTCAAATGACAGTCCCAAGAACAAAACTCCCAAGGTGCTGCAGAAGGGTCATGAACCTAGTCATACAAGCTTTCAATCACACCACCTCAGTCCGTGATCTTGTCACATCTAAAAAGCTAAGCATAGTTGAAACCTTTCCGCAACTAAATGACCAATCACTTCTTTCCTCAGATAATACAGAAAGCTGAGCATAAAGACATTGTTGTACTTCTGAATCTTTAACATCTTGTTACTCTGCCTTTAAGTGACTACTATACCGTTATTATTTGTTTATTTGCTTAGTTTTTAAACTCATTAGTATTTCTGCAAGTTGCCAAACACCCCTTTTCAACCAGCTCTTCCTTTCCTGCCTCTGCTGCGCAGTATCACAAAAAAAATTGCTATGCGCTCACCAGATGTAGGGGATTATTTTCAGAGTTGGTTAGTTCCAAAGCGGTTGCTGTGTTAGTCTAGTTCAGCAAAACAAACAAGGAGTCCTGAGGCACTTTAATAGACTAACAGATTTATTTATCTCATGAGCTTTTGTGGGAGAAAATCCCAGTTTGTCAGACACTTTGATAAAGGGGGACTTACAAAATGAGAGAAAAATAAATGCTGGCACAGTGTGACCTGATCCTATGACTTACACTTCCCTGCATTTATTTTCCTCCCATTCTGTAAGTTCCCCAGTCTTCAAGGCACCTGACAAAGTGGGATTTTCCTCCACGAAAACTCATACAATAAATTTGTTAGTCTTTACACGTGCCACAGAACTCCTTGTTTGTTTTTTTAGCATTGGTGCTCTACCCATGAAGAAAAGAAAATTGGTTTTCTTTTATCCAAAAGAAAAGAAAAGAAAAGTCCCCTCTTTAAAAATAAATAAATCCCAACAAAATAATATAGGACCAATATAAATCCAAGCCCAACTGTTAGAAATCATAGGTCTATTTTGGCAGGAGCTCCTGGAATCTCAGCAAGAACACAAATTTACTCTCTGGAGTTAGTTATAGCAGGCAAACCAGTGCAACCCCATTCAGGCAGCTCAGCAGTTGTAACTTAGCTAGACGGACAAGAAGGAAACCAAGAGCCTCAAAAGCATGCTGTTCTCCTGCATGAAAAAAAAATTTCTCATTGGTCTAGCAGAAATTCAGATCTCCCTACAGTATTTTAGTCTTGCATAAACAGGTAAGGGACCTCCTCAGTATCTCTTCATCTAGCCTGCAACTTGCTCATTTCTCTATGTCATTTTTCAGGTATCAAAGCCTTCTAACTTATCAGTTGGATGCCTTATTAATACCATGATTGAAAGGTCTTCTAGTCGTTCCTTCACCGCCGTTCTCTTTTTCATGTAAGGGTGGCAGAGAAAGATCTGAATTTTTGAAAAGTACTATCTCCATTGCCTTTTGTGTTGACAAAATAGACCTAATTAACAGCTGTCTGGTTGTCCACAGAAAAAATTTTCTTGCTCCGCTTTCTCAGTATTGTCTCCAAGCCTGATTCGCCACGCAGACCACAAGATCCTGACTGAAACACACCAAAAACCTAGAAATTCTTCCATTCCTAAAAACAGGGTCTAAAAGAAATTCTTTCATTCATACAAGAAAGATCTACAAAGGACTCCCTAAAAACTCCTACATTTTTCCAACAGAGTTCTGACATGGGCCTTGTCTTCTGCTCACTGAGGCATCAGGCCTCTGCCTTAAGAACAGCTACAGAAATTACTCAAATATAAGGCCCAGCCAATATCCCTTTTCCATTATTATTTTTAGTTCAATAGCCCTAACTAGAATCAATTTAAATGCATCCACCTACTTGGAGACTGAATCTAGAGTTCCAGACTTTGGGTAAGCCCCATTTGGAGCTTCTGCAAAGCATCCCTCTTAAGTTCTTAACTCTCTTGACTCTGCTTGAACACCCTGCAAATGAACCAGTTAATGATTATTTTCTCTGTAAACAGAATGCTTTGCAGCTATGGCTACCACACTTAGCTTACATTCTACATACTGGTCAGCAAATGCAATCTCAGGAGAGAATCATAGAATCATAGGGTTGGAAGGGACCTCATGAGGTCATCTAGTCCAACCCCCTGCTCACTCTCACTAAATCATCCCAGCCAGAGTATTGTCTCTAAATAGACCTTAAATATCTTCAAAGACAGAGATTCCACTGCTTCCCTAGGCAACCCATTCCAATGCTTCACCACTTTCCTAGTGACAAAGTTTTTCCTAATATCCAACCTCGACCTCTCCCCAGTTGCCACTTGAAACCACTGCTCCTTGTTCTGTCCTCTGTTATTACTGAGAACAGCCTAGCTTCATCCTCACTGGAGCACCCCTTCAAGTAGTTGAAGGTTGCTATCAAATCCCCCCTCAGTCTTCTCTTCAGCAGACTAAATCGGCGTAGTTCCTTCAGTATCTCCTCGTAAGTCATGTGCCCCAATCCCCTAATCATTTTTGTTACCCTCCACTGGAGTCCTTCTAATTTGTCCACATCTTTTTTGTAGTGGGGAGCCCAAAACTGGACACAGTATTCCAGATGTGGCCTCACCAGTGCCAAATAGAGGGGAATAATCACATCCCCCGATCTCCTGGTAACACGCCTACTGATACAGCCCAATATGTGATTAGCCTTTTTGGCTACAAGAGCACACTGTTGATTCACATCCAGCTTCCCATCCACCATAACCTCAAGGCCCTTTTCTATAGTACTGCTGCTTAGCCAATCGGTCCCCAGCCTATAGCAGTGCATGGGGTTTTTCCATCCGAAGTGCAGGACTTCGCACTTGTCCTTGTTGAACTGCACGAAATTTCTTTTGTCTACTGCTCCAATTTATCTAAGTCTCCCTGAATCCTGTCCCTGCCCTCCAGCATGTCTGCCATTCTCCCCAGCTTGGTGTCATCCACGAACTTACTGAGCATGCAATCTATCCCATCATCAAGATCATTAATGAAGCTGTTGAACAGAATGTTGAACAGAACCGTCAATGGACCCAAAATTCACAGCCATAAAGTTTAACCTTCCTCCCCACCCTGTACTTCTTTGTATACTGGTTCCTCCCATCAACAAAAGTAGTCACAAAACCTATAATGCTCTTTTAACGTCTTGAACTGTTTATATTTTAAAAACACCATTCCGATAACCAGAAGCTGGTGTACGGACACAACATAAGAAACATAAAGGCGATAAGAACACATATCCCAGTTTCATCTTTCTACTGAAAACACTAGGGCTATGTCTACACATCCATTGTTATTTCAAAATAAGGATTTCGAAATGAATTATTTTGAAATAAAATCCTTATTTTGAAATAAGTTAATTCAAATTAACAAAATGTTAATTCGAATTAAGGGAAAGCCTGCAATCCAAATGGCTGTTATTTCGAAATGGTTATTTTGAAATAAAGCCGTTTGGACCTGTTGTTTCAAAACAGTTCTTTCGAAACAACAGGTCTACACAGTGTTGTTTTGAAAGAACAGGTCTAAACGGCGTTATTTCGAAATATCCATTCCAAAATAACAATCGTTTCGAGGGGGGGGCCAGGTTTTACTTTTTTGAAATGACGATTCTTATTTCGAAAGGATGGATCCCGTCCTTTCGAAATAAGAAAACGTCGTGTAGACCTAATTACTTTTATTTCGAAATAACAAGTGTTATTTTGAAATAAAAGAGCCGTGTAGACATAGCCTAGTAAAATAATATTGATGATATATTTTTCAAAATTTTTAAATCATACATGTTTTAAAACATCACAGTAACATACCTGAGAAACATGAACATGTTTTGCCTGTTAGAATTCTGCTTTCATAAGTTAATCGCCATAAGAATTCATCTGGTTTGTCATTTGAAAACTGTGTACATTGGTCAGATGTTCTTCTGCACTTCCACTATTAATTTCAAAACATGATCTATTGTACTATTTCCCCAGCTACATTCAACCATATCAATTAACTGTTGGATTATTCTAGCTATATTCCTTATTTTTAATCACTTATTTTATCTCGCCCTGTTGATCATTTAATAAGCCAATTTGTTAGCATGCTACAGATCAAGAACACTAATCCTTGACCATTGCTTGAGCCTGACAAGTCACAAGATAGTGGAGTTGAGGGTGAGAATATGCATATCAAAGTTTACAAAAAGAAACTCAGATTTAAAGAGTTTGATATTGTCTCCATTCAGCTTTATTGTTTGCAATCAAATTAATTCTTGAACTTGGAAACAGAAACTACTTATGATGTTATTAACATAGGAATACCTTCACTACATTTCATTAAAGGTATGATTCTGAAATAACCTAGTCAAACATTGGACTCTATTTATGTGTCTGTGACTCATAGAATTGGCTTTGATGGCCGCCCCTTCTGGGCCATCACCAAAAGTATACAGAGTGTGTGGAGGGAGCAGATGGCCCCTTCACCTTCACTAGACGGCCCCCTTGAATTTAACTGGATGGCCGTTACCACCCTGAGTGCCCATTGTTTTTGCAGGGCTTGGTGTAGGTAGGCTCTGCCTAACTGTAAGGTCCTGCAGGGTATGACTCACACCACCATTGTTTTCTGCATTCCCTGTAATCAAGGAAAGGCACGAAACACGGCTTAAAAACTGAGGATCTGGGGTGCTCAGATTTCAACATCTCTCCTGGCCTGATCACCCAGACGCTGACCTCCTCTGCTCACGAGTTTCCCCCAGAGCGTATCCACGAGTTACCCCTACGAGTACAACTGCCGGCCGATTACGAGTCTCCTTCTCCCGCCTGTAATGCTGCTGCCACTGCTGCTAATAGGAGCAGTAAGAGCCTACCCTGCAACCTTTCTCTAAAGAATAAAGTTATTCTATTTCTTTACTGCTGCTTTGAAACTGTTCTCCCCAGCTTTACAGGCTTGTGTGTGTCTTTCCATTTATTTGCCGCTCCAGTTTGTGTTAGGAGCTCCCGTGTCTGTACTTGCCTGTCACTACTTTGTTTCCCTCAGTGTATTTCTTTTCCTTCCGGGTTGTTTGAATTTGTTTTAAAGGTGTCATTGTGTTGCAACATTGTATAAGTCTAATTTGTAGCCTTAGTAGTATTAAGTTAGGTGATGAGATTGTTTCCTTTACTTTGTAGCTTTTAGAATTGTTTTGTTAAGTTGCTTTTGTCCTCCCCTCTGTAACTTCCCAAACTTAAATAAACCTTTTCTATTTAAACTTTACTTGTCTCCTCTTTATTTCCCGAACACCCCCCCCATGTGCCCCAAGTTCCTCCTTCCCCTGCAACTCCCTTTTCACCACTTCTCCGCTTCTCTTCCTTACCCCCAGCTCACTGCTCCTCCATCTCAACCCCCCCGCTCTAGCCCCCAGAAGCCTTTGCTTTCCCGCCACCTGCCCCTGCGGCTCCCAGCTCCGTCACCACTCCCGCGGCCCCTCTTCCTGCCCTGGCCGCCTGCCGGTTCTTCCCGCCCCGCCACCCTCGCGGCTCTCTGGCCCTGCGGCTCCCAGAGGCTCCCGCCAGCTGCCCCGCCACCGTCGCCACTTCTTCCCCACTCCCGGCGGCTCCCACCAGCTGCCCCACTACCACCACCGCTTTTCCCCGGCTCCCAGCGGCTCCTGCCCTTCTTCTTCCTTCTCTCTCTTCTTTCTCCCGCCACTGCTCCCTTCCCTGCCAGTCAGTCCCCCTCTGCCTCTCTCTCAACCCCCCCCCCAGACCCCAGACAGTTCCCATCCACCTCCCTCTCAAATCCCTGAACCCCAGTCAGTCTCCCTCTGCCTCCCCCTCAAACCTCTGAACGCCCACTCAGCCCCTCCTTCTTCCCCTGTTGCCCAGACCCCCACGCGCTTCCCAACCCTTACTCCGCCTCTGTCCCCCTGCCCCAACTCCCATGTGCCTCCTCATCCCACTGTCCCTAACCCCCTCCCACCTGCCTTCCCTCCTCTTCAGGTCTCTGCTTCCCCGCTGCTCTCCTTCCCTGCCGCCACTGCCTGTCAAGTTTGTACTACACCCCGCCCCATAGGGTACTAGAGCAACTTTTAGGTTACAGTGAGTAGGGCTATAGTGGTAAGCTAGATTAACTGAAGCCCCATTGTTCCCCAACCTGTCCCCACTCCCCAAAGTTAGATACCCCCCCAACACTTTACAGAAACCACCGTGACAAGAACAACATACACCACCCACTGCTCATCTTGCCCCACACTCATCTTAATAAAGTTTACCCCAAATCTACCCCATACCCCATGGGTGCAGTGATTGCCCCCCAAGGTCCTCAAATCTCCGAACCTGCTGTCAGGGTCATTATGAAGCACTTGAGAGGAATGAAAGTCAACAATATTGATGTGCAGTCTTCATACTCTTTTAAAACATTCCTTAAACTTCAAAACTAATTTGAGCTCTTAAACTACAGTTCTACTTGGACACGAGAATAAAAAATGGCATCTTCTTACTTACTAGATCTGTTCCTTATTCCGAGTCATATTTGCTAACTTTAAAGTTTTCACCCCCCCCCCCCCAACAGCACTGGAAAACTTACTACTTTAGGAGTGTGAATTCCTAAGTTCCATTTACACCACTGCTACCCAAGTTCCATTTATACTGCCAAATTATGCATGCTAGTTTACAACACTTTTGAAGATAACTACTTTACCTGCAAAAATGAGGTAGCAAACAGCTGTTAATAAGGGCAGATTTTAAATTGCAACATCTTTGTTATTCATGAGGAGGACGTGCAAGAAGAAAATAACATAGCCAAACTTTCCAATCCTAGGCTGAGTTTGCAAAGCTGAATTCATTTGACCAGGAGCAGGCAACCCCCGGCACGTGTGGTGACAGTGGCACCCAAGCCCATTCAGAGCAGCACATGGTACCCCCTGCAGTACCACAGAAATTGCCACTCTTGCCATCAAAAGCCACTCTGGGCGGCTTCCGTCAGGTGCAGCTGAGACACAGGGGGTTCCCCCAAACCTATGCCTCCATGGGTGTGTTCACACAGCAGTCTTATTTTGAAACAACAGAGGTTGTTTCAAAATAAGAAAGGCCTTGTTCACATGACGCAGCGTTGTTTCGAAACAACGGGTTCTGTTGTTTTGAAACAATGGCATTGTTTCGAAACAACTTAAACCCCATGTGGGGACGAAACAACGTTGTTTCGAAATGATTGTTTCGAAACAATGCTGTCTGAACATGTTGTTTCGAAACAACGGTGACTCATTTTGAAATAACTGTTGTCTGAACATGCTATTTTGCTTTGAGCTTTTCTCCTTAATTCAAATTAACAAACTGTTAATTCAAATTAACTTATTTTGAAATAAGGCGTTATTTCGATACAACTTGTATCGAAACAACTTGTATTGAAATAACCCCGTGTGTGAACATAGCCCATGTGACATAGAAAAAAGCTGCCTGAAGTGGCTCCTCTAGTGGGATACTCCCTAAAGGAGCCACTTCGGGCAGCTTCTTTCTGGGGACCCTTCTTTCAGCTTCTGGGGACCCTTGTCCCTGGGCACACTGCCAAGATGAGCCATTCTGGGTGACTTCTTTGCATGGCATGCCTGGAAAGTGTTCCCACTCCAGCTGTAACTGCTGCTGAATTTGCAGGCAGCTGCCACATTTTTCAGCAGAGCAGGTCCGCTGGCACCAGCTGAGGATTGGGGAGGAAGGACTGGAACAGGGGTCAGCAAAGGTTGCTGACCCCTCCGTTTGACAATGTGTATAAATCAGTGTTTCCCAAACTGTGGTCCACAGAGTGGAGAATAAGTGTTCCATGAAAAAAACTGTGATACTAGCAATAGTTTCCCTTCTAACTTTTTAAAATTAACTTTTGAGGAATATATGCAGCAATTTTTCAGTATGAACTTCCCCCTTTCCAGACTAGCATATATGTATTCTGTCAATATATTCCAAGCCCAAATGTTCTGTGGACAAATTAGTTTGGGAAAAGCTAGTCTAAATGATATTTGTAAATGTACAACACACAATGACATCACCGCAAATTCACCTGTACAGGAGTAGTTTCACCAATGTCACTTCTTGTAAGACTGTCTTCAAATAAATAGTTATGGTGTACAAGAACTTTTCTAAATTGAAGACTCAAAAAGCAACTGCACTGAATAGATGTGTAGAAGGAAGTTAAAGGAGAAAATATACTGCCATGTTACTATTTATTATGGGATAAAAAAGCAGTACAAAAGCTGCAAAATGTAAATATTACTATAACTTCAAGAAGGAATACAATTAATGAAATGAAGTGGGGGGAGGTACTACGGAATTAGTAATGAGCAGTATTCAGCAGTAAGACATGGTTAACATATAAGGTAATTTTGAAGGATATACATTGAACTCTGTCATTTCATAAAAGGTCTATATAAAGACTGATGGATGAATTGTTGAAGATCAAAGGAAAAACAAGTATAGGCAGATATAGATCTACAGGGAATGCTATAAACCTAAAAAAATTATAGGAGAAGAAACTCATATTATAGAAACTCATGAAGTTATCAGTTAAAGTTACTACAGGATACATAATCTTAGTAATAGTAAAAATATATATTGTAAAATAAAACATCTGGCAACATTTTGTCCCATAGTTAGCAATAAGTGAATTACTGAGATACTGGGAAACATGGGTAGGCTTATCATTCACAAGAACATTTATATATGACAAATTAAGCTGAGGTTTAAGTGATTTCCCTTTGGAATTGCCTCAGCAACTCACACAACCCAGTAAGTACAAGATCTGTAAGGATCTGGCTGAGCCAGAAATAACGTACTGTTCATGATCTGATAATCAGAACCACAATGAGAGACTGCAAAATATTCTGAGACTTATAAAGACAATGACATATCTGAGGAAATTCATCCTTAATTAGTCACATTTAAGTGATCCACTCCAAATGGTGATTCAAGACAACACAGAACAATACTGTATAAGAGAAAAGTCTGTGGATATTTTAAGAAGTTGTCATAGAAGCCCCAGTACCAAACTAATTTAAGATTAACAAAGTACCTAGAAAACAAGATGACATGGGCTGGAGTACATCCTTCTAAAAAAGTATTTCCCAAGGTCATGTTTCCAAACTACTGACTAAAACACAAAAGAATGCTCAGAATTTAAGAAAAGAAAGAAAGAAAGAAAGAAAGACTTGGTCATGTGCTGTTTAATTAATATGTTTATCAACAGAATCAATACACACCATATTATAGACAGCACTATGCAAAATCCCACCCAGATTTCAGAAAATGACCATGAAATTGCAAGAGTATTCATTAAACATATAACAAAGGTACAAGAAGAAGTTTCTTACAACAGATATTTTTTCAAGAATGACTACAAATACTGACGGCAAAACAGAATCAGAAGTTTGAGGTAAATGTGATCACAGGTACCACCCGTTCTGAGACAAAATCTGACCACCTCAAACAAGAAACACAAAATGACTCAAACTTATGCAAAATTGAACAAGTAAATTCTAGATGAATACTCAACACAAAACAAACACCTCCTAGCATTAAAAAGTACAAGAACTACTGAGAAGAAATTTCTAAATATACTGACTGGGATTCTGTACAAAGCACATAATATCAAAAATCAGAAATGTAATTCATAATCCACTGTATGTATCTATAATACTTTCCTTTCCCACCAACCCTCCTTCATGCCCCTACCTAATACTTGCTTTCATGTTTTTCTGAGCAGAGCACCATGATTCTGGGCAGGACCAAAACCACATGTTGAAATACCACAAGAAAAAGACTTAACACAGTGGTTTTGGTTCAGTGGTACATGAACACATAGGAAACCTCATTAATAAGATTGTCCCTGTGCATATTTCTGCCCCATTATGAAAGCACATTAGGCTCAAATCGATGACATTTGAACGGTTTATCTGAAACCTTTTTCGCAGTTCACCCATTACTATTTTATACTCAATGAACAGTCACCACAACAATCTACGATAAGCAGATATCACGAATACCTGGCTTTAGATAATGCCTACTGAAGTCAAGAAAAGTTGCCTGTATATATCTGAAGGCAGAATTTAGCCTGAAGAACTTACTCCATTCAAAATTAGCAAAGGTAATACCTACCATTTTTTAGACACCTACCTACCATTATTTAGACATTTTCTTCCTTCTTGGATTCCTATAATTCAACATTTTTTAATACAAAACACCATCTTTGAAAAGAAAAAGGAATCAGTAAAGCCAACTTAGCTAAATTTTTATTTTATACTGTCTATTTATATACGTATACAGTTAACCAGACCATCATAAATATTTAATTTCTAACAGGTAACTGTTTAATCTTGTATTTCTCAGCAATGAGGTTAATAAAAAAAATCAGTTTTTTAAAAATCCAAAAAGAACCCTAAACAATGTTTCATATGAAATGAAGATTACTGTCATAGCCCAGTAAACATATTGTTGCACTACAAACTTGTACCTTTTGGCAAAACCCGTCTCCATTTTTTTTTTTTTACTTCTTTATAGGTATATTTATATTCTGACCACATGCCAGAGGCAGCTTTTGGGGTAAGCAAAGAGGGCTCCTTAGCCGCCACCTGCTTCACTTAGCAGTGTGCTGGGGGCGGGGCGTGGGGAAGCTGAGGGCAGCAGACCACCAGGAGCAGAAGCTTTGCCACCCACCTCCCAGACCGGCCTCTCACCAACAGGGGCTAAGCAGCACTCCCCGCTTACTCCCAGCCTGCCATGCATACCCTGGGGGAGGAAGGAGAGCGGCCAGCACAGCACTATGGCTTGCTGGCAGTGGGGCTCCTTGGAGCAGCGTGCTCCAAAGAGTTCGGCTGCTTCACCCCAGGCCACCACAGGCCTCGAACTCTTCAGAGTGTGCCGCTACAGGGGACCCCACTCCCACCAAGCCACAGCACTGCACTGGCCACTCTCTTCCCTCCCCTGGGTATGCGTGGCAGGCTGCAAGTAGGCAGGGAGAGCTGTTCTGCCCCACTGAAAAGAGGCTGGCCTGGCAGGCAGGCAGCAAGGTTTTTGGATCTGGTGGTCCGCGGCACCCCGCTTCTCTCCCCCTCTGGGAGTTGGGACTGGGGGGGGCAGCTAGGGTGGCAATGGGGCCCAGAGCCCCAGTGAGTATAGCATTGGGGGCCTATAGGCGGCCCCATAAAGGGCCTTTGCCTAGAGCCCCCAATTGTCTAAGGCCACCTATGCCACATGCAAACTCGTGAGTATTAAGTAAGTAAGAAACCTATAAGTTATGTTCTAAGAGATCACACATATTGTTACAAAAAAAAACCCCAAAATGACAGTATGATTTCTACAAAGTAAAAATATGCTGGCAGAAGTATGATTTGGGGCTTGTATTAATTAGTGATTTTGATAGCTAATTATCTTTTCAGTAGCTTTGATAAATCTAAATGTAGCAAAACTTGAAATTAACATAAAAATGTGACTTGCCTTTGAATCTCTCTGAAAAGCAGCTGCCTAAACAAAAATGCTGCATTTCAGTGTACATATAGCTCTAAGGTCACCTATCTGAACATGTGTGTCATTTCCTTTGAACCTGTGTGCGCAGGTGTAACCTCAGCATTCAGTGAACATCCAAAGATAATTTGGCCTTTGGATAGTTTGTCCTAATGTTTTATCAGCTAGTAGTAAGGAGAAAAAGCCTTTTGACCAAAAATGTCAGCATTGCCACAGCAGTGATTATTCTGGTAATGCTAATGCTCTTGGGTAATATTTTAATTTGATTATATCTACCTATGCAATGAATGCCTTTGTAATGTAGCATTCTGACTATTATAATAATTATGCATACATATTTTAAAAATATTAATGCAAAATCAACTCTTGTTTGGCAGTCTAGTTTTGTGGTTAAACCTAAACAACTAATAACACTAAGTAATAAAAACAAAACAAAAATTGATACAAATATCAGGAAATTTCAAAATAAAGAAAAACTAAATAATGTAGTTAACAGATATGTTTACCACTGCCCCTTACTGGAAGGAATCAGAATTGCCCGACTGTTAATTCTACAGATTACTAAATATATCAAAGTATATTCCCTAACACTTGAGATAAAAAGGGTAGGAAAATCTAGGTTTCAGTCCTTTTGTCACTTGGAAGTTCTAAATGGTTATGATGTGCATCGAAATAAAAATCTTGAGTTTTTTTGTTGGTTGGTTGTTAAACGAATGGCTGTTAGTGCCTCTAAGGGGAAAAAAAAAGGTTCATTTTAGATTTAGCATTAAATCCTGTCTGTGTTGAAGTCAATGGGAGTTTTGCCATTTGACGACTTTGAGGTCAAGTTTCACCCCTAATATATAATTCAATGCACACCAATATGCAAACCAATCTATCTTCTAATGTTATATTCTATCATATAGAATCTAAAGTAGTACAAAGTGTTTTTACTATCCAAACAACAATAAAAATGAACCACTCACAGCAGCTGAATATTCAGTATTATCTAAAGAATTAACATTTGTTTCTGTTAGGAAATATGCTGATGATTTTAAAAGATATAGCAATGCTTGACAATTTTTAAAACAGCATGTGTTTGCATACCCATTTCCCAAATTCACAAAACAAAAGACATATCACAAATATTCCTGAACCTCTTGACACCTTCAGAAAACTCAAACAAAAGCCATCCTTCCTGGGTCCTCCTCCCCCTGATGAATTTCAGGCACTAGATTGCTTTGTAGACAACTGACAAAGAGAAAAATCAATCAAACAATTAAGACGACTTACTAAATTTCACAATATAACAAAGGAGGAACAATGCATGTTACATAATTTACAAAAATGGTTCATCATAAATCTTTCTGACAAAAGAGGAGCCGTAGTTCT
The DNA here is from genome assembly GCA_007922195.1 of Podocnemis expansa. Classification (NCBI taxonomy): domain Eukaryota; kingdom Metazoa; phylum Chordata; order Testudines; family Podocnemididae; genus Podocnemis; species Podocnemis expansa. The sequence continues at coordinate 35,578,360 of ML681993.1, read as the reverse complement.
TTGGAATCACTCAGGTTCATTATATTGCAAAGACCACAAAACACAGGTCACAAACATTTTATATTCACACACATACCCAAATTCTTCACCAAACAGTTCCAATGTTAAATTATTTCTACAACACAAAGTCCCTTATAAAAAAAAACAACCAGAATTATGATGAAATCAAATTGTGAAACAAACGTCAAAATCCACAAGTCAAATAACACAGCTAACTTACAAAGACAGCACGCTCCTGCCCCACTGAAACAAATTTCCAGATCTTGAAGACACCTGTCTTCAAGCTCATTGTTGAATTGCTACCTACATAAAGACAAAATTTCATGCATGCACTATACATACTAGATGAATATTGGTTTCTAACAATACAAAGCACTTTCTTTTCACTGTGGACATTTCAGTATAGAAAATTAAGCAGCTATGCCTCCACAGTTCAAAATGCTATATAAAGTCAACAAACCATTATCATTAACAAGATGGACTAAATGAATAACATTTCAGAAATGTGTTAAAAAATTAAGAATACTCATTCTAACTTGCTAGGTTTAGCAGAATATGTTCTCCTACTGAATTGTTTTACATTTAAAAAGGGCATTGATATACCCCAAACAGCATTGTAAGGCATAAAACTAAAGGACATTCTTTTTATGTGCCTTCTTCTTGTAAGATATGTTTCAGATATTTTATAAACTGTTCTCCTATGAACAAATCAGACCTCTACCAAGATATACTGGTGAAGTATCTGGTACTATCACCATTTATGAAGAGCTAAAATATTTTATTCTACAGAATCTGATCTTCATTTACTGTGATATTAAGGGGCAATCTCAGGAAAACATTTTTTGTAAATTACAATACAATTTCAAAAACTATTATACCAAAAAAACATCAGCATGATTCTTTTACTCCTCTTCTAGTTGAAATATTTTCGCATTTTAAACTGGTAACGGTATTCAAATAATTCTAACATAAGATTCAATATTGTATTCCTTATGCCAATAAATACTATCAATTAGCGGGAGCCAGCTAGATGGCCACCATTTTTCCTACAGTTTATCTACAGGTGAAAGGGATTTCCCTTAATAAAATTAGCTGCTACCTCCCCTTGTTTTCAATAAGATTGAAACCATGTCCACAGGCTAAATGTCTGCTTCTCTTTGGTTCCAGGGCTAGACAGGACAAAGGGACTGTGAGGAGGAACAGAGATGGAGTGGATGAGAGGAATGGGAGGCAGTTAGAAGATTCACAGAGCTGTGTAGCTGCAGAGGACAGAGATGGCAAGATTGGATGACAGCTACCCTACCTTAGCAAAGTGCGGTTGGTAGAGAGTTCCCACTGAGCATCCAGGAGAAGAAAGTGTTGCAGCATGACCAGCTCTCATAAGCTGATCATGAGTCATAGAATTTTGGTGGCTGCAAGAGGAGCTGCCCCATGATCCAAGAAGCTTCCCTGATCCCATGATTTTCCAGTCCTGGGCCCAAAGCAAAGCACTATACAAGAGAGACTCTGGACTAAGGACACAGATCTGTCTTCATGTACAGCCCTCAGGGCCAGATAACTGGCCCTGGGCTGCCCCCCACCATGGGGACCCCATGCCTTGGACCCTACCCCCAGGCTAAGGGACCCCTTCCCCCCCAGTATGGCAGCCTTCAGGCAGACCATAGCTGGGAGAACCCTGCAGCCACAGAGCGCTCCCACCCTGGTTAAGATTACCAGACGTCCAGCAAAAGGAGGACATGTCCTCCTTTTTGCCTTCATGTCCTCCACCCTCCAGGCATTTTTTAAAAAGGTGGTTTTGTCCAGCTTTTTACTGCTCAGGAAGAGAATGTTAAAAACCCCTCTAACAGCCAAGTTAGGGACCAGGAGATCTTCCCCCAGCAGCTGGAGAGCAGAGCTGGTCACATGCACATACCACCCAATCACAGCTCAGCACAAACCAGGCCTTTTCACTAAGAGCTCAGGAATCCACTGATTTTGGAGGGTAACTTTGCAAAGCTACCTACATAGCTCACTTGATAAAGAGGGTTTTTTTTTTTTGTTGTTGTTGTTGGTTTTTTTTAACCTGTGGCTTGTGGGTTCAAAACCTGCAAAAGACACTTTTATTTTTGGCCCTTGCTCCCTACAAAATGGCTAAATTGGGGGGGGCGGGATACTAATAAAATGAAGGAAAATAAGGTCTCCCATAAATAAAATGACTAACAAGGACTAATTAAATAAAACCACTAAAGGGGCAGGTTTGAACTGGACAGAAACAGTTTAGGACTTTTTTTTTTTTTTAACTGTAAAAATGGGCTGCTGTGGAAAATGAAAAATGAGAAGTGAGTTAAGTGGGTTTTATTTTCTTTTTTTTTTTTAACTTTTTTTAGGTGCTTTTCAAGTTTATATTTGAAAATTTAGTTTTTTAACTTTAGACTCATCAACATTAATGAAAGGATCAGGAAAAACTTTCATTTAATGAAAAAATCCAGTTTTTGGTAAAAGAAACATTTTGGTAATTTTCTTTATTTTAAAATAATTTAAAAACACATGATATTGTGCAGTTTTAATGCTGCATTCATTAATCATCACCCATTTTCATGACATAACATGATAATAACAGTTCTATTAATACCACATTTTCTCTACATCCTCCAATGTCCTCCTTTTCAGACCTCCCTGTCCTCCTTTCTGTGCTTTGGTATCTGGTAGCCGTAGCCCTGGTCCTCCTTGAGCCAGTCTTCCCCCTGGGGGTAGGGGGGGCAGCTGGCACACCTGCGGCTCCAGTGCAGCCCCCCCAAGGCCACAGCCCTGGAAGGCAGCACCGCAGGCCATGCCTTGCTCCAGGCAGCCCCCCACCCCCCTGGGAAGAGCAAAAAGGCACTGGCCTGTCCCATCCCACTGCCAGAGGCAACCCAGGGGCAGAAGGACAGAGCCCAGGGCCCCACCCCTGCCCCACTCAGCGCCAAGGAGCCTTGGGGGAGCAAGCACTCATGCCCTGCCAGTGCTGAACACAGTGGAGGGTGGGGAGGGAAGCAGATCATTGCAGGGATTTTAGGGACTGGAGCGAGGTCCCCCTTTAGGCCAGGACTCTGGACTTCAGCCCCATTAATCCCTGCGACAATCTTTCCCTGATGGCTCTGTAACAGAAACAGGGTCCTGAGGCATCAGGTGAGGGGAACAGCACTGTTCTTATGCACAGGAGATGCCCCAGGCCAGAGAAGGGGAAGAGTTGGAAAAATGGTGTCTGATAGAGAAAGCCTTAGACTACAGGAGGCAGAAAAGTGTTGCTGCTGAGTCATAAGGGGTGGGTGGGTGACAGCCCGCTATCTCAGGGATGAGGAGAAGGTAAACGTAGTCTCCATCTCAGAAGCCAGGGAGACATGTGAGGGATACTCCACCAGCCACAGGACTGCAACGAGGGATGAAGAGGGGGAGAGCCAGCTTTACCAAACATGGGGGACACAAAGTGCCCCTCCAAAAGTAGCCAAATTTTTATTCTTCTGCATGCCACTGAGAGGAGGAGTCAAAAATTCAAAACACAGAATGAAAAATGTGATTAGATTTTTCTGGGAGTCAGACTTATGATTTTACGGAATCTAACTCATGGTATTCAGGCTCTTCAGATTGCCAGTGGTGGACACCCTATCTCTGTCACCTTCCAAGCCTGAGCTTCCATCCCACCAAACTACACCAGTAAGACTGTCCTACCCCAAGGACTACCCCAAGCATGGGTTCTCTCCCCCATACCTGTAGAAGAAGTTGCTGTTGCTGGACAGGCAGCCAGAGGCTCAGCCTCTTCACAGGAGCCCCTGCTCTGCATTCACTCCACATGCTCTAATGTGGAAAAGAGACAGGGAAGCCACTGAGCAGGCTGTAGAGAGCAGACTGTTCCCCACCTAGCAGAGGAATAGAGCATCTCCCACTGGTAGGTGACTGCAACTGCAACTGCATCTGCTTCCTACACCTCCACCTGAGCAATGGGGGCACTGCTGCTGCACTAAGATGTACCTGTCTTTCCTTCTGACTCCTGAATGAGGAGAATGGAGATACAGCTCTATCCCTCGCTAAACACTGGGAAATATGAAAATTCCATTTTTCCCTTGTGAACTCCACACAAAAGTCCCAATGATTTCTGTCACTGGAAGTTGGGAGTGTGCAAGGAATACAAGATCAATTTTATAGGGCTCTATTTCGAATTTATTATACACTTCACTCAGGCAGGATGCCTATAGGACTCCTTGCTTATTTTGCTGAACTAGATTAAGCCGGCTGGATCTCAGAAGAGGGCCCTTTGCTTTACAAAACATATCAAACAAGGTCTCTGGGCATTTAGCAAGAGACAAAGAATCAAGCAAACTGGTTTCTAACCTCACATTCTCCAGTTACTAGAGTCCTGCATGGATACAAATATGTGGATCCAAACCTGATCTGCATGTGCAAGAAACAGTCTGTGGATATCTGCATTCCATCTGTGAATGCGGATATAATTTGAATACCCACAAATTTGTAAGGTTCAACCAATAACTATGTGAAAATGCGGGCAGTTCAATTAACTTTTCTGTCCCTCAGTTATTCCTACAAAACTCCAAAGTATTAATACATCTTTTCATTATTTAACCCACACCTCTCAAAAAAACCCTCTGCTAGTTTACAAAGAAGAGGGTGTAAGTGTCTAATGATGGCAGATGGTGGCTCAGTTTAAACAATAACTCAGTAGTGTCAATGCAGAGAGTAACTAAACGCTTAGAATCCTAAGAAATGGACTTCTACAAAAAGATCCAGGTCAGATTCTATTGACATTTTATTGCTTAATCCTTCTTAAGTAGTCCCCAAAATGAGGATTTAACCACATGGAGAATTTTGCTTTTCCTAGTAAAACTATCTATTCAAGGGGAGGAAAAAATTGCTGTATCTTCAGTTAGAATGGGTGGCAAAATTTCATACCATGCAACTGCATGAAGATACTGACAGCTATGTTGAGAGGTGGGAAATTTTCTAAAATGCTGCAACTTGCATTCCAGTGGTAAGCAACCATAGCAAAACCAGTTTGCTCATCTTCTTCCACATGGAGAGCAGATACAACAAGACTAGGAGTCAGGAATTTCTACTCAATACTCTTAAGAAGTACTGTAATTTTTTTCTTCTCCTACTTAGCAACAGAAAGGCAGAAAGTGATAATTCCTTTGAAATTCAGCGCTTAACTATACCATTGATGAGACTTTTGCTGCATTCCAACAGAATTAGCACAATGGAACCAATCTAAGCTGACTGACGTTTCCCTATGACCATACCCAAAATTTCTAACAGTCTCTGTATAGACAATGCTCTAATGGTTTTTGGTATCTTTACCACCATGGTACTTTACAAGGTCTTACCTAATAATGAAAATAATAATAATTAGCTCTTATACAGCATTTTTCATCTCAAAGTATTTTACAGGTTATGTTCATTTTCCAGATGAAGAAACTGAGGCACACAGAGGTAAAGTGACTTGCCTGAAGTCATCCATCATTAAAAAGAGCAGGACCCAGCTCTTCGGTGTTACTGTCCAGTGGTCTAACAACTACTCCACAATAACAATTCTTCAATATAAATTAAGATATGAATTTAAACCCATACAATTAAATTGGTATTACTCTCCAAGTAGATACTGAGAAACCTGGTCTATCCCTAAAACTTAGGTTGATCTATCCGCATTACTGAAGGCTGTGAAAGCTTTCACACCCAGTGCAACACAGGTCAATCTAACCTTCAGTGTAGATACAACTAAGTTGACAGAAAAATTCTTCTTTGAGCGTTGCTCACATCATTCAGTATTAGGCGTCTACATGCGACAGCGCACGACTGGTCTGAAACTTTTTAGCCCTAGCCTGTCAGAGCAGGGTTGGCGGCCAATGCCCCCTCTGGCCACTCCCATGGCTATATATATGGCTCCAGCCCTGATCCTCCTCAGTACCTTTTTCCGCCCTCAGTGGCGGTTTCAGAACAGCCCGCTCCTTGCGATTACGCAAGCTGCTGTCTATTCTACCATGTGTGAGCCACCTTTTCACTTTGGAAGATCTGTTAGTGGACATCGTTCCACTGAGAACTGCTGCTCTAACTGGGCACATGGACCCAGAGCCAGAAGATCACTCTTGACCACCACCTATAATGCCAGGCTTCAAACCTTGTGCTGCTTGCAGCAAGGCCTTCCTGCAGGACGACCCCCATGATAAGTGCCTTCGGTGCCTGGGTGAATCCCATCAGGCTACCCACTGCTCCATCTGTCAGTCCTTCAAACTGAGGACATTAAAAGACAGGGAACAGAGGCACCATACATTGGCCCTGGAGCAAGCGCAGCAGCCAACCTCCCGAGAATTGGGGTTGCCACTGGAGTTGCTGAGACTGTATGCCTGATCGGGACTGGAGCCCTCTCGGCGCCATTCCCCTCAGGAGCACAAGAAGATGCGCTCTGTGCCCACCTTGGTGCCAAAGCACAGGTGCTGCTCCAGTTCTCCCAGGAGGCCATGGAGGTCCCCTCCACTCTGGAGGCTTTCCCATCACTATGGTCGGGCTCTCTTAGGTTGGGACCCCACCGAAAATATGCCCTGAAACAAAGAACTTCCTTTGGTATCTAAACATGGGTATAGGCCATCTGCATGAAGCCTTCTCCTTCCTCGCTAAATGGTTTGGGGACCCGCACGGGCCCACTCCCCTCTGGGACAGCCTGCGTTCTCCAGAAGATGAACCATACTAAGGTCCATCTCAACGGAGCCCAAACAAGGCTGTGTCTAGAGGTCACAAATCCCAGCTAGCAACACTGATAAGTCTGCGTTACCGTTCTTTCCCTCTATCGCCAAAGGGAATAGAGGTCATACCCACTTCTGGGACCTGAGGTGCACTGTTAATAGCTTCCCTTGTGCCTGGTTAAGCAATACCCATCAAAGGAGCTCCCTCATCGAGTCAGGACTCCTCCTGCTAGAACAGGACTGTGCAAAAAATTCCATCCTGGCTGCGTTTTCAGTGCTTTGACCTGTAGAACCAAACTAAACACACACACACTGAAGTGTCAGCAACCCACCAGTGTGGAGAGGGTGTGCTTATCCTCCCCTTTACCCTGTGGGGCATGACAGTCAATTGTCACACAATGGTAGATGAAACCTGGGAACTTTTTGTCTTCCTTGAGGGGTTTTAACCACACCCAACACCGAGGGTGTCCAAAGCAAATTAGGACAAACAGCATCAATACTCTATGACTCCAAAGAAGGGTGACACATAGCCTCTCTCTGGTTCCCTTGTCCAATGTTCTCTTGGGAAAAATTGAGGGTTAACAGGGCGTTCCCCCAGGTAGATGAAGAAGCCTACAATTCAGGCATCCTTCCAAACCTTGGTTTTGCATTTATGAGGGTAGCCATGCCAACAGTGGGAAAAACCCAACTCTGCCCATCATCCACAGTATGGCTAGCGGTCACCTAATACTGAATGATGCGAGCAGCACTCAAAGAAGAACGGTGAGTTACTTACCAATAACCATCCTTCTTCGAGATAGGCTGCTCACATACATTCAGGACCCTCCCGCCATCTCCTCTTCTTGGAGCTGTCACCTAGAACGGACTGAGGAGGATCAGGGTCGGGGCCTTATATATAGACATGGCAGTGGCTAGAGGGGGCGTTGGCCACCGACCCTGCTCTGTCAGGCTATGGCTAAAAAGTTTCCAACCAATCATGTGCTGCAGCACGTAGACATCTAATACTGAATGTATGCAAACAGCCCATCTCAAAGAAGGACAGTTAATGGTAAGTAACCCACTGATCCATCACCCTGGCTACCTACCACCTCTTGACATGGCAGATATACCCCTGGTATAGATATACTTTATTCTGAGTATGTGTGCCTTTTTCTAGACTAGCTTATGTTGCTTGGGAAGGGGCTTAAACAAAACCAAAAAAAGGCACACAGGGAATTATACAGGTATAAATGTAAAACTTTCCCATGTAAATAAGGCCTACTTTCTCTAAAAATATTTTGGCAAAACAGTTCCCATCATTATTAATAATACTGCAGTTTCACTGGCAATAGCAAAAGCGAAAGTGCCAGTGTGAAGAAGTTTTCTATAGCCATCAGCATTCTTAACACCATGTTAACCCAACAAGTCTAAACGACAAGTTAAATTCTGCAGATTTATCTATATTAGTTCTCGCACCGTTTCTAAAAGCTTTTGACAAGACAAAATCAAAATACCTTAAAGAAAATTAAACTGTTTGGGATTTTCTTTCCACTACACTTTATAAACCATTTCATTATAGAAATATTCACTCTGTGCCTGATCCTGAGATTCTTTGAGCTTTTTACAAAGAGTTATTCTGGAACAGTTCTACAAAGAGTTATTCCAGAGGCTACAGTTACGTCAACATACAGCTGCCATAGTTATTAAATTACTTGTTTGTGTGAAGATTGAAGAACGCTGGGGGGGCGGGTATCCCAGTATCCCACTATGCGATTCACCATCTTTCAAAGCAGGCCTTTTTTGGGAAGCTCTTGGTTTGCCTTATGGGAATGAAATGAGTTGTGCAGGGGTGACTGGGTGCATGGGGTCAACTTTCCTGATACAGGGTTCTCCACTCCATAAGTTCATCTGCAGGCAATAGTTCATGCTTCCTTTTTGAAATTCCACAAACTTATGCATCCCTCCTTACTGACCACCACCTCTGACAGAAGCATGGAACATCTTACAAGCACTGACTGGGGGTTAGCCTTGAGCATTTAAGTCCTGATCATAGAACACTGTGGGACAGCAATCAGTACCAATCAATGTACGTAAAGCAGCATCTGCACTGGCACTGTGATCAAAAGCAGAAAGTTTGGGTAGTGACCTGGTGAAAGCTGCCTGATGCTCCAAGCTTAAACAGAGCGCTGGCAGCCAGGGCCAGATTAATTCAGGGTTTATAGGGACTGACACACCAGACCCTGGCCAGAAGGGGGGCCCCAGGCTCCAGCCCTAAGTCCTTTGCAAGATCCCCCCCCGCCCATACAGTGCCAGCAGGGCTTGCAGGAGAACTGGGAGGTCCCCTGCTAGTGCTAGGCGAAGGTGCTAGGCCAGAGGCCAGGTTCCACCCTCCCACCTTACTCCTCGGTCAGCTGGTCCATGCCTGGGGATGAGGTGGGGCAGGACATTTGCTCCACATTGGGAGCAGGGCCTGCTGGCATGTGGTGCAGCCTCCAGTGCATCCTTCCAGAGCCCAGGCCCCGGGGGGTTGCACCAGAGGCCATACCATGCACCAGCCAGGCCCACCCCCAGGGGCAGACCATCTGTACCAGAGCTGGGCTGGGGCAGAAGCACTGTGGAGTGCAGGCTATAGCTCCAGGGCCCCCCAGCACTGGCCCACCCACAGGCAGTCGCGATGGAGGGCCAGGGCCCCAAGCGGGGGCTCCACAGTAGTGGGTAGCCTGGGGCACAGAGCCCCTGTTGGCTGCATAAGTAACAGATTGCATGTGTCTGCTTTCAGTGTGGGTCAGCTGTGGCTCATCAGAGCAGAGCATCTGATCATCAGATGTGGCACATCTGATTGATCATCAGAGTGGCACATCTATGCCACTGCATTAGAGACAACTTTTTATTACAGCAAGTGAAGGAAATGCTATACTACAATTTAGTCTGACAGAGAGGAATTGGTTGAGAATTTGAAGGTGAAGACAGTTTTGGTGAAAGTGATCATGAACTGATTTCATTACTCAAAGGAATGGTAGAGGAGAAAACAAAAGAATATAGACAATTGACTCAAGAAGGAAGACTTTAGAAAACTGAGAATTGGCAACTAACGTCCTGTAGAAAGCAAATCTTAAGGACAAAAGAGTACAGGGTAGCTGGTAGCTTTTAAAGCACAAAACAAACTATCCAAATACATAGAAAAGATAGGAAGCATGGTAGGAAACCAGCCTGACTTAACTTCAACAACCTAAAACTCAAAAAATAATAATGCAAGAAGTGAAAACTAGGTCAAATTATGAAGGATGACTGAAAAAGTAACACAGCCAAGCAGGGACAAGATTAGAAAGGCTAAGACACAAAACAAAATTAAACAAGCTAGATACAAAAAGGATAACAAAGAAATTTCACAAATATATTAGAAGCAAGAAGATGACCAAGGATATGGTTGGCACATAATTCAATAAAGAGGAGAAAAGAACATAGTAATGCAAATATAGCCTAAGTGCTGAATGCATTTTCATTTCAGTTTTCACTAAAAAAGTTGCCAATGATTAGAAGACTAATAAAGTTAAACTCAGTGTAAATGAGTTAGGACCTGAGGCTAAATTGTGGAAAGAAGAATTTAAGAATTACTGAGGTCTTTTATATACTGAAAACACAGGGCAGTGTAGACACTACCAATGCCAATGGGAGGAATTTCCGATCAGTGTAGATAACTCACCTCCCAAAGAGTGGTAGCTAGGATGACGGAAGTATTCTTTCATCAACCTAGCATCGTCAAACAGTGTTGTTCAAAAGTGTATCTATTTCACACCTCTGACTTGACACAATTAAAGTGACCTAATTTTCTAGTATATACCAGGCCTCAGACTAGTCAGATGCCTTCAAGTCAGATGGGCCCAATAAAATATATCATAGCATACTTAAGGAAGTGACTGAGAACTCATGAAGGACACAAGAGTTACCAGAGGACAGAAGGGCAAATATGGTGACAGTTTATTTAAAAAATCAGTGCCAGGGGAGACTGGACAAGGATGATCATAGACCTGGGAATTATAGAGCAGTCAGCTTAATTTCAGTGCATGGAAAGATAACAGAGCAAACAATTGATTGGGTTTTAAGCATCTGGAAGAAAATTAGACACATAAGAGTCAAGACGGATTTGTCAAGAAGACACCATATTAAACCAAACTAGCATCCTTCTTTCATAGGATAGTAAGGCTTCTGGATAGATGATAAACAGTAAATGACATGCATCATGACTTTAGTAAGGTTTTTTACGCTGTCTCACATGATTGTCTCGCATACAAACAAGAGAAATATAGCCTTGAGATGAACCTACTATTAGGTGGCTGCATGATAGGTTGGAAAAGTGTTCTCAGAGAGTCATCATTACGAATAGTACTTAAAGACTAACAAATTTACTAATCGGATGAGCTTTCATGGGAGAAAATCCTACTTCATCCGACCCTTTGATGAAGCATCTGACAGCTTCCCTTTTGGAACTTGTCGTCATTACTGTTATAGTCCGCGCCTCCCAACCCATTGGGAGCGCGCCCCCTGTGGGGCTTAAAAGGGTTTAGACCTTGAGGAAGGCCAGAGTCCTCTGCTACAATTACCAATGGTTCATCATCAAGCTGGAAAGGCATATTGATTGGTTGACATGTCCTGTGTCCAGTTCTATTCAATATCTTAATTAATTATTTGGATAATTGCACAAAGAGTGTACTTACAAAATATGTGCATGATATCAAGCTACAAGGATTGCAGACACTTTGGAGGACAAAATTAGAATTCACAAACTGAAGAAATGGTCTGAAATAAATTATATTAAATTCAAAAAGGACAAATTCAAAGTACTACACTTAGGAAGGAATCCCCACTTTCACATATATGAAGTGGGAAATGGATACTGAAGAAAAAGAATCTGGGGTTCATAGGGAACCACAAACCAAATATGATACAACAATGCAGTACTGTTGCAAAAAGAAGAAAATGTCATTCTGGGATGTATCAGCAAGGGTGTTGTATGCAAGACATGGGAAACAGTTCTTCCACTCTATTATGCACTGAAGGGGCCTCAACTATAAGGCTGTGTTCACA